>JBAMAX010002695.1:0-709967 GCA_037043745.1 Chymomyza amoena | reverse complement strand
CTGCCCAGCAATGTTGGGCCTTTGACCAAGAGCAACAGACGCTTTCAACGTAGCAAGTAGTGCAAAATGTTGTACCTTAGCTTTACACATACTATATTAATACTTTCTGACATAGTTTAAACATTTTTTTGAGCACGATTTTACTTTTCAATAAAGTAACAAATACGCTTATCATTTTGTAACAACTTTCATAGAGCACCCGCTTTTTATTTTATAACAACTTTTATTGAGCACCCTGTTTCCAATGCATCGATTAAACAACTTTGGTAGGGGATTGTCAGGCGATGCCTTGCATTCAAGGCCAGCACACAGCCCACCCCTAAACACAAAAAAAGGCGCACTACTTCATTTTATTTTTAGATTTATTTAGTTGCAATGGAAATTATATGAGTCAACAGTTTACAAACTCAATAAAAATAATACACGAGAATTATAGATTTTGTTGTGGCCGAAAGATTAATAAAGAGTTTAAAACCTTTAGTTACATGCTTTTTTTTTGTTTTTAAGATTCAAGCCACTCGTTTAACTACTCCTTAAACATCGTCTGTAGCTTTGCCAACCAGTTTGGTTAGTTAATTACATATGTATAGTATACCAGTGAAGAGGATCAATTATGATGTATAGCTGGGTGTTGCTGTTTGTTTTGGTTCTAACGTCAAACGTACGGGCTGGTGGCAAAGCACTGTCTTGTTTTTCCCTCCCCCTTGTTAATGTAGTTTGTTGTTTAATTGAAGCTTTTAGACGGCCAGTCCGAACACAGACACAATGCAGTACATGGTCTTGTTCTCCCAGCGTACGGTGCAGCTGCCATCAGTATCATTATTCCAATAACAAGAACTGGCAGTGTGCAATCCAGCTCCATTTTTCTGCATGATCATGGCTGTGACAATGTATTTGTATGGCTTTTGCTCCTTGGTCAAAACGGTCAGACAGTTCTCCACAACTTGGCCAGTCCAGTTGTTTACCTTGTCGTGTTGATAGGCATTGCCGCCAATGGTGCTTTCAATAGCCTCTTTGATTGTTTTGCTTACATCATCTACAATAAATTGGCTCTCTTCGCGTGAGTCATCCATTTTTGTGGGAGTTGTTTATTTAACGTTTTTTGTTTGCCAAACTTTAGGTTTAATACTTTGAACGCGCTTTTACTATTTGCAAAAACGTTGCGCGTCTAACAATTTTAAAATAAAGAATATTAAGTTTTATTATAAACGATTTTTATTTTAATGCGTGCCGATTTGTTTCAGCTTTATTCAATTTGTGACATCTGTCTTTTGACAAAACATGCGTTGCCAACTATGTGAACGTACAGCAGGAAGTAAAATGACGCTTTGCCAACTTTCTGGAAGTTTACTCGAAATTGACAGCGTTGCCATAAATGTGCAAGTTTAAACAGATTAAAGAACTTCTATCGTATTAATTTTAGAATTAAAGCGGCATAACTTAGCAGAGTAGATCATTTAAAACATTAAAAAAATCTGTAATCCTTGCTTTAAAGTATAATTGTGATTAACAGTCCAACTCTTGGTACTTAGTGAAGCTGCAGGTAAATTAGCTGCACATGCAGCAGAAATTATGAAGCATGCTGCTTTCTGCTGCACTTGAAAATTATAAATCGAAGTGGCAACACTAGCACAGCAATCACGGCTCAAGGCGAAAGGAAAACAAAGCAAAATTCGCAATTTCTTGTTTATCTTATGACTTATTGCGCATAATTTTCTGAAAAAATGACTTCAACAGCTTCGGCTTTTTCCAGCTCAGATACAGCAGCACTGGAGCGCCAGGCTGAAATAGAAGCAAGTGCACCCGTAACCTACGAACAAATCTGGAACGAAACGCACAGAAAAGTTAGCAGCGGCTGGATAAGACAAAATGGTTACAAGCGCGTGAGTCAATCCATAAGAATGTAAAAGTTCTTTGTCTCAAGTGTCACCTTACAGATTTGCCTGCAACTCCCCGATGACTACTTGCCGCACAGCAACGCTATAAGCATCAGTCTAAATCAACTGCTTGCATCTGAGGATGTTAAGGTATTTATCTTGGGCGATACAACCTATGGCAGCTGTTGCGTAGATGAAATAGCTGCGGCACATGTGGAGGGCGATAGTATAATTCATTTTGGCAATGCGTGCCGTAGTAAAGCTACGCGTTTACCTGTGCTGTATCTATACCCTGTACTGCCACTGGAACTATCCACGCTGTTGCAGCAGCTGACATCAATACAAACGGCTTGTGCGGAGCGCGAGGTATGCGTGTACTTGGACATAGGCTATCAGCATTTATACGAGCACCAAGCGTCTGAATTGGAGTTGGGAGAGGCTACACTGCACACTCAGCTACGTGAAGCGCTGCAGCCTAACGTGTTGCACATAGAAGTGTATCCGCCACCTGCAGAGGATGCAGCCAAATCGGAGTGTGACTTGTCTGCCGATAGAGTGTGCATATTTGTGGGCGCGGATAATCAACGTTTTGCCAATTTGTCGCTAACAACGCCTGCTGCTCAATGGTACATTTTTGATGGTGCCAAAGGAATACTTAGCGTCAAAAATCCGCTAACTGCTCAATACATAAGACGCCGTTATTACTATATAGAAAAATGCAAGGATGCGCAGACGCTAGGCCTTATTGTTGCCACTTTAACCGCCGACGGTTACCTGGATATTGTATCACGTTTACAAGCTATGGCAAAAAGTCGCGGCATTAAAACGCAGCTTATATCCGTAGGTCGCATTAATCCTGCTAAATTAGCCAATTTCATGGAAATTGACTGTTTTGTGCTCATTGGTTGTCCTTTTAATAATATGTACAACTCCAAAGAATATTACAAGCCCATTGTTTCTGTATTTGAAGCTGAAATGGCATTAAATCCCGCTTGGCACATGAAATATCCCGAGGCTTACGTTACAGACTTCAAGCAGCTACTGCCCGAAGGACGCAGTTTTCTAGCTTTTGATCCGGCTGTTATACCGGAGCAGGATGTTAGTCTGCTTAGTGGACGTATGCGGGGCGGCACAAACAATGAGTTGGAAGCTGCTACAGACTCGGCATCTATGGCGCTGGCCACTCAAGCAAAAATGGAGCTTATGACCACAAATACGGGGCTGACTTTTGAAGATCGCACCTGGCAAGGTTTAGATCCTGCATTGGGTCAAACTGAGCCTGCAAAACTACAAAAAGGATTGAGTGGCATTCCTATAAGATACACACAAGATTAGGCCGCACTGTATCAATGAACATATTCAATAAAAAAATTACAACGAACAAATGCAAAAATACAATTTTGTTTTGCTTCTGGTCTGTGGGGGCTTTCTTTGGTATTTGCACGAAAAATTCCAGAAAAAGATCACGGCACAATAATTTTAAATGTTTGTCCATATAATTTTAGTGTTTGTATTATATTTTGGTTTTAAATGATCATTTTGCATTAGATTTTCTTCAATTAAACTATACGAACGCCAAGCGTTGTCGCACTTAGACCCTCAACCAGTACATAGAAGAGCGGATTCTGGTGTAGTCGGGCAGATTCTCGACGGGACCTACAGCGGCTATAGCGGGGCATCTATCATAGATATACTTCATGGCAACATCACGTACATTCGACACGCTGACGGCATCAATACGCTGTTCCAATTCATGCAAAGGTATGCGGCGATTATAGCATAGAATCTGACGGCCAATGTCTTCACAGATGGGTGTGGTGCCGTCCAATTGCAACAGCATGTTAGTCTTCAACAGGTTCTTGGCACGCTCAACCTCAGCCTCGGTAACCATGGTGCACAGGCGCATCCATTCGGTTTGCACATTGAAGACCATGTCCTAGAAAAAAAAGAGGTAAAAACAAAATTGCAAAAGAAAGCAGAAGAGCAAATACCTCGCACTGCAGTGGGTCGCACACAAAGTAAATGCCCCACAGACCAGTATCTTTGTAGCAAGTGTTGAACGACTGGAAGCTGTGGCACAAATCTAAAAACACCATACATAGTAAAAGAGTAGTAGTCTTTAGTTGTACTTAGACTTACTGTCCTCAGCGCTAGCACGTGCCAAGTTGGAGGCATTGTTAGCGCCACCACCCTGCGAACGGTCCCAAGCACCAACCAAGGTGTTAGCCACCATAAGAGGGATATTATCCTGATCGGTCCAGCCGCAGCCCTCAACAGCAATAGCTACATGAGCCAGTGGCAGTGAGTCATCACGCACGCGCACCTCTGAGCCAGTAAAACGGCAAGGCGTGATTTCAGGAGGCAAAACGCTAGCTTCCAGGCGTCCCAGGTTTTGATCAGCTAGCTTGACAAGCTCGCTGTGCTTAACACCGCCGGCGCCAGCCAAGACAATGCGTGAAGCCTTGTAGTGAGTCTGAATGTAGTCGGTCAAGTCGGATTTGCCAATGGATCTTTAAAAAAGGCACATAAATTAATAAATAGGTCTAGTATGGTTTAAATTACTACTTACTGGATGTTTTTGGTGGGTCCCAAAATAGTCTGGCCCAGGGGTGTGCCCTGGTAGGCGGTGGCGTGCAAATGATCAAAGACGACTTCTTGCAAATTGCTTTCCACCTCTTGCATTTCGCGCAAAATAACGGAACGCTCACGTGAAATTTCGGCTTCACCCAATTTGGAGTTCTGAATAATGTCAGCCAAAATCTCAACTGCTTTTGGCACATCCTTCGACAGACACTTGGCGTAGAATACAGTCTGCTCGCGGGAGGTGTAGGCATTTAAATGAGCACCCAAATTCTCAACCTCGAGCTCCAAATCGGTTTGGGAACGCTTGGCGGTGCCCTAAAAAATAACAAATATATAAGCTTTTTATGTCTACAAATATATCATTGGGTCCTGTACCTTAAAAGCCATGTGCTCCAGGAAGTGCGCAACACCATTATTCTTCTCGGTTTCGGAACGTGAACCAGCATCAATCCAGAGACCTACAGTGGCAGTTGAGGCGCCGGAATCTTCGCTAGCAACGCGCAGACCATTGTCCAACTTGGTCACCTGAGTGGCAGGTATGTTCAACAGCGTTTTCTGCAAAGTGGCAGCGGATTTGTAGCGCTGAAAGTATAAAATATAGAGATTACATATAGAACGATTGAGCAACTTGCAACATAACCTCAAAGGGAACTGAATCAACTTTTTGCAGCTTAAAGACTTTAAGAGATTAAATTTATGCAGAAAAGCTACAAGTCGACTTTTATAGAAGAATTATTTACTTTTGAAGCTTATTTCACAAATGCAAATGCACTTTACACTATTTACAATTACGTAATGGGAGTTCCTTGTTGCACATTAAAATATTTAGCCAAAATTACCTTGATTAGATCAACACCACGCACAAATGTGCGCATATTCTGCGTTACACTAAGCACACGCAACGCCATTGTCAGTTTCGTTTAATATTTTATACACTTAAAGTTATTTAACTTTTTCGCGTTCACCGTCGCGGTGCTGATGAAAAATTACACACACACACGTGAAGTTGGCTGCTTATGGCTATAACAGCTGGTTTCTTATTGCTGCTGATGGGCAGCACTTTCCTATCGTTGATTTGAAATGGAAATTTTTTTAATGTTTAACAATTTTGTATACGTGCCTAATGTTAATAAAGGCAATGCCAAGATGAAAAAATAAATAAATGAAATATGACTTAAAAATGAAATTGTGGTATATATATAAAAGCTAGGCGCGCATTGCAACGATGACGATAGCATGAATTGCATTTGGTAATTTAATCGATAAGAAATATCGATGCGAAAATAAAAGATAAAATACTGCCGACGACGCTTTTTTATTTTGCTAACTTTATTTATTCGGGCTCTAAAAGTATTAACTACCATGGCGGGCAACTTCTGGCAAAGTTCCCACTCCCAGCAATGGATATTAGATAAACAAGACTTGCTGCGTGAACGACAATTTGATTTACAAGCGCTCAGCGAGGATGAGTACCAAAAAGTGTTCATATTTTTTGCCAATGTAATTCAAGTCCTAGGAGAGCAGCTAAAACTGCGGCAGCAGGTTATAGCCACGGCCACGGTATATTTTAAGCGTTTTTATGCGCGCAACTCATTAAAGAACATTGATCCACTGTTGCTGGCGCCAACCTGCATATTACTAGCCTCTAAAGTGGAGGAGTTTGGTGTGATTTCCAATTCCCGCCTTATATCTATATGCCAGTCGGCAATCAAAACCAAGTTTAGCTATGCTTACACTCAAGAGTTTCCCTATCGCACTAATCACATACTGGAATGCGAGTTTTATTTGCTGGAAAACCTTGATTGCTGCTTGATTGTTTATCAACCATATAGACCTTTGCTGCAGCTGGTGCAGGACATGGGTCAGGAGGATCCATTACTAACGCTAAGCTGGCGCATAGTCAATGATTCACTGCGCACTGATGTCTGCCTGCTTTATCCACCATATCAGGTAAGAAACACAACTTGATCTAAACTATGCTCCTCTACTCAAACTTTGCTTTGCTTTTAGATTGCTATTGCCTGCCTGCAAATCGCCTGCGTCATATTGCAAAAGGATGCCACCAAACAATGGTTTGCCGAGCTTAATGTTGATCTCGACAAAGTACAGGAAATCGTACGCGCAATAGTCAATTTATATGAACTGTGGAAGGACTGGAAGGAGAAAGACGAAATTCAAATGTTGCTATCCAAAATACCCAAACCCAAGCCTCCGTCGCAACGTTAAGACTATATTTATTGCATTTTCGTATTTTATTTTGTAATAATTATAAGAACAAAAGCGGCCTCGATAGCCTTTCGACAGTGCACTAGACTATCATCCCAGAGGTTGTGGATTCGAATCCCACGTTAAGCATGGTCCTGCACTTTCAACTTATCACTTACTCCCATTATCGGTATCACGAAGAGCCTGCTGAGTTGGGACGCTAAGTTCCAACTGCCGTCTTAATCTATCTATAAGAATAAAAGCATAATTAAAATTGCATGTAAAATGTAGGACATTAAAACAAAGATTTATCGGATCCGTTGCCGGATAGAAAACTGATAAGCTGCAACTTTATTGAGTGTATTAAAATTGACTGCAACAATAAAATAGTTCTAAAGAAGTATTTGTATAATAGAAATATTTGTAATCTAATTTTTTGATATTGCTTTCGTCAGGTATCCGTTTCGACTTAGGCACACTATAAATACTTTGCTTGACCTGTGGAGAATTTCGTATTCAATATCTTCGCCTTGTCTACAATCTGCTTTGTCTGATTCTTGTCAATCTTGTTCATCTTTAAGTCTACGTCGCGGCTAAAGGGCCGACGCTCTGGTTTTTCTCCCAAGGCAGCCAACTCCTTTTCCTGAAAAATATATATTTTAAATATGTAAAAAAAGTGTACTTTTTATGACAAAGATTTACATACTTTTTGTTTCTGCTCCTTACGCAGCTTTTTCTGATGCAGCTCCACTAAGGATTCATCGCGTTTATGTTTCTTTTTATGTTTTTTGGCAATGCTTTCCTGCTCCGCATCTCTCTGCTGCTCATATCTAGCTTGTGCTGTTTTTTCCAAATCTTTAGAGGTACTAGGTTTGGGCCCAGCTGCTGCCGCAGCAGCCGCGCTTTGTGGCGTCTTTGTCCAAGAGGAGCTGCAGTACGGAATAAGCCATATTACATTTCTCTATAACTATTGAGTTTTCTTACCGATCACTAAAGTCAGGCCGCTCTTTGCCTTGGTGAAAGGTGCGTTTTAAATTATTTAAAGCAGCCAAACCACTTTTAAGACCCACTTCAGGCAATTCCAACATCCACTCTTCGCGCACATCTTGATCGACTGTGCCTGAGCCTAAGCCAGCGCCATCTAAGGCAGCTAACTTTAAGGTCAAAGCGCGTTCTTCCAGCTCTACTTGTGTTGTATGCGGCAGTGGTCCAAATGCGCCTGACATATCTTCATCGTCATCGTCCGCTGCAGGGGACTTATGGGCTACGCTCTCTGCATTGGGTTTAAGCAATTCGCTGGGAATTACTGGACCTATTATTGATGCTGCTGTTGAAGCTTGTGGCTCAATCTTTGTTTCATTTACTAACAAATGCGGGGGCAGCGCGGGACCAAAGGCGTCCTCGTCTTGTGTGGACAACCCACAATTTGTCAGAACTCGTTCCTTTTTGCCGGGCTGTGGCTTTTGTACATTTATCGGCTCTTCTAATTCTTTTCTAGATCTCTTCTTTGGCTTGTGCTTTTTTTCCTTCTTATGCTTTTTTGACTTCTTGTGCTTTTTCTCAGAGTCCTTCGACTGCTTCTTATGCTTACGTTTTCTTTTTAGCTCCTCACTGGAGTTGCTTCCTTCGCTGCTAGAATCGCTGGTCATATTTGTGGGCTTCTGCAAAAAGTTTAAGCAATGAAAAACTCTGCCGTATGTTCTATAAAAAGCTTCCATACTGCTCCAACGCATACTTCAGGAAGCTGTTTACAGAACACATGGGCTACATTTGTTTTGTCTTTGACTATGTTTTCTCTATTGACAAAATCAACTTTTTAACTTAAAATTAATTAACAATTGACGCATTAGCGCAAATTATTCAAGAATTGGCAACGGCAACATCATAATAGGGATGCTGTCAGTTTTGTCAGGGTAAGCTTTACGGTTTAAATGCCTGCATAAGCCGTATAGATTAAGGGAAGCAAAGGGATTTTGATTAGCTCTACGCAAACGTCTTCAGGGCCTTGCGATAGCTATAGACTAAGCTCTTCAAGATACCAGCACTAGGTATATTCTTGATGGATTGTGTAATACTGCTACGCCAAACAATGTCATTCACAGAAGCCTGCAGTATCTTGGGCAGCGTTGGAGCCATGGATAAATGCTCCGCAATATCCATATAATCACCACGGGCGGCAGCATTACTTTGTAGTCTTCGTTGCAGATTCTTTGGTAAACGTTGTAAATGATAAAGTGTAGCCAAACGTGATTTGTCCTGTTCAAAGATTATGGTGGGCTTGCGCGAACCCTGTTCCTCTCCATGCATATTGACAGCCACATATTCCACTAGTTTTTGCATTGTAGGTGTATACAAATTAAAAAACTCTCCCAGTTGTGGCTTGACTATGTTGTGCACTTTTTGCTTGTTCTCGCCAAAGATCATGCGAAAATCGCCGCTGTAGCTTAGCGAGGCTATAGTATGGAACAAATCGTAGGCGCTAAAGCTTGCCGGCAGCATTAGCAGCGACGTTTGAAAGGCAGATAAAAGATTTTGATCAAGTGCTGTTTTCAACTTGGTATTATCTGAAGGATTAACTAGCTCTGTGACGGGTTTTTGCAAACGTCCAGCTAAATATAAATGCCGCCAGTTAACTAAATCATCGATGAGATGTTCCTGCGCTATAACTCCATATTTTATAGTTAGGCCCACGTCCTGCATGGGCACCAAAGTATTAAAGTAGACTTGTGCGCCTAGTTTTTCCTGATATTGTGCCACAAAATTCGAACCCAAATGCTGCAGCGCTGAATAATGGCTTGGATGCCGATGAATATTCTCCGCATGAAAACCTTGCGAATCACGCACACAGAATATCAAATCGATGATGCTCTTGGGTGCTCCGTTTTTGCTTAATTTGTCATAGCCCACTTGCTGTTTCACTCCCGAGCCATAGGCAAACATATACGCAACGCTACCCAGCGGAAATCGGGTTACAGTGCGCCTATATAATTCCAGCATAGTGGTATGAGAATTATAACACTAATTGATTAGTAAATGATTAATAGACTTTATAATTACGTTTGAGCTGAAATTTCGTTAGCAGCTATTGGATTTTCATTGAATAATCTGCGTAAATAAACTAAGAGTCGATTTTTGGACACGGTTCTTTCGCGCTGTGCGCCTGTGCTGGCCATACGCAGAGACAGCTGACATTTTGCAGTGTTGTAAAACGCCATTGCTGAGAGCAGTGTTGACTCGCAAACTGAACATATGGCCACCCCAAAAGTGTTACTTAGTTTTTTTTAACGTCAAACGAAACATTTACACAACCAATTTGGGTTTAAATTTTCGGACACATTCAATCAAAAATTTTCAAGACTACATTATATTTGTTTGATTCATTTCCATTGTGCGTTGACACATGTACGTATACAAATTATATACACAGACACTTCCTTCACGTAGACAACCCTAAATTAATTGTATTTTGCTTTTTGAAAAGAAGAAGAAACGCACATTGTGTATTTCTTTTTGCTAAGCACAGCCAATTATTAGAAGTGAATCGTGTAAATTCTTGTATTTGTTCAAGATTTGAAACACAAAAAATATCAAAACAACAACCCACATTATATTTACAGAATCACAGAGATAAGCCAACGCAAATGGATAAGTCTAAAGAACAGAATAAGAGCAAAAAAAAGCATGAAGAGCTGAAGGAGTCCATAAATAATGAAATAACGATCTTTACAAAGGTAAGCAATGATTTTTCATAAAAAAAAACAAGTTTAATTCAGTATACGCACTGCTTCTAGGGCTCCCTACAAAACGTAGTAAAGTCCACGCGCATTTGCAATGCTTTTCCTCAAGGCACAGCACGTTCGCTTTATCTTACATATCCGGGATTTTCGCGCATTATGGATGATCAGGCACAGCGCATCGTGGGACTGATTTCCAAGTTAATACACTCTCAACAAATCAAGGGCGACGTAAAACGGTAATTATTAAAAAAGAACACTGTTCTTAGAAGGGGCACACGGTGTGCTCCTAAAGCAGTCACATGGAACACCTATCCCCTTGTGTTTCAATTAATTTGCTTAAATTCATCAAATTAGCGATGGCCCTGTCAGTTTGCCTGTCACAACTCTGAGAGTTTTGTTCTTAAATGTACAAAGTTCTTAAAGTAGACCTAAAAACTTCAAAACAATCTTCATTCAACTGACACACCGTTTACTGTAACTTACTCATTTATTTTCCACAACTTTTTTTTATTCCACCTAGCAAACAACTGGACGAACAATTGGAGTTAGTACAAGAATGCAACGACATACTTTTCGAGCGAATTAACACAAATCTGGATATAAAAAGCGGTCAGCGTCGTGGACAGCACATGTTGCTTGAAACTCAAATAAATGTCTTGAGTTCAACGCCAACTCCATCATCATCAGCAACCAGTGTGCCCACTATTGCGGATCCAAATAGTCAATCAAACTCTTCAACCACACCAACACCACGTGCAGGCAGCTGGAATCGCACTTATATCAATCCCAATAGTACACCCAGACGTTCTACAATCTCTCTGTTTACCGCCAAAAATATAATGCGTCCACAAATGCAGTTCAAAGTGCCCGTGGACAACAGCGCACTTACAGTTTTTATGCCGCGTATACGCGAGAAACCAAATTCGCTTAAACCCTTGGCCGTATTACCCGAATACGATGAGGCCGGCAATGTGATATCTTATTTGCATCCCTATGAATTCGAGCTAAACAAGATAGAGCCGATGGCAGAGCAATTGCAGTCCAAGCATCCTGCACTGCCAGCAGCTGCTTCTGAAACGCCGCTTTTTATGGTGGATAGCGTGGATAAACTTAAGCAGGCTTTGGATGAGCTGTGCCAGGCAAAAGAAATAGCTATTGATGTGGAGCATCATTCGTATCGCACATTTATGGGCATTACTTGCCTGGTGCAAATGTCCACACGTCAAAAGGACTACATTTTTGATACTTTAGTTTTACGTGAGGAAATGCACATTCTCAACTTGGCTTTGACTAATCCAAAGATTGTTAAGATATTACATGGTGCTGATATGGACATAGAATGGCTTCAACGTGACTTATCGCTTTATATTGTTAATATGTTTGATACCTATCGTGCCGCTAAAGCTATGAATATGGCACGACTTTCGTTGGCATTTCTGCTTAAGCACTATGTGGATCTTGATGTGGATAAGGCTTTTCAAATGGCCGACTGGCGTATGCGTCCGCTACCACAGCAGCTGATTGACTATGCACGTCAGGATACACATTTTTTGATATACATCTATGAACGCATGACCAATGAATTGCTGCTGCTAGAGCATGGCAGGCCGCACACTTTGCGTGCTGTTTATCAGCAAAGTACAGAGGTGTGCAAGAAACGTTATGTAAAGCCTCAAAATTACCCGGACACTCATTTGGATATGGCGCGTAGGAACAATCGCGCGTTTGACAATCGCCAGTTATATGCATTGCGTGGCATATTAAACTGGCGCGATGCAACCGCCCGACTGGAGGACGAGAGTTACGGCTACGTGCTGCCCAATCACATGATGATGCAGATTTGCGAAAGTTTGCCTCGAGAGATGCAAGGCATTCTAGCCTGTTGTAACCCGATACCGCCTTTGGTGCGTCAACAGTTGCACACGTTGCATCAAATTATTTTGAGGGCACGGGAGCAACCGCTGGTCAAAGTGAGTTATTTACCAAATTCAGTGACTACGATGCCGATGCCTGGTTTCCATCATGCCAGTTGCGGCTATCTTTATTATTTGTGGGTGCCGCCGCAACCGATGCATTTATGCCTGGCCTTTACCCAGTTGTTCTAATACAAGCCACTCTCTTGTGATTCAATTTTGTGATTGTATTTCGTTAATGTGTTAAAAGAACTCCATAGAGAGAGTATTACAATGTTATATAGCTAATGTGCTTGGTTTCTTCTTTTTTTTTTCTTTTCTTTTTTGACATGACTCTTTACAGCCTGTGCCGGAAAGCAATAATTCCATGCTGGCGTCTGCACCTGCACCCACAACTAAGGACTTTAACAGCAAACTGCATTGTCCACATGATTTCTCGCACATGGAAGAACAGCGTGATGATTTGCCCACACTGCTGCAGCTTAAAACTACGGGTAAGCTGGAAGCCGCGCCAGTCATCGTTAAGAGTCAACGTAAGATGGCGGCGCCTGCTCTTAGCTTGTTTGCAAAGCCAACCAAACCCAGCAAGGAGGATGAACAGCGCTGGCAACATGCGCGCGACGAACGCCAGGCTATGATTATGCCTTATAAGCGTTATCTAGCCATATTGCCTTTAATGGAGCAGCTCAAGCGGGATCAGGCCAAACGTGAACACAGCGAGCAATTGAAACGTCGCCTATGCCCTACGGCGCCAGCACCCGAAGATATAAAGCTGGAGACGAAACCAGATGAATTAGATGACATGTACAAGTTACCCTTAAAGGAGCAGCTTAAGCGCAAGCATCAAACCAAACCATTCGAAGCCAAGCGCTTGAAAACAGATGAAAATACACAGCCGTCAACATCACAAAAACACATCAAACCCGAAATAAAGACCGAAGACACTACTGAGCTGGCAGAACAAAATGGTAGCGTAGTGGAAATAGACGACGGTAGTGATGATGATGCGGCGATGGAAACGCCCATTGAAAGACAAGCGCCAACACAATCGAAGCGTCAGCAAAAGCACCATAAAAACAAGCCACAATTCAAGGCCAAGAACCGAGTGCATCCACAGAGTTCGAGTCTTAACGTGCAGTTACCCAAGCCGGAGCAAGTAAAGAACTTTGACTACAAACAAGTAGACTTTAAACAATTTCGCGGTGGTGGACAACGTGCACGCGGCACTCAGATCAAGCAGAACATGCGCGGCAAGGTGAGGACTATATATATATAAGGATTACAAGTATAATTCATCTAAAACAATTCCTTTTTATTACAGAACCGTCCAAATAACCGCAACAACAAGCAGTTTAATAAATTATTTACATTTAGCAATGTAAAAAAGGAAGGACGCAAGTAGTTTATGGAGCCGATATATCAAGTCCTGACTAAACCTAAGGAAGCAAAAACTTACCGCCACATACTGATTTAGGACGAATCTTTAGAAATTAGTTTTAAAAAGATTTATACTTTTTATGTATATAAATAACAAGCCTAAATATAAAACTATTTTAGTTAACTTTGCTACATACATGACTAAGTTTAGTAACAACCTAAGACTAAAAAGCAGTAATCATTTTTATACAGATCCTTAAACTAGTTATTGCTTTTAAAATATGGACCCAGAACCAGGCTGTTGTTTCAAAAAAGTACATATTTTTGTATGATATGTTAAGCCGACGTCTATTAGTTTCTTTTAGGCTTTTGACAAAAGATGGCAGTAAACACAGGTTAGCTTGAAGGTCCTGTACATACAAGTCTGAACCTGCTCCTTTGTTTATAGATTTTGTCTTCAAAAAAGCTTAAATGCTCAAAGAGAACTGTTTGCGCCAATTCTCTAAGCACACTGATATGTGTTGCATTGTCACAGCTGTCTGGAGTACGTTGCTAACGTCAGATTATGTCTTTAAAATATTGCGGATCTGCCTCTAAATGATCATTGCTAGGAAGCGTCTGGGGCTAAAGCGTTTTGAACATCTTTTCGCCTTCTATATCCATGCAGTGCTCCACCACAGCGTAAACGACTAGCAGTCGCCGTTCCACACCATGTCTATGTTTTTCGGTTATAAGTGGGTAGAGTGCATCTTGCTTCGACAGACGATCGACAATTTCGGTTAGAACACCGCCGGAAAATACTTGTAGACGATCCCAAGTGGACTTGCGCAATCTAGACGAGCAAACTTAAATTAATTAAAAATTCATAGCGTATATAAAATTTAACTTACATGCAACATTGATAGAGTGGCGCCAATATGTCCAAATGATCTTTGTTGGGATTGCCAAAAGATTTGCCATTATCAATAAGCACCACGCGCTCTTCGCGAGTTTCATAGTGATGACGATCACCATTTTGTATAAGATAGTCGAAAATGGCCACATCAATCAGGTCCAATAGGCGTATAGTTTCCAATTTGTTTTTAAGAGATCTGTAGTAAGATGTAGAGTTATATTTCGATACGATAATTTACCAGATGCTACTCACTTGCAATAGTTCATGTCATCCTCCCAAGGCGCACGCTTGTCATCCTTATAGGTGCGTTGCCAGGGTGAACGTCGCTTGGCCAACGTTCCCGGCACTATGTAAATAAGTACACCTTCTATATTATGCTGCTCATCGCCGCATACCGTCTCCTCTTCATTGCAGTAATGGCACTTGCCATATAGACAGTAAGTTACATTGCCATCCTCATCGTCATTTATGGCAATAGTGCTTTGCAGTTCTTGATCACCATTGGCATAGATTTCTCGCTTAAGATTGACCACGCGACCTACCACTATAGGCGTCCAGCGCATATCAAGCACAGCACCCAAGTAAAAAGCATACACTTCAGCTACATGCCGATCCTTGCCACCATAAACGGGACCATCCAGCACTATGTCACGTGGATACCATTGTGGCTTGAATATGACCTTTTGTTGATTGGCAAGACGCATAAGCAGCTTAAGTTGTGTGCCACGCGCCAAATTGCTGACCTTAGTAATGGGCTCATTGCGCAAGGTTTGCAGCAGCTGACCCATAGAAGAGTCGTACAAAGGATAGATCTCGTTTTCGTGCGGCCACTGTGAGGAAAAAATAAGCTTAGATAATTTACAAGTTTGTCTCGCATATCTTACCCAGTTGGCTATATCCCAAAGCACGCTGGCATTCTCATAGCTGGCCAGCTTATAGTTCTTAAGCAGCTTATTGCGATACATAAAAAAGCGTGGATTGCGATTCAAATAAGCCGGCTTTAAATGCCGCATTTTATGCCTGATCATGTTCTCCAGCGCACGCACACTAGCCAGATGCCCCTCCTCGGCATTTAGGTAATACATAAAATAAAAATTTGCACCCAGCATGGCACACAGTACGGTTGCTATAATGGCTATGATGATGACAGTGCGTTTGTTCATTTTGTTGTTGCAATCTATGTTGGGGTCGGTGTGTCAAGCTTTTGTTTCTTTTGCTAACAAATTATAATTGCGCCAAGTGTCTGGTTGGCTGGGTGTGCAACATGCGTTTGGCTGTCTGCCTGCCCTCAGCTAATGCTCTTTGTAGCTTCCTCTTTGCTGGGCGCTCGTACTTTATTTTTAATATTGCGAATACGTAATGTTATAGTGCTAGAATATGGCTCAGTTTTAGCAAATATTTGCTTAATGTTATGCTTGTTTTTGTTGCTTTTATGTTGTTGCATTTTGGCAAACGCTGGCAGCAACTGTTCGCATCAGTCCATTGTTTCTAGTCATTAATTATGGGTAAACGTTGCTTTTGCCTGGCGATTAATTAAAATGTCATTGTTATTCACGCGAGTCCTTAATGTATGAGAGCTATAAATACCACAAATTATATAAAGTACATGTTCATTTAGTTGTTAGCTTACCCGACTTTATAGGAAGTAAATTTGTACAATGATTTTTTGATAAAACGCGTATGGCCTTTACGGCAGTGCAAAAGTGTCTTGTTTACAGCTTGTTGATTTTGACCCCTTTCTGTGCCAGCTTTTTTGGCAACACCTTGCTTAATTAAATTAATTGCGTTGAAATTGCCCAGCCGCCGACTGCGATCCGCACGCGCTGAAGATCCAAGTGCTTCTGTGGTTGCGGTCGAAAACAAAGCATTTTACTGCCGCCATCAACATTGTGGCTAATGCATGAGCAATGCGTTTTGGCAACACATTAATAGCCGCTGCTGTTGCTCTGCTTTTTTAATTGATGTACCACCACCAACAATAATTGTAGTTATTCATTTTTTTATTTATTTGGCCCTGTGCGGCGCGCACGCCTTTCAACACGCCTCTTGTTAAGTGTGTGCTTGTGACGTCAGCGTTGCCGCTAGTTGCGCGTCTATGTAAAAATAGTTTTGTTTATGTACTATAAAGTGCGAAAAACAACAACGAAAACGTGGGAAAAGCGTAAAACGTGCGCCGGCCAAATAGTACGAGCCAAATACAAAGGCCAAAACAAAAGACAGCTGATTTACCGCTGACACTTGTAAATGCATGGCACTGCCAGGGCTGCTCTGTAATGCTGCACTTAGGTCTGGCAATGCCGTAAATAACAAATCAAAGCGCGCGTAATTGAAATTTGTTATAAAAGTAATGGAAACTTGAGTTGCTGAGCTTTCTTTTTTTTTTTAAATTGTATATTTTGCAGAAAATTAACTACGGCAACAGCCTAAGAAGATCCTTTAGTTTTTCGCGACATCATTCATAGTCTTTTGAAAACATATATTTTGGCTTTTATATTGAAGATGTTTTCAAGAACCGATTGTTTTAGCTAGTTCCCTGGTTCCCTTGATCCTATTTCTGGACTTAACAATCAAGTTGGACGACAAAATTGGACTTGTTTATGGTGCAAGTCTACAAAGAATGCTGCAGAGTTTCGTAAAACTATTACAATTGCCTCAAAAACGATAATGAAGAAAGAGATTACGATGTACAGAAAAAAATTATATAAATTGTATCAAAAAGAATTCCAAACCCATATTCCGACCAGGGAGGAGCGGAGTATAGATGTACCAAGCCCAGCTGGCTCGATAAAGATATACACGGTTGGTTACAAACTGGACGACAGGGAAAGAGGAGGCGTCTTTGTTAAGGTTCTCAACGTCAGAACTGCTTTCCGACTCCCGGATCATTGCAGAGTCTTTCAGGCAGAGGTCATTGCAATCCAGAAGGCTTTGCCAACAAGAAATCTACAAGTATGGAATAAGAACATCTGTATCTACTCAGACTGCCAGACGACTGTTAAATCCCTAACTTTGATTACTTCGTGCTTGAAGTCAGCGAATAACTGCCGCTTGTCTCTGAAGGAGATGGTTGAGCAGTTTTCAATTCACCTCTTATGGATCCCATGGCATAGGGACATCAAGGGCAACTATATTGTGGATGAACTGAGTAGACAAGGAACTACCAGCATGCTCCTTCAGGAAAAGGAGGGCCTTGGTATACCCCGGCCAGCTGCAAACTGACAATACGAAATTATTTCACTCTTTGGCCAAACCAAACGTGGAATCAGACATCGAACACGAGCAGGATCTCGTGGCAAACCTGGCCGACATACTGCAGTAAAAGAACTTAAGAACATGCTGTCTAAATAGAGCCCAGTGCTCAACTGTAATCCGTGCTATCACAGGACGCTGGCGCTGCATCCACGCTAAATGTTCTCCCATGACTTCTGTAGAAGCTGTGGTGATGAGGAGGAGCTGGAGAATGTAGAACACTTTTTCTGACACAGCCCAGGGCTGGGCATTTCCTAAAGTCGCACTTTCTTGATGATTTATCTCAGCTCTCCAAACAGAGTCCAAAATGCCTCTTAAGGTTTATTCAGGCTGCCGGATGGCTGTCTAGCACTCATATAGGGGACCTCTTGAGTGGGGAAGATTGGTGGATGGCCCACGTAGCAACGAGCCTATTCTTGGCCTGTGGTGATGACGAGGAGCTGGAGACAGTGGAATACTTTTTCTGGTACTGCCCAGGGCTGGGCAGGAAAAGATTCCATTTTCTAAAGTCACACTTTCTTGATGATTTAACACAGCTCTCCGAACAGAGTCCGAAATACCTTTAAAGGTTTATTCAGGCTGCCGGATGGGTGTCTCACCTCATATAGAGGACCTCTTGAGTGGGGAAGAGTAATGAATGGCCCACCGTAGCGGTATTACAACGAGCCTATTTTTGGCCTGAGTGAGTAGGGAAGTCAGTTCTAACTGCCGCCCTAATCTAACCTAACCTCTAAAAGAATTAACTCGTAGTTCAAGGCTAATGGCAGCTCTTAGTTCCTTAAGATGTATACACTAACTATTCTAATATCACCCTTCGAAAGCTACAAAGTCTATCAAAGAGAGTCTTCCGAATATATCGACATACTCCATTTTTTGCCGCTGATCGATCAGAATTTAATAGTTTGTTGGGGGATTCCGTATATCATCACTTCCTAAAAACTCTTCCTTTAAAACTTTTATTATATCAGAGTATAAAGACATTTAATAATTCTTAAATTATTGGATGGAACGATCTTTTCCCAAACTCCCAGGAAGGCAGTGGGATTAGTGTGTCTTCGTTAGAAGGACCAGGTTAAGCCCGCATCTTTGTAGTCAAGAAAATTAAGTCATATGCTTACCTACATACATATTCATATAGAACTTAATTCCGATTTTTATAACTACTTTAAATAAATCTTTATTTAAAAAAAAAACTCGCAAATTCGCAAGCTCCCCACAAACTAAACTTTTTCTTTGAACAAAGGCTTAACTCCATTTTGATTAAACAAATCTTTGCTCTTGCAACAAAATTTCTCTATAGTGCGTCCAGTCCGGCGTTAATTCGATTTAATATGTGGCGTGGACTCAGCTGCAACACCTGCTCGTGGGAGCTGGCATTTGGTAAGTGCCTCGGTAACCAACGCATTTACACTGGCTGTGCAACCAAGTGAGGTACGACAGCGGCGTCATGAAAAAATCTACTGAATTAGCACTCTTTTATGTACTGAATGAATATGTGCAAGTGGCAAGTGGGCGGGTTGTTGTTGTTGACTGCAAAGTGTTGACTCACTCCTGCCCCCCGAAATCCAATGGAGCAGACAGTGGTGTATAAACCGCAACAGCCATGAGCGTGTGCGCTGCTTCCAATGCATGGGTTAACCGTGTTTGTATATAGTACGTGCATGTACATACATACACATACACATGTACATATGTGCACATGTTGGTGTGCGTGCCACATATGGCACGAGAATAAACCAACAAATGATAGCGGCACTCGAGCAAACAACAATAAAGGATAAAAAGCACGAAAATCGAGTAAATGAAAGAAATAATGGGTGGCAAAATGCGTAACAAGTAACAAAACTCACGCACTCAGTAATACAGTGTGCCAGACGTTTTTCCTTTGGCGTTGATGTCCTTTGGGTTAACCCAATTCCCACCAAAGAGTAACGTTCGTTCGTCTGTCTCTCTGTCTGTTTGTTTGTGTAGCATATTAAAGTGAGCCAATTTTGTTGTTAATGCCAGCAACTTGTTTTGGGGCCTCCAAAGCCACATTTCTCTCTGGCTTTAATCATAAATGAGCGTTGTTACTTTTGAGGTTATGCATGTAAATTGCACTTTTGATATGGCAACTCTTGCACGTTTGATATTTACTTTTGTGTACGTTTAATGGCGGCTAAAGGTCAATGCACTCGAGATAATTTTTACGTGGAATTAAAGTTGTTGTGGAAGTTGTAATATATATATATCTATATTATATACAAACACGCATTTGAACTTCAAACTTTGAAGTACAACTTTTTTCGCCCACTTTTTTTGCCACGCTGCTTTTATTTATCATTATCATGCTAGTTGCGCAACCGTACGTTCGTTATTTGTTGTAATTTTATAATAATAAAGATTGATTTATGCTTAAAGCATTGCATTGCCTAATATAAAGGCTTTTAATAAATTAAGTTGTGCCTTTCAATTAAATTTATTAGCCAAAACAAAACGTGAGAGCAAGTTCAAGTATGCAAACTCGTCAATGTACATTAGTGGGCAAAAGTATTTTGACAACACTATGCGAAATGTATTACCGCTTTTAAAAAAAAACTAAGAGAAGTAACGAAATCCCTTTTACTTTTCAGAGAAAGAATCTATTACAGTCGTGGTTGGATATAGTGAACACCCTGTATAGTGAACACCTCGATATACATAGTGAACACCTAAATATTTTCATAGAGTACACTGTTTAGTGAATAATCGAAAACCTCTAATTAGTGAACCAAATTTTGAAAGCATTTTCACGCAGAAAAGATCGAAAAAAACACTAAAAGGAATCAGAAATGAAAGCGGGTATTCCCTTAATTCTACTTTTGCTTTTGATTGCTGCAAAATCGGCTGTTACTTGACGTTATTACCTGTTTTGTTTACATTTGAATTTTCCTAAAAATGTATTCTAATGGTATCTTGCAAAAATGTTAATTTTGAACAAATAAAATTAGTTTTAAACAAAAAATGTCAATCTTGATATAGTGAACAGGGGTGATGCTGTGAACAGGCCATGTAATAATTAATTCACTATATCCTAACATGACTGTATTAGCTTTAAGTGAGCAAAAAATTGCACTTATAACGACTATTATTTTTTTATTTTTTATTTTAATTGTGGGATGATGCTATTTTGGCTAGACAAAAGAATTTTGGCATTGCAATCAATTTAAATTTTTTTTTGATTCTTTTGCGATACAAACAATGTTTAGAAATTTTAAAAGTTGATTTTATTTATTTTTAAAGATAATATCCAATTTTCTGGCAATTTTTTATAGTCCGCAAAAAACTGAATTCGGTCAACCTGTTCGAAATTAAATAGTCACAAAATATAATGCCGGTTTTCCGACGGATTACCATATCAGATTTTGAAAAATGCCTAAACAAACCATTTACTAACAAGTAACAAGGCAAAACAAAACACGCAAATGAATTCTATCAAATTCTTAAATTTTAGAAAAATTACTTAATTACGCCAAAAGCTTTATCAATTGAATTCAAGACATAACATATAAAATAAATTAGTAGAAAAAAACTAAGAAGACAGCTAAATGAGGCCAGTTTTACTACTTTTGCAGCTAGTAGAATCCATTAATTTTGATCAAAAAAACGTATTTTATTTTATAATAAGTAAAAATTTTAGCAACACAAATTATGGACATATAAAGCTCTGTTAAATATTTTTCATCGAAAAAATAAACTTTATTGAAGGTAATAAAAGAATCAATGAGAAAAAATCTAATGCCTGTGTTCTGGAGGCTCATTATCTTCTTTTTATCTTTTACCTTTTATAATTTAGTACCAAAATGAATAAATACAAATATTTACACAGCCAGGGCTTCCATTTCCGATTGCAGTCATTGGACAATCCCTTGTTATGGTGCAGTTGTTTTAATGAAGTGAATATGTTTAATTGGCTACCTCTAAGCTTAAATATTATTAGAATAGAAAAGTTTAATTGCCATCAGCCTATTAAGTAACAAAAAAAAATAGCTAAATGGACCAAGATCGCGAAAAAAAAATTGTTAATGAAAAAAAGCGTTAGAATGATATTTTATTGGAAGCATAGAAAAAAGTTGTAAAATCAATTCCTGAATTTTTGCAGAAGGTCTCTGACATTAAAATAGAGTTAACTTTTTATTATCCATTTTATTAAAACTAAAGTTACAACTTTTTTCCTTTATCTGTCATACTATTTTTTCCAAATACTTTTCTAACATATATGAATAATCGTTATAATTTTGTAAGCTATTATATTAACAATAATAAACTTATAAAAAAAATAAATTTTTAAAAGCATTACTATTAATAAATCATAAGAAATTGACAAATCAATTTTTTTACTTATGTCAAAATACTTTTGTCCATACAGCTAAAAATACACTAAGCTCAATATTAGTACAAAAACATTTGTAAACATTTCTTTTACTTTTATTTATCACCTTCATTTCTCAAACGGAATCTAATTTTCTAAACTATAATATAAACAATAATAAATTTAAAAGAAAACTATTTTTTAATTTAAATTAAATATGCAATTTCGAAATCAATTTTTTTTTACTTAAGTCAAAATACTTTTATCCACTATTGTATTTTATTCAATTACAACTAAAAATATACTCAGCTCAATATTCATGCAAAAACATCTTTAAATATCACTTTTACTGTTATTTATCAGCTTTACTCTGCCAACGCATAATTAGTGCGAATAGGACAACATCAACATTAATTCCTTTGCGCTGAGCGCATAAGAAAGCAGCATAAAAAGAAATACAGCAAGAGTTAAACATGCAACTGTGACGTGATGTTGCTTGGCTTTGTTGTTCGTGTAATTCTCTCATATTTTTCCTTCAAGCATATTCTATGTCTACCGCTTTGCTGAAGTCAAGTGTCTAACACTATTTGCTGCCCCCTCCATCCCTTAACCAACAAAAGTGCGCCTGAAACACCAACGTTCTTTGTGCAACGCGATCTTATTTTGTAGCCAACTCAACAACAACAAAGCCTGCCGGCTGAAGCGCTTGTGAGAGTAAAAAAAGTGTGAGAGCAAAGAAAATTAAATCAAAAGAGAATTAAAATCAGTAAATCGCGCCTTTGACACGGTCGGTCTCGCGCTGCAGTTTAATGTAAAATTAATAAGTTTACGCGTTCCAAAAAAGTGTAACAATGTTTTAAAAGATTAAGTAAAATAATCAGCAATACTTGAAAATAATCAGCTTATACTTGGCATTGTTTTAAAAAAGTAAATCAAGAAAATTAATAAAATGCGTATAAAAGTTGGCAGTGAAAAGTGTAAAAAGGAAGGCAAAGTGAAATGCTGTATAATGAGCGTGGGTGTAAAAGAGTGCGCGCTATTGTCGGTTAATTTTGTATTTTTAGTTGTTTTTTTAGTGTAGTGAATATAAAAGGTGCAAGCGTGTGTGTGAGAATGCTGTGTAAAGAGCAAATATTGATCTCTTTGCTCGCCGCTTTGGTTTTTTTCTTAAATGCAGTGAAGTCGATAACTGTAAGCGGTATGTCTATTGTGTGTTAAATTACAAGCAGCTTGTTCTGCTTTAGTGTGAGTCCTTTTTTTTTGTAAGCTTTTTTTTAAGTGTGTGTAATCCGTTTTTTTTTACTATTGTTGTTTTAATGCCCTGTAGCCAAATTGGTTATTGGTTTTCTGTAGAGTGTAAAGTTTATATTGTTGACTTATTAGTATTTGCTTTAAAAGCAAATGATAATTAAATTAAATAATATTGCATTTTATATGAACTACAATTAACTGGATTATGCAAGTAAGTCGACATGATTTATAAATTTTTTACCTAAAAGCATTTTATTTGCACTTTTAATCTAAATTTAACCAAAATAAACGTTATGTTAAAAGTGTCAATAGTCATTTACATTTATTATACAAATTCCATTGCTTAAGGCTGTCGTTTTAAACGATGATAATTGATACCCAAATATTTAATCAGATTAAAAATATTATTAAATTAATGCATTAAAAATAGTATGCGTGCTTTAGCATATATTGATATTATTAATTGTTTTAAATTTATTAAAGCTGCGCCTGAACGTTGCCAATCACATTTTAAATGGCGGCCAACGGCAGTAAAGAATTTTATGTTGGCAAGCACAGCTGATATTATTTATTAATTACATTTTATTTTATAAGAAGCAGTTAAATATTATAAGACCATTATACGACCTTGAATACCTGCAGATCTGAAATAATACGAGTGTCTTATTTTTTAATTGCGGCTGTTTTGGTGTTATTTTTATACCCTGTACCGTATGGTACAAAAGGTTAAATTCGATATACACATGTCCGTCCGCCTGTACGTCCGTCCGTTCATCCGGCCGTCGGTCGGGGACTTTTTCCCCCAAGCACAGAGCTCTCGGAGGGGCCCCAACTCGAGAGCCATTCGGGAAGTTTTTTGTTAAAAAAAAATTTAGTTAATTATCATTCTACCCGAGCTCCGTAACATACTTTTTTGTATGAAAATTCGGAATTTTGTATGCCCCATTATGCTTGTTAAATGCCAGTACAGCTTAAAATTTGGGTACTCTGTTTCCAAACATTTGCATTGCATTGAGAATATTCTGCACTTTGCCAGTATCAGTTGCCAGCGCCGAAAGATCGTTCAGTGTATTATCAAGAATAAAAAACTATCATCGTTCTTGTTCAACTCAGAATCGAGTCTCAGGATTGGCAACTTTGTATTTGGAATCTGAGTTAGCAAGAAAACTCAACTTTGATGAAGCTTCCGCCCCAGCTAAAGCACGGAAGGCCAAATTCTAAGCATCTTGGCGGTTATTGTGAAACATATGTAACTAACATATGTAACTAACTTAGTGAATAAAAAATTTAAGCTTCTTTGAGTTGCGTTTTTTTTAGATCTGCAGTTTTATGAAATCCATTATTATGATTTTATCAAATCATCAATTCCCTCGAAAATGCTTTCTATACTTTTTTATGTTGATCTTTTCAACAATTATACGTATTTTCATGAATTGAGAAAAATTGATAGGGTCTCGGATCCGAGATTTCTCCCGGGGCCCGGAAATATTCTCCCTACGTCCCTGCTAGTAGTACAGGGTATGCCAAAGTCGTCGGCGCCCGACTTTACGTACTCCATTTTTTAAAATGTCGGATATAAAATGAATGAAATTTTTTGTTAAATGCAATTCGGCGTCAAATAACTCGAGAAATATTGCGAAAAAACATAAAATTGTTCATTAATATGATCTGCTGACATTCTAGTCCTCAAATACAAGCTCATGGGATTTAAACTAGAAGTCAAATATTTTTGTATATTAATTTATTTACAAATTTTTTAAGAAATTTTTGCGTGCGTTGAACATAAAAAAGATTTCAGCCAACGGATTATGAAAAACGAATGCGTATATTATAAATAGTTTGAGCCAAGACGTTTTAACAAATTTTAAAATTTTTGTTTAAAAGAAGGAATAGAAACTGGATAATATATTTTAGTGCCTCAGAAAATTAACTTTCAAATGATATACTATAGATGGCCGTAGAGACAAAATCCGGGTCCAGGGTGAGAAAATGTACCGGTTCCTCCATTACACCTTTTACTTGACTCACGACTGAACGACCGTTATTACATAGCACCCTAAAGAAAACTTGGTCAACAACCTGACATGCTATTGTTTTTTGGACGTTGTATTCGGATTCAGCGACAAAAAAAAAACATAATAAACATGGTCTGACCCCCGGACACGAAAAAAATTTTGTATGGGGATTCGGAGCGACCCCGAAAACTTGTAGTAAACATGGTCTGACCTCCAGATCGAAAAAATAATTTTTTGTGTGGCTGTGTAATTATACCCTGTACCGTATGGTCCAAGGGTATATTAAGTTTGTGCAAGCCGAAAATGTATGTAACATATAGAAGGAGGCGTCGGAGACACCCCAAAGTTACCTAAAAAATTATCAGGGTGAATAGAGAAGTCGATATACCCATGTCCGTCTGTCCGTCTGTCCGTCTGTCCGTCCGTCCGTCCGTCTGTCCGTCTGTCCGTCCGTCCGTCCGTCCGTGTGAACGCCTGGTCCTGGAAGCATGTACAGTACCCTGCAAAAGTTTAGGGTCAGTTGAAAAATTTCATGTTTTTTGTATTTGTCGCCTTATTTGTCGGTCTTGGACCGTTTTATTTTAAATGATACATTAAAAAAACATTATATATAAATGAACTACAAATAATATTCGCCAAAAATTGCGATTTTTCTTCGAAAAAAAAAAAAAATGAAAAACATCAAATCAGGTGGTTTTCATCAATATGGTTTCCTTTAGATTTGATGATGGCTGCACAGACTCTCGGCATTCGTTCGACTAATTTTTGAAGCGTTTGAACTTGTATTTGTTCCATAGCCCTCTTCAGACACTTCCATAGGTGATTCGCGCTAGTTGGACGTAGTTTTCGCACCTCTCTATCCAGTTCATCCCACAACAGCTCAATGGGATTCGCGTCCGGCGACTGGGGTTCTATCAAATATTAAATTGGCTAAGTATAAAAGGAGAACGGCCATGTATTGGATAATATGAAGACCTTTTTGTCTGCCGAAATTTTTGAAGCAAAACTTTTTAGGCGGCTGTGACTTTCAAAGAGAGAACTTTGAGTTTCGGGTAAGGTGAGCAATAAGTGTTAGGGAGGAACAAGGACGGAGAAAGAGTAGTCACGGTGTAGGTGGAAAGTCGTAAAGGAACAAGAACGACGTCGAAGAAGACGCGGAGAAAGTCGTAATCCCTAAGGAGACGGAAAGGAGTGGCCGAAGGTAGTATGGCTTAAGCTGCTGAAGTGGGGCGAAAAAAGCATTTAGTTTTCTTTAATATTTTGCCTGCTTATGAATAGATTCCAATTATTAAGCATTATTAATCTGGACACTAACAATAAATAAATAAAATGCCCGCTCCCAACTATTCAAGGATATTGAGATATGTTTTTGGCGAAAACACCATTAGTTTGTTTCACTACTTAAAAAAAAAATTATTGTATTTTATTTCGTAATTTTGAGGAATGAAAGTTGCTATGATTATTATTTCTTAAATCGTTTGCTTATATATAAATTTAAAAAGTGCCTTAATGTTGTGTTTGTACGTAGGTAGTAGTTTGGAGGACAGTATAAATCCTTTACTGCAACAAAAATTCGCAGGAATTTTTAATTAAATCCAGCTTTTGGCTGGTAAATTGTAAACAATTGACCTTGCTTTGTGTTCTTCGTTATCATTACACATAGGCTGCTTTATTCAGGGATGGTTATGAAAAAAATCAAAGCGAAAAAAGCGGTTTATATGAAAGTCCATGAAGCAATATATAATTTTTTGATTTTTATTATAAAAATTGCAGAGTAACTCTTATTTTCAATTTTAAATAAAAATTGTTCAAAAATTCTTATTTTTGATTTTTATAATAAAAATTGCCGTGTAACTCTTATTTAAAATTTTTAAATAAAACTAGCCCAATAATTTTTATTTTTGATTTTTATTTTTATGTTAAAAATAAGAGTTAAAATTTGATTCGAATGAAAAAACTCAAAAAATAATTATTTCATAATCTTTATTTTTAAATATTATAAGAAATACGGTCCCTAGCTTTAATTAGTTAATTTTAAAAATAAATATTATATATAAAAAATGTTTTTTTTTCCAATTAGTTGTACAATTCATAACAACTTTACACATAACTTTTGTCTAAAGCAGAAAATTATTGTTTGACTTCATAAGCGTTATTATAGAATAAAATATAAAAAATAAATAAAACAAAAAATATATATACTTTACAATTATTATTACAAATTTTTAGTAAGGCATAGTTTTAAGTTAAATAATGCAGGGTTTTTTGTTGTAGCGATTGATTTGTTCTAAAACCAATTTTTTTTAAGTTTTTAATCTTTCTTAGCGCTCTAAGCCTTTACATAATTATATTAACATGCTCTGAATACTAAAAAACAATAAAAATATAATTAAGCTATCGCATTTGCTTTTATTTATATGAATACTAAATTTAGGATTGCTTTCGTAATCTACTCCTAAAACGTGACAGTTGGATTGCCCATTACGTTTACATATAACTATTGCCAACGATCGTAACTTCCTTTATTAGTAGTTGGCAACAGCTGCAAAGACTCCAAAAATGCCACAGTAGTAAAAACTATGTTCCAAAATTGGTCGATTCTGTTTGTTTTTGGTCGCATATGTACACATTTCTAATTAATATCACTTACCGCAAACATTTCCAACTCGCAATCATTACGACAGTCCAACACATAAAGCCAGAGGCGGAACTGGGCACAGGCTGTTGGGGGTTTGTACTCCCCATGACTGTTTCCTGCAAAATTTGAACATGTTCTGTGGTGTTTCCCATACCCAAATATTTCCGACTCCACCTCTGCGCATATGGTATATGTAAAAACTCCGTCTAAACAAAACTAAACAATTCAATTAACAACAAATTGCGCACAAATTGTCGCCATGACAGACCGAAAAAAAAGCCATAGCAAAGCAACCAAATAGTACATATGGATTTGGTAAATGGGTCAGACCTTAGACCTTGTTCCCTCTGTCTGGCTGACTAAAACGCGTGACAGGACAATCCGGAAAAATACTTGACGGCGGCACACATGAATTATAATTGCGCCCGCACGGATATGAAGTGGTGTCCAAAGTGGGCGGAAAAACAGTTGAGTGGCCAAAGCAGACAAAGAAAGAAAGAAAAAAAATATAGACAACAGAAAAAGGAAATGCGAAAACATTATGGCAGGCGGCTTTCATTTTGATTGCAATTTACACTTCCTGTCAGTGCTGGGAAAGGCGCACGGACAACGTGTTGCAAAGTGAAAAAAGTTTCCGGCAAGTTTAGTTATGGTCAGACAGAGATTTTGTATACTCTTCACGTATTTTTCGAGGCAAACAAAAATGATATAAAAACTTTTAAATCGTCTTTTTGGGAAAAGTTTTTCCTTATACTAATTCGTCAATTGGACACACACACAGGAGCGCTGTAATCTGTAATCTTCATCTGGCAACTCTTTTATGTGTTTTGTATGCAAATGAGCAATCTTAGGAGATATTTTGAAAAATTAAGTTTGGCTGTTGAACTTGTTTCGCTTTCCAGGGGTTAATGGTTTTGATTAACATGCATCTGACTTGCTCTCTTTATTAACCAAGTTGATATATTGTACTAGCTCCATGTGTTGTTTTTTGGTTTGGATGGCCCAATCTTTGCCCTGCCAATATCTCTTCTGCTAGCAGAAATGTACCAAAATACCTTTATACGTAAATACTAGAGGTAATGCCGTTGGTTGGGGTCTTAATAAAATTGAAGACAACTACGAAAGTTTAATGAACTATGACAATATGCTCCAACCCTCAGTAGTGATGTCACCTTATTGGCAAATGATCATGAAAATCTAGAAAGCTATACAACTATGCCTAAGTACTGCAACTTTCTGGCAGAGACCAAGCATCAATGCCTCCAGCTTTCTTCTAATGAATGAGATAGCCGAAATTATTCATATTTAACCCAACGTGTGACAAACGGGTTTGGCCAGACATTTTTCATTTTTCGACGTTAATTTAATATATTTTTACCTAACATAGGGACTTGAGCTCCTAGGTTAGGTTAGGTTAGGGCGGCCCAACTGACGTCACAACTCACTTAGGTCAGGAATAGGACCGTTGCGATACCGCTAGAATAAGCTATTTCACCATTCTTCCCCACTTGAGAGATCCCCTATTGAGCTTCTAGATACCTCCCTAAACATTTTATTGGCTATCGATCTACCACTATGAAAATTATAAAAAGTCCTCAAATAAGGACGAAAAAGGATGGTAAAATTGAATTGACAAATGGTGCCTGGTTGGACCCTTTACATTCGTCAGACGGAGGGTTAAGTTAAATTTTGTTCCGGCACTTTGCACTTT
Source organism: Chymomyza amoena (assembly GCA_037043745.1). NCBI lineage: Eukaryota > Metazoa > Arthropoda > Insecta > Diptera > Drosophilidae > Chymomyza > Chymomyza amoena. The sequence continues at coordinate 680,186 of JBAMAX010002695.1, read as the reverse complement.
TTCTATTTCTCTATCTATTCTATATTCTTATCACCGGGGATGCGTCCGATAGGGAAAAGACACATTTAATGGTAGCCCCATAAACAAGGAATGACACGCCCAGTTAGTCGTATCTGGTGAATCCCCGGATCGAAGCAAAAAAACCCGATTTGTGAAACCAATACAAGAGAAAGAAATACTCAGATGAAAGGATTTTGTAGAGGTCCCAAGCTTCCAAGAGGAGTAGGTTGGTCGGTAGGTTAAGGCTGCAGTTGGGACATCGCTTCTAACTCACTTACGCCAAGAACAGGCCCTTTGTGTAACGATAATGGGAGAAAGTGATAAGAATATCAAATAGACAGGAAAAATTAGTGTAGTAGGAAAAGTGAGAATTGAAGGACTATGCTTATCGTGGGATTGGAAGCCACAACCTCTGGGATGATAGTCTAGTACACTGCAGCTAGGCTATCGAGGCCGCTAAGCTCCTAGGAGTAACAAAAAAAAAAAAAAAAAAACTATCAACTGGCTGATCGCATTTCACGAGCACTTTAGCGAAGGTATACCCAAGCGAACATCTGAACTTCTGCGCTTCTACAAAAACAGGAGCAGGATGATAGTAGGAGTTGTAAAGGAACACTGCACCGTTGGCCATATGGTTGAGAGGCTGCGCGTTTCCCATCATGATTTCTGCCGCAGCTGCGGAGATGAGGAAGAGACAGAAAGCATCCAACACCTGTTTTGCGACTTCTTAGATGATTTTTTGAGGATCTGGGTAGTCTAGCTTACGTGTTCATAGCGGATCTTGCTGTTTTTGTCAAACTCTCAAAATGGTTTTTGCAACATGAGAGATTAAGTCGATTGAGGATGCCCTACAGTTGTGATCCTCCTCCAGAAAACCTCCCTTTCTTTAATTACCATCTCCGTTCCCACAACTAGGTAACACAATGGATCTCATGGTCTCAGGGTGATCTCAGTCACCGACTGAGCTGCCTACTCAACCAAACCAAACTGGCTGATCGCTATACGCAAAGAAATCCCACACGAAATTGGATGCAGGAACTTTAAAATGCATGAAAAAATTAGCTCTAAGAGATTTTAGTAACACCGGGCCATCTCTTTCTCTTTGGCTTACTCATTTGATTGGGGAACCACTATTGGTATATAAAATGGGAAGAAAGACGCTCTTATGGATAGATCCATGACGCCAGCAGGAAACGGAGAAGTTTCCAAAGAACAGTTACAGGATTGATAGCAGAAATTGCTGACATTACGATGTTAGGGTTCTAAAGAGATGACTTTTCCGATGTTTGACATCGGAGTGAATTGATGAGAGATAAGCTATGATGGAATCTGACATGTCATCAAGCTGCTCAAAGATAACAAAGGTACCAGTTTGATTAGCTTACCTGAAACAAAAGAAGGATTTTTGACTAAAGTCGGACGATTGGAATCTCAGTGTTCTATGTTCTGTTCCCATGTTGGATTGTTACTATACAGGCCTGTTGATAGAGGAGTGGAAACAGTTGGAGCACGGGGCTGTACGTTGCTCTAGACGGCCCTGTCTGTAATTGTTTTCGTTTCTATGTTCTATTTTCGTAAAAGAATCTTTTGGACCAAATTGATGCTTATGGCTCTGTCTTTATTAGTTTTCTTACTATATATGAAAGACTAAATCTGTTACCTATCTATTGGCCACCAGATGGCGCTAGCACGTTAATGTCGCTAGATGGCGCCAGCAAGTTGACTATTTGTGTTCACAATTATATCAATATTCTTTAAACATATTTGGAGTATCTTATTATGTGAGTAAAGGTGTCAAAGGCCAACCCACTAGTTCACCTTCAAGCCTTTTATTCTGCTGCTTCTGCCTGTTACAAACTTAATTATAAACTTCTTATACCCTTTACTATTTGTTGAGTATAATCAATACAGCCATATGCTTAACGCGACACCGACACAAACATACACACCGCACTTTACCCCATCCACCCCTCGACTGTGTATATTGATCCACCACCGCCGAATGACAAACATTGTCATTGTACACTGTACAGTGTTAATTACTCATACGCCGTGTTGCCGCCGCGTTCGATCTTATGCATTGGCATTAATTTCTTTATGGCCAACTCTTATCGGCGCTTTTATGCAATTTGTAATTAATTGGCAAACATTTTACGGTCAAATGGCAGCGGGAGCTGCTCTTTGTCACAGCTTTGGTATGTTTTTCTGCTTATCATTATAAATATATATACAATGTAAATATATATATTTTTTTTTTGGTAGGTTTTGGTAGCAGTTTTCTACTGGCAGCTGCGATATGCAGATTTCTTGGAACTTTGTCAAATGATTAATTACAATTTAATTTGTTTGGCATTTTAGGTGTGCTGCGTTTTGGCCCAATTTTAAGTGCGTTACATTTAATTAATTATTTTTGCATTTATTTTGTTTGCGTCTTGTTTTTGGGGTGTTTTTTTTTTTTTTGTAAAACACGCACATAGTACTCGTACATACTAATACATAAATGTAAAGTTTGTACATAATATGGAAGTATATAGTAGATACAGAGCACGAAATATGCTAATTTATTATCATTTTTATGCGGCGCCTTTTTGGCTTTATAGAGTGAAAGCTCTGGTACGAGAATTGGTTACTAAAATTTTTGATGGTGTTTATTTAAAAAAATAAAAATATTTGGGAAGACCTGAATTAGGTTGAGATTAAAATAAATGTATTTTTTTTTAGAAAGTATTGACATTAAATTTTAGAAACAACTGGAAGGAATTCGTTTGTTCGTTTGTCAAATGCAGCACCGAAGTAGTTGTGGACGACGAATCTCCAGTAGAATCCTGAAACAAAGTAGAAGTACCGAATTGACAGGAGGATATTTTAAGCGATTCAGAGCATCAAATTTTGAACACTCAAGCAGTGGAGGAAGTGATTGTGAAGGAGTAAAAAGAAGAGGAAGCAATAAGTTTTTGAAATTACAAGAAGAAGAAAATGGATGCAGTGATGAAGGAAGCGACTTACCTCTTAGACAGTTCAACGCATATTTCTCTACTATCACTTATGCAAGTTTTGAACTACGGAATTTCTCCTACATGTGATTACAACATTGGAGACTTTGATATCTCTCCCTTGAGAAATAATACGAAGCCAAACGTTTTGATGGAATTCCTTCAACATGCCCAGAAAATAATAGTGATAAAAGAAGGAATTAAGCAAGTGTTCATTGAAAAATTGCGTATTAATCCTATTATGAAAATAACATCAGATTGGATTTTGAACAATGCAGAAAATTTGTTTCATCATCTCCCATTATGGAAATCACCTCCACATTGTCCTCGACTACAACTACTCCACCAATTCCTGTCGATGTGCATTCAATGCCTGTTTGCAAGAATTCGTCGGTAAAAGATTCGCTAGATAAGCTTTACCTGTTGACCCCTGGGAGGAGTCAAACATAAACGGTGGATAGTGTATATATATAATTTTCGCGATTTTGGTTTTATAGGTCAATCCAAGAAACTTTTCCCAAGAAGGTTAGATTAGGTTATCTACTACTTCAAAGAACAGAGGGCAGATGGTTATGACGGAGATTTGACAAATAGAGCCAGGTGCTCTATTTTTTTGTGAAAAAAGGGTGGCAAGCTATAGATTGCCTAGAGGCGGCAAATATTTAATTCCGCCACTGCGGACAGTCTGCAGGTCTTCAAAAAACGGCTTTCCCGTGGGCGTGATTCGTAAGAAGTGCAGGGTTTGATGCTTTCTTTCTTTCTATTGGTTTGAAATAAATTACGAATCGAAGGGAAAACCTTTTTTTTTTTCTAACCATATGTGTAGAATTTTTAAGGTCGAGGGATTCAAAATATAACTAATAACGAAAATATTAAATAATTATTAAGATAAACCAATAAACACTTTTTGCAGAAAAAAACAACGAGAATTTGGTGGCCCATAAAATTGATTAAAGTTAAAAAAAACAGAAATTTGTGATCATATCGGTATCACAAGGGGACTGCTGTTCTTGGTCTAAGTGATCAACTATCATCTTCGATGACGAGAAGAATTTTGATCTGAGTGGTAACAAATACTCGACCTTGGGGCTTGGAAAACCCGCACATGATCCTTGTCTGTCTGACGCGGATTTTGGTCACTAGACTGAACCTCACTTTTTTTAAAAATTAGGCCGGAATTTTAGTGACAATGAAATTTGGTAAGAAAACGTGATATCAAAGTCCTTAATCAATCCATTTGTTTATACGTGTATATAAATGTTACAATACATATCACAAGCAAAAATTAACTGTTGGAATCACGAGAGTTTATTGATTATTCCATTTGTATAGCAACTTGACCCATATTTCCATAACTGAACGCTTATTAGAGATTGTACCAGTTTAAATAAGTTTGGCACGGAGTTTTGCATGCCTTGGATTTTTTTAATTGTTTAATGAACCGGAACCATGTTTTTATTTATTTATTAGCTGGGTAGGTGTAGAGCCTGTGGAAGTAATTGGTAAAGATTGATTCAAATTGTAAATTTCGAGTTTATTTTGACACTTACTTGGCGCTCGGATCGTGTTTCGTATTATAAGGTCGGATAATATATCTCCTCCACTTCGTGTTTTTTTTTGTATAAAGCTTTTAATTATTGGACATTTTTTTTTTAAATTTTTTTATAAAACTTTTAACAATTTTAGTTATAAAATTTTTTTTTTTATTTTTTAACTCATTTTATACCAAAATTTTTAAACATTCAACTTACAAGCTGAAAGTTAGACTGAGCTCTACTGAAACTGTTCTGGGGTCATACAAATTTGTACATATTTTTTGGCCTACTTGTTAAAATATTTTTTGAATTACATTTAAATTTAAGTTGCTAATATATTTTTGTTTTGATTCTAGACCAACTGAATAAGACTCAAAATAAATCGTTAGAATCATTTTCTGTTTTAACAGCATTATTTGAATTACATTGTAAAGGGTGGGCCATCTGTTGTTTGGCTTGTTGGAAATTCATAATTCATAGCATAACCGGCCAAAGTGGATGCTCTTCGACAAAACGTAAAAGAGTTTCAGGCGTACTATGAAAATGGTTGTGCTGTGAAAGCATAAGTGAGTACCGACAAGTCTCCGAGAACATCGAGATTCCATCCTTTGCAACAATTACATCTTGCTAAGAGTAAAATGCAAATAAAAAACAAACCAGCAGTTTGTGAGCCCTTTACTTTGTCTTTTTCTAAGGCGCGACGAACCCGATGTAGGTTAAGGCCTGTATCGCTCGCCCCCATTCTTCCCTGTTCACCACTTAATAATTCCAGTCGCGGATGCTCAGCGACTATATCCCTCTGTACAACGCCAAACCAAAGCTGCTTCGGTCTACCACGAAGTCGAGCGCCAAATTGGTCGCTATACAGAGCACTCCTCGTGGGACAGTTTTCCTGCATTCGATGCACATGCTCAAGGCATCTTAATCTCTGCTCTTTACTTTGGGCGACAATTTTAATGTTATTGTATAGACGGTAAATTTCATGGTTAAATCTTAACCTCCATTGGCCATTCTTGTAGATTGGGCCGAAAATCCTAAGCAGAATTTTTCGTTCGAAAACATTTAATAGTGTAACGACCTCTGGTTTGTCCAGAACAACGGCTCTATTTTACACAAAACAATATTATTGGCAATAATATTGGTGGAAAACAAGATTACGCTTAGAGCTAACAATTTGTAATTTAGCAAATTCTACGTTTATCCGCCCTTTTACGGCGATACGCTCACCCAGATATACTAAAATCCTGGTAGCAGAGCTCGTTCACGAAACGTATCAACTCCGACGCGGTCGCACCCGGTGCGCTACTAATTAATTATCTCTTTTCCCGTCCTTTACGACTGTATTACATTGGATAGTATTTTATTACATAGCACTGACTTTAACTTATCACTCACTTTTCTGACTGTCTTTATTTTACTCATTGTTCTGTCTCGATTTCACTGATTGTTCTCTCTGTTCTGTGTCCAGATTTGGCTGTTGATCCGCCTTATATAGGGACTCGATCGCCGCCAAATCCTGGAATTCCCGCCCAAAACTATACTTATAAATCCTAAACGGAGCTCTGTTTACCTGCATAACTATTCTAATAATAAAGAAAGAGTTCGCCGTACCTAAAACTATCGCTATCAACCTAATACAATCAACCTACGCACTAATACCAAACAATTATTTTAGCGCCAAGCTTAAAGACGCATAGCTTGACCTAGTGTTGGTGAGAGTGAGAGCGCTTTCACCGTTACTCTCACCAAGCAGTTCAAGCAGTTTTGCTATTGCCCTATTGGCAATTTCGGAATAATGTTGTGAGGTGGCAAAACGCCTCCTCACAATAGCTTCACATCAGAAGTTAACATGGCCCAGGTTTCGGCGTCGTAGATAGCGATGGGCACAACCAGCTTCTTGTACAGTTCTATCTATGATCTGAACACATTCCTCAAGCCAAACCAGCAACGGTTGGCGAGCAGTATTCTGCGTTTAATTGCGAGGATGCTGTTGTTGTTAGAGTTGACAAGTGAGCCGAGGTAAACGAACTGCTCAACCACTTCGAAGCGATCCTGTTCTGGCTAGAGGCAGTCCGTGTTGCCACCATTTACTTGGTCTTGCCTTCGTTTACCTTCAGACCCATTTCCCCGGCAAGCTTGCCTTAAACGGGCCTGGTTGCCCGCAGCTATGTCTATATCCTCCGCGTATCCAAGCAACTGGTATAGTTTTCGACTGTTTAGTGCTATTTGGTATTTCCACTGCACATAATATGTCAGAGGCATATATTGAAGAGGTCACACGAAAGCGCGTCCCCTTGTCAGAAGCCTTTCGTGGTAGCGAACCGTTTTAATACAAACCCGCAAACCTTAATAGAGTATGTTGCTTATGAGCTTGGGGGGAAAGCCCGGAGACTGCATATAGATGTTCCCTGAATATGCTGTCGTATGCTTGTCGAAAGCCGATGGTGGGAATCGATGTTGCGTTCTAGTGTCTTCTCGAGGATAATGCGCAGAGCGAAGACTTAGTCCTTAGTTGACTTGCCTGATCTGAAACCGGTAATCTCCTATTGTGCCAGCCAAATTTGGCTTCAGTCGATCACACAAGATACTAAGTAAGATCTTATACGCTGTGTTCAGAGGTATATATAATTTTGGCATACCTTTTTGTCACCCTTCTTGTAGATGGGGCAGAAGATTTCACTCCTCTGGCATACAGTTGTTTTCCCAAATTTTTACCAAGAGGCTGTGTAGAAATTTGTTGAATTCGGGGCCCGCCGCTTTTATTAGGTCTGTATTCTATCTGTGCCGGCACTCTTGTTGTTCTTAAGACGCTCGATCGAGAGTTGGCCCTCCTTAAGACTCTGTGGTAGGACTTCCTTACTTGGCTTAGAGCTGATTTCAAAGGCCAGATGCCCTATACAACTACACTTATATTTTGAACTTAATACTTTTATTGGGACAATCAATTTTTCAACACAATGATAAAGATGGTCATCGCTTTTCAAAATGCCTGTCGACTTTATTTTCTTATTTCAAAGTTTTTATTTTCGTACCAGTTTCAATCGATATTTGATTATAAAGACGATCTAAATCTAATTGTTGGCCAAAACTGACATCTCAAATCATTCTTTTCCATTTGTTTTAAAATATTCGCTGCCGTAAAGTCAGCACAGCGTACAACACTTTCTAGAGGGTATTTGTGTAGGGCTCTGTCCACCACAGCTTTGGATGAAAGAAAATGCTCCTTATGCCTCATTTATGGGTTTTCTAATCCTCATTGCTTCGTAACTCATTAAAAAAAAACACTCTTAAGGAATCAGCTTCGCAGAAATACTGAACTCAGACATGGTAGTGTACGAGTATAGGCGAGATGGGAATCGATCTGTCTATACAACTCGCGAGGCTATTGCAGCAATCCAATCTCTCTCTCTCTCGTCTATTTTTGCTCTATTCTTTCTTGTCCAATTTTGCTTACTCACACAAAGAAAAGTATGTATGAGTTTTGCCCACCACTGCCTTAAATGGATGGTAAGGTCCTAAGCAATATGTGACTTTGGCAGAACGGCGCCATCAATACCGAACATGGTAGTGTATAGGCGATCCCTTATCCCGAAGGTAGCTTTGTATTCGATAATGAAATGGGAATCGAATCCTTTTTGTTGGGTCATGTCAATTTATATAACTCTGGAGGCATTGCAGCAATCGATCTCTCGTCTTCGCTCCATTTTTTCTTGTCCACCACTGCCTAAATAGAACGGCAAGGTCTGAGCTACATATAATTTCAGCAGAATGGCGTCATCTTTCGATGTATTGGCCACCAATATTAATGCCGTGTATTTTCTTACTTTGCGGTTTTTGCAATCTCAGATCTACGCAAATAAACCACAAAAAATAGCTGAGCTTAAGGCTGAGGTACAAAGCATTCTTGATAAGATAGATAAATGCAGTCGAATAAGTCATTTGTTAGATATTTTCAGTTAAACATAATCCTCTTATTCGAACAAAAACTTCTACAAAGCATCAAATTTGTTCCACAGCAATGCAACGATTTATAATCCCATTTTTAACGATTATAGTCCTTATTTATTCTATGTTTTTAATTGCATTCTCCCTACTCTTCAGATTAGCTCTTTTGAAGAAACTAAACTTTGGTCCTGCGAATAATTTCCAATAAACATTGAAAAACAATTTTATTTTGTTTTAGGTTTTTTTTTATTTAGTGTATTTTTGTTTAGTGTCATTTTGTTTTATTTACATTTGTATATTTATGTTTAGTTTATTTATGTTTGGTTTATTTATGTTTAGTTTATTTATGCTCATAAACTTGCAGTTGATAGGTGTTGAGACGGGCAGTTGATACGAGCTTAGACTTCTGAGATGAATGGATGTAGAGCCTAGGGAAGTAATTGGTTAAGATTAATACATATTTTAAGTTTCGAGTTTATTTTGGCACTTACTTGTCGTCCGGATCGTTTTTATTTTGGAAGCTTCATAAGAATATTTTCAGAAAAATAAACCATGGAAAGACGTCTTGAGTTATACCAAGAAGATGTTGAAGTTGAACATCCTCTCTAAGGAAATTCGGGGCTTATGTGATTAACCGAAGGGAGCACCAAAATCACACATACTTTTATAATGTTGTAGAATTGTTAATGTTTTTTTTTTCATATAGTGATGGCCACACTTTTTTTTTTACAAAATTTTACTTTTTGGATTTTCTATAAAACTTTTAATTATGTAAATATTTTTTTTTGTTTTTTTTTATAAAACTTTTTAAACTTTAAACTTACGAACTAAAAGTGAAAGTGAGACTGAGCTCTACTGAAACTGTGCTAGGGTAATACAAATTTAAACATAATTTTTGGCCTACTTGTTAAAATTTTTTTGAATTAAACTTAAACTTAAGTGGTGAACATATTTTTGTGTTGATTCTACAGGGTGCGCCATTTGAATGTGGTCGATGGAAATATTGAATAACTTGAACAATTCTCAATCGATTTTTATAAAATTAGAAGCTTTACAATTTTTTCCATTCAGTTGCCAAAAACAACGTCAATCAAATGACCTCCTTTATTGCGGATACAAAATTCAGCTCTTTTTCTGGCATTTTCCATGACATTTGCCAGCATCTCGGGTGATATCGCAGTGATTTCGGCTCGAATATTGTCCTTAAGCTCGTCTAAAGTCTTCGGATTGTTGGCATACACTTTGCTTTTTAAAAATCCCCACAAAAAAAGTCCGGTGCCGTTAAATCGGGCGATCTCGGTGGCCAGTCAATATCCCCCCTTTCGATACCACACGTCCTGGGAGCTTTTGACGCAAGAAGTTCATCGTTGATTTCGCGGTGTGACATGTCGCGCCGTCTTGTTGAAACCAAAAGCCTTTAAGACCTTTTTCACGCATTTCTGGTAAAACAGAGTGTGCCAACTTCCATCGATACCGATCCCCATTGACAGTTTCCTCAACTCTGAAGAAGAACGGACTGATGATGGTTTTTGAGCAGACACCGGCCCAAACAGTCACTTTCTGATCATGCAGTGGAGTTTGATGGATAGTATGAGAATTTTCTTTCCCCCAAATGCGACAGTTTTGTTTATTTACAGTGCCAGATAGCGTGAAATGGGCCTCATCAGTCATTAAAATTCGCTCCCAAAAATCGGGCTCCGATTCACTCACTCGAATAACGTTATTGGCGTAAGCCACGCGTCGCGGATTGTCTGTTTCCAATAATCTTTGGGTTAACTGCACTTTATATGGAAACATATCCAGATCATCTTTCAGAATCCTCCTCAAAGTAGTTCCACTGATGTTTAGTTGCTGAGACCGGCGGCGGTACGAGACAGAAGGATTCTCTGCAACACTCCGTTGAACAGCTTCAATATTTTCATTTGATCGTCGAGGACGTGGTTGTGGACGGTCCGCTACAGACCCGTTATTCTCGAAATTTGAAGCTAAGCGACGAATAGTGTCACTTTTAGGCGCAGAACGACCGCGATACTTTTGACGATACGCACGCTGTGTTGCAACAACTGAACGATTACATTTAATGAACATTGCCACTATTTCCGCGCGTTCTTTGGGCGTGAATCGATTCATGGTTAAAATTGTAATGCAATAACCTTTCCAAAATGTGTTCGACGACGTCAATCGGTTGAAATCTGTCAAAGTTATTCAATATTTCCATCGACCACATTCAAATGGCGCACCCTGTAGAACAGCTAAAAAACTGTTTACTTTGCGCACCGCCAGAGGGCGTTTTTGATTTTATTCCCCTTTTTAAAAAAAAAATTAAAAATTGCCAAAGTCGACGTAATATTTAACATAGTATAATATTCCATGTTAAAAGATTTTTTTCAGGTATAGAGTCAATTAGTATTGGCCAATAATTCGTCAAGAGATCCAAAAGCTAGTATATTGAGTCCCATACAAGCTTAGGCCCTGAGATCTAGAACGCTGTTTTTTCAATTTAGCGCCGTAAACGAAAACATTTTCTGTATCCACGAAACGCTTAAATATTCCAGACATTGCACCTACTGATTATCACTTGTCATCATTTGAAGGATGCAAAAATTGAATCTACTCGTATATAATGAATAAAAAAATATTTTTTTTGGTTTCTAAAACTTATATGCACAAGTGGGAGAAAGCTAGCGATGGGCAGTAATTTGAATAAAGTCGAGAAAACCGCTTTTTCGAAGTTTGAAAATAAGTGGAATATTATCAAACTATATTTTATAGACAATATTTAATTGACCTGGAGCGGATATTTTCTGGTTTGATGCCATGAAAAGATCAATTGAAATAGTCTTGGAATTCAACGAGGAAATCAACTTAATCTTTAAACAAAAAAATTGCAAAGATTAGCATTTGAGATCTTTTATACAATCTCTTGTGATCATGATCCAACATGACGTAATTTTTCTACATTGGACTTTCTAAACCCATTTTCTTCGTTTTGTTTTTTTTTAAATAATTTACTTGCAAAATGTTTTTCCAGCAATAACTAAAGAGTTATGGAAAATTATCCTTTGATAATTAAAGAATTTTATTTATTTAAAGAGGAATAAAGCCTATTTTAAAGTCTAAAAGTCCAAAAATGTATACAAAGTAATAGTTAGTTTACAGCTCCAAATATTTTCAAAACAAGGTGTGTCCACATAAGCTATACAGCAAAGTTCCTTAATTCTTTTCCTGCAGTACACCGGGCTTTTCCAGATGCTGGATGCGTTTCCTAAGAAGTGCAGGGCAGTCACACAGTCGGTGTTGGATGCTTTTTACTCATCCCTGCAGCTGGGACAGAAGTCAGTCAGAAGGCCTATGGCGCAGTGCCGCGTTACGAGTCCCGTCAGCCTCCCAGTCCTGTTCTTGTGAAATCGCAGGAGCTCAGAAGTTCGCTTTTGGTTGTATCTAGGTCAAAGTGCTCGGGAGAAATGACTGCCGAAGACATTTTCCCATTGTCGTTTTCCCTAGGATCTGACTGTCTTCGTAATCTCTATCTAGCAGAGGTCTTGCTATAACAGATGGGGCTATAGGTAGCGCTGATCCTTTTCTAGCAGACTAGTCCGCTCCCTACATTGCAGCTGGCCATAAAAATACCTAGACACTCCTTGTCCTGAAGGCTCAAAGATGGAAAAGGGCGTTGGTGCTGGAGTATACTGCTCCGAGCTTAATGTAAGTCAAAGTTACAGGCTTCCGGACCATTGCAGCATCTTTCAGGCTGAAATATTCGCCGCAATGAAGGCGGCTGAGCTGGCATGCACCAACACTTCAACTGGAACAAAGATTAACCTCTTTATAGACAGTCAAGCCGCTATCAAGGCTATTGTATCGACCTGTACATCTTCCTTCCACGTCCTTGAAAGCCAGGCAGTCAACCAGAGATTAGCTGCGGCTCGTAAACTGCATATCTACTGGGTGCCTGAACATAAAGGCATAATGGGGAATGAAATGGTGGATGCAATCGCCAAAAGCGGTGTTGAGCTTCCGGAGGGACAAATACACGACGTACGCCGACCGATCAAACATCTCTACGTTATGCTGGAGTGCAACATGAAGCGCACAGCTGAAGCTAGATGGAAAAATCTAGACAGCTGTCACACAGCGAAAATCATGCTGGCTCATTACGGCAGAAAACAAAGTAACTTTATAATGAAACTTTCAAGCACTGAATGCAGGACCATCACGGGTGTGCTAACAGGACAATGCCTCTTAGCGAAGCATGCGCATAGGATGGGACTAACGGCAAGCGAATTAAGCAGGATCTGCAGGGATCCGGAAGTCCCTGAGACCCTAGCACACGTACTCTGCGACTGCCCAGCCATCTCTAGACATCGTTTGACCACCCTAGGAGAACCAGCGTTTGTCGGTCTAGAAGAGGTGGCCAGGCTGCAAGTTGGGCGGCTACTTAATTTCGCTAAAAAAGTAAAATTTTTAACCGACCATCACTTTGCGTAATAACCTCAAATCTGGCACAGCTAAGGACCAAAAGGTCTATGCTAGGCTGCACTCTGTTGTGGCCGGCCAGTGTAACCTAACCTAACCTAACCTTGTCCTGAAAGAGGATATTGGTAATTTCTTGCCTTGCCCGTTCGTCCGACAATTATTCACTAACTTCAGACAGGTTATCAAAGAGGCGAGGCACTTTGGCTATCCGATTAAATACAGATATTTTTGTTATTTTTTTATTGTTATAAGAGCTATTTCTATATTATGCCACTTTACAGGGTATAAAGGGCTTTGGATTTTCGATTTTCAATATAATAATCTTTACGGCACAACAGAGTGCAGCCTAGCATAGACCTTTTGGTCCTTAGCTGTGCCAGATTTGAGGTTATTACGCAAAGTGATGGTCGGTTAAAAATTTTACTTTTTAGCGAAATTAAGTAGCCGCCCAACTTGCAGCCTGGCCACCTCTTCTAGACCGACAAACGCTGGTTCTCCTAGGGTGGTCAAACGATGTCTAGAGATGGCTGGGCAGTCGCAGAGTACGATTAATGAAAACAATTCCAATTTAAGTTGTTCCCCGTTCGAGGAATATGTGTGACAACTTAATCTCAACAATTTACAAAAAAAATCACAAGACTTTTTATTACATTCCAAATATACAAGAATTTTAAAAACAAAACTAATTAATTTTTTTTAATTTTGATTTACAAGCCATTAAGGAACTACGCGTACATTGAATTTCCCTTTGCTGTTTAAATTGACAACTCTCATAGGGCTTTACTTGCTTTACTTGCTTTCGAAACAACTTTGCCAATAAACGCCAAATCTTTAAAATCAGCCTTATGGTCAAATTTCTTGTCCTCTGTCGGGTACCCGTAATAGATGATTCAATGGACATAAAAGTTAGACCTGCTAAGTTTGTAGACATAGTTAACGCCCTACAGAAGTTCACTGGACACAAATCGAAACCACATAGAAAACGTGTTATTGGTATCTTAACACTGTTCCAGATAAACACAAGTCCGAATTCCTGAACCAGTATGGTAATCAATATCTCAAATATCATTCTTCGCCAATTTGCAACACAGGCCCAGCGCTTGGGTAAAACTTCAATATGGTATAATATATCCGCCAGAGCCAAATAAAAAGAGATATCTGCAAATGTTGGTGTCTCGGCGCAATATTCGACACGCGGTTCGGGAAGAACTATTAATTTGTTGGCAACAAGATGTATTAAGAAGGCAACTAATATTGGGAATAATGACGTCATTGTACTAAAATTTGGAAAAATTTTTTGTAACTATAAAGTTTGTGTTTCTGCTTTTTCAGTTGGGAAACTTGACGTTAAAGTTTTATTTATGTTGAAAAGGCTACTTAAATTAGTAAGTTGTGTGTTATTTCAGAACTTTTGATTGTTTTGTAGAGTGTTCCAGATTTAAAGCAAGAGGACTGAGAAAACTAAAGTCCGATGGAGATCGACAAAACAGTTTGTTCGAAAGGATGAAATCTATGCATTCATACTGAGAGACATCGATCTAACTAGTCTTGTTTGGGGACTTCGAAAAAAAGAGACCGGTGAGGATCGACAAACCTCCTCTAACGTACTTTGTCCTAAAGGATGAAACATAGGCGTTCATACAGATAAACGTCGATCTAATTAGTCTAGTTTCAGAACTTAGAAAAGTAGAGACCGAAAAGTAGAGCCTCCTCTAACGCACTTTTTCCCAAAGGATGAGATCTAGGCGTTTATAATGACAGACATCGATCGAACTAGAAAACTAGTTAGAAAAGTATAGACCGGTGGGGATCGACAGAACCTCCTCTAACGCGCTTTATACCAAAGGATGAGATCTAGGCATTCATACAGACAGACATCGATCTAACTAGTCTAGTTTGGGAAACTTAAAAAAGTAGAGACTTGTAGGGATCGACAGAAGCTCTTCAAACGCACTTTGTTACAAAGGATGAAATCTAGGCGGTCATTCAGGCAGACATAGATCTATCAAGTCTAGTTTGGGGACTTAGAAAACTAGAGACCGGTTGGGATCGACAGAACCTCCTCTAACGCACTTTGTTCCCAAGGATGAAATATGTATAGGCCCTCATTCAGACAGACATCGATATAACTAGTTCAGTTTGGAGACTTAGAAAAGTAGAGGCCGGTGCGGATCTAGAACCTCATCTAACGCGCTTTGTCCCAAAGGATGATATTTAGGCATTCATACAGACAGACATCGATGTAACTAGTCATGTTTGAGGGCTTAGAAAGGTAGAGGCTGGTGGGGATCGACAGAACCTCCTCTAGCGCAGTTTGTTCCAAAGGATGAAATCTAGGCGTTCATACTGATAGACATCGATCTAACTAGTTCAGTTTGGGCTCTAAGAAAAGTAGGGACCGGTGGGGATCTCCAGAATATCCTCTAACGTGCTTTATCCTAAAGGATGAGATCTAGGTATTCATATAGACAGACATCGATCTAGCTAGTCTCGTTTGACGTTCTCCGATGTCTCCCACTGTATGTTCCAAAATTAATATACCCTTTGTACCACACTGTGCAGAGTATACTGAGGCTCACATCAACCCCATCTACTCATTTCAGTATCTATATCTTAAGTCAACCAAACGCTGTGACACTTAAGTTCTTGGACAGGAACATTTTTGATACGAAAGACAGAAACTTGGCATTAAGCAAACTTTTTAAAGTGTTTGCATAGAAACATTGACTTTGATTGATGACAATGTTGGACAAAATGGTTCGTCTATTTGCTGACCCACAACAGACTTTTCATGTCAATAGACAATTTTTCAAAAATTGGTTAAACTTCCACTTAGCTTCAATTAATTATAGCCGAAGGAAATGGAAAAGCAGCAGAAGGAGTAGTCCTTGGTGAAACCAATTTCTTTCAATGCAGCTTTTATAACGAGAGCAAGCTAATATTCGCTATTCGATGAGGTCCCTTACTACCTTGACAGAGCTGATGGCGCCGCTCAATGTCATTCAGCAAAGTCGAATCCGCTTCGCAGGAATACCGAACTCAGACATGGAAGTGTAATCGGTAATGAGATGGGAATCGATCCTTTTTGTTGGGTCGTGTCAATTTATATAACTCGTGAGGCTATTGCAGCAATCTGATCTCTCGTCTTCGCTCTATTCTTTCTTGTCCACCACTGCCTTAATTGAACGGCAAGGTCTGAGCTACATGTGCTTTCAGCAGAATGGTGTCATCTGTCGATGTATTTTGGCAAGATGTCCAAACCGAATCAACTCGCCAAACTCCGATGTCAATTGGCCATCAATATTAGCGCCGTGTACTTTGCGGTTTTTGACATCTCAGGTCAGAAAAAATAGCTGAGCTCAAGGCTGAGGTTCAGTGCATCCTAGATAACCATAATCCTCCTAACCATAATCCTCTTATAAATGCGAATAAAAACGTCTACAAAGCCTCAAATTTGTTCCACAGCAAATTAACGATTTATTATCCCCTTTTCAAAGATTATAGTTCTTACTTATTCTATGTATTTTAATGGCGTTCTCCCTACTCTTCAGATCAGCTCTTTTGAAGAAACTAAACTTTGGTCCTGCATTTGACAAACGAATAATTTCCAGTAAACATTGAAACACAATTTTTTTTTTTTTGATTTAGGTTTTTTTATTTAGTGTATTTTTGTTTTATTTACAAATGTTTATTTTTGTTTAGTTTATTGATAAATAGCTACTTGACCCATATTTCCATAACTGAACGCTTATTAGAGATTGAGTCTTGCATGCCTTGGATTTTATTAATTGTTTAATTAAATGAACCGGACCAATTTTTTTATTTATTTATTAGCTGGGTAGGTGTAGAGCCTGTAGAAGTAATTGGTAAGGATTAATTCAAATTTTAAATTTCTAGTTTATTTTGACACTTACTTGGCGCTTGGATCGTGTTTTGTATTATAAGGTCTTTTTGTTTTATTTACATAAGTATATTTATGTTAAGTTCAGTTTATTTTTGTTCAACGGGCAGTTGATAGGTGTTAAGATATCTCTCTCACGGATGAATAGGTGTAGAGCCTGTGAAAGTAATTGGTAAAAATTAATTCATATTTTAAGTTTCGAGTTTATTTTGGCACTTACTCTCCGTTTGTGTTTTGTATTATCAAGACTGTTCATATATCTGCTCCAGCTTCCAGTTTTTTTTTTACATTGCCGCAAAACATTTTTACATTTTAAAAACATTTTTTTCTAAAATTTTTATTTTTACTTTTTTTTGTTAAAACTTTTAATTTTTGGACATTTTTTTTTTTAGAATTTTCTATAAAATTATTTAAACTTTCTGCCTTACACACTAAAATTTGCACTGAGCTCTACTGAAACTTTTCTCGGGTCATACAAATTTGAACATATTTTTTGGCCTACTTGTTAAAGTTTTTTTTAATTAAACTATCGCTTAAGTAGAAAACATATTTTTGTCTTATTTCTAGACCAGCTAAAAAAAGTTTAATATTGAGTGCCGCCAGAGGGCGCTGCTGAAGAATTCGAAAACTCGACGAATATTTCACTTTATCATAGTGTAATCCAAAATTTGATGTTTTCCAAAACTTTCCATGTTAAAAGATTATTTCCATCTGGAATAGCGTCAATGAGTGCGCTTTTTGGCCAATAATTCGTCAAGAGATCCAAAAGGTAGTTTATTGAGTCCCATACCAGCTAAGGCACTGAGAGCTAGAACGTCTCTTTTTTCACTTCAGCGCCAGAAACAAAACATTTTCTGTAGCCGCGAAACTCTTAAATGGGGCATATTACATCACCTTGATATGATCATCATCAGGAAAGGGTGGATCGTCAGTGTAAGAGGAGTGGAACAGCGGACCAAGAACGCTAT
This sequence comes from Chymomyza amoena, assembly GCA_037043745.1. Lineage (NCBI taxonomy): Eukaryota > Metazoa > Arthropoda > Insecta > Diptera > Drosophilidae > Chymomyza > Chymomyza amoena. The sequence goes on along the minus strand of JBAMAX010002695.1, from coordinate 662,368 downwards.
ATCCAGACATTGGTCTTCCTTACCGTAACTTGTCATCATTTGAGGAGTTCCAAAATTGCATCGACTCTTGGTTGTGTTTTTTTTGGTTTCAAGAATTTAAATTCAAAAATGGGGAATATTTATAGATAGTGTTGGGCAGTAATTTAAATAAATTCGATAAAACCGCTTTTTATAAGTATTAAATTTAAATGAGCGCATTATCCTAGTTAGAACTACTTTTTCACCAAAATCCGCATTCTGTCCCGGATCAACTTCTCACTATTACAGACAATTGGGACCTTTCAAGTGATCATCTTGGGCTGATCATCACTCTACACACAACACCTACGCTCCTTCAAGGTGTGCAACGACTCATCAGCCAGAAGACTGACTTGGAAGTCTTTCGAAGAACATTAGAAAACTCGGTTCACTTAGAGATGGAGATATGCTCTGGTCGAGATGTAGAACACGCGGTTGACCTAATTACGGCAAAAATCCACTCTGCGGCAGCTGCAGCCAATCCTAAACCAGTAGTTGCCAGACATGACGAAGTAGGTAACCAGCTAACTCCTGAGCTAACTCGACTTCTCTCTAAAAAGCGACGACTCCGAAGGAAATTTCAGACCACCCTTCATCCTGCAGACAAGGCTGTCTGGAAAAAGGCTGAAAGGGAACTGAAAGTGGCACTTCAGACATTCAGACAGAAATCATTCGACAGAAGAATAGAGGCTCTGGACTATAAGCTTGATTCTGGATATAACCTATGGAAAGCGACCAGAAACATAAAGAGACAACCCTATCGATTAGTTCCGCTAAGGCGTCATGATGGTAGTTACTGCTCAAATTCAGAGGAACAAGCAGATACATTTGCTAAGCACCTCGAAGAGCGATTTACGCCTTTTAAACTGGCCACGGATGAAGAAGTAGTCCAAACTCTCAGCATCATTGACACACCACTCCAAATGACTTTGCCTATAAGGCCCATCAGATTAGATGAGATAGAAGAAAATATAACAAAGCTTCCTAAGTCAAAGGCCCCAGGACATGACAGAATATGTCATGCTACCCTACGAGCCTTACCAAGGAAAGCTCTTCTTTTTATTACGCTGATTTTTAATGCCATAATAAGAACACAACACTTCCCTGCCCAATGGAAAGTAGCTCTCATTACTATGATCAGGAAACCTGGAAAAGATGAGTCGGACCCAGAATCCTACCGTCCAATAAGCCTCCTCCCCACTCTTGCCAAAGTTTGGGAGACGTTGATGGCTAAAAGGATCAATGGACATAACAATTATTTACCTGACCATCAATTTGGATTTAGGGAAGGACACGGCACCGTCGAGCAGGTAAATAGAGTGGCTAACCATATTCTAAAAGCTTTCGACGACAATGAATACTGTTATGGGATATTTTTCGACGTCAAACAGGCATTCGATAGAGTTTGGCTGATCGGTCTGCTAGCTAAAATTAAGATGTTACTGCCTGCTTCGTATTTTGGAATATTACGATCTTACCTTGAGGACAGAAGATTTCAAGTCAGCATCAAAAACACGCTTTCCACTGCCAGGATGATGAGAGCTGGAGTACCTCAAGGAAGTGTACTTGCGCCGCTTCTTTATAATTTGTACACTTCTGACATCCCTACTCCTACGGAGTTACTGCAGGCTGTTGTGAAGGACAAAATGCTAATCGCCTCATACGCTGATGACCTGGCAATATTTTACTCATCATCCTGTGAGTATGAAGTAGCTGACGGGATACAAGAGTATATCCACCTGCTTGAGAACTGGACTCGCAGGTGGAATATTACCTTAAATCCGAGCAAATGTCAGTCGGTTTTATACACATTAAAGAGGAAGACTCCACCCGCTATATGGCTAGATAACGAGCCCCTTATCATTCAAAGTGAAGCGAAATATCTTGGAGTGATTCTCGACAAGCGACTAACATTTAGATCACATATAAACCAAACGATTAAAAGTTGTCGATCTAAATCTGGACACAGTGGAGATGCAGATTAACAAACATGTAAGCCGTTACAATGAACGATTAGCTCAACATAAAAACAGGCTGGCAAGAAATTTAATTCACGCAAAACCCAATAAAAAGGCTTAAAAGACGTTCCAGCAAAAACTTAATTTAAAATTAATTTAACGGCATGTCCAACGATGTCTCCTACACTCTGTGTATTGTGATTGGCGAATCAAAATAGAAATATGCAATACATAAAAATAAATGAATTTTTGAATTATTGCCAAAATAAAACATAAAAAAAAAAAAAAAATCCGCATTAATAAGCAACCCCGCGATGTTGTCTATGCTCCTCCGTCACCAAAATCCAACCGCGAATCGACATTTCTGAATGTTCTCCGATACAAATTGCTGTGATGGCTAAATTCCCACCAATATCTGCCTGGCTTATTGTGTTGTTCAGCTCACAATTCAACTTTTTATTGATAAAGTATCATTGTCATCTTTTAACCTTATATAGTATATTCTTTAAGCGTACTTCAAATTTATAATATTATTTATTATATATGCACCTTATGATATTTATATAAGCAACCTTATCTTCCTCCCCTTTGCCAGAATCTACTGTAGTCCTCATTTTTGTATATCATGGCTTTCCAATGATTCAGCTAGTCCGCCATATTTAATATTCAAATCATATCTAAATTCAAACCCATTTAATACTCTGCTTATTTTTCTTATTTGTTTGTACTTGAGACACATGTTTATCTTTTTGCCGAGTAACATAAAAAATGAGCTCAGATTTGAACCTAGCAAAATTAACTCATTCATTGCGGCAGACAAAGGACCTTACATACACATACACACACAAACACACACACATATACACCACAATCAAGGCTGAGGTCAAGTAATGGCATTTTTTTTTTGAAGACAACAAAACTCAGACGAAAATGCAGGCAAAAGCAAAAGCTCCTACTTTAAGTGCCGCCAAAAGTTGAAGCGACATGTGTGTGTATCTGTGTGTATATGCGTGTAGCTGTGTGTGTATGCGTTTGTATCTGTGTCTGTCAAAACACATGCTGGTTTGTCAGGAAAATATAAACAAACACCCACGCAGCCTCAAAAGTGGAGTAAAAGCTTTGCAAACACAACTAGACGAAATAAAAGAAGCTTTTGCGCGTAAAATAATGAGCGTCGACATTGATGATGAGATTTTGTGTAATGTTCAGCAGTGGCGTCGTTGGTTTTTGTTTGCGAGGGGGATGCAATGTGAGTTGCTTTAGATTTGAGAGTTTCTGAGCAATATTAAATTTTTTTCACTTATTGAAGCAGTGTCCTTTTATCAATAAGTGCCTAAGGATTATATGCGGGATATTCTGGTCCAACTGGATATCAAAAGCGGAATTATGGCACTGTACAAGCGAAGTTCCTATCTGCACTCAAATAAGAACACGCAAGTGGCTTTGGATCGGCCATGCTATCGAAGCAGCATTGTCAGGATGTCTTTGGAATGGAACCTCCAAGGAAGCAGATCAGTGGCAAGGCCAAAGGCAACCTGAAGACGTACAATATTAAACGAATTGTCCGTACACAACATCAGCTGGGACATAGCTAAGCAAACTGCGCCAAATAGAGTTCGGTGGAACGTTCTTGTAGAAGCCCTAAGCTCCCTGAAGGAGTATTAAGTGGCAACAAAATAAAAAAATTTGAATCTGTGGGAGTAGCTGGTTTCCAATCGGATTTCTGGTGTTGTCAACCAGTGTGGTGTGCTCCCATAACACTAGTTTGTATTTTGGACTGGACACTGTTGAACAGGTCTATATAGAGAGGAGCGACATTTACTCCAGGCTTTCGATGCATACTGCAATTTGGTCTTTATAGACATACAACAACCATTCGATCGGGTATGTCAGGACGGTCTGCTTTACCACGACAAGAAGCTAAGTTTTCTTATTTCTGTCTCTTCACATCCTATCTGGGAGAACGAGTATTCAATGTCAAATTACGAGACACGTATTCTTCCCTTGGCCGAATGAAATCTGGATCCTGCAAGGCAGCGTTCTTGGTCCGCTGCTCCACTCCTCTTACACCGATAATCTACCCTTCCCCTGATGATGATCATATGCAGACTTCCTTAAAGGATCTAAGGCGTAAGTCGCAAGCAGACGATATCTCTGTTCCATATAGCTCTTATTGTGACATTGATACCTTGACACACTGGCTTAATGGTGCAGGAGATATAACTTGAAGGTCTAGCCAGGGAAGACCTCGCCCTTACAATTCAAGGGAGTGATCCTGGTGTAGCCAAAATATAATATGTCTTTATAGACACGCAACAAGCTTCGATCGGGTCTGGCGGGACGGCCTCCATAGCAAGGCCAAGAAGCTGTTTCCATATTCTTATTTATCTTTTCTTGCATCCTATCTGGAAAGACGAGATCAAGAGACGCGACACGTATTCCTCCCTTGGCCGAATGAAATCTGAATCCCACAAGGCAGCGCTCTTAGTCCGCTGCTCTATTCGCTTTTCACTGACGATGATCACATGCTGACTTTCTTGAAGGCTCTTATGGTTAAGTCTGCATGCAGACGATAGCTCGTATTGTCATATTGAGGCGGCTGCTGGCCTCCAAAGGTACCTCGATACTCTAGCTGATTAGTGTAGGAGATGGATCTTAAAGGTCAGGGATTACGTCCAACCCGTCCGATCAACTAACTCGTTCATTTTGAGGGAGTGATCCTGGAGTAGCCAAGTCATGTCAAACATTTTGGCATCACGCTGGATAAGCAATTTACTTTTAGGCCACACCTGAAATCTATTCACTAGAAGTTTGGTCAAGGCGCCAACTGCGATGGACGCTAAACAGGAAGAGCACTCCGCGACATAGAGTAAAGCAGCAGCGTACATCCAGTGTGTCACATTGGAATCTCTACACACTGACTAAATGGTGCAGGAGATGAAACATAAAGGTCTAGTCAGGGAAGACGTCCAACCCGTCCGATCACCTTGCCCATTCAGTTCGAGGTATTGATCATGGAGTAGCCAAATCATGTTAAATATTTTGGCATCACGCAGGATAAGCGACTTACTTCTAGGCCATAACTGAAATCTATTTACAAGAAGTGTGGCCAAGAAAGGTACCAACTGCGGTGAATGCTAAACAGAAAGAGCACTCTACCCCTAAGAGTAAAGACAGCAGTGCACCTTTTAGAGTATGGCCCTGATCTGGCTGTAGATTTGGAGTATTACAGCAAAGTATCCAGGTACTCCAAAATTAAATCTTAACAAATTTTCATTGGTACGTTCTCTTAGGTCTATTCCTAAAGGAGCCGCTGAAACTAACACCAAAAGCGTAGATGTAGTAGACGGAGACAAACAAGCAAAGCAGATCACAAGATGGCGCCAGTAGCAACAACAGCTGTTCTGTTTTTGCAGTCACAATCAAAACCAATGTGCAAACATATTATAATCGGAAGGAAATCTTGAATGAGGGACCCATAAACGAAGCATTAGGTGTATTTCTATCACTTTGAACGGTTATGCTCTGAATTATGAATGTCAAACAACCCAAACAACAGATGGCCCACCCTTTACAATGTAATTTAAATGATGCTGGTAAAACAGAAAATGATTCTAACGATTTATTTTGGGACTAATTCAGTTGGTTTAGAATCAAAACAAAAATATGTTTGCAACTTAAGTTTAAATTTAATTCAAAAAATATTTTAACAAGTAGGCCAAAAATATGTTCAAATTTGTATAACCCCAGCACAGTTTCAGTAGAGCTCAGTGGAACTTTTAGTGTGTAAGTTTAAAGTTTAAAAATTATTATACAAAAAAAAAAAAACAATAATTGAAATTTTTGTAAAAAAATGTAAAAAAAATTAAAAAAAAATTTTTTTTTAAATTGTAAATTGTATTGGCGGTACAAAAAAAAAGAAGGCAGCTCGGAGGATCTAGTATACACAAACAGTAGCGGCAGCTTCACAGATTAACCGATTAACAATAAAAACACGATCTGAGCGTCAAGTAAGTGCCAAAAAAACTCGAAACTTAAAATATGTATTAATCTTCACCAATTACTTTACAGGCTCTACACCTATTCATCCTAGCTCCTGTGAATCGGAAATAAACTAAACAAAAATAAACATTTGTAAATAAAACAAAAATACACTAAATAAAAAACTAAACAAAAAAAAAAAAATTGTTTCAATGTTTACTGGAAATTATTCGTTTGTCAAATGCAGGACCAAAGTTTAGTTTCTTCAAAAGAGCTGATCTGAAAAGTAGGGAGAACGCCATTAAAATACATAGAATGTGTAAGAACTATAATCTTTAAAAAGGGGATAATAAATCGTTAATTTGCTGTGGAACAAATTTGAGGCTTTGTAGACGATTTTGTTCGCATTTATAAGAGGATTATGGTTAGGAGGTTATGGTTATCTATGACGCATTGAACCGCAGCCTTGAGCTCAGCTATTTTTTCTGACCTGAGATGTCAAAAACCGCAAAGTACACGGCGTTAATTCTGATGGCCAATTGACATCGGAGTTTGGCGAGTTGATTCGGTTTGGACATCTTGCCAAAATACATCGACAGATGACGCTATTCTGCTGAAATCATATGTAGCTCAGGAACTTACCGTCCAATTAAGGCAGTGGTGGGCAAATCTCATGCTAATAAACTTTTCTTTGTGTGAGTGAGCAGCGCAGTAAGCAAAAGTGCACAGGAGAGCAAGAACAGCAACCAAACAAAAACGAGAGAGACATTGGATTGATGCAAAAGCCTCGCGAGTTATATAAATGGATATGACCGACGAAAAACAGATAGATTCCCATCTCATTATCGATTACAAAGCTGCCTTCGGCATTAGGGATCGCCTATATACTACCATGTCTGAGTTCGGTAATTCTGCGAAACTGGTTCGTCTTTGCAGCGGTAACATCAAATCTATCAAGGCTAAAACGGACCTCTCCGAATCTTCCAATACCGTTCCAGGTTTCAGACAAGGCGACCCTCTATCAAGCGACCTCTTCAATTTCGTGATGGAAGGTCGGTGTACATCGCAATGGCACTATTTTCTAAGGTCAAATGGACTTTGACATCACATTTTCTTACCGAATGTCACTCAGTCACTAAAAACTCGGCCTTATTTTCAAAGAAGTAAAGTTCATTCTACTGATCAAAATCTCCGTCCGACAGACACTTGCATCATGTTCGGATTTTCCCAAGCCGCAAGTTCGACTGTTTGGATTGTTAACTAAATCAGTGTAAAGAAAATGCATTTCATCATCGAAGATATATAGTTCGTAATATGCTGCAACTTTTAAGTAAAATTAGTTAATATGATATAAGTTTCAAAAAGGGGTATACCATCTGTTGCTTTGAACATACCCGACCAAAGTGGAAGTAATGTATCGTTTAAAAACCGATCAGCTCTTAAGAGTGGTACTATGCGTACTATGAAAATGGTCTTTCTGTGAATGCTCGGAATCTCGCTTTCAAGGTCATTGTCATCCTGGAGCATCTCCTCCTGGATGGTTAAAGAATGCCACAATTACCTCCAAACCCTGTCCGCCCGGAACAAAGTCGCCCTATGTTATGTTATATGCCTGGACACTCGGGAGTGGATGGTAACACGATCTCTGACGATCTGAGTAACGATGTTCGCAAAATACATTGTGACAGGAAAGTTTCCGGAAAATTGTTTTCTGCGATATTCATGAATACGTTCCAGACAACCGGTCAATTAGGAGTATTATGTGACTGTTTTGAGGCGTTTGCGTGAACGGGTCTGTCGTATGCGGCCGGAATTGTGGGCAGACATTTCGTGGATTGTGCACGACAATGACGTGCCATCTCGTCGCGTCATCGCGATAGTAAACGCATTTAAGGCAAAACACTCGAAAAATACAATCGATAAATTGACCGGGCACCGTACAGTCCAGATCTGGCCCCTTGTGACTTTTTCCTCTTCCCAAAACTAAAATTGCCACTCCGGGGAACCCGTTTTGATTTCATACCGACCATAGACGAGAGAGCTGAACTCCATCCCGGCCGACGCCTATAAAAAATATTTCGAAGATTGGAAGAATCGCTGTATTGCTTCAGCAGGGCATTTTTTGAAGGAGACAAAATAAATATTGAAGAAGATTTTTATTTAGAAATTTTTATTTATTTATTTAGTTCTATTTAGAAATTCCGGAAATTTTTTTGTCACAATGTACACAAATAAAATGCAATCAACAAATAAACCAACAGTTAGTCCACCCTATATAAGTCACTCTGATAAGTTTAAAAAGTTGGTCCCCCCCTTCGGGATCAGAAAACCCTAATAAAAATATTTTTCACAATTATAAAAGATGGATTTCTCTGAACCCCCCCCTTACCAAAAATCTTGGATCCGCTCCTGGTTGAGTTACGTAAAATACGTAAGTATAAAATAAGGCTTCAAAAACGTATAACGTTAAAAAATATTAAATAACATTTAATAGAATCGTTTTCGATTTAACTCTGCATATTTACTCCTAAAAATGTGTTACAGTCGAGGCGGTGCCCGACAGTGAAATACCCTGTACCTTTTCTCTCGAAAAATGTTTTTCTGCATACTCCTACTAAGAACTTTCCAATTGGAATTGATTTTTTTTGAGAATTTCGATATTTATGCCGAAAGTATAAGTTCCGAAAATTTTTACCGATTTTGATGAAACTCGTAAGTTAAGTATGTCAACAAAACTATTAAAAGGGTATGGGTTAAGTTTCAAGTTGATATGTTGAGGGGTGTGGGAGAAAACACGGTAAATCGATTGCGGGGGGTCTGCATCGATAAAATTTGAATGTGAATTTGTTCATTAGAGCCACACGAAGCAGCTTACCAAAAATTGTGATTCGAGGTCACTTATAATCATAATTAGGTAGAGTCAAATATTGACGCAGTTTGTATATTTTTGCCTTAGACTTTTGCTGTATTTGTCCGATTTTGCTCATTTTTGACACACAGGTGAGATGAACCATAACGCGTCACTCTGTTCAGTTGAAAATATTAAAAAATATTGCAAAAAAACCCGAAAATCTACTGTTGCGGATCGGGAAAAGATATTTACATAATTCAACATAGTTCATCTTCTGAGGAAATATGCGCACCAGCTGGTAAAGTTTGGTGTTTCTAGCTCTTCTAGTCTCTGAGATCTAGGCGTTCATTCGAACGGACGGACGGACATGGCTCAATCGCTACGCGCGGCTATGATAAACATTTTGGTATAAAGGACTTGGGGTCTGCCGCGCCTCCTTCTGTCCGTTACATACACAATCTAGTATACCCTTTGTACTTTTAAGTACAGGCTCCAGAACTGAAGTTGCATCTTTTGATCAAAAACACTAGCTCTGAGACAGCATCGACATTTTTTGCCAAATAATGGTCTTAGACTAAAAATATGCTTTAAATTTAATAGTCAAAATTTGTCAAATTAGATATCATGGGCGCTTAGCCCCTTAAAGCCCCCTAACGCTCACGCTACGTCACTGTTGCTAATAATGATGACAGACGCAACAAATTCTAGCAGCATCAAGCAGTGACGGCTTTCCTCTGCCGCGGCTGCTGCTTACTGCGCTCACATTCACACACACACACTCAATGCCAGGCGCAACAGTTTTGAGCAAGAGAGCGTAAATTCCGCTCTTTGCAGCACAGCAACACTGACCCTCAGCCTGGCCATAGCTGGCGCTCACTTTGTTGCTCAACGCTCTCTTTGCTTTTTTTTGCTGCTGGAGCAACAGTTATAAGTTGGCCGCCCCTACCCTGTTATAAGCCCCCCACCCAACCCCTAACTTGCTCTCTTTCATGTTATATTTTTTTTTGGACAGACGCCTCTTACGCGTTTGTAATTTGCGCTGGCCGCGTGTGCGCTCGTGTTGCCAGAGTACCGAAATATGAGTCAATGGGGCAGCCCAACAGCAACAGCTGCAGACCCAGTCAGCATACACACAAAGACTAACGTGTGTGTGTGCGGGTGTGTGTGTGAGTATGTCCCAGGACATGCTATGCTGTGCTTTGGATTTTAAGGAACATTTTAGTGCCTGGATTGTTGTTGCCGAGTTCACAACGTGCCCAAAAGGAGCGCGCGCGCGTCTCGGCGAGTATTAAGGATAATAATAATCATACGCAGCGTTGTCTGTGTCTGTGACTGTGTCTGTGTGCTTGCTCCCGCGTGTGTTTGTGTGTGTGTCTACTAGCTGCAGTTTTTGTTAAAAATAGAAAAACGTGCACAAAAGTTGCGGTTTTTTTTTTACCTTCAGTGTTACCACGAAAAACTACCAAAGTTCAGCAGCCGCTCTTAGCCAAATCAGCATTTTTTAAGGTAACTATGACAATGTTTACTTTTTTAACTAGTAGTTTTTTATTTTATAATTATTTGCAAAAAAGTCAACATTGAAATTCAATTATGCGTGTCCTTGCACATTTTTTCCATTTTCCAAGCCGTCGAGCATTTCAAAAAAGTGTCCCGTCTATGTGTCTGTCTGCGGCGGAGACACGCTGCCGCCGCCTATGCCCCTGCGCCCTGTATAGCCTCGTGCGTGCCAGCCAGCCTAGTGTATCCTCAGCCAGCATCCTTTAAGGTGTATGCTGTTTGCTGTGCGTTATCTGTTTTGCTTTCATCTTCAATTTCCGTTGCGCACTCGCGCTATTCTTGCTAATACCGTGACCAGTTCTACCTACCTCCTGCTACCTCCTTGGTCCTGCCACGTTCTGTGGCCCATAAAAACATCGCAAGAAAATTACAACTTATTGAGTTGCAAAGCGCGCGCCGTCAGCCATTGTGCCCCCAGGAGTATGCTACAGAAAGCAGTTTTTTCTTGCTGCTTTCTTTGTTGACAACGCTTCGGTTCGGTTGGTTTCTTCTTGGTCTAGTCGAGTCGATGATGCCAACATTTGCATGTTCTAAGTGAAAACATCTGCATTGAGCTCCAGCTCTAAAGACATTTGGGTTTCTCGTATTTTATTACAACGGTTACCTTGTGTACGCTCGATTCAACCGCACGCTGCATTGATGGGCCATAGAATGGTCGCTGCTTCCAAGCCCGGACATTTTCTTTCGCATTTTATACCCTATATCGCCAAGGGTATTGAGTGAGTGCGAAAAAAGAAGAAGGTAGCGACACCAAAAGAAATCGATTTGTCTTGAGGTCCAAGAGAGCTGCATGCTATTTGTACTTGCAGTCAGTTGTTTGTTAAGGGTCTTCTTTTAAGCCGGAAATATAAAAATTATTGCCGATAAAACCTACAAATTCGAGACGACGATTTCCTATTGACACCTATTCACTTTGAACCCTTTGAAAGTGGAGCAGTGTATATTATAGTCGGCTTGTTCCAACCAGCCCTATAACCGGTTGCGGTTGATTGCTTGAAATACGATTTGTTGTCAGTATTCGGTTTAATGCAATTGGCTTAGTTCGATTTGCAACACTAGTTTAATGGATGCTGTTTCAAACAATTCACTTTAATTCGAAATTTGACCTCCAGGTATGCCTGTACGTAATAATTTAATTTGAAATTTGTATAAAATACCGATTAAAAACATGCGATTGGAATTTCTCACGTGGCTTTAAAAGGAATTTATATTGTTAGCCATTTTGAATTCTTTAAATAAATACTAAGAAGTAAAGTTGATTGTGCTTGACCTATTTATAAATCACAACGAGGTTATGCGACATTTGCCAGCCCTTGAAAATGCCTAACAATCGATTGACTTTGAATCCGCACGGTTGCATTGAAATGTCTAAAAAAGAGTAGCATGTCCTTTTTATACCGTGTACCCTAAGGTAAGGGCATATTAGGTCTATGGAAATATTTGGGAAGTAGAGAAGCAGACGCCGCATGTCTCTTTAAATGGAATACAATATGGTCAAGAGGGCATATGAGTAGATATAGGCATGTCCCTCCGTGAACAACTAGATCTTGGGGTTTATTAGATTTGGAATAACAAAAATTGGGATTCGGACTTTCTAAGTGAAGAAAATCAGATCAGAGATTCTTAATAATGATTACAGGATTTTCTTTTTCTTGAAATTACAAATTTTTGAGTGCAATTAAACTGAAATTGGTATGAGAAAATCTTCTTAAATGATATGTTTACACTTTGAATCAGGAGGTGTTTTCAGACCCGGACTTCGTCCACCCCCCCTAAAAAAAAAAAATTGAAAACAAATGGATTGAATGTCTTTCTCGAGCTCTGATATATATACATGTCGAGGTGAAGAACCTTCTTTGTTTACATTTTAAATCAGGAGGGTTTTTCGGATCCGGACCTCCCTAGCACCCAAAAGTTGAAAAAATGGATTGAAAGTATTTCGCGAGCTCTGATATATATACACGTCGAAGTGAAGAACCTTCTTTGTTTACATTTTGAATCAGGAGGAGTTTCGGTTGCGGACCTCCACCCAAAAGTTGAAAAAAATGGAAGGAAAGTCTTTCGCGAATTCATATATATACACGTCGTAGGGAAGTACCTCCTTTGTTTACACTTTGAATCAGGAGGTGTTTTCGGAACCGGACCTCCTTCGCACCCAAAAGTTGAAAAAAATGGATTGAAAGTTTTTCGCGAGTTCTGATATATACACGTCGAACTGAAGTACATTCTAACATATGTGTTCACTTTGAATCAGGATTTGATTTCGGGTCTTGAACCCAAAAAAGTTGAAGAAATGGATTGAAAGTCTTCCGCGAGCTCTGATATATTTACATGTCGTAGTGGGGGTTCCAAGACCAAATCCTAGATCCGCAACTGCTTTAAATTGACGACAAGGTATTTATTCATCTTTCAAAAGGAAAAATATCGAAAAAAAAAAAAAACTTATTATATATATAATTTTTTATTGGACTGAATGTTTAAAAACGAGCTGTTGTAGTACCATGAGTTGTAGAGACCTTTCACTACAACCAAATTTAGATAGAATACGAAAAGTATCAAAAGATTTTTGATCAATGCTTAAACTAAAAAAATAGTGCTAAGTAAAAATATGCCTCTTGGTAGAAATAGGGTTATCCGAAAAGTCGGAATCGGAATAGAAATGTAGAATAGGCATGCATGGGATGGATATCCCAATCAATTTTTTTTATTCTAAAATGTATAAGAGAGAAGATTTTAATCTCGTTTTTTTGGTACTATATCGAAAGAAGTTTGTCGGAATCGGAATAGAAATGTAGAATAGGCATGCATGGGATGGATGAATCCCAATCAATTTTTTGTATTCTGAATGTATAAGAGAGAAGATTTTAATCTCGTTTTTTTTTTTGGTACTATATAGAAAGAAGTTGGTCGGAATCGGAATAGAAATGCAGAATAGGCATGCATGGGATGGATATCCCAATCAATTTTTTATTCTGAATGTAGAGAGAAGATTTTTGTCTCGTTTTTTTTAGTACTAAATCGAAAGAAATTTATTATTATCGTTTATTCGCAGTGGAAAGACTACCTACCAATTTTTTTTTTATTCTAAAATGTATAAGAGAGAAGATTTTAGTCTCGTTTTTTTGGTACTATACCGAAAGAAGTTTGTCGGAATCGGAATAGAAATGCAGAATAGGCATGCATGGGATGGACATCCCAATCAATTTTTTTTTATTCTGAATGTAGAGAGTAGATTTTAGTCTCGATTTTTTTTTGGTACTAAGTCGAAAGAAGTTTGTTATTATAGTTTATTTGAAGTGGAAAGACTACGTGGCAAATATTTTGCATATCTAAATTAAAAAATAGACTAAAAAACGCTTTAAATAATAACCAAACAACTTTAAAATAATTGTAATTATTTAACTAATCCCCAAAACCGCAAAAATTTTACAAATCTAAACTGCCTGGCAACGCTGCGTGACAATAACTGGATCAGCGGTTAGTGTATCAATACCGATAAAAAAATTTTCTTTAAACAATAGCCATACAAATTTGATAAACATTTAACAAAATTGTAGTTTATTGGCTAACCCAATCCCCGCAAACATTAAACAAGTCTTAACAGTCTGGCAACGCTGCGTGACAATTAACTACTAATCAGCGGTTAGTATCCTAATACCAATTGAAATACGCTTTAAACAATACCAAACAACTTTAAAATATTTGTAGCTATTTAAATAATCCCCAAAACCCCAAAAATTGTACAAATCTAAACAGCCTGGCAACGCTGCGTGACAATAACCAAATCCGCGGTTAGTGTATCAATACCGATAAAAATTCACTATAAACAATAGCCACACAAAATTTGATAAACATTTAACAAAATTATAGTTTATTGGTTAACCCCCAAACCCCACAAAAATTTAACAAGTCGAAACAGCCTGGCAACGCTGCGTGACAATAAGCTACTGACCAGCAGAGCAGTAAGTGTTAGTTAGCTGCTACCATTCGCCAGCTACTACTATTTTAATGGCTACTACTTTTTTTTCGCCGTATATGTGCCGTGTGCCGCAACACGTTGCCATTATTACAAGTAAGCATGCTTCCCTTGACACTTGTGAGCCAATAAACTTGAAAAAGAGCAACAGTTGCCGCACACGTACACACCGACATGCACGCACACGACCAACACACTCAAACAAAACTTAGCCGAGGCCGAACGAACGAGACGTAACGAGCGAGTACTCGAAGCTTCGGGCTGCTGGCAACTTGACGCTGCCTCGCATAACGTAGATGTCCTTTGACGTGGCCGCATCGTGTCAGCGCTTGTTGTATAGGCTAAGACCAACGGCACGTGAACGCGTCGGCAGTTACAGTTACGGTTACGGTTTCATCTAACGTTATATTTACAGTTACTGTCAGTAGTTCCGTTACGCTCGCGCGTCTATCTTACTTTAGCTCACTGTGTGTCTCGTTTACGCTTAATACGCACGCATGCTGATATGTTAATTTCGCCTTGGCATCACTTAGAAAACAATTAGTGTGTGTGTGCGTGTGTATGTTTGTGTCAGTTGGCTGGTGTGTGCGTGTGTACGTCTCTCCCACTGTGTGTGTGTTTGTGTGTGCACTTCATTTGGCGCGCGCTTTTACCGTAAAATTACTGTAAATTACACTTGACAACAAAAAAAATTGGCAACTTGTTTACAAATTACAGGCAAGTAAATATCATATAAGAAATAACAACAAAATGCAGCTGTAAAATTATAAATATATGTTTTGTAATTTGGAAATAAATATTTAAAATATTAGGGTAAATAAATATCAATACATTATGTGGGAGAATTAGGTAAATTAAATTGTTTGGGGAGTTTATCGGCTTTTAATGCAACTGGAGCTTTAAACCCATTTTAGTTACCAGCGGCAAAATCTTGGAACTGATAATATTTATAGGCAAATAAAATTGAGAAATAGTTTTTTATTTAATTTTAAGCACTCTTTACTAAATGCTTTTAGCTTCCTTGATTTGTTAAATTTTTCAGCTGTAGCGTAAACAATGCTTTAATTGATTTTTGATTGATCCCATCTTGTTTAAGGGACTTATAGCCTATTCAATATATAAGTATTTAACTTTTCACAGTTCAATTATTCTAAGCAGTTGCTAATTGGAACGGCTTGCAGCCAGGTACGGTTGATGCACTGATTAAAGCTATCAAGCTTTTATATCCTTTTATCACAAAGAACTGGATCAAAAAAATTAAGGCTTTATTCATTTCAATCAAGCATTTTATGTTTCAAGAGTTCGCGAAATTTTAAATTCAGTTATTACTTGTATATGTATTATAGTTTAAAAAAGAAGCTCTACAAAAACTTGTATAAAATGATGATGCAACATTTTACAAACTGCAAATCCTGCATCAGGATTAGCTTCATTTGTTGCTTTTTTCAGAACTTTTTCAATTTGCTTCACATGAGCCAGCGTCATCTGAATTTGAATTCCTCTGCAACCATTGAACAATGCAGTTTAGTATACCGACTAACCGGCATCGGATTCAAAATCTAAAAGAGAATTCGAAAGCCACCAGAGACAAAAGAATTTAGAAATTTAGAAAATGAGTCTAGCACTCGTGTGCATCTTTCTAATTCGAAAAAATGTCAACATTTTTGGCAATTGCCGTAGAGCATTTTAACGAAATGTAGAAGAAGCAAAAGTGTCAGGTTTTCATTTTAAGCAAAATTTAAATTATGAATCGGAATCAAATTTGAGAGCCAGAAGAAGTTTTCCCGGTGTTTTTTTTTCCAATTAAAAAAAAACGGCAAGCAGTAATCTTAGACAAATTTTTATAGAGCATTTTGATAAAATATATTAGAAGCGGAATAATTTGGAGGAAGTTTAAAAAAGTTAAAAAAAATCTATATGAATAAAAAAAAAAAAATCAAAAGCCAGAAGAAGAGGCAGAAGAATTTGGAAAAACTTAATAAATCTATCATCCTCAAATACCCTTCCAATTCGAAAAAATGCCAAATTATATATCTTAGACAGATGCTACTTTAGACTATTTTGACGTAGATATGGAATAAGCGAGATAATGTGGATGGAAGCTAAAAAAAAGAACCAATCGGAATCAAATTTGAAAGCCAGAAATGGCAGAAGAATTTTAGAAAAATTAATTAAGCAAAAATGTCAAGTCATCCCATTAGAGCAAATTTTCTTAGAATTTTTTAAGGAAATATAGAAGAAGTAGAATACTGCGAAGAAAGTACAAAATGTGAATAAGAATCAAGTTTAAATGCCAGAAGAGGCAGAAAAATTTAAAAAAACTTCATAAATCTATTATTTCTGATGTGCCCAACCGATTCGAAAAAATGGTAAATTATATTCTTAAACCAATTTTTTTTAGAGTATTTTGACGAAATAGGGAGTAAGTGGGATAATGTGGAGGAAGTAAAAAAAATGTCTGAAAAGGATTAAAATTTGAAAGCTGGAAATGACAGAAGAATTTCAGTAAATTTAATTAAGCAGAAATGAAAATTCCCCATCCCATTAGGCAAATTTTGTTACGGCATTTTGACGAAAGGTAGAAAAAACAGGATAATGTGGAGAATATAAAAAAAAATTTATGAATCAAAATAAAATTTGAAAACCAGAAGAGACAAAAGAATTTCGAATAACTTGATAAATCTATCATCATGATCCAATTCAAAGAAAGGGCAAGCAATAATCTTACAGAATTTTTTTAAGCGTATTTTGACGAAATATGGAAACAACTGGATAATAAAGAGGAAGTTAAAAAAAATATATGAATCGGTTTCAAATATGATATGGGATGAAATATGAAATGGCAAAAGAATTTCAGAAAAATAAATTAATTAAATTAATAAATAAAATTAATTAATAAAATTTCTTAGAGCATTTTGACGAAATGTAGAAAAGCAGGATAGTGTGAAAAAAAATTCGGAAAAGTCTGAATTAAATTTGAAAGCCAGAAAGAGCAGAAGAACTTAGAAAAAATTAATAAATCGAAAAAAAACGACAAGTTATGAATCTTAAACAGTTAGTGTGGAGGAAGCTAAACGAAATTTCGAAAGAAAATACAAATAAAAAATTTAACATGAATTGACGAATTTAGCACTTTTGCTTTCCAATGTGAAAAAATTACAAGTTTAAATTTTAGATAAATGTTCCTAGAGCATTTTGATGACATAAGAAAGTGGCAGCCGTCATTTAGAAGACCTGTACTACGCGGAAGACATATGTCTCTCTTAGTGATATCCAAGCCAAAGCGAATGATCTCGAGATCCTTGACAGCAAACTTGGACTCTCAATAAAACCACATCCAGAACTAAGTTGATGCACCTCAGCCACATCTGCTGAGATAGCACTATCGACTTTGTTGACAGCTTCTCATACCTGGGTACCACAATTTCCATCAGTGGTGGGATGAATATAGGATATAGAGAATCTTCTTAACAAAGCGCGATCGGCATTTCGACGCTTGTACCTCATCGGGGAAACCAGCAAATAAGCAGAAGAACCAAGATGAAAATCTTCACCGCGTGCTTCAAATCCATCTTGTTGTACGGCAGAGAGACATGGCTGACCCTGCAGAGAATAATGTCGAAACTGCAGGCATTCGTCAACAAGTGCCTAAGGATTATATGCGGGATATTCTGACCCAACAGGATATCAAACGCGGAACTAAATCACAGTAGAAGTTCCTATCTGCACTCAGATAGGAACACGCAAGTGGCGTTGGATCGGCCAGGCTCTTAGTAAAAATTGAAGCAGCATTGTCAGGATGTCTTTGGAATGGAACCCTCAAGAAAGCAGACGAGTGGGAAGGCCAAAGGCAACCTGGCGACGTACAATATTAAACTAATTGTCCCTCCACAACATCAGCTGGGACACAGCTTAGCAAACTGCGCCAAATAGAGTCATGTGGAAAGTTCTTGTAGAAGCACGAAGCTTCGCTGGAGGAGTATTAAGAGGAAAAAAGTAGAAGAGGTCAGGATAATGGAGACCAAGTTAAACAAAATTCATAAAAGAGGCAATTAAAGAATCGGAATCGAAAGCCAATAAGAGACATGAAGCATTAAAAAGAATTACATTTTTAGATGACGGGCATTAAAATAGATATAGTCTTAAAGTCGATGAGGTCTTATTATGTAAAAAATTAGTTTTTCCCTAATTCATTGTAGGGATAGGGTTTAAGTATTATTTAAAGGGCGTGCACTTATTCAAATCTATGTGCGCAGATTAGTCACAAGAGATACCCCTCAAGGAGGGGTCCTATCTCCTCTCTTGCGGGCTTTAGCGATGAACAAGCTCTTTCGGAATATAGAAGAGAGTGCCAGACTATCCCATCTTATAGAAGAATACTTAAACAAAATTAGACAACTAGCTCGGATGCAAATGGTGAAAATATATATTATATTAAATTCGAAAAAGAAATAATTAAAGAAACGAAATCGAATTCGAAAGTCATTAGAAACAGAAAAATTGAGAAGAATTAATGAATGATGAATTTGAAGTCAACATTTTAGATTCTTTACTTAGGTGACAACCAATGAGGTCTTATTATATAAAAAAAGTTGCTCTCTAGTTTATTGTATGTATAGTGAAGGTGAGGCTATTATTAAGAGGGCGTCCTTTTGTCACTTATTCAAATCTATTTAAGTGCCAGACATTTCCATCTTATACAAGAATACTTATACATAACTAGCTCAGATGCAAATGTAAAATAGATGTATAAATTATTGATTCATTACGAAACGTGTTATCAATCATTTAAAAGTTACAAATGCAGATAACAAACGAAGAGTCTAGGAGACTGGTATATAAATAGGACACATTTTAAAAACTACATTGCTTAGATTAAGCTATAAAATCAATAAAATGTGAAAAATATTTTTTCAACTGCATAAATTCTCTAAAAGATAATCAACTTTTATGTTCCACATTCAAAATGTAATCAGTGTAGCTTCAATAAATCCATCGCCTACTCCCTTTCATTTTAATTTAAAATCGAATCTTAAGATGCTTCCATAAAGATTCATATTTATTATAATGTACTGTACTTACTTTAAAATCGATAGGAAGATGTTTATATTAATTTTAAGGCCTATAGTGCGCGACTAGTCCACATTGGCCAATCTGAATTCAATCTGCTGTATTTAATTTTTTGTTTTCCATATTAACCTTTAAAAAACACAACAAACTTTTAATTATTTGCGTATTTTCATTGGAAAACTTTTGCTGTTCCATAGAACATCCTTACAATATTTAATATTCATGTTGCTGTAGCTTTATAAGAAGTTATAGCCTGGTCATCATTTGCATTTGCGACTGCTGCTGCGGCGGCTGTTTTTGTTGCCACTCCGTAGCTGCTCTCCGGCCGTAGTTGCTCCTTTCGCATAAAGCCGTAAAACAGCAAAGCGTAATGATAATAATTTCTTGCCTTTTGTGAGCTTTTTTCCTACCTAGTATATTTACCATTCGTATTTCGTTTTTATCATCGAGGCATCTCTCAATGGCGTTTTGTATGCCTTTATTTTTTATTTCTGATTAAAATCACTTGATGAGTTGTTGCCGTCACCGCAGTTATTGTTGCTCCTGTTCGAATTGTTGTTATTGTTGTTGTCTGTATAAATTTCAAGTCGTTCTTTTGGCAAATTTGTCGGTATTGTATTCTGCTTAGTCTACTGTTTTTAAGGACACTGAGAGAAATAAAGCTGTATTGCAATTATCTATAATTGTTCTTAGAAAAAGTGTTAAGCTGTGATTCCTAAATTAAAAACAAGCTCAAAAACTTAAACATTATAGTAAATTCTAAGTTCTAAGAACTTCAGAACTTCAAATTTCTATAAGTATTAAAGCCCTTAAAGTTCCAAGCAGCTTAAAAGTATTGCGCCACTTCGAACTTTAAAATTTTATCATTCCAGATGAAACAGCAACAGCGCCAACCCGTTTCTTGTCTGATAGGGTGCAATTTTAAGAGCAGCCTAAGTGCAGCCGAAGGAAACACGGAAGTGAAACTTTTTCAAAAGTCAAGCGAAAAGGATGCAAGCTGTCAAGGTTGCCCAAGCTTGCTTCGTCTTATTGAAATTAGATCTTTTTTGCTGTTGAAATTATTTATCTATCAACACAAATATTTATAAAAATATAACAATAACAAATTTTCTCGCATATTAAATTACTGTATCGAATTATTTATTCTATTTTTGTGCAAAAAGGATGCAGTAATTGTACGAATTCCAGGAATAATGTAAAGTAAGCCAAGTCAAAAAAGCAACGCATTAGAATCAATATTAAATTATTTTTGTACAACATATTAATAACTAAACCGGAAAACAAAATTTATTCAATAAGTTTGTTTAATCATATTAAATTTATAATCTTTTTGAATACAAACAAAATTAAAGGAATTTTTATTGAACTGAAAGGCGTACAATTGATATGTATCAAGGATTCAGATAAAACAGCAAGGGAAAACTGTACGTAAATTTAGCTTAGAGCTTAAAGGACTTTGGCTAAGAAGATATTAGTTCACTTATGATGATCACGGTTCCAGTATGGAACATAGATGGGGAACAAATATTATATATAATCGGCACTGCTTCAGAAAGTGAGCACATGCATTTTATTCGGTTTCCTTTTGAAGCCATATGTTAGTAATGTCGAAAATTAGGCTTCCAGTTTGAGCAATGGATCACATTTTAAGGGCTTCGAATTTTACAAAATTGAATTTTTTAGGTGGTTTGAAAACGATTGTTTGGTTGCCAGAGAAATTAAGACAAATTGGCAATAAGGAAAACTGTACTTGAATTTCAATTAGAGGTTGTTAGACTTTATTATGATCAAGGTTCCAGTATGGAGCATATAGCGGGAACAAATATTATATATATAATATATAATCGGCCCCGCGACGGAGATTAGATCTAAACATTTTCTTCGAATTCATTTTAAAACCACGTATTTAGTAATATCCTAAATTAGACATCCAGTTGAATCAAAGGATCACATTTTTGGGGCTTGAAATTATACAAAAAAATTGTTGTCTGGTTTGAAACCGATTTTTTTGTGCAATCTTACGCACTTTACCCTTAAATAATTTTTTTAATATTCTTTAATATTTTAAGTTTCTATTTATGCCAATTTCAAATTAAATAGTTATCTTTAAATATTTAAAATTGGTTTTTAATCAACCCAAAAATTTGTTTGCACAACTGTAAGTGAATTTTAATACTCTATAGGGTCCACGACCCTAAAAAAATGTTAATGTTTTGCTTAAATGGTTTTTGTAATGCCCCAAAAAATTGTTCCTGTAATAGAAATAGAATAGTCCTTCGAAAGTTATAGAGCTGTGAAGGGGAAATATGATTAGATTACGACAGGAAATAATGAGAAATTGGGAGTAAGCGAAAACGCATCCGAATAAAATTGTTCGTTTTCGGTTTTCGGAGCACGGCCGAATATTATTATTACACTAGCAATTTCTAGCAAAGAATCTGAAATCATCTTGAAGAATCTATTCGGATAACATTAGATTTTGAAATTAAAAATTGGCTTGCTTATATAAAGAGGCTTGACGGGTTATATTTTTGGAATATTTATAACCTGTACTTAAAAGAGCAAAGTGTGTACTAGATTTGGGCAATGTATGTAACGATGTATATAATTCTCGTAAATGGTACTTAAGAAAAAGAAAAGGTCCTTATATTCGTGATTCTCGAACTGCAATAACCTAAACAAAGAATTTTTTAACAAGCGTTAAATTTTCGTGATAACTAGTGTAAGCCATCCAAATTGTTTTTGACATCGGATTGCAAATTTTGTTTTCTTAAAATTGGTTTTTTGTAATATTTAAGAAATTATAAAAAATTTACTTTTTACTTAGCCAATTAAAAATGGTTTTTTATAAAACTCGCCTCCTTAAAAATTAACCTTTTTATACCCTGTAATGAAAAGAACGAAGGGTATACCAGATTTTGGCAATTTATGTAACGGACAGAAGGAGGCGTGACAGATCCCAAGTCCTTTATAGCAAAGTGCTTATCATAACCTCTGGTAGCGATTGAGCCATGTCCGTTTCTCCTTCCGTCTGTATGATTACCTAGATCTCGGAGATTATAAAATCAAGGGATACGAAACGTTACCACCTGGCGCGCATATTTCCTGAGAAGAATCAAGGGGAAACATGTCATTGTAGATTTCGTAGTTTTTAGCAAAACCGATAGTGAATAAATCCACCCACGCAATCGATTTAGCGTATTTTCTCCTACATCCCTCAACATAGCAATTTAATATTTATCCCATATACTTGACGTAACTCTCGGTTCTCTTTAAAATTGCTACAAATTTGCAAAGCTTGAAGGTATGAATATAGTTTTTCCCTAAAAATACAATGTTCCAATGGGAAAATTCTTAGGAGGAATATACAGGAAAAACTGTTTTCGAGAAAGAAGGTACTGGGTATGGCACTTGATTAAAAATCAACGTAGATAGTTCTTGCATGTTAATAATGGTATGCCTTATTTAACAGCAAATCTATCTTTTTTTATAGTTCCTTTACCAAATATGACTCCGTGTTTAAGTTGAATAAAATATGTCTTGGACTAGTGTAAAATGTGATTTGAAGAAAATGTTATCCTTAATAGCGGATCACTAT
Organism: Chymomyza amoena; assembly: GCA_037043745.1. Lineage (NCBI taxonomy): Eukaryota > Metazoa > Arthropoda > Insecta > Diptera > Drosophilidae > Chymomyza > Chymomyza amoena. Next base: position 639,359 of record JBAMAX010002695.1, on the reverse strand, counting down.
AAAAATTCGAACCGAATTCTTATTTTCTTGAAAAAAAAGGGCTAGATCTTCATTAATAATGAAATAGAGACGGAATATGGTATTCTTACTTTTAGATATTATATAATTGTTTCGAAAAAATCACAAAAATTTTTAAAACCAGATTTAAACTTGAATAAAATGTTCCTCAAAAAATATATTAATTACTAGTGAGCCCGGAATACGTTGTTCTGCCCAAACTTTTTGACTACTCTTAAAGTGAATAAACATCGCAAGATTCTCTAATTAGCTTATCTGGACAAAATATAAGATTTTTAGTTTGCACTCAATTCAAACTTGCATTTTTATTAGTGGAATCTCGCGCATCACGGGTTTGTCTTAACCGAATTCTTTCACGTTCATTGCGATCTTCATGTTCCTGGGCAGTACGATTAGATTTCGGATTCACTAGATAACGTTTTGCTTGACGTACTCGAAACATAATATCTTCTGATAAATTATCTTGATATTTTATCCACAATTCAGTTGGATTTGATGGAAAACATGTTGCCAAAAAAATCTCAAATAGAACACGTATTTGATATAGTTGAGCAGTAATAGCGGCAAATGTATATATCTCACGAACTAATACACATAAACCCATCGAAATAGGCTTAAATCCTTCGAATTGCCAACCTCTAATACACGCAAAAATTAGATCTGAAAATTAGTTCACGAGAACATCCGTAACACGTAAAAGATTTTTTTATACATATAGATTGATTTACCAGTGAGTAATTATTCAATCCTAACATTACTAATTTATTTATAAAATTAGCTGGTTGTCTCAAATGACAGAAATAAAAAGCTATCTAAAGAAAATATTTTAATAATAAATGTTTCCAATTTATTTAATTGATATATTGCAATTGTAATAATTAAAAAATAATAATTTAAGTGATAGATAGATTGCAAATGTAATAATTAAAAAATAATAATTATAATATATGCAAACTACCAACTTCGGCTTATTACCACCTTCTTCTTTATTAGCCACAAAATCATACATTTATTTTTCTCTGTGTAGCCCATTTATTTATTTTGATTATTTTTATACCCTGTACCGTATGGTCCAAGGGTATATTAAGTTTGTGCAAGCCGAAAATGTATGTAACATATAGAAGGAGACGTCGGAGACACCCCAAAGTTACCTAAAATATGATCAGGGTGAATAGAGAAGTCGATATACCCATGTCCGTCTGTCCCGTCTGTCCGTCTGTCCGTCCGTCTGTCCGTCTGTCCGTCCGTGTGAACGCCTAGATCTCAGAGATGGTAAGAGCTAGAGTTACCAAACTTTCACATTAGATCCCATATTATTCCATAGGAGGCAAGTTTATTTTATTTTTTTGATATCGGGGATAAATTATATAGCTCCCATGGGGGTGTTTGAGACGACCTCGACAAAAAAAAGCGTTTCAGATGAATAATTCGTTTGTTTATGAAGATATCGTAACGAAATTTGACATTCGAAAGTTTTTTATAGTTCCCAATCACTGTACCAAATTTGATCAAAATCGGTTGACTATATCATAGGACCGATCGGCCAAAATAACTTTTTTAAAGAAAAATTCGCTACATTTCGTTTTTTAATAAAGATATCCTAACCAGATTTGGCGTTTGGAAATTTTTTAGACCACTTAAGCAATGTGCCAAATTTGAACAAAATCGGTGGACTATATCATATAGCTCCCATAGGTCCGATCTTCCAAAAAATCGATTTTTTAACAAAATTTGTTGTGTTTCGTTTGTTTGTTAAGATATTGGGATCAAATTTGACATTCGTGAGTATTTTATAGTTCCTAAGCACTGTACCAAATTTAATCCAAATCGTTTGACTAGATCATATAGCTCCCATAGGACCAATCGGTCCAAAAACACGTTTTTTATACAAAATTCGATGTGTTTTGTTTGTTTGTAAAGATATTTGAAATAACTTTGGCGTTCATATCTTTTTTAAGGTATTTAAGCACCGTGTCAAATTTTATTGAAATCGGTTGACTATATCATATAGCTCCCATAGGAACGATCGGTCAAGAAAAAAATTTTTGCTTAAAAATTCTTCTGTTTTTGGTTTTTTGTGAAGAAATCGGACTTTATTACAAGCTAGTGGTACAGGGTATCCTAAAGTCGTCCGCGCCCGACTTTACGTCCGCCATTTTTTTATTTGCCTGCATTACATTTCGTTTATTGTACATTTTGCATTAATATTTCCCTTTTGGTTTTTCATTAGCTGCATTTTAAATATTTGTGCGTTTAAATTTGCTTTGTTTTTTTGGCCTCATTGCCGCCATTTCGATTTTTATTGTAACTTTTCACTTTGCCAAATGTCGGTTTATTGTTAAAAAACCACCAACAAAAAAGTGTTGCATACTTTTCGGAGCGCCATAAAATTTCCCTCTGGTAAATATTAAAACATTATTTGATGACTTTTAGTATAAATTATTTGCGCAATGTGTTACATGCTAAAATTCGATTAAATCTTTTTAACAAAATTAAAACGCGTTTTTTTGTGTTGCGTTCGGTGTCGCTGGAAAAAATAAACTCTTCAATTAAGTTATGAGAAAAGTTTGTTGAAAAGTTTTCATACATGCATAAATAACGATGTGTTTCTGTAATGTAAAGATATTTTTGGTTTTTATTCATTTAAGGAGCTGATAATTTTCCAAGAAAAAGGGCGTCTTTGATTCCTGGAAAATATGTTTGTACCTGAATGTATTATTTTCATTTGATTGATATTTGCAATGTTAAAAAGTTAAGTGTGAAGCCAAAGACATGTCCTGTAACTAAGGTTAAGGGTTATATTGAGTTGCTGGAAATGTATGTAACATAGAGCAGGTTACGCCGGAGGGTTGTCAAAGTTATAAATAAAATGGTTGACAGGACAAAAGAAATTTTTATAGTTAGTGTCGGTCTGTGCCTTTGGCAGTTTCAGTTTTTTATTTTAGTTTTTAAATATAACGCGTGAAGCTTAACACCTAAAAAATAGTGTTTTTAACTTTTTATTTAAGTTGTAAAAAATATTTTTTTAAAAATGTATTTAGTTTTTTTATTATTAAATAATGCCAGCTTTTTAATAATAACCCGCAAAATATATAATATTTATTTTTTCACATATCAAACAATAAACGTTTCGAACCATTTTTAAGGCATAAAAAGGCATGATTTTTTTTTGATAAATTGTTGACTGAAATATTTAAAGAGAATTTTCATATTTTATATATTTAAAATGTCTTTCAAAAATTTTGAACAAGGCTTCTAAAATGAATTCTTTTTAAAATTTTTAAGAATATTATTGGCGTACGTAAAGTCGGGCGCAGACGACTTTGGGATACCCTGTACCACAAGCTTGCAATAAAGTCCGGTTCCTTCATAAAAATCCAAAAAACAGGAGCATTTTTAACGAAAACTTTTTTTTTGACCGATTTTGACCGATCGTTCCTTTGGGAGCTATAGGATATAGTCAACCGATTTCGATCTAATTTGAAACAGTGCTTGGGAACCAAAAAAAACTTTTGATTACCAAATTTGGTTACGATATCACCACGAACAAACGAATTATCCATCTAAAACCTTTTTTTTTGTCGAGGTCGTCTCAAACACCCCCATGGGAGCTATATAATTTATCCCCGATATAAAAAAAATAAAATAAACTTGCCTCCTATGGAATAATATGGGATCTAATGTGAAAGTTTGGTAACTCTAGCTCTTACCATCTCTGAGATCTAGGCGTTCACACGGACGGGCAGACGGACAGACGGACGGACGGACAGACGGACATGGGTATATCGACTTCTCTATTCACCCTGATCATATTTTAGGTAACTTTGGGGTGTCTCCGACATCTCCTTCTATATGTTACTTACATTTTCGGCTTGCACAAACTTAATATACCCTTTGTTCCATACGGTACAGTGTATAAAAAATGTTTTTTTTTTATACTAAACCTTAATGCGTGGTTAATTATGTATAAGCTGGCCGATATATTTTTATTACAATAAAATAATTTAATCGTTTGGTTAATATGGGATCGAAATGTTAGCCGCTTGTCGAGTATCACTCCAAGATATTTCGCTTCACTTTGAATATTGGCTATCTAGCCATACTGCGGGTGGAGTCTTCCTCTTTAAATTAAATAAAACCGATTGGTATTTGGTCGGATTCCAGCTGCGAGTCCAGCTGTCAAGCAGATGGATGTACTCTTGTATCCCGTCAGCTACTTCATACTCGGAGGATGATGTGTAAAATATTGGCAGGTCGTCAGCGATGAAGCGATGAGCATCATTGTCATTCACAACAGCCTGCATTAACTCCATTGAGGTAGGGATGTCAGCAAGTACGCTTCCTTGAGGTACTCCAGCTCTCATCAGCTTGGCAGTGGAAAGCGTGTTTTTGATGTTGACTTGGAATCTTCTGTTCTCAAGGTATGATCGCAATATGCCAAAGTACGAAGCGGGAAGTAAGGTCTTAGTTTTAGCCAGAAGACCGAACAGCCGAACTCTGTCAAACGCCGGTTTGACGTCGAAAAATACCACAAAACAGTATTCTTTGTCGTCGTAAGCTTTAATAATGTGGCCACTCTATTTACCTGCTCCACGGTGCCGTGTCCTTTCCTAAGTCCAAATTGATGGTCAGGTAAATAATTGTTATGTTCATTGATCGTTTTAGCCATCAACGTCTCCCAAACTTTGGCAATAGTGGGGAGTAGTCTTATTGTACGGTAGGATTCTGGGTGCGATTCATCTTTTCCAGGTTTCCTGATCATAGTAATGAGAGCTATTTTCTATTGGGCAGGGAAGTGTTGTGTTCCTATTATTACATTAAAAATCAGCGTAATAAAAAGAGGAGCTTTCCTTGGCAAGGCTCGTAGGGTAGCATGACATATTCTGTCATGACCTGGGGCCTTTGACTTAGCAAGCTTTGCTAAATAATTGTTATGTTCATTGATCCTTTAGCCATCAACGTCTCTCGAACTTTGGCAAGAGTGGGGAGGAGGCTTATTGAACATTAGGATTCTGGGTCCGACTCATCTCTTCCAGGTTTCCTGATTATAGTAATGAGAGCTATTTTCCAGTATTGTGTTCTTATTATTGCATTAAAAATCAGCGTAATAAAAAGAAGAGCTTTCCTTGGCAAGGCTCGTTGGGTAGCACGACATATTCTGTCATGACCTGGGGCCTTTGACTTAGGAAGCTTTGTCATATTTTATCTCGGAATTCACCTCGACAAAAAATTGTGTAGGAGGGACCACATTAAAATAATAACAGCAAGATGTAGAACCAAACCTGGCAAAATGGAGTGGCTACTTGGTAGAAATAGCAAGCTATCTTTGGATAGTAAAATAATTCTATATAAGAGTTTAATTATGCCTGCTTGGTCTTATGGCATTCAAATCTGGGGAACAGCTGCAAAGTCAAATATTAAAAAAATCCAAATTTTACAAAACAAAACTTTGCGCAAAATTGCAGATGCCCCGTGGTATATCCGAAATCAAAATCTTCACAAGGATCTAGGCATTCCCTATGTGGGTGATGTATTAAATAAACTTAGCGACCGTTACGCTGATCGCATAAGAATCCATCCGAACTCGCTTGCATGTGCCCTGGCCGGTCATAGACCAAGAAGACGCCTAAAACGTCTTCATCCAAACGACCTCAGAAGGCGTGTCATGTCATAGTCTACTTGCTTTTTTAAATATTGTACATATATAGAGTTATCTAAATGATACCACACAAAAGGTTTCTTTAAGTGTATAGTGATTTACTTTTCATAAATATTGGATTATAATCCATAAAATCAAGGGTTGATTTCCATTAATAAATATTCGAAAAAAAAAAAAAATATTTTCATTGAATCGGGTGGGACGAACAGGCAACGTCATTTGGAGTGGTGTGTCAATGATGCTGAGAGTTTGTCTTACTTCTTCATCCGGTGCCAGTTTAAAAGGCGTAAATCGCTCTTCGAGGTGCTGAGCAAATGTATCCGCTTGTTCCTCTGTATTTGAGCAGTAAGTACCATCATGACGCCTTAGAGGAACAATTCGATAGGGTTGTCTCTTTATGTTTTTGGTCGCTTTCCATAGGTTATATCCAGTATCAAGTTTATAGTCCAGAGCCTTTATTCTTCTGTCGAATAAGTTCTGTCTGTGTGTCTGAAGTGCCACTTTAAGTTCTCTTTCAGCCTTTTTCCAGACAGCCTTATCTGCGGGGTGAAGGGTGGTCTGAAATTTACTACGGAGTCGTCGCTTCTTAAAGAGAAGTCGAACTAGCTCAGGAGTTAGCTGGTTACGTACTTCATTCTGTCTGACAAGTACTGGCTTAGGATTGGCTGTCGCAGAAGGGGTTTTTGCCGTAATTAGGTCAACCGCGTGTTCTACATCTCGACTAGAGCATATCTCCATCTCTAAGTAGACCGAGTTTTCCATTTTACTTCGGAAGACTTCTAGGTCGGTCTTCTGGCTAATGAGTCAACACCTTGGAGGAGCGTAGATGTTGTGTGAAGGGTGATGATCAGCCCAAGGTGATCACTTGAAAGATCCCAAGTGTTAATAGTAGTGAGGAGCTGATCCGGTACAGCTTGGTAGACTGCAAAATCCAGGCAGGAGGGAAGGCAGTTTGAGTTGCCTGGATATCTTGTAGATAATCCGGCTGCTTACACCTTAGCTTTTCTAGAAGTCAAACTGTTAACTAGTGCCTTTCCTCTTTTGTCGCACCTTGAGTCTCCCCTGGGGAGCCAGTGCTTAGTATTCCAGTCTCCAGCTATTTATAATAAAGCAAAGCTTTGAAATTTAAATAGAATTTTTATTTTGTGTAATAAATTTTTTAAAATTAATTTTTAAAAATCCGAACTAATTTGCGCTATTTTTCAGTGCTGCGTTTCAATTGCATCCATAGCGTACTCCATATCCACTTTTGACTCTATGGCTTTTGGCAAAGTTTCAAATTAGCTTTCCTAGAAATTTTCCTGACAAATGAGTACAGTTGCTTTTTACAGGTTTCACATATGATTAAAATTATTTAATTAAGAACTTTATATGACACTATGCATATCCAAATGAAATTATATTTCGCTACATTAAATCTTTACAGAATAAACCATAAAATCTTAACCTTCATTATTACATTACACTGACTACGCTTATCAGCATAAAATCTGAGCTAATTTTCTTGTGTGTGAGTGTTGTCCTTATGGATTACGATCCGTACATTTGTAAATGCCTTCACGCACGTCAAGAGATTTCCAATTATCCCAGAGTACTGAAAACATTGAAATATTCCTGGAAAATTCTTTTCAGATTGTACAAATGATGATGCTCTCAGTGCACAAAATGAATGAATAGTCGGCTTTAACTGGTTCACTTTAGTCCTTGATGCTTGATTTATTACAATTACATTTTACTCTTACAAGAGATTAATTCCTGTTCAGCTTGTAACTCAGTTACGCCTACTTTATACATCTGAATTTATTTATTTTTCGACAGCCCTCCTTCGCTAATGATTAAACTCTTAAAGTCATTATGCCATTGTAAAAGCGGGAAACCAAAAGCCAAGGCGTTAAGTTTGCGGCATATATAAATACTCTACATACCATTTAATCGATTTTCACATTAATTAAGCATTAATTACACAGACAACTGCTTATTCACACAATCACACAAGACTCTCCTACACCCACACACACACACACACACCTACACACGCACCCACACATACATATTTACATACTCATGCCTGTACTTATATTAATTAAGTCACACTAGACAAATGAAATAAATAAATTTGTTTTGGTGGTTCGTTGAAAAGTTGTGCCAACAAACGCAAAGTCCTAAAGTCACTTGGGTAGCCCCAGAGAGCCAGAGACTGTGACCCAGTTTATGCGAGCGAAGTTCGCGAATTGCAGAAAAGCATAATTTTACACTGTGCAACAAATTTATTTTACAAAGAGGGCACGCCACGTTTCCCCAAAGTGCTTATTTTTTCTGGTTCTGTCAAAACCCTTAAAGGCTGGGGGGCTTTGATGCTCGAGTTCGAAATATGGGACCCTAAAAACATTCAGAAACCATTGTCTGGAATTTGAACCTCAAAATGGTTTTTTTCTACCCTGTACTTAAAAGTACAAAGGGTATACTTGGTTTGTGCAATGTATGTAACGGGTAGAAGGAGGCGCGGCAGACCAAGTCCTTTATACTAAAATGCTTATCATAACCTCGGGTATCGATTGAGCTATGTCCGTCCTCCCGAATGAACGCCTAGATCTAGGAAACTAGAAAAGCTAGAAACATCAAATTTTACCAGTTGGTGCGCATATTTCAAAGAAGATGAAGTTTGTTGAATCCTGTCAATATCTTCACCCGATACCCCGCAGTAGGTTTTTGGCAACACCTATTAATATTTTCATCTGAAATTTAACAGAGTGGTCAAAAATGAATCAAAATCGAACAAATATACCAAATTATACAAATTTCACCTCCGCCTTGCTTATGAACTGCGTCAAAATTTGACTTTACCTAGTTATGGTTACAGGTGACCTCGAATCACAATTTTTGGTAAGCTGATTCATGTGCCGCCTCTAATGAACAAATCGACAATCCAAATTTTATCGATGCGGACCACTCACCCCTCGCAATTGATTTACCGCAATCGATTTTCACACACACCCTTCAACAAATCAACTTGCAACTTAATAGGAGGGTGGATTGATAAGTTTCCGGCCTGACCAAGAGATGGCGCCACTAGGCCTACCTTGAGGTGACGTTCTATAGTACCATCCTTAGATAGCTTGTAGCTATAGTTTCAGCCCGATCGCCATGTTAGTTTAGATTTGGGAGCACACTGAACAAGAAGCCTCTGTGTTTTTCTTGAAAATGGAAAAAAAAATGTATTCGAAAAAACATTTCTACCGCCAATTTGACGTTGTATAAGCGTAATCCAAGCGAATTTTTGCGTCGATTCATAACCGTTGACGAAACTTGGGTCCACCACTACACTCCTGAAACCAAAGAACAGTCTAAACAGTGGATTGGACCAGGGGAACCAACTCCAAAGAAGGCAAAAACAATTTTTTCAGCGAACAAGGTTATGGCTACTGTTTTTGGGATGCAAGAGGTATCATATACATTGATTTATACTTTGAATAGCTATTTTGACGTAACTTTCGAGTTTCATCTTAATCGGTAGAAAATTTTGGGAGCTTATAGGAATATAATATAAATAACGAATTTCACTTAAAAAAAAATTAATTCCAATTGGAAGAGGTCTTAGTAGGAATATGCAGAAAACATTTGTTCGAGAGAAAGGTACAGGGTATTCCACTGTCGGGCACCACCTCGACTGCTACTACATATTTTTTTTTGGTAAGCTAACTTTAATGCGCTCTGAATCGAATAATTTTTGAGTCTTGATGCTTCGTCGATGTTTTCATATATTTTTTGTGGCGATGAATTCGTATCCAAGTTCCACAGAACCATAGCACTTGTTTTTCTTAAGGTAACTACCAGAATAACTCGTTTTAAGTAAAATTTTTTTTTATATTATATCAGAACCCAGTCATTCAGCGGATTATTTGAACTTAGATTCAACGGTCTCAAAAACAGTAGAAAAATATAATCTTGCCATTGTATCCGAAAGTCGTTTTTTTGGGTGGCTGTGTAATCTGCAAAATTTTTAGCTAGTGAAATTAGTCCAAAATTTTTTTTTAGGACACCTTCGCATTCATTAATTATTAATTGTCAAAAAAAAAACATCCAATTTGATTTTGACATCGGTTCTAAGATCCTTGAAATCGTGTAGAAACTATAGATTTTATGAAACTATAAACGAAAAATCACGATTACAGCTGCATACAAATTCGTGAAGATACTGAACAAAAATGAAAAACTTTGAGTGAAAATTTTTTTTTATATACAGAAAAGTGAAGATTTGAATTTCCGTATTATGCTTCCATAGCATTTATAATTCTATCCGGATTTAAAGATCTTGAGCATCGAAATGTTCGTAAAAGAATATTCTTTCGGCTTTAAAGCTTAACATAATTTAAAAAAAAATATATTTTCCTAAATAAAAAGCAAGCTGAAAATTTCTAATCTCTAAAATGGTTGAAAATTACACTTTTTTTTTCGACTTTGGTTGTTTGAAGCGTCAATAATTTTTAATTAATCTGTATATATTATGTATCACTATAAAGGGCTTATCAATACCTTTTGATCTAATCGTCTTTCGTGTCGAAACTAATTTTTGTTCACGAGGTATTAACAAATAGCAGAAAAATGTGTTTTTGGACAATAACTCGAATTCTTGGACACGAAAAGTTTGTAATTTTTATGACTCTTGAACTAAAATTACCTTAAGAGAAAATTTTTTAACAATGTTTAATTTTTCGTGTAAACTAGTGTAATCCATCCAAATTGTTTTTGGATTAAAATTTATTGTAATATTTACTTTTTCAATTTTTATTGTGGTCACCTAAGTAAATTTTTAATAAAACTCACCTCCCTAAAAATTAAATTTTTTTAAAATTCTATTCTTATTAATAAATAATATATTATATATAAATTCCTCTAACTCGGGGTGGAGCGTAGGGCCTTAACGCTTCAAAACTAAAACCTGCAAACATTTTCTTATGGTTTTTTATTTTGTAATATTTTGTATTAATGAGAAATGGTTTTCTGGCCTTTAGGAATCTGCAAAAGTTTTCTACTGTTTCACAGAGGACTTTAAGCTACCGTAAGCCAGCGTGTAATCGGTGACAAATTTTAAGAACTGAGTGGGAGGGTTTGACATATTTTTAGCGCTAAGAATATATGTCAAGATACTGGTGAAGCTACCAGAACTTCATAGCTATAGATCTTTCCAGATAAGGCTTTCTTTTGCGTGTTTATCGAGTTATCAAAATCCGAATAATTAGGTAGAGTTTTATATATTATATAATATATCAGCGAAAATAAGTGAAGCGGGCCACTTTTTTGGCGGCCTTCTCCGATTTTTACACAGTTGGTAGAGCTACTAGCCAATAGCAACCACGCCCAATTTTATTGCAAAATTCCGATTATTTATCGAGTTATCGATAATAAAATATATCGATAGCGAGTTTTTCATTTTTAGACATATCTTCTAAACGCATAAAGATATTGATGCGAATTTTTTATATATATTATATATATATTTCTTAGAGACATCTGCATAAAAATTATTTTTCAATGAAAGATAACAGTTTGAACCAAACTAATTTATAACTCAACCGTACTCTGGAAAACGAATCCGAATAAAATATTCGAAATTTTTCGAAATTTGGCTATACGGACATATACACAATGGATTAAGAAAAAATATGAGTAGATAGCAAAAACAAACTTTTTGAAATTGGAAACGATCAACGATCGATTTGGTTTCTCGTATTCCCGAACACAGATGATTGCTATATAAAAATTTTGAAGTGGTTTTAAATTTCGTTTTAAAATAATTCGTGAGGATTCATTCTACACAATAGAAATTTATAACTCCAGTAATACTATTTTAGTGATGATCTTCATAGTAGGCAATGACCAAAAAAACGTGACTTTCATCAAAGTTGATTTTGATATTTTATAAAAGATTTTGAAGGTTATACTAAATATAGAATTTGTTTATCCTATCTTTTATATATAGAAAGATTTATTTCTTTCGTATTCCCAACCTCATTAGGAGGTCTCCGAAGTGAATATACCTATTACTCCACTATTAATACTACTATTTGGTTAACATAAATAGCGTAATACGAGTGGAAAACGTTAGAACAACTGCTTAGTAATAATGGAAAGTTCGAGATCTCCAAAAAAATGCCAAAAACATCTCGTAAGGAACTGTTCGTTATTGAACCCAAACGAATTTCAGAGTTCATCTCTGCATCTAGATGAACTTGCTTTACATAGCGTTGGTTGATACATGACTTAAGTGTTTGACTTTAATAATCAAAAATTCCTAGATTTTTGTTTAATTTTAATAATGTCAATTGACGCCCGTACTCCAAACCTAATTCATTAAAAGCTAAGATGAAAGCTTAGCAATATCCGCTTTTCTGCGAATTTTTTGATTGCGCAAATTTTAAGCCTTTTTGCAAACATAAGAAAATTACAATATTATAATATATGGTGGGAAAAACCCCTCGCATAAACCTGATCTGCTTGCAAGTTTGTTTGTGTGTGTTGTCAACTCGTATGTCTTCATTAATTAAAAAAAAAATACATAAAATAAAAGAAAATCTTTCCTGTTAACTTACACTTGAGTGAAAATTCGCGTGTTGAACTCTACCGCAACCCGTGCTTGCCTTTTCCTTTGACTTTTCCACAGCTGCCTTTGGCTTTTTCCACCCCAAACGTGGCTTCTAGCCTTAGGCTATATTTGCGCTTGTAATATTCTGCAAGAAGTTCTCAAATTAAGCCAAGTCTGTCTCAACGGCTCCCTGGCCGGTTCCTATAGCTACTAAAATTGTAAACCGCACACATTTCAAATTAAAAAGCCAACAGCCAGTCCAAAAGCAGCAAAAAGTTGATGCAAAATTTGTTACCATAAAGCACTAAACTATAAAACTTGGCAACGCTTCTTCTATTTGCACTTTTATTTGGAAACTTTTCCCATACTCTCTCTGGCATATGAGATTTTCAAAATCTGTTTTTAGTGCTAATTAAACGTGCAACATAAACAGGCAGAGAGACTATAAATTTCAGTACACTGCCGGACAACAGTTTTCCGACACCTTGAAGAATTTGTGAGCTGAAATTTTTTATGAGCTGAGCGTTTGAGCCAACACTTGCTGGAAAGCTAAAAAAGCGCTCAACTTTTATATTAATATATTGAGACCTGGCTAGGGCATTCCCATTTTTTGTGCAAATTATATCTCAATTAAGTTTTCAGGCGCTAACATATCGACTATAAAATACTCTGTTCTCTCTCAATTTGCACCAGCTATTAATTTACGTCCCTTAGTTCTATAAATATTTAAGTTCAATTTTCAAAGTAAAAATGGTGTAATAAATTATAACTTCAATTTTAAAAATAAAATTGCGAAATAATTTTGAAATTTCATATTTACTAGAAAAATAAGTTTTCGCTTAATTTTTAAAATAAAAGTTGATTTTTAACTACAGTTTTATAATTTTTATTAAAAAAAAAAGAACAAAGTTATTTAAACTCCAATTTTCAAAAAAAAAAAATTACGACAAGAATGTTATTTTTAATATTAAAACTAATAGTTAATCCGTAAACTTTTTACGATTCAAATTTTAAAGTAAAAATGTCGTAATACACATTATTATCCAATTTTAAAAATAAAATTGAGAAATAATTTTGAACACTTTATATTTAATTAAAAAACTTGATGTTTATTCTTAATCTTTAGGTAAAAGTAAATATTTCACTGTAGTTTTGTAATTTTTACTTTAAAAAAAAAGAACAAAGTTATTTAAACTCAATTTTCACAGTAAAAATTGCGCAAAAATGTAAATCATAATTTAAAAAATAATAGTTCGCAAAATTTTTAAGTATCAGTATTTGAAAGTAAACATGGTGTAATACATTTCATTTTATATTTTAAAAGTAAAATTGAGACAATAATTTTGAAATTTTTATAATTAATTGAAAAGTTCGAGTTTTTTTTTTGATTTTAATGTAGAAAATTAATATTTAACTGTTGTTGTTAAAATTTTTATTTATAAAAAGAACAAAGTTATTTGAACCAAATTTTACAGAATAAAAATTGTGTTAAATTGTTATTTTAAATTTTAAAAATAATAGTTAGTTCGAAAAATATTTAAGTTCAATATTTACAGTAAAAATGACGCAATAAATTTTATTTTAAGCTTTAAAAATTAATTTGAGAAAAAATAAAAATTTGACTTATTTCTTGATTTTTAGGTAAAAGTTAATATTCAACTGTGGTTTTATAATTTTTTTTAAAAAGAACAAAGTTTTAAAACTTAAATAAAAATTACGTAAGTAGTATATTATATATGAATTTTTTTATATTTTCACGTTTTGTTTACTTTAAAAATTGACTTGAAATATATTTGTTTTAAATTAATTGTAAATTTAAAATGCGAAAATTTTTACAATTTACTATGCTATTTTAAATTTTAAAAGTAACATTAAGGAATAAAATGTAGAATTTTTTATTTAGACTAAAAAATTTGGGTAGTTTATTGTTTTAAAATAAAATTGAATAGTTATTAATAATTTTAGTTTTAACGACATAAATGAAATTTATTTTAAGTCAAATTTTAGGGTACCGTATTCGCAAAAGGTTTGTAAGAATTTTGAATTTTTATTATTTTGCGCAACAAGATTTTATTTTAAGTTTAAAAAACCAAAAATAATTTTTATTGAAATTAAAAAATTTGCTTTATTTCATTAATATTTGTAACTTAAATAAAATACAGATAGTCTAATTCGATTTTTAAAGTTTAAAGTTTTTTAATTTTAAATTTATAAAATAAAAATATTTTTTTTTTACGTAATTTGCATTAAACTTTATAAGTAAAAGTTAATATTTACTCAAAATGTTTATAATTCAATTTCTTTTAATTTCATTTTTAAAACAAAAAATGTTTGAATTTAAATATAAAATACACCTTTCGGAATATCTTAATTATTTTTTTATTTATACATACAAAATTGACAATAATATTAGATTTTTTTTTAAATAGTTGACCATTTTTTCGTAATTTTTAAGCAAAAAATTATATTATTTAATAATGTTTATTATTTTGTGCATTAAATTTTGTTTAAATTTAAAAAAATCGGAAATAATAATTATTATTTTAAAAAAATTAGCGTTATTTCATTCATAATTATTACATAAATAAAAGACAGACAAGTTAGTTCGATTTTTCAAGTCCCAAATGTTGGGTGTTTAAAATTTATAGTTTAATTTAAAAAAAAATAAATAAAAATAATATTTCAAGTCATTTTTTAAAGTAACCAAAGCATGAAAATTGAGAATAAAAATATTTTTTTTACATAATTTAAATTTTATTTTATAAGTAAAAGGTAATATTTATTCATAACACTTATAGTTCCAATTCTTTTTATTCCATTTTTAAAATAACAAATTTTTGGATTAAAATATAAAAATAAAAGTTAATTCGTGTTTTTTAAGTAAAATTTAATATTTAGCTTTAATTTTATAATCTAAAAAAATTGAGAAAAAATATATTTAAAATTTCAATTTTTTAACAAAAATTTTCGGAATAGCTCAAATTTTCAATTTATTAGAATCAAAATTGACAAAATTTTTGCATTTTATTATATATTTTGAAAGTTCATATTTGTTCATAATTTCAATAATTAAATTTGATCAAATCGGTTGACTAATCATATGGCTCTCATAGGACCGATCGGCCAAAATAACATTTTTTATACAAAATTCGCTATATTTAATTTATATACCCTGATACCGTATGGTACCAAGGGTATATTAAGTTTGTGCAAGCCGAAAATGTATGTAACATATAGAAGGAGACGTCGGAGACACCCCAAAGTTAACTAAAATATGATCAGGGTGAATAGAGAAGTCGATATACCTATATCCGTCTGTCCGTCCGTCCGTCCGTCCGAGTGAACGCCTAGATCTCAGAGATGGTAAGAGCTAGAGTTACCAAACTTTCACATTAGATCCCATATATTCCATAGGAGACAAGTTTATTTTATTTTTTTGATATCGGGGATAAATTATATAGCTGCCATGGGGGTGTTTGAGACGACCTCGACAAAAAAAGCGTTTTAGATGAATAATTCGTTTGTTTATGAAGATATCGTAACCAAATGTGGTATTCGAAAGTTTTTTATAGTTCCCAATCACTGTACCAAATTTGATCGAAATCGGTTGACTATATCATATAGCTCCCATAGGACCGATCGGCCAAAATAACTTTTTTAAAGAAAATGTCGCTATATTTCGTTTTTTAATAAAGATATCGTAACCAGATTTGGCGTTTGGAAATTTTTTAGACCACTTAAGCAATGTGTCAAATTTGAACAAAATCGGTTGAAGATATTTGAAATACATTTGGCATTCAGATCATTCTTAAGGTATTTAATTTTATTGAAATCGGTTGACTATATCATATAGCTCCCATAGGAACGATCGGTAAAAAAAAAATTTTTGCTTAAAAATTCTTCTGTTTTTGGTTTTTTGTGAAGAAATCGGACTTTATTACAAGCTAGTGGTACAGGGTATCCTAAAGTCGTCCGCGCCCGACTTTACGTACGCCATTTTTTAATAAAGATATCGTTACCATATTATGCATTCAGAAGTTTTTTTATAGTACCCAAGCATTGTACCAAATTCGAACAAAATCGGTAGACTAGGGCCGATCTTCCAAAAATCGATTTTTGAACAAAATTTGTTGTGTTTTGTTTGTTTGTGAAGATATTGGAACATCTTTTTTTTATATGTCTTAAGCATTGCATTTTTCTGTTTATGGTACGCCACTTTTTTTTATATAGTTGAAAAGCTTTTCGTGATTTTTAAATAAAAAATAATATTTTTTAATAATTCGTACATTAAAAAAAGATATGCATTTAAAATTAAAGTTCTACTTTTAATTTCTCTATTAAAAACTATTGTGTCTGCAAACTTTTGACGACCACTGTATATCGTATTTATGACAGTGGGCATAACTTATTACATTTTTTTTTCGGTAAAGTTAAGCTGCTATAAAATGTTTAAAAAAGTTTGAGCTTTAAAATGATAAACATAAACTTTTTCCTTGCATTGAGTCAGATTGCGTATACGCAATGTTGAGTGCGTGTTGAGAGCCTGAAAACATTGCAAATGAAAAACATCGCAACGTGTTTCTAACGTTTTTTACATTGAAAAACCCACAAAAATTTTCGTTTACATATTTTCTGTCGTTTTTTGCTGCATTGATGTCAAAATTTATACGCTTCGCTTCCTACCGGTGCGCCCCTTTCGCTGTTTGATGTAATATTCATAAAAGAAAAATGTTTTCCTTTTTGACATGAAATAATCAAATTGTCACAATGTTGGCAGCCGGCGTAAATTTTCATTTGTGGGTGTAAAAAAAACAGAATACCAAAACACACAGTTAGAAAAAACCTTTCACAGCTTTAACACAACCAAAATTTACATACTCTTGTGGATACAGTACAAACGGTGGATTTTCCAAATCAAATACACACAATCTTTTCAAAACCCCCAATATCATTGAAAAAAATATAGTACCAATATATTTAATAATAAAAATAATTTCATAATAATAGAATATAAGGAATGTAAGTAAAAATAGTTACAAGCAGTAACACCTCAGGTAATTACTGCTTAAAGCAGTTGTGAATTGTAGCCAAAAACGAGAGAATTCTTAGTAGACTACGTAATAAGCGCGATACCGATTCGATATTTTGAAAATCGAAGTCGATACTGAATATTTGGTACTCGATTAATCGTCAATCCGATACCAATTTGTTTAGTATCGGTATTGAGATAAATTCCGTTTTACATTTAGCGCTTGTAACTTATTTAGCAAAAAGTCCCCTTAAGGTTGTTCCCCTGGCGCCACTTCCATAAAAAAATGAACCACTGCGTATGAATAAGAATTAGTTTCAATTATTCTTAGTTTCATTTCAATTTATTGTAAACAGAAAATTTTGGTCTATTTGCAAACGACGCCATTTTGATTAATTCTTCTTAAAAAAGGCGATACCGATTTCTTTTTGAAAGAATCGAATCGGATCGGTATCGAAATTTTTTGGAATACTCAATTCTTTGATTAGATTTTTTTCTGGTATCGAGCATCCCTAGTCTCCAAGTTTTGGTTTTATATGTAAATATTCTTGTTTGTTTACCTATTGTATACGTAGCCAATATAGACACGTTCTATAAGTCCATTTGAACTTAGCTAAAATGTACATTCTGATATAGAACTAGTTTTCATTATACAATAACATAAACCAAATCAATGAAAATAATTGTAATTAATACAAAGGAATTAATAAATCTACAAAAAATAATTTTTTCAGAAAAGTAAAAATAAAGCAGCGTCTTAAGTCAATCATTATTCAAAGCAGTTGTGAATTGTAGGCAAAAAGCAAGCAAATTCTTGCCCTGGTAGCCTGAGACTTAATTTCTCATTGAAAATTTATAGATCTAGATGTAAAGTTCATTTGGAATCTTGAAAGAGTTGAAGAACAACATGCTTGAATGTTTCCATACAGCTTTACTTGATTTTTGTTCCGATGTTCCGACGCTGTCTACTTAATTTGACCATCGTGATTACACTTTTTATCACATCACATCGCAAAACGTCATGGAGGTGGTCATCAAAAGACTGCAACGTCACGTGAGATGGTTCAAAAAGTGAAGAAGCGACTTGACCGTAGCATCCGTCGCATACTGAAAAATGATCTCAAGGTCAAGCCTTACAAGATCCAAAAGGCACATGATCTCACACCGAAGCAGCAACAAGTCAGACTTGAGAGAGCGAAGGAGTTGCTTCGCTTGGCCGAAAGCGGTCAATTGCCGAACATTGTGTTTTCTGACGAGAAAATTTTTACAATTGAGCAATTCGTAAACTCTCAAAACGATAGGGTTTACTTAAGGGACCGTTCATACGAGAATTTGAGTCATCGATTGGCCACCAGGAGGCAGCACCCGCCACAGATAATGGTTTGGGCCGCTGTAACCGCAGATGGGCGCTCTCCAATCGTTTTTATCGAGCCTGGCGTCAAGGTTAATGCGCAATATTATCGGGAAAGTATTCTGGAGGTTGCTTTGAAGCCGTGGGCAGACAAACATTTCGGTGGCAGACCATGGACGTTTCAACAGGACTCGGCACCGTCTCACAAAGCTCGAGTGAACCAAGAATGGCTGAAAAACAACGTTCCGAACTTCATAACGTCCACACAATGGCTCTCGAATTCACCAAACGCGAATCCGATGGATTATTCTCTTTGGGCCATTTTGGAGAGCAAGGTCCGAACTAAAAGATACAACAGTCTCGAGGCGCTAAAAAAAACCATTGTCCACGAGTGGGCCAAAATACCTGCAAGTCACATTCGGGCAGCTTGCGATTCATTTTTGGACCGTCTCAAGGCCATAGTGAAGGCAAAAGGTGGCCATATTGAGCGAAAGTAAATTGTTTCTAAATTTCGTATTATTTTTAAACATTTTGTACCTTGAATTGAGTAAAGGTAAAAAATATAAGGCGAGGAGTTTCTTTTTCTGAGTTTTTTGTACTGAAGGGCTATTTATATATTTTTTTACTTAAGGTGACTTTTTTTTTTCCGTAAAAGGGTTCCTCACAGAGAGGTGAGTCACTGGAACCAAAAGGTCTTTTGTACCATACCCTTAAGTTAAAGCAAAAAACTTGCCGCTTTCCGCATGAATAGCAGAAGGTCTTTTGTTGGTATTGACCTGAGTTCGAAGGGACTAATCCGTTCCTTTCCCCTGCGACAGGCTCTATCCCATACCAGCGCTGGGCAGTTTTAGAGAATATGTCTGGTGGTTTCATCGTCTTCTAGACTGAGCCTGCACTCTGAAGTGTCCGATAGGCCAATTTTAGGTAGATGGTATCTAACAGTGTGGTGGCCAGTTAGATAAGCTATCAGGAGCTTTAGGTCCGCTCTGCCAAGACCTTTTGTCTTGATTGCATCCAGAGGTTTGACAAGCACTTTTGCTTGACGAAGCGCCGTAAGGGAGAAACAGTATCTCCTATGTTCTCCTGCGGCCCATTTGTTTATCATTGTTTTGATTGTGGATCAACCATTACCACAAAACGGCGCAGGAGATGTAGTCAGGGTGGAGGCACCTTGTCGTGTTAGATCGTCAGCTATCGGGTTACCATTCACTTCCGAGTGTACAGGCACTCAACATAGAACGACTTTGTTCCGGACGGGCAAGGTTTGGAGGTAGTTATGGCATTCTTTAACCATCCAGGAGGAGATGCTCCAGGATGACAATGCCCTAATAGCAGCTTGGCTATCTCAAAAAATGCAGATGTGTGCTCCCCTAGTTCCCTTGAGAAGGATACTAAGGACGCAGATGTCTATGGCATGAATCTCTGCTTAAAACACACTGGGCCAGATGCCCATTGCGGTAGAGATTCTGGTGTTGGCTCCAATGATTCCAACACCTACACCCTGCTCAGTTTTGAACCCAACCATGAGCCATTGTTGCCACCGGGGGTTACCACAGGGGCTGCCATCAGCCAAATTCTCCCGACACGTGAGAAGAGATTTAAATTTACGTATTTTACGACAAAATTAATATACCCATTAAAAGAGCAACAAAATGGCTGCATAAAATATTAAAGGAATTTTGAGTTTTAGATTTTGCCATGTTAATACAATAATTTTTATTGCGGTAACATGGCGTACGTGTAATCTAAAAAAATGTAAACGTGCTTTTCCTTTGTTGTATTATTTATAAGCCAATTATTGATTTTAGCCTTCACTTTTATACACATTTTATATTTGTTATGCACTACGCATAGTAAGTTTATTTAAGCTAAAAATTGTTTGGCTTAATAAATAAACAATTAGAACTTGTCTGCTGGCTCGTGTGCCTGCTTAAGTTTGTTTTCCGATGAATTTCAAAGTTGATCCAATTTAAACTTACTACACTAATTACACATCCACTACCAACTACTTCA
Source organism: Chymomyza amoena (assembly GCA_037043745.1). Classification (NCBI taxonomy): domain Eukaryota; kingdom Metazoa; phylum Arthropoda; class Insecta; order Diptera; family Drosophilidae; genus Chymomyza; species Chymomyza amoena. The sequence continues at coordinate 618,706 of JBAMAX010002695.1, read as the reverse complement.
AGAGAAAACCATTTTCCTGCCACATTCCACAACAAATGCTCAAAGTATTTGCTCAACTAACAAATTGTAGCATATCAGTTAGGCGCCCATTTTTAAAAATAAAACTAAATATAATGAAAAATGCCATTGGAGTGGAGCTATCCCAGGCGTGGCTTTTGATAAATGGCGTTGCAAAATCGACAGCCAGCAAAGAAATGTACCCAAATCCGTAAACCCAACCAGAACCAATCCGGCCAACTTGAGCTAGATGTAAAGATATCGATTTAATCATTAGTGGCAGTCAGCATGCAGCATGTGTCTGTATTTTGTTGTCTCTGAGTGTTTTTGTATCTGTGTTTGCTTGTAATTGTGTGCGTGTGTGTGCGTGTGTTAGTCAAGTGAACATTCAGAGGCAACGAAATGAATTTCCATTCTCATTAGAGCGTAGGAGACCGTGTGGAGCTCGCTCGTACCAATCAGTAAGTAAGCTGAGCAACCAGTCATTGAAACATTTTCCCCCAGCTGGCAGTTATAATTGTGCCTCATCTATCGTTCCAGGGGGTTACTAGGCAGATGTGCAGAATTTGCAGTAGAAACAAATTTTTGTTTTTTTGCAACCTTGCCTATGGCATCATATAATCATTGTGCATAGTGTGTGGGAAGGGATCACAGTCAAGACAAGGTCAACGTTTGAGGAAAAGTTAAAAAAAGAATTTTTGGCGTTAATGAGAATTTAACAGAAGCACGCCTTTTTATGTTTCAGGTGATTTAAGATGTTGCCTCACATCTGGAACGTAAATTTCTGAGACGTCTTAGCTTTAAAGTGCTGAAGACGTTTTGGGTTCAGAGCTCTATTGCTTGATTTACTATCATTTAGAATAGTATGTTTGGGTACGGGTCAATCAAAAATTTTATACCAAACTCAGTACGAAAGAGGCTTGGACCTCTCTTGCGGCAATTCACTGGATAAATAAAGATCCAGGAATAAGCTCACAATTAGATGGGTTCCAGGACGTAACAACATGCCAGGAAATGAGCTGGCAGATAAACTTGCAAGGACCGGTGCAGAAATCAGTCCTGTACCACACTGTGGGATTGGTAACCACGTGGTACGGGACCTACTAAGAATAAAGCAAAATAACAAACGACAGCTTCACTGGGCACAGATACCAGGGCTTAAATTGCCAAAAACCCTCCTCTTCAACATTGCAGACATTGCCGGCTCCGTAGCCATTAAAACAAAATTGGCAAAGCGGATAGTGGACTATGTCGCTTTTCTAGCAGGGAGGAAGAACTTTATCGCATGTATTATGTGAATGTACAATAGATCCACTTGGGTCGCATTATATTTGTACACCCAATAGTAAAATTAAAAATAATAAAATGTATGTCAAGATGAGTAGATAAATCGTTGTAGCTGTGCCTATCGGCCATTCCATTTGTATGAGCGCCCAGAACTTAGAGTTGACCTAATTTAAAACAAGACAACCTTAGATTAGGTTAGGTTATGGCGACATGGTAACCAGATCTTTCCAAATTTTATTAAACGTGGTATGTTCCTTTGAAGGATTAAAACCACGGTGTTCAAATATGCCACTTGAGTGTACATATAACACAATGAGTCTGGATTAATGCGCCAAACTAACGCCCCTCAGAGCAATCAGACGACACTGATATTTCTTTGGTACGAATTTGAAAGCATGTTGTCGGGCATGCAATTCCCCATTGGTGAGGGGCTAGATGTATCTATTATCTTTTCTGCTTTATGGCTTTAGCTATGCAGCACCCGGTTGAGATCGCAACACCACGCCAAGCTGACCCTACCCTCGATTTGGATATCAAGCACAGACACCACGATACTCCCACAAGGGGGCCGACCTCAATGGGCATGCTTGCACGTGTACTCAACCCGTGGTACCAAAATTAAGGCTCGGTTTGCCCTCCCCTTTCAGTCCCGACAGACTCGGATTTGGGAAACCCCGCCAGTTGTGGCTTCAAATGCCCGGGACTGGTCACCCATCTGCCATCCGTGTTTCAATCATCCGCCGACGCTGCATAAATACGACTTCCTGTCAGAATGCCCTCTCCAGTTGAATGTGGCCAACATTTACGCTGTCTTGTCCAACTTAAAGCATCACGCCACGCAATCATTTCCTGACGATCTCCATTTAGTCGCCTCTTACGACAAGCAGGGGAGCACTGAGGTGGATATTCTAATCCCGCCACCCCACGTGAAGGTTATAGCGACGTCTCATGCCAACTCACCTAGGCCAGCAAATAGTCCCGTTGTGATATTGCAATAGTCTCTCCTGGAAGTCGAACCCAGCCATCCGGTGCACTATAGGTTTTTTCCCACTGTTTAGGCATAAAGCTGAAAATGTGATTTCCCGAATTCTAATTTTTTTTTTTATTATTCTCATACTTCAATTAGATGATAAAAAAATAAATTTCAAATCTTGAGGCACTCCTGGTACTGTGTGTATTTGTCCTAGTGTCCTGTTGTTTTGGATATGTCCTAACCAAAGTAACATTGCTTCGTGGATTATAACTTTTGAAGGGCGGATTTTGACATCGGATCACAGAGGGTTAAATATCAATTTAATATCCAAAGTGTCTAGATAGTTGGGTTCCTTTAGGTAAAATTTACATTCTGATGCAAATCGGCTATATGGCAGCTATAAGAAATTTAGGGCCAAATCCGGCGAAACTTGGTACATTATCCTGGGGGCTTAATATATGGATAAGTGTAAAATTTGGCTTTATTATCTTAATATTTGGTGGATCAAAAAAAAAAAAAAAAAAAACGTAATGCGGTGGCCCGAAGAAACCTGGAGAGGCATTTTGGATACTTTTCTGAGAGCTGGACTAAGTTTTTTAGAAAGTGCGACTTGAGGAAGCGGAACCTATCTTCATATAGATATAGTATATGCATACTAAAGGGTGTTTTTTAATAGAGTCCAGAATTTTTAAAGGGATGTCTCTGAAATCTATTTTCAATTTTAACAAATGTCAATTGGATTTCATTCAGTAAAACCTAACAATTCATCATAGAAAGGTTACCACCACAACAAAGTCTTAAAATATTCGAGATTTATAATCAAAAGCTGTGTTCTGTTAAAGAGACTCTTCGTTCAATTTATGGTCCGAATAATTGTCCATTCATCGTGTTCTTGATCATGATCGAACTCAGTTGACATTGAAAACTTGATTCGTTGAGAAGGTTATTTCAAGAAATGGGCCCACCAACTGGCCGTTGGATTTGACCCCTTTAGAATATATTTAGGCCGGCCAGCAAACAACAACAACGCGGCCCCAAATGCTCGAAAGTGTGATAAAAAATTTTACTTTAAGAATGCGTTCCGTGATGTTCACAAGCGAGAGATCTTTTTCAAATATTAAATGATAAAAAATTATATTTCTAATAAATTAGGTTTGAACCTGCGACTTTAAGCTCTGAGGCCTAACTTAAGAGGGGTATTCATAAAGGAAGTTTCCCTGGTCTGGCGTTTCTCTTGTGCACCATCTAGGGGCCTTGCACTGAACACAACATCAGTGTTGAGTCTATCGATAAGAGCGGCACTGGTATTGGTGACCGAAAATAGTTTTTTCAGCAGTATAAACACAACAACCATGGAGCTACCATTGCAAAACGTGTCCAATTGTGAATTGCGTTAGGTGTTTTGTTGGTTGATTTTTTGGAACCTGGTACCACAATCAATGCGGATCGTTACTGCGAAGTTTTAAATAAGCTTAAAAATGCCATCAGACGAAAACGTCCAGGAAAATTATCCAAAAAAATCTTACTCTTTCATGATAATGCACGGCCTCATTCTGCTCAAAAACGAGAACTTTATTGGAAAAATTCAAATAGGAAATTTTCGATCACCCACCCTACTCTCCGGATCTCGCACCAAGTGGGCAGCATTTTGTTTCAAACGAAGAAGTCCAAACATCTGTCAAATTATGGCTTTAAAAAGAGGACACGTCTTTTTTTAAAGAAGGTTCGCATAAACTCTATAGCAGATACGAAAATTGTATTCAAGTCGAAGGTGACTATGTAGAAAAATAGTTTGTGAGTCAAATGATTAATAAATATTCATTTTGTAACCTTAAAATTGTTTTGTACTTCATTTTAAAATTAGGGAAACTTCCTTTTTGAATACCCCTCGTATAATAAAAAATATAGCTGTGTTTCGTCTCAAATTGTTTTATGAGGATATATAGTGGACACTTTGGATGATACTCTTTTCTCGGATTGAATTCATTGGGTAATAAACTCGTCTTCATTTGGCTATAAGCAAATTCACGCACGACTCACGACTATTAAGTTCGGTTATGAGTATAGATAGTTGGTGATAATCACTATTAACAAGCTCTTGCGGCTTGAATTCGCTTGGTATGGAACTCGTAAATTCAGCAAATAATCCTAACGCTGCACAGGACTATTAATGTTTGGAAACCCATTTTATAATCCGTCTTTATTTATTTAATTTTTCCATTATCAATCGCCACCTCCGCAAGTTTTCTTCACAACTTTACCATGCATAAAATAGAGTGAAAGTGGATGCAACGTACCGCCAGCAAGCTCCTCATACAAACCACCGCGCACTATAAAAGTGCGTTTTGGATGATACATTAAACCCAATAATGGATTTCTAGGATTTATGCGCATATTTTGCATAACATAGACACCCGAGCTTAGAGGACAGCTAAATGTATAGTTGCTCTGCTTTAAAACATTATCTCTGGCGGGTTTGAAAAGCGGGATGGAATTAAAAATGGCCTGCATATCACACAGTTTGGTGGTCACATTATACACGGTCTTGGGTTTCTCCTTATTGCCCTGTATGATGACTAATAAGCGTGAAACAGGCATTGCAATATCCTCATTGATGGTAGTAGTTGAAGCTATGCCCGTTTCATTGGAGAACGTCATGTTGACCACAAAACGCGGACGATCATCGGTCCAGCTGCTGTTTAGGAAACCCACATAGAAGCAGTTCTAAATGGGTATTAAAAAAGGTTATGTCGTTTTGCTGATTAAACCCAAAACAAACCTCCTTAGAATCAATATGCAGTATGCAGAGGAATATTATGATAGCTCCAAGAGTTATAAATAAACTCATCTTGATTCAGTTACAATCAAAAAATTATGATTCAATTGCGAGCATGCATTGGGTTCGAACTGGATTGACAATAAAATAATTATAGGCAGTCATCAAATAAACATTAGAGTTAGTTGATATTATTCAATTAAAAACATAGGTATACAGTATAAGCTCGATAATCCGGATAATTAGAGTTCGGCCTATGTTCGAAATATTGAAATATTCGGATTGCTGAGATAAGACAGAAGCAACAAAATAACTAAAAACTTGTTTATATACTTTTTTAATTAATATTAATTTCAAAAAATTAGTTACTTTAAGTGATTTATAAAAAATTGCAAGTTTCTATCTGACGAAACTTTGCTTGATTTCGTCGTTTTATCAAGTTCTAATTAGTTTTTAAATATCCCCTTTATTCAATTATTTTTCTCCTCCATGTTGAATACATTTGCCAAATGCTTTTTTAGCATCATCTTCATCATCCTTGCCAATACAGTTTTAGTCCAGATTTGGCCTTTCAAGCAATGTTTCTTCAATAATCTCTATCCTTTGTGGCTTCCTCCCTATTTGGGATCTTTTTTCGAAATCATCTTTTACTCCGTTTACTCTCCGTTAAGAGTAGTTGTCTTATTCCCTCTGGTTGATTTCAAAATTGGGCTTCGGGTTCTCGCAAAATGTTCGGCCCACCTTAGTATTCAAGACTTGACATAGACAGCTAAACTTGTGTCGTTAAATATCTTCTGTAGCTCTTCGTTGGTGCAATCTCGATAATTATTATCGGACAAAAATTTTTAGCAAAAATGTTCACTCTGTTCATTCATATCTGATATTCTCACAGTCCACGTGTAGCATCCGTACGAATTTTTTGGATCATTGTGTTATGTATCCGGAGCTTTTGGGGTTTCTTGAGAAGACTTGACTTCAGGCATGTTGGAAGAATGAATGTTAATAAGAATGTTGAATTCGCAGATTTAATTCTTTCTCTTTGAAATGGGATTTTTGAATTGCGTGTCGTTGATTTCGCCTTCGCGATCGGATCAATAAAATTCATCAAACTCTTTCTCTTCGGTTCCAGTAATCACGTCCCTAGAAGTTTCAAACAGAAGAGCTGAATTTTTATTTGAGAGACTGTGTAGATCATCATTCGAATTCCATTCTTCGCATTGCCTGCGAGAGAAGTAGAAGCAGAGAAGTTTTTAATGACTCCATCATATTATCGATTGGGGATCGGATCAATAATCTAAATCTAACTCTTTCTCTTTGGTTCCAGTAATCACGTCTCTAGAAGTTTGAAACAGAAGATCTGAATTTTCATTTGAGGGACTGTACAGATCAACATTCGAATTCTATTCTTCGCATTGCCTGCAATAGAAGTAGAAGAAGAGAAGTTTTTAATGACTCCATCAAATTATCGACTGGGTTAGATAGAAGGTGTTGTCTTTAAAATTTTTTTTGGGTAGTTTGTTTTTAAGAAAGGCTTTGGTCATTTTATCTGTTTAGCTATTGCAACCGGTTGTCGTTCTTGGCCGCGGAAATTAATTCCTCGACAGCGGTTCACAACGCATGACTGCCGGCCCCTTGCCTTTCCAAGACTACGGAAATCCTTCATTCATCCCCTTCCCATTGCCGAGGCGGACATTACTGTGGTCGAAGTCCTTCCAATGATTTTCCCTGGAATAACTTTTTAGCTGCTCGCGATTTTGCTCTTGAAAACCCGTACTGTGGTTCATAAAGAAGCACAGATATGATAAGGGACCTGTACAGGATTATTTTTTTAAATCGAGTGAGGGGTCTAGTCTTCAACCTCTTATCCGGCGACATATCTTATTGCTAATAACGTTTTTTGTATCGTTGATTTTTATTTCCAAGAAGTTGAAATACTCAATAGCTTCGAAATTGTTTTTTTTTTCGAAATTCTAGCAATCTACTGGAAGACTGGCATTTTATAAATTCCTATAGCATTCAAGCCACCAAAAGAGTCACTCTTTCCTTACCGATCCTATTCTATGTAGAATGCCAATGTTTTTTCTGGTAGCTTCCGGCAAAATAGAGCAGTTTCATCTACATTATATATTTTCGACATCGAAAGACCCATCTCAGCTCTTTCTACTCGAAGCAAATCTCTTATTTTTTGCCAGAAAATTTCACGAATCTAATTCCAAATCTTCAGCGCCTTTGCTAGCCAAAATCTTTCGACTTGTGCCATAAATTTCTGTAACACCAAATATAATCCGGTCTTCCAATAAATCGGTTTAAATCACTTTTTATGCCTTTTCCTCATACACGGTGCAGTTTTTTAAATTAACTGAATGGAAATTCATTTATTAAAATATTACCTTTTCTGAAAATTTCAACTCATACTCTTACTTCTTAACTGCATTAGACTTAATTTGGGAAATGTTGGATCTTCCAAAATTTCCAAAAATAAACTTAACAAATTATCCGAATTAATGAGGTAAGCAAAATATCGTAATGTTCGGTTTACAATGGAAACTAACTTGCTGCCCAGATTACCGCATTGTCCGAACAATCGAGATTGTACTGTATTTACTTTTTCACACTAATTTATTTCCTTATCATTTATCAACATATTTGATTGTTTTTTTTTTTAGCTTGGCAAATTGTTTGACAAACTGATTAGCGCTTATATACTCAGGGTATGGCTAATTGCGAGCGTGTGTGAAGATCTCTCCGATATTACACCATATAAAAGTTCTATACATCATACATTTGTGTTAATAGCTTGGCACTTGTAAAAAAATATTAATTTTTTAATAACTCCTATAGATTAATGGCTCTCTTTGGGCAGGCACATCTTTTGAAGCTGTCAATAATTTATAATTTTTATGCGAAACTTGGCACGCAAAAAATATATTAACAGTGGGCCAAAAGGCAATATTTTGGTATTTTTTTTTGGCTGAAGATATATTATATGTATTTAAAAAACTACATGTACATTTTTAGCCCTATAGCTCTTATCAATTAACCTGTGCCTCCTTCAGATTTAAATATATAATAAATAAAATAAAATATAAATCAAATAGTTGAGTCATTATTATTATTGAGAATTGAGTCGGTGTAGCCCAAATTTATAAGAGTTCGTAGATTGTAAAATTTAATTCACTTTAATTCACAATCTGTACGCTTATATGGCTTAGAAGTACGATTCTAATACGTAGACTCACAAGAAGATTTTCAAACGATAAAAACACCAAAAAAATATTCGAATTCCAAATTTAAAAAAATGTAAAAAAAAAAAAAAATTATTATGAGACTCCTCGCTTACAAAAAAATCTTAAGACAGAGAGCAACACTAATAAAATCATTGAACATAAACTTATATGTATGTAAGCAAGTAGGGGTGGAACCCTTTAGTCAAATACCCTTGGGATTATAATAAAGCTCTCTCTTTTCTAAACGTATCTTATGATATAGTACGGTTCGTAGTTGGAAAGTTAGTAGAGTAAAATATGCAAGCAAGCAGGGGGCGGACATGTTTAGTCATATACGCTTTTATTACAATACGACCACACTTATAAAGATAAGACCCGACACTTACACTTACATAAGACCAGGCACTTTTAATCAAATCTAATATCGTTTTTTTGAAAATCCATTCCAATAAACTCATTTAAAAATATACATAAGCAAACAGGGGGTGGAACCATCTACTCTAATAAAATTGTATTCTGTTATAATGATATTCCATTGCTTAAAAAGAAATCTAAGATTCGATTTTTTGAAAGAAAATTATTGTTAGGGATCGATCATCCATAAACTTCGTGACGCTCTAGGGAGGGCGGGATGTGCTGGCGAAGCGTCACAAAACCTAAAACACATATGAAAAAGCTTCAAAAATATTCCGTTACTGTGTCACAAGGGGGAGGGCGGTGGCCTATTTTGACGTACATCAGCGTCACTTAATATATGAATGATCCCTTAGTTAAGAAAACTACTCAAGACAGCAGGAGGCGGAACTCTTTAGTCAAAAACACTTATGATAATACTAATATGAGACACTCTTTTTTATAAGCAAACTTAGTGATATCGTTTAATTTATAAGCTTTTTTAAAAGCAATATTAACCAAATATATAATCAGACAGGGGGTGGAACTCTCTAGCTATATACAACCTTATTATGATGAGACAAATAAATCATATTTTATGGCATATTTTATAATCTTTTTTGAAAGCAATACTTTTAAAGTCATTGTTTGGTAAACAAAAAAGCGCAAGCAATCAGGGGGCGGAGCTCTCTACCCCACTTTAATAGCTTTGCACAAGTCTATCATTAGTTTACTTATAGAGCACATCTTTATCTTGTTTATCTTTACGTGACTTACGCACGTTTTTGTGAAAGTTACAACTGGTTAAAACTAATTACACGATTCTTAGATAACAAGTTAGCGTCTGCTGATAACAAGCAATCTTATATCTTGCTTCAGAGATCGTTGCCATAAAAAACACTTTTACTATATCTTAAAACTGTTTATTGCTTGCACATCTCTAATAAAACATATTGAACTTTTTGGACAATCTCAGAATGTCACTAATTTTTTCTTTTACTGACTCGGTACCGCGATTCTTTGATAAAATCGTTAGATCAATATCCTTGTAATCATCCGGCATTGTGCTGTGATCCGCCTTAACCACTTTGGTCATAAAAAGTGCGTGAGGGATTTGTGTAGGCGCTACGCGTTCCACTTCCGTCAAAAAGCTGCAAATCATGAAGAATATAATAAAAATTACTGTCAAGAAATTTGCAAATCATTATGATAAGAGAACTATCGCTATAAGTATTTGTTTGTCTTTGTCTTTTCTATTAGTTTTGCGGGTCTTATCTCAGGTAGTTCGCCCCGTCTAACCTTATGACATAATAAACTGGGGAAAGAATTACTTACGCCTTATAGCTATAGACACTTGTGTCTACATCGACGCTACGCAATGATTTGATAAAAGCCTCATAATAGATTCGCAAAAAATTGTGATAGTTTTGTTCCACAACTGAAGCCTCCACGCTGAGCAATAGAAAGAAGAGTATATCGTGAACCAGGGATTCATATTGCGCGATTTGAAAGTCCACAATCTTTAGTTTGGCGGGCAGACCAGCATCATCTATAATGGTGGGATTTAGTAAAACAGTTTGAGGCTGTGTGCTTCAGGGGTTAGCTACCATATTTGATCATGAGATTGTTGATCCATAGATCTCCATGCACGAGCGTGGTAAACAAACCATCCTCCGGATCCGGCTCTGCTTGATAAGTATCAAATAGACGCAGTAGCTCTGTGCAGCGCTTCACATCCAACTCATTGTCGTTGGTCACGTTTCTGACCTCAGCCAAAGTCTCTTCATCTAGCGTGGCTTTAGCCTCAGGAGCCATATCGCCGCCCATATTAAACTTATAGAAATAGGGTCTTACAAATTGCTCATAGATCTCGGGTTTTTTGAGCCTTAAAGCTATGGGCAGCGCATGATACTGTGCCATATAGTGGAGAATCAACACAGAGTGCGCCAGATCATAGGGCTTCAAACGATTACCCGGCGTGTAGCCACGCGCTGTTAGATTTTCCTGCACCAACACTGCATCCCGATCCACTTTACTGGCTGCTGGATCTAACGATATGCGTGAACCATAGTACTTGGGAAAACCATCAAATAGCTGGGTGGGTAGAATGCCATGTTCCAGTTGCAGCTGCTGCAGCTCCGGCGCCAAATATTGGTACACTGCATTCTCGGTGATGCATGTGCGTTCAGGCTGAAAGATCTGCCAGTACAAATCATTGGTTAGTGGTGGCAATTTGGCTATAAGCGGCAGTTGCTGCACGGAGCCATCGGCTAGCTTGATTTGCGCCTCAATGGACAGCATAAGACTGCCATAGTTATCGCCTGGTTTGGTCAGGTAACGACTTTTGTACGACTCGAATTTGGCACCCTCTAAATGAGGCTCAACTATTTGGCCCAGTTCTATGATTTTTGGCACTTCACCCATTATTCCCAAATACACGACTTGTTCCGAGCAACTGGCGAATCTGACTGATTCACAAACCCACCAGCTGCTCTTCGGTTCGGTTTGTATTGTAAAAATCACTTGTACTCGATTGGTGATAAGAGCGGCAATTGGCAAGATACGAGGGCCACAAGCGGCTTGTTATATTTGAGTATATTCATGTTTTTTGCTACTGATTAAATTTTAGCACGGATGGGCTTGTTTTGTGTCTGGAGCTCGCGAGTACAACTTGTCTCAATGCTCCCGAATACTATAACAACAGCTGTTTTTTTTTTTGCGTAACTATCTCAATCAACGCCGCGCCGCTAGAAATAGCAAATACAACAAAAAAAGTGACACCTATTAGAGCGTTACAGTGGGCTCTCGTAGGTGGGGAAAAGAATAGAATATGCTGCAGAGCTCATACGAGTATTTGAGGTCTTTCCCTGAAATAATATCTTATTAAAAGTGCAGTCTCAAGGTTGGAAAAAATGTAGTCAAGTCATTGTATTCCGATAAGCAACGCAACAATTTGATTGTTGTTATCAGAATCGATATCTTATGTCTCACAATATTTGAATGATTGTTTGGAGAGTACTAAAGTGGGTACTGAGTACTGCTTGAATGAAATAACACCGGAGGGCGGCCAAGCGGGATTATAATTTTGATGACCTGCACCTTAAGCTATAAGGGGTCTATTGGATTCGTATATATCAAAAATATTATTATTATTATTAATTCCATACTCCTTTAGGAGCTTAAGGATGCAACAGAAGTCTTCCAGGTATTTTTATTTTTAGCGATTTGTCTTAACTCATTAAACGATTTGCACTTTTTAGTTTGTACGGTTCTCCTCCATCAAAAAAATATACGTCCATGTTCCGACAGACTTCGTCTTAAAAAACTGCCTTTCTTTAATAACCGTAGAATCTACTACTCGGCCTTACTGATTCTACTGAACTTCTTATTAAAGTTACTTTTGTCGTACCTACCAGAATAGCTCGTAATTTCGCCCCTTTCCGTGTCTTGTTATCGAATTATATTAGCCTTTTTAATTTCCTCTCTTTTGAACGGTCTATTAGTTCTATTACGTCTTCTATCCTAAGTCACCTTGACTTGCCGCTTCGAGCATCCATGACCAATCCGGTAGAATGGGATGCTTATTTGGTCACTTGTCTTTTTTTTCTAATGTTATTGATGATAAATCTTTAATTTTAATTTGAACTTCTTTTTCCACTTGGTTATTGTAAATCCAAGTCTCTGGCTAGTTTTTGATGTGAGTCGGTGCATATCGCTTAGAATTTCACCCCCTATCTTTTTTCCCTCGTTTTATTTTTTAGTATTTGTGTATGTACTTGGTTTTACCCCATTAAATAAATAAATACTGAAGGAGAAACCGAAGACCCCCATTACTATAATATCTTAAGCATGGTCAGCGTAACTAGAGACGTCTAGAAGTCGATTGTGTCTATCTATTTCTATAAACGCATAGATTGTATAGATGTCAAGAGCTAGCAAAACCAAACTAATATTTGGACCGATTTCACAGCCACAAAAAAAAAATGTTTTCGGGTCTGAAAGTCAGACCATGTTTACTATATGTTTTCGGTGTCGCTGAATCCGAATCCGAGGTCCAAAAAACCCCTGGACATCAAGGCTCTGACATAACTTCAAAAAACCTTATAAAAAATTTTATTCGAGTCCGGGGGTCAGACCATGTTTATTATATGTTTTTTGTTCGCTGAATCCAAATCCGATGTCCAAGGAACTCTAGCCTGTCAGATTGTTAACATAACCTTCATATAACAAATAACCTTCACATAACCTATTTAACGCTTCAACGTTTTGACTTTAGCCGTATATTGAACAAAAATCAGTTCAACCCATAAACCCTATTTACTCCACAAAACAAAGGTATATAGGACCGTATGTCGAAACCCTGACATGCTGGAGTTTTTTGGACCTCAGATTTGGATTCAGCGACCAAAACACGGAAAACATCGTTCTGCATCTGAAAAAATCGCATAGTTTAAAGGCACAATCTCTTTATTTTTTCGAATTACAAAATTTGGCACCTGAAATTTCTTCTTATTTCTACATTAAAGTCTCACAATTTTTATAATATTGGTGTTGGAAAAAGTTTGGTTACAAATTTGACCAAAAACAAAAAACACTTTTTACTCAAATTTGAAACAAACTTTATCAAACGAATTGGGCTAAAACAATAATTCCATATGTACAAAACTCTTGATTTTATAAGCGAAAAAGTGATCCAGGTGTGTTTTGCAGGCCTCCACGGAATTTAAGTTTACACCACTAAAAAAAGGAAACGAAATAAATGATTATCTGAAGGTACAAGGTCAGGGCTATATGGTGGATGTACCAATGGATGGACTTCCCAGCCAAGCTCTCTCTGTTTCTGCCGGTTCATTATAGAAGTGTGTGTTTTTTGTGTCTCAATTTTGACCGTTTTAATTGAATTTCTTAGTCAAATCTCGTTAATTGTTGACAGTAGAGAACAGAAAAAATCGTTCGACCAGGTTGTAGAAGCTCATAATGAGCAATTTCTTTCAAATTCCACCAGATACATAGCATTACTTATCTTGGAGCCTGTCTTTGCTACCTTTTGCGAAGCTTCATTTTGCATCGACCATGAACTTTTTTACATATTATTGTCTTACGTGATCCACTTTTCAACACCCGGAATCATTCGCTTCAGAAATGGTTCGATTTCGTTACGTTTCAGCAGTGATTTTTAATTGTTTCTGTTAATTCATAAGGCACCCAAATATCGAACTTCCACTTTACTTCAAAGAAATTATGAAATGATAATTGCCTAGTTCCTTAACAATGTCCATACTCCTTTTGTACCGGTCTGGCTCAACATTTCGACCAAAGCGATGCATCAACATCAAAATTATCGGATCGAAAGGGAGCAAAACACTTCGATCCTGTTTTTCTAGTTACAGCTTCGTCTCCTCAAACTTCACAAATTTTTTCAGCAACCTGGGACGCATTCTTACCTTTTTATAATAGAAAAGAAAATTATGAAGAAAATGTTCTAAATCTTCAGTCATTTTTGAAAGTACATATATAACTTTTCACAGAACAATACGATTTTAATAATGTCTTCTATCAAAACAATGCCTAAAATGTCACCTTTCAAATAAGCTATAGCTTGGCTACTTTCAATTTATATTACCAGAGATATTACATTTAAGCAGCCAAAAGGAAAATACCTTACAATAACAAATAATCACGAGGACAACACTGATATATTTAACCCTCGACAGACGGAAGTCGGTATTTACGATTTCTCGAAGGCCAAAAGAGCTGGAAGCACGAAGATTTGCTCAGAAAGCGCTTCTTATAGTTCTACATCTGCCTTGGCCTTCTCTTCCCATTAATAGAATTGTGTGTATGGCACAGCAATACTAAAACTCGACCCAGACAATATTTGATAAACCATTTTTATTTAAATCAATTGAAATTTCGGAAGTGATAGGTAGAAATTAATAAATGAAAATCATAGAAATTAAAGAATCTACAGTGTCTAACTCGTTTGTATAAAAACTGCTTCAGCACCTTATTTTTAATGCCAACTATAAAATTTTTTACAAGAATAAGTCGGTGAATAGAAAGAGTAGGTCCATGTGAATCCCGTCGTGATTCCATCTCTATTTTTTGTGCCGACTACGTTATCTTTTCAAAGTAATTGGCCAACAAATAGCAGGAGTAGACATTGACAAACTTTATGTTTAAGTCGCTTTTAAAGTTTCATTTATTTTTAATCCAAAAAGAAAATGTGTTTTTCCTCAGAAAATTGTTTCTTATTCAGCTGCGATTACGTTTTTAAAACACTTTTCGCTCAAGGAAATTTTTGATTCACGATTCACACAAAAGCTTAAAAATAGTTCATAATCCTTGTTGCGATTGACTACTGTAATTCATATTTGCAAATAACAAACACATATACAATACTTACATGTTGTATAAAAAGCTTAATTGAAAAATTTGTATTTATCGTTGTATGTGTGTGTGGGCGTCACAGTGCACAAGCCGCTTAATGGCCGCACACGTGTAAATAATTATGTATGTGCTTATAGTTTTTGTTGTCATACTTAAATTAACAAAAAAATTAAAAAATAAAACAAAACGAAATTTTCTGTGTTTAAATTTTAAACATAAATTAAAAGAAAAGAAGTTTTATCGCAAATAAAATAAACAAACATGCGCGCCAACTGATAGACACACATCGCCACGAAAAACATCGCAACGTAAATATATCGATAGCACACAAAACACATCGATTAGCTAGTTTGCCGCACTTCTTGCATCCCTAATGCGTGCCAATTTGTGTCTTTTTGTGCTTATTTATTTTGCAGACTTCAAGTTAACCACAAAGCAGCCTTAAGTTTACAATAAAAACAAACAAGATGGACCAAAACCAGATTGAACTGTCTTTGCAAGAACATATATTTAAAATGCAGGCAGCACAACAAGTGAAGTCAATGACAATGGTGCCGCTGCCATCAATGCAAATGATGCCGCCAATGCCAATGATGCCAC
Organism: Chymomyza amoena; assembly: GCA_037043745.1. Classification (NCBI taxonomy): domain Eukaryota; kingdom Metazoa; phylum Arthropoda; class Insecta; order Diptera; family Drosophilidae; genus Chymomyza; species Chymomyza amoena. Next base: position 603,063 of record JBAMAX010002695.1, on the reverse strand, counting down.
CAATGCCTATGCTGCCGCCAATGGACTACATGAACGCGTTTGGCATGCTACCTCCTCAACAATCGCCGCAACATGAAGAGGAACCTGATGACGATGACTTGGACGACGAGGAGCAGCGCACTTTGTTTTGCAGCAACTTGGACGAGCGCGTTACCGATGAGATACTTTACGAGGTATTTTTAACAGCCGGCCCCATAGAAAGGTGCCACATACCCAAAGATACCCAAACTGGACGTCAGCGCAACTTTGGCTTTGTTACCTATGTGCATAAGTGTGCCGTGCCCTTTGCGCTGCAGCTGTACGAAGGCTTGGAACTGTTTAACAAAAATGTGGGCATAAAGGAACAAGGTACGGACAGAGCCAGACAGCAGCCACAGCGTCGTCAAGCAAATGAATCGCCGTACGCTATGCAAGGCCTGCGCAATCCTTTTGCGGCAGAGCTAGCTGCCCTAACTTGTGGCGGGAATGCGGATGCTTTGCGTCGCGGTCGTCATTCTATGCATGGCGGCACACCCTATGACCGCCGGGACAACAACGATGCACGTCGTCGTAGTGACAGCGCTGTCTTGGAACGTAATCGCCCTAGAAACCAGCCACACCATCAGCAGCAGCACCACAGCAGCCACAATCAGAATCGTCGCCATGAGCAGCGTCATTCCAATCAAAACCGACGTCGTATTTAATAAGTTGGCCAGAACATACCTCAGTTGTTTAACGTTTGTACTGCAGACACGCTTATAAATTACGTCTTAGTTTTAGTGCTACTTAGGTACCAAAAGATAATGTAAGAAATTGTTGGTTATAATTATTTATAATTATTGTCAATATACGCACAATTTGTCAGAACAGTTGGTGAGTGTGTTAATTTAAGCGGGAATAGCTGCTATGGAAATTTCTTGAAAGGATTTGTTTGTTAAAGTTTGACAATGGAAATGTTCATGATAATAACTCCGAGAAAGTAAGACCATAAAATTAAACAAGTGGGTCGCATTCACCTGCTTCATAACGAATATGGTATACTCTATTTATGCTGTAAAAATAGACAAAAAAAGGTGGTCCAGGAAAAAATTGCTTGCTGGAATTTCTCTTGCTTGATGTGTGACCTTGTGCTTGGTGACCATCTCCCCCCGCAGGGTTTTTCGTTATTTTGACATATTTATCAGCCCATTTATCTCGCATTCAATAAGTCGTACACAAAAATTTCCAAGAAAAAATTGTTCAAAATTGAATTTAAAATTTTATTTGCAATGGAAGGTATACCCAGAAGTTCTTATTTTAGGCAGTAGAGGTCGCCAAAGTTACTAAAGCGCTGTATATTCAATTTTTAACCAGTCCCTTGCCAGTTTTTATACCCTGTACCGCATGGTACAAAGGTTATATTAAGTTTGTGCAAACCGAAAATGTGTATAACATTTAGAAGGAGTCGTTGGAGACACCCCAAAGTTACCTAAATAAAAATCAGGGTGACTAGAGAAGTCAATATACCCATGTCCATCCGTCCGTCTGTCCGTTTGAAAGCCTAGATCTCAGAGATCGTAAGAGCTAGAGTAACGAAACTTTTACATTAGATCCCATATTATTCCATAGGAGACAAGTTTATTTTATTTTTTTTAATAGCAGGGCTAAATTATATAGCTCCCATAGGGGTGTTTCAGACGACCTCGACAAAAAAAAGTTTTAGATGGATAATTCCTTTGTTTATGAAGTTATCGTAACCAAATTTGGCATTCGAAAGTTTTTTATATTGTAGCTCCCAAGCACTGTACCCAATTTGACCAAAATCGGTTGACTATATCATACAGTTCCAATAGGACCGATCGGCCAAAATAACTTTTTTTGTACAAAAGTCGCTATATTTCGTATTTTAATAAAGATATCGTAACCAGATTTGGTATTAAGAAGTTTTTAGAGTACTTAAGCAATGTGCCAAGTTTGAACAAAAGCGGCCCATAGGGCCGATCTTCCAAAAAATCGATTTTTGAACAAAATTTCTGTTTCGTTTGTTTGTGAAGATATTTGAATTAAATTTGGCACTTGTAAGTTTTTTATAGTTCTTAAGCATTGCACCAAATTTTATTAGAATCGGTAGACTATATCATATAGCTCCCATAGAAGGAATCGGCCAAAAAACGTTTTTTATACAAAATTTGTTGTTATGTCCGGAGAGCTGAATGGGTTACAAGCACTTATCAGAAGATATGTTGGAGAGAAGGCCTTCGTTCCTTACATCCATTGTACAGCGCATCAAAAAAAAAAAATGGCGAAAAATTCGCCAGCCCTTCAATCAAACTCTTTTTTGCAACATTACTGCGAATTTTCAACTACTTCTCGCAGTCTCATTAGTGATGGGAAAACCTTTCGGAACAAGCAAAAATCAGTCTCAAAATACAAAATCTTTGGCATCCAACTTTTTGAGACCAGCTCTGACTGTCGAGGAGAGACACAAGATGATGTGCTGTGCCATTTGAAGATATCGAAAGTCACAGAAAGGAAGACTCCACATCAAAGCATTGGGTGATACTCGCAATTACCCGAAATCTTGACTGTGTTGTCAACTGTTTAGAACGAGAAACATCGAGAGAAAAGGTTACTGGAGAAGATATAATGGATGAAAATTCTCTACTTTCGGCGATCAATTGGCTATTTTTACTAAATCTGACATGGTGGCATTTAGTCCTATCACTCATTGACATTGCTGAAGTGCAATTACAGAAAAAATAAGTTTATCATTTGATGGCCCAAAATTGTCTCGAAAATGTTATGAAGAACTTGCATAACTTGCGTGAGGAGAGCAAGTATGATTCTTTCGTTTCGAAAGCTAAATCTCAATGGGAGAAGATGGGATGAAAGATTCCAGACTTTCCGATCATTAGACAACGAGGATCGAAAAAAATAACAGGCGAGAAAGCACAGTACAGTTCTCTGGATATGGCAACGAAACATCGCATTGGGTACTTCTTCTGGACAGAATTTGAAGTGATTTACAAGAAATGGGCAAAGGTTTTGATGAGATAATCTCACTTTTCGGATTTCTCAAACCTGAATTCTTCAAAAACAAAGAAGAGAAAGAATTTGAAAAAAATGTGTGCAATTTGATGGAGAAAAATCCAACTTTTTTGGTTGGCCCTGAAGAAATCTGGCCCCTGTGCCTTTTTCCTTAAATTCGTCATTGTTACAGCCACTGGAATTTCATACATTCTCTGTGGAAGCCCATTATATGTTTAAAACAAGATTTTCAAATTTGAATATAGTTCCATTGAGAAAAAACTTACGGAAGTTTGAAGGCTTTTTTGTCAAGTTGCTTTTAAAGAATGAATCTCCGATTTCGAAGACATTGGCATCATGGTGAAATAATATTAATGTACTTGCATCAGGCGTAAGGGAGACAAAATTCAGAGGTCTTCATTGCGATTTCTTAAATTCCACCAGTTCCCAAAAAAATATGCGGCATGTCCAAATATCCCGATAGATGAAATCTAAAGTACAAAGTACTTTTTCTACCGTACGAAAGCTCTCATCGTTTAAAATTAACAAAAGTATTTATAGTAAAAATCAACATAGAAAGCCGGAAACAAAAACACCCAGTGTCCTTGACATTTAGCTGAGCACAGATTGCTTTGTATTTGCATATTTGTTAATTATTTTAAAACTTGTTTTTGAAACGATTAAAAGATAAATACAAAATCAATTTCATTTAAGGGCTCACAAAGAGCACAAAAAAGGGGATTGATTGACTGATTGCGGTTGCTGTTTGTTAATCAATTCAATTGCAATTTTGTGTTTAAATTGTAACTTATTTCGATACACAATTTATTTGCTGCCTAAATTGTTTTTAAAGAGCCGTCGAATGACAAAGTGTATCTAGTATCTGAGTGGGGACTGTGGATGGAGGGTTTAAGCTGACAGGGATTTATGACGAGAGAGGCGAGATATTTTCAAGCCTTGACGTTTCTACCATTTCACAGTCTGGGCCAGGCCAAGTGGGCCGCTATAAAAGTTACAGCGTGTGAGTGTGTGTGTGTATTTGTGCCTTATTTTCATTTTATTTTTCTATATATTGAGCATGTGTGTGTGTGCTCAGTGACATTTAAAGATTGATGCTTTCTGCATCCTGGAGTAAGCTCTTAAATTGTGCTCGTATTTACTTTACCACAGACGCCTACAGCCAGAAAGCCAGCTTTACTCTCAGATCGGCTTCACTTTTTTTTTCTCTACTTTTAACAGTTTACATTCAATGTCGATTTATTGTAGTAATCTTTATGATTGGATAGAGTATTGCGAATTTATAAAGAGCTGTGTAATGTATTGGAGCGGATATGGTATAAAAGTAAGTGACAAGCCCGATAGTGGGGAATGGGGGATTACGCCCGATCGCGGAGTTTTCTCAGGGTCGTTGGGTAATTACTGTCTTACTTAGAGAGCACAATGATTGAAGCTGAAAGTGTAATCGAGGGGCGAGCACATTTTTCGCCCCAGGCCCGGATGTTCTCTCTATGGTCCTGTTTTAAGGGTCAGAGCTTTCAAAATGTTCAGTTTTGAAAGCAGTTTCAATGTATTTCAATAGGTAGTCTCGGAAGCTAAAAAGTAGCCAAAAGTTTTTTGTTTACTTAAGGTGGAGAACCTCTCGCACTAGAACTTCTGCAGATATTGGTAAATATGGCGGCTTCATTTTTCAACCAGAGCCCAAATACGATAGAGGTATAAATTATTATCATATATATTAAATTTCACATTTATTTAAAACTAAGAGCATCTGACCCTTGCGCATATCTCACGCCAACCCCTCTACGGTCTGCTCTACTCATCTCAGATCATCAAATTTCTTCCAAAATGTTCATCTTGGCCGACTTTAAAATACTTCGAAGCAATGCAGGTCGCTACACGGATTAACAATAGATATAGAAACTCTTGCAATGGCTCCTTTGATAGTGTTGCCTGCCTGTCCGTATGAGTAAAAAGATCTGAAATTTTACTAACTCCTCTACGGTCTTCTCTTCTAATCCCGACTTTAAAATACTTCGGAACAATGCAATTCGCTACTCAGATTCACAATAGATATAGAAACTCATGCAATGGCTCCTTTGATAGTGTTGCCTGCCTGTATGAGTAAAAAGATCATTACTTTTCAAATATCGATGGGGCAGTTTCCAGTAGTTTATCCAGCTAGATCCTTTACTAAAAGAAGCGCATAATAGTTACAAAGATGAAAATTTGATCGATTTATGTCGATATCTGACCTCCTGCCTCTGTAATAGAATTTCGAGCTTTACTTTACTTTATGTGAATTTTTCAAGCTTTCATTAATTACTCTTTTAACTAGAGCGGAGAGGAATCCAACAAACCATAGATAATCAAAATCAGTCCAGCCGTTTTTGAGTTATAAATGGTATAACTAACATAAGGGATCATCCACAAATTACGTGACGCTGATTTTCGCCAAAATAGACCCTCGCTCATCACATCCCACTTGTGATGGAACGAAATATTTTTAAAGATTCTTCATATTAATTTTGTGTTTCGTGAAGCTTTGTCAGATACCCCTCCCGTGGAGCTACACGTAGTTTATGAATGACTAAATTTATTTCATACATATAGATCAAATCGCTCTAATTTACAGAGTTATTTGTTTTCAAGAAGCTAGATTTTCAGACAGTTTGGTGTTCTCTTCATCCTTTATCTCCCACTGGAGCATAGCGCCCCATAGGGCCTTGGTGTCCTACTGTTAAATTATTATATTTGGACAATAAATAATATAAGGGTCCTGTGCGTAACTCCACTGTATAGGATTTATTTATTCGCCTGCTTCGAAATAAAAAAAACACATTCAAGTACATTTCATATTAATGGGACTCTATCAAAATTGGCTGTCAGTACCTGATCCACAAGGGTAGTTTTCGGATCTCGACCCCCTCCAAAAGTTCAAAAAATGGGTTGAAAGCCTTTTACGAGTTTAGATATACATACTCTTTTAAGTGAAGAAACCCCAAGACCAAGTCCTAGATTTGATGAATTTCTGTAGTGGTACTGATTTTAACGCAAATGGAGCGTTGGATGTATCAGAATACATATGTACATATACGTGGTAGTGTGTAACCTTCCCAAAAGATAGATTGATTTTTCTAGTAATCTGCTAGAAGGGAGAGAGTAACCAAGTCAGTTTTTTTAAACGCATGTGTCGGTCGCGATCCAGTATGGCGAAAACTCTCGAGCAGCGCTAGGCTTTTGAATTCTGAATCAAACTCGTGACGGAAACCAAAAGCCACAGTGACGAGTGCCATACCTACAACCCCCACTTCCGCAGAAAGCCAGAATTAGCACGTCATAGATCACATCCAGGATTGTCCGCTTTTCTGATTATTGTGGTGTTGTTTACAGGAAATTCGTACCCCTGCACAAATTTTGAATGCCAGACATAGACAGACACGTTGCTTAAACATGTTCGTTTACGTGCTGATTCCTGGAAAATGCACCACAACAACGTGCCGTGCCACATCGCACTGCACGTGAACCAGTTAATGGCCAGCAACCTGTGCTTGACCGTACTTCACCACTCCTACAGTTTAGAAGTGGCAGACGCCTTCGACCTTTCTTGTCTGAAGAAGCACTTCAAGCGAAACCGATTGAAAAGGTGTCTGGGGCCGTCATGTGGGTTCCTGAAATTGTTCGCGTATTGGGAATCACGGTTTACGCTTTGTGAGATTAGACAGACATTGGTGCTATTTCGGGTACTATTTGGTCAGAGGTGTGGGTATGACGACTAGTCAATAAAACATTTTTAATTAATAAAGTCTAATTACTTGTTGATTCTTCCCTGGAACGTGAGATCCAGAAATTTGATGCGCATTGGGTATCACGGTATACGCATTGAGAGATTAACCAGACATTGGTGCTATTTCGGGTACTATTAGGTGTGGGTGATCGACTAGTGAAATACAAATTTTCAAATTAATAAAGTCTAATTACTTTTTGATTCATCGCTGGAACGTGAGTTCCAGAAATTGTACTCGCATTGGGAATCACGGTTTATACCTTGTGAGATTAGCCATACATTGGTGCTATTTCGGGAACTATTAGGTGTGGGTCGATCGACTAGTGAAATACATATTTTCAAATTAATAAAGTCTTATTATTTTTTGATACTTCCCTGGAACGCGAGTTTCAGAAATTCTACGCTCATTGGGAATCACGGATTACGCCTTGTGAGGGAAGCCATTGGTGCTATTTCGGGTACAATTTGAAAATAATGCCGGAGAAACATTAGTCCTATTTTGAATTTCGATCCTGTTTGAATTAGAATGCCGTCAAGCAAACATTCTTTAAAAATATTTTTTTTTTTTTGTGTTTTTAGAGGTTAGGACAGAACTAGAGTACGTGTGTTTGGGTGATCCAATTGTGTTAGTGTAGGGCTCGGATTCAGTGCGTCGAAATACATATAGAGTGGGAAATAGGATTCTCGGGAAGGGAGTTTTTTCAGAGGCTTGGAGTAATTTTCGTCGTACATAGAGAACATGTTGTTTCAAGCTTGACGTGTCATAGAGATGCCGGTACACTTTTCGCTCCGGGTCCGGATGTTCTTTCACGATATTTTATTTCTCTGGGTATGTAATATGGCGGTTTGATCCTAGGAATCCATCATTGTTTAAAGCATGGCCTCTAGGATTAAGTAATATGAGGAATTTTAATGATGGCTTGTCAAAATTAAACGTAGTTGTGAAAAAATATTCAAAATGCATGGTACAATATTTGTTTGTAAAGTTTCTGAGAATTAATATGATTCTCTATAGCAAGAAACAAAAAACGAATTCCATAAAATAATTTTAGGCTTATGTGAGGAATTTTTAAGACAGCTCGTCAAAATTAATCCCTTCAGGACAGAATATAAATGGGAGATCTTAAAAAATATTGGACTTTAAATTTATCTTAATATGGCCACAAATAATTTCTGACATAATTTCAAGGACGGGTATCTTTATCTATTAAAAAGTTCTAGGGCTAGCTTTTATGAGGAATTTTAAAGATGGCTTGTTAAACTAAACGTAGTGAAAAAATAATCAAAATGGTTGGTTGGTATAATATTCGTTATGAAAGTTGCTGGAAATTAATATTTTCATCCTATGGCAAGAAAAAATATAATTAAACAGCCATTTTTTAACATTATATGTAGATTTTTGGAGTATTGAATGTTTTTTAATTTAAACTATCGATATTAGTGTTAGTTACTAAGTTTCTTGAGCACATCTATTATTAGTACAATATGAAATTTGATGTATTTGTGAATTAATAAAATTTCAAGTTTATCTTTCATAATTCTAAAGCACTTTCTAGTTTTTTATGACGATATAGTCTCTTTTTATTAGATAATAAAAAATAACATAGTACAAATATTAATATTGTTGGAAATTAAAAATACTAAATAAAAATATAAAAATAAATAAAAGCCAAACTTGATTGTACAAAATTTTTAATAACTAAATATTATTTTTTTCAGGTGTGTATAAAAAATTTAACATAATTTGATTCGAGTTTGGGTCAGAAAGGTAAGTCAGGCCAATTGACTATTGAATAATTTATCCACGAAGTCTAACCTATCACGTCTACATTAATATTATGGATTTTTTATTGGGTATTAATGAATAAAATCTTTATTTTCGATCGAAACTTTGAGGTATGCTATATGGCAGCTTGCTTGGACATCTTTCGTATACAGAATCTACCGCATAGGTCCTTGAGCTTCATTACGTATATGCAACGCAGTCGACCTTGCACTTAGAGCGCAGTCTGGATATCCCTTAAAGATTAATAAACATTTTTGTCGGTACAATGAAAGTTCCACACAGATTAAAAGATTGAAGAAGACAAGCTTCAAAGATCAACTCGCATGTAACCCAAAAAGAGTCCAGCAGGGATACTGTCAATATTACACATAATCGATAACCACTAAGAAACAAAATATGTTCAAAAATGGTCAAAAAATTTAAAGTGGTTTTAGTAGCCGGCTTCAATATCGGAACCCACAAGAATTTCGGGATCGTAAAAAGCTTCGTATGCTTTCAAATTATTTGACTTCCTATCAATCCCTCAGGGGGGTGGTGTCGGAAAATTATCTGATTGTCACATGAGAATGACTAGCGACGATTCCCTAACTGGCTGATTCAAGTAGCTCAAAACCTCGAGCTTTACGTCGGGAACCCCCTGTTTAGCCCCTGGTTACACCTTTCCATGGGTAAGCTAATGTGAGAAAGCGGCTCCTCAGACAAGGGAGTCGAAGGCTCAGTCAGAAGTCATTTCCTTTCAAATCCCAAGACTACGAAAATTTCAATCCTGAAGACCCTCGCTGAGCTCGGTTTTTGGGGTCTAATAATCACGTGGGAATGACCAGCGACGATTCCCTAACTAACCGATCGAAGTAGCTCGCAACCTTCAGCTTTTCGCTAGGAACCCCCTGTTTAGCCCCTGGGTACAGCTTTCTAAGGCTGAGCAAATGTGAGAAGGCGTCTCCTCAGACGCTCTGCTCTTCGAAGACATTTTTGCGTGAGGTGGATATCTACTACCATGCAAGGGAGTCGAAGGCCCAGTTAGCCGTCATTTCCTTTCAAATCCCAAGACTACGAAAATATCAATGCCTAAGACCCTCGTAAAACTTCCAGAATGACTGTCCTGATACCATCCCTACTTTAATCTTTAGCTAAACACAAGTACTTCCCCGGTTCGAATACCCAAGCTGTAGCTCATAATAAATTCCTTTGGCTTTCAGTCAAATATTTAAGAGTATTTCAAATTCTGGGCTAACAAAATCGATTTTTTCTCATTTTTCATGCATATCACATGTGACATATATACATGCATGTGTGTGTGTGTGTATGCATCTGTGTGTGCTCTTTTGTATCTATGTAGATGTAGCTGTGTGTTCACTTTTAAGTTCCCTTTTGTGTTTGTTTAATCGTTTGAATTGACATTGCATGCAACTTGTTGACTGGCCCATGTCCATTCAGGCATATCCTTCAATTGAAATCGCTTTTAAATTTATGTACACATTTAATTGATACACACACACACACATGATCCTATACACATGCCACTCAAATCTATAGCATGAGCCAATATTCCTATATGTTACAGTTTAGCCCGCCATTTTGAAGAGATTTCTTAGGCATTGGGGGATATCATCTTTTCTGTTTGGGGCTTTGTTTGCTCAGACATTGTGATTTATGAGCTTAACAGAACAAAGGCGGCAAAAAATTGAAATTTCACAAAAGGAAAAGCAACAGCAAAAAGTTTGCCATAATAAAAAATAAAATAATAATAATAAAATAAAAAAAAATAGCAGGCATACAAACAACAGGCGCAGCTTATTGCTTTGTGTTTCTGTCACTGTGGGTGGAACGTAAATCCTGAGAGGAGCATGTGGTAGGGGCGTGGTACCCACCCCCTAATGACTAACAGTAATATACACGACATAAGGTTTTTATGTGCGCTTATATGTGTATGTGTGTGGGTGTTTGCATTTAATATATATATAATAAAATAAAAAAAAAAATATGTAATGTTGAAATTTTACCTTGGGGATAATTCGAGTACGCCGTCGAATAACTGCCGCTGGGCTGCACTAATGAGTCAGTCATAGGCACCTGGAAAATACAAAAAAAAAAAAAGGTAATTGCAAAATGGCGGTCATGTTGAGATGGCAATTTTGAATGCCCTAAAACAATTTGTCAAATGAAATGTGAGACAATGATGATATGAATCATACGCAGCGCAGTGGAAGCGTTGTTGAATATTATGAACAGCCAAAATAATTTGCATAAAGATAATCTATAAAGGAAGTTCAAATTTTGGGGAAAATAAATTTAGCATTTGTGGCTTTTGGTAATAGCCATTTAGGGGAATTTTTTTTTTGCAAACTGAATTTAGGCAAATTTTACTTATTTACTGGAATCGTTTTTATAAGCTGGATAATAAATAAACCAAAAATTAAAAAAAAAAATTCTGCAATTTTTTTTATCCGAATATTTACCTTTAAAAATTAGATTAATCCAAAAATAAGAATAATTCAATCCAAGGGCTGGGTGTTTACGATTCATATATGATAGATGTTTTTTTAGAGGGTAAAAGCCCTTGAGTAGATAAAACTAAGAGATGTTTTTTTAAGGATAAAATAGTAGTGCGGCTATATTCTCCCGTGAAGGCGGCTGGAAGCAGGTCCTTGGCACGGTCATGTCTCTGTCTTGGATGCTGACCAATTGTAGTCGAGCGAAGAGAAAAACACTCTTTCAAAAATAACCCCAATCTAAGCTGGAACATCATACGCCGATAGATGCATGATCGAGGGGGTGCTCGGTCTCAAGTAGGCGTACTCTGGATACCTGTCAACCTCCAGTTTTAATCCGTGACTTCCTACGGCATCACGGGCCATCCCATGGGCGGCATTCCCGCTCCGAATATTCAATATATTTATGGATACTTCTTGTAATTCAGATGAGTTTTATGACACTCTAAAAGCATCACCACAAGATGAAGTCTGCACGGTGACCTCTAGTTGTACCGCTACGGCTGATGTGCCGAAACCAGCAACCCCCTCTAGTAGTGGTGTTAGGCATATAGAAGGGACTCGGGTTCAGCCACCTGAATCTGCTCAGGTACAACCGGTACTCCTTCAACCGAAAGGACATTGACTTCATCGGCACCAAGGTATCGCCTTCTAGCTCTGAAGATGAGCGCCTGGTCACTGAGTCGTCTGTCACCAGTATCAGCTACCTTCCAGACCCTCATTCTGGAGACAGAGTCTTTCTTTGTTAGGTTGAGCTCCCGCGAGAAAAGGCTCCTCAAGGTCGCTCTTTACAAAGGACTCTCCAAAGCAGAAGCTTTAGCTTCCGTCAAATCGGCAACCCCTGCGACACTGTTCAAGAGAAGCCGATTTGACGATAAGTCGCCACATACGGCGACAAAGAAACCCTCCAGACCCTCAATCTGGAGACAGAGCCTTCCTTTGTTAGGCTGAGCTCCCGCGAGAAGAGACTCTTCAGGGTCGCTCTTCGCAAAGGACTCTCCAGAGCAGAAGCTCTAGCTTCCGTCAAATCTGTGACATTGGTCAAAAGAAGCCGATCTGATGATAAGTCGCCACATACGGCGACAAACCCAAACGGATGTGTCCTTCGCTCGAACTGGATGTTGTTGATATGTACGAATGAACCCACAGCTGCGTGGATTCTCAACAACATCTGCCATAGCAAGAGCCAGGTGGCTCTAAATATCAAGTCGATGTCTGAGCTGAAGTTTCCCTGATCACATGTTGTTCGCGGATATTTCCCCAACAGCATCAATCCGTCAAATGATAGGGTTCTTGCCGTTTTAAAAGCGTAGAATCCAGTTTACACCGCGCAAGTGCGCGAAATGCGGAGATTGACACATGGTCATCTTCTGCATCTTAAGGACCTCCTATCAACAGCTGGTGAAAAGTTAAACTTAGTCTTAGGGGTATTGGCCCTAAGACCGTTGAACCTTTCCAAACGGTGCAGTATGTAACCGTCTCCACCACCACCCCAGTGGCACCCTCCGTGGATACAACTGAGAAAGCTGTAGTGCCCTCAGTATCCACGGTACCACGAAATTCGGCTGCCAGTGCTGAAATAAACCCGAAACCCATAACTACGGCTAACTAAGGTGGGCCGGAGCACTGCTACCAGCATCCGCGAAAAGCGGACAAATTACAGAAGGACAAAGGGTATAAAGGGGATGAAGAATTATCTTAAAATACCTCAAAATCTAGAATAAGAAGTTGTTGCCGGAAGAACTTCCCTTAATTAATGTGCATTCGAAAAGTGTCCTGAGTGGCTTTGAATAGATTTAATAGATTTAATTTGCCAAGTGATTAATAGATCAGAGTAACGAAGGTATATGGTTTTGTCGGGAACATTTTTACAAAATAGTAGGTATATATTATTTTTTTTAAATTTCCAAACATAATCCGTCCGAAGTAGCTATTAAAACATTAGTAAAGCTCGCAAGGAAAATTATTGAACATATTTGAGGCAGACGTGGAGCATAGCCGCTACTCTCAATATCTCCTAAAATTTCATTCTATTTAAAGACAACAAAAATAACTTTTTAAATTTTCATAAAATATTAGTTTCCTTAAGAGCACATATATACGGATGCCTCCAGGAATAGTCACATCTGTCTAAAAAGAAGAAAAAAATCTCATCAAATGCAATTAGAATATTTTAAATTGGCATGCCTGGGGCAAGGCCAAACAAATTTCTCACAAAATAACTGTATCACTTTGCAACACACTCACACACACACGCACACACATACATATTAAAAAAAAAAACACTCAAAATGGAAAAATCTCAACAAAAGCAAAGAGGAGGAACCTGTTCGAAACACCTTTGACATTTAAGTGAATAGACCCAAAAAATATTATCCAGCCATGCTTCAGCAGTTTCACACGCCCACATACAAAAAATAAAATACACACAGACAACAAACAAACACATACACATACACATGTGTGCATTCATATACACTTTCACACACGTACAAATATTTGTATACGTTAATGAGTCGCTTGACGTAGAAATGGCCCCATCACGTACGTCCATATGAGCCATAAAGAAACAGTCAGAGAGCGTGAAGCAGACAGCCCATCCAGGCGTCCATCCGTCCGTCTGTCTGTCCGTCTGTCTATCCAGATGTCCGTCAGTCAGCAGGGCCTTCAGTTTAGACGAGTCTGTTCTGCAGTCAACTGGTTAAATTTCCAGCTGACCATCTAGACAGACTTGGCCTGAACGGCAGAGCTCGCATTGTGCATGCCAAATTTTGCATAACATTGACCTCATTTATGTAATGCCGCCTGCCAACAAATTATGCAGCATCCACAGGGCTAAAGCCGGCCCAAACAACAACAACAAGTAAATAAGGGCGAGTTGGGTTGGCTACTATACGAAGTTTAGATACACTGTCGTTATTTAGAGATGGGATTGGGATAGGAAGAAGAGCTGAGGTATGGGCGGAATGGGCTATTATTTGGAAATATTGGGATGGAAACATTTTTTGAATAAAACCTTGGCTATCTTTAATTTAAAAGTCCGGTTGGCTAAATCAATAAGCAAAAAACTGAAGAAGAAGAATTCTACAATAACCATCTCTTTTATTTTCGTGTGGCTAGGTTAGGTTAGGGTAGGTTAAAATGGCAGCTAGGACGTGACGTCCAAACTCACTTAGGCCAGAAAATAAGCCCGTTGTGATACGCAATGGGGGACTTTTCTCCATCCCCTCCCCACAAGAAAGGTTCTCTAGATGTTCTAATTCATTGCAATCCGCTGGCCTGAATAAACTTCAAAAGGCATTTCGGACTCTGTTCTGAGAGCTGGGATAAGCAATTTAGAAAGTGTGACTTGAGAAAGCGGAACAGAAGAGGCGCTCCACCGTCTCCAGCACTTCCTGAATAAACCTCGAAGGGCATTTTGGTCTCTGTTCTGAGAGCTGGGATAAACCATTTAGGAAGTGTGACTTGAGGAAGCGGAACAGAAAAAGCGCTCCACCGTCTCCAGCTCTTCGTCATCGCCAAATCTTCTGCAGAAGTCAAGGTGAGGAGCGTTTAGACTTAATGCATAAGGTCCTACCAGCCAGTGTCAGGCGATTGCTCGAATTACTTTAGAACCTTGAATTCTGTTTAGACAGAAAAGTTACTCTGTTCTTTCCCTGTAGTACACCGGGCTTTCCCAGATGCTGGGTGCATTTCCTAAGAGTTGCAGGGCAGTCACACAGTAGATGTGGGGTGCTTTCAACATCTTACTCATCCCCACAGCTGCGGCAGAAGTTGTTCTGGGGGACATGCATCCCGACATGCAATGCCGCGTTACGACTCCCATCAGCCTCCTAGTCCTGTTATTCTGGAATCGCAGGAGCTAGGAAGTTCGATTTGGGTTGCATCTTCGCCAAAGTGCTCGGGAAATATGACAGTCGGAGACATTGCCCAATTGTCGTTCTGCCTAGGATCTGACTATCTTAGTAATCTCGGAAACTACATCTTACAGAGGTCTTGCTATATCCGTAACAGATGAGGTTGCGCTGATCCACACTCGTCCACCCCATCGATTTCGAAAGAGGCTTTTATGCTTAGTTTGCAGCTGCCCAGACACAAGAAGCATCCTAAAGGAGGATACTGGTAGTTCCTTGTCTTGCCAGTTCGTCCGCAATAAAGTTTCTCTCAATATTCATGTGTCTCGGTATTCAAATGAGATGAATTAAAAACTGTTCTGCCATCTCCTCTAGAGAAGAGCGAAAATTATTCATTGATTTTATGCATGATGTCAAAGAGACGATAACCCTCCTGGTTATTAGAATAAAGACAGATATTTTTGTTACCTAAGATTTCCCCACCTTGCCCAGAGGCGGGAGGCTTAAAATGCCATCTAATATTTCATTTGGAGTTGCGCTTAGATCCGGTCCGTTGAACTTTACTCAGCTTATTTAGGGCGGATTTCTTATCTAGTGAAGGTCATCAAATTTGTGGTGAATCCATTTTGTGCCTTCTTATACTTAGAGCTGATAGAAGAGCTGATTGTTTACCCACCTTGCCCAGATGCGGGAGGTTTAAGATGGCATATAATGCTTCTTTTAGGTTTGAGCTTTGTGCCGGTCCAATGAACCTAAGGCCAGTAAAGGCCACCAAAGACTCCGTAAAGAAGAACTGGTCTAAATAGAGCAATCTATAGCCAGTGGACAATGTTTGGAGATATACCCCATTATAGTCAAGTATATAGGACAATCGTGGCCTTTTTCCTTCGATCTTCTGTATTCCGATTCCAGTCCAGTTTGATATCAAGGACTATTATTTCCATTAATCCTCTTTGTTGTTTTTTGGGTTAACATAAGCTTTATCGTCAACAAAATATGGCTACAATAAGTAATTTATCGAATAATAAACGAATATCAGAAACTCCTTAAAGCCTCGTCAATCCCGAATGAATGATAACAAAAGCTCAAATGAAAGACCCACATAGAACCATCCGCTCCAATTTCAAAACAAACCTATTCTAGTGACGTAGCTAAGTCACCCATTTTGGAGTACGCATGCCACCACATGAAAGTGGACCACACACAATGACCAATCTGGCAAGGCTCTGCACAGCTGGAGCAAAGAGTCTACCGGCACGTAATTTTCTTTGAGGTTGCGCTCATAATTATGCTAATATAGTAGTTGCTGGGCAACACAAATGCACAAATATGTATACGGATGGAATCAATGTGTTCGTTTATGTGTGAGTGTTTGTGGCTGTATCTGTGGTCGAGTGAACAAACCTTAAGTAATCATACTTTGATGCTTCGATGGTTTTCATAGACTTACAAACAAAGTCCGGGACACACATATGCATGCACTCACACGTATACACAGATACAGCCTTATGCATGTATTTAACCAAAGTCCAGAAACTGCTCGTCATTTAATTAAACATTGCATACAACAAAGGGCGCTCAATAAATTTGCTGCATTACCGGAAATTGTTATTTAAACGTAATACAGAGAGCGGAAGAGAGCGTAAAAGAGAGCATAGAAGAGAGTTACAGCATGCGGGAGTAAATATGCATGACAACAAGTGAGATAAAGTGACTGCAGCGTGTAACTTTGTGGCTATGTTGGAGATGGTCGCGTGAGCGGTTTTTGTGAAAATATGGAGGGATCACGATCGTATTAATCATGAAGCTGTGAACTTTGTGAAAAATAGAGATAGAGATTGATAGAGTGACTGCAGCTTGTAACTTTGTGGTTGAGTTGGAGATGGTCGCGTGAGTGATGTTGGGGAAAATAAAAAGGGCTCACGATCGTGTTAATCATGAAGCTGTGAACTTTGTAAAAAATAGAGATAGAGATTGATAGAGTGACTGCAGCTTGTAATTTTGTGGTTAAGTTGGAGATGGTCGCGTGAGTGATATTGGGGAAAATAAAAAGGGCTCATGATCGTGTTAATCATGAAGCTGTGAACTTTGTAAAAAATTTGTTGAATAAATTTTAAATGAAGAATATTTTTATTGAAATAGTTTCAACAAAAACAAGCTAGTTTTTCAAGAATCGTTTCGTTTGACAGATCTAAAAGATCTCATTACAAAGATGAAACGTCCGCAAATGGAAAAGAAAGTTTATTTATACCAATTTACAAGTGAGGAAATAAATTACAGTGCAGTAATCGCAGAAAGAATTAAATGTTACTCCGTGACAATAATCGGCGATTCTTGTGCAAAATAGAACCAATGGTGACCATATTTTAGAATGAATTGGAATGAATACAAGTCATATATTTGCTGATTATAAACTAGCGTTCATCAAAATGAACTCCCGCAAACTTTTGAAACAGGCTCTGGAGTGAGGCAGGGTGAAAGTCTAAGCACAGAACTTTTTTTCTCACGGTTAAACGAATATGTAGTAAGGAACTAATCTCAGATCCGATATGGGGCACTACTAGGCCACTTCTTGCTTTTACGGATGGCACGGATATTATTGTCAGATCAGTGATATCTTTGAACGAAGCGCTTGTGAAGTTTGAAAAAGAAACAAAAATCGGGGGATTGCATGAAAACGATAGTAAAATAAAATTTATTCTAGCTCAAAATTTACCTTGAGCTCTGCGCTTTGGACAAAATATTATATAACCATAGTCCATAACCATAACTTTGAAGTCATCCAATTTATATATCTTGGTTTTTACATCAACTGCTCGAACGACTATTTACGCAAAATCAAGAAAAAATTAAATCTCCTCAAGTAACGCCTTCTCGTTCTGTTGAGAAAGGTAAAGCTCCGATTATATAAAGCAATGATCCGACCAATATTAACGTACGTATGTGAGACGCGGACTCTGAGATAATCAGATAAAAGCCTCTTAGAAAAGACAGAGAGAATTTTTTTTAAAAATTCGTTGTCCGATAAGGATTAGGATCTAGCTAATAATTATCGCATTCAAACCAACGAAAAGCTACGGGAGACCTTTAACGATACAAGACTAGCTGCCTATATTAAGTTACAAAGATAGAAGAAGAGCACCTCGAGCACGCTGAAATAATGGAATGAATGATGATTTGGAAAAATTAAACGTCCCAAACTGAGAGGAAGCTTTAAAAAATAGAGATTATTGGAAAAATATTCTTCAAAGGCCAAAGCTGACTTGTATAGAAAATTATATCTTATACATTTTTAAGATTAATGAAAATAATTGCAACCTATAAAGTTAAGGAGCGTCGTGATTTAAAATTAAAGATAAAATAAAATTTTAAAAATATTCTAATACGGTTTCGTACGATATTTATTTTAATTATAATAAAAAATGTTTAGTAGCCATAGCAACATAGGTATTCAAGAAGGAAGACAAATCATTTTGTTAATTTCTTTATAAATTTCGTTGAAAATTGTTTGAAAATTTCCCTACAATTAGCTCTATTTCCTATTTTCCATTTAAAAAAAATAATCCTATCATGCACATACATATACTTAATCTAAAGCGATTAAGTTTTTCCTGAAAATACGATTATAGCCTCATCTGCCTAAAGCTTGATTGTCAATAAATATAATAAAAAAATAAATTAATAAGAATTACAATTGTTTTTTTTTTTGAATATGCAACCTCATCTACCAAAAGTTTTATTGTCAACAAATACAACAAAAAATAAATATAAACAAATTACTATAATTTTTTCGAATCTGTAACCCGAAGCCACAAAAGAATAATTTTAAAGCTTGTAATTTTTTATTATTACAACCACAATCTGTTTCCCACTCTTAAATGCCATTTAAATTATTATTAATTCATAAAAAAAGCAAGCTTATTGTTTTTCCATAAAATCAATTAATCTTAATTTAAGTAGCAAAGACTGTTCGAGTGAATTTGTAACACCTCAGCGTAAAATAATTGAAATTAAAGTTGCATTACATCGTGTCACGCCGTGACACGTTAAGCCCTACATCACTCACCCATCGCTTGTCAGCGACGTCCACCAAAAGGCCACACGTTGCATGTTTTTATAGAAAAGCGGCAGGAGCGGGCAACCGATGGAGCGTTTGTTGGCAACAGTTTGAGCCACGTTGCCTCACTTAATCGCCATTTAAGCTTTGTGGCGCAACAATTGCTGGAGCGTAATTAATGCGATTTGGCTATGTTTCATCGATTGGCCAGCTTACAAAACCGGGCAGCGGGCGCGGGGGAGTTAAACATATTAAAAAGAGCGACAGGTTAGAGAGCAGACTGTGGCCACCATATGGGCTTTGTTTTTTGTCGTTTTTGTTATAAAGCTAAGCCAGCTGACGGACCAATATGACTGACTAACTGTGGCTGGCTGCCATTTTGTGCTAAACTAATAAATATCTAAAGATTTTCTAAAAAAAAAAAGTCAGTCATTAAGAGCTTATTGTTTTAGTCTGTTGCGCGCGGCTTTGACGAGGGGGCAACAGTAGCGTAGATAGCTTTTGGAAATGGAAAGTCATTGAAAGTCGATTGATTTTTGGTGGAACAGGAGTATAAGATTGATTAGATTTAGATTTTGTAGACTATTTACCTCGATAGGGCACTATAGATGATTTTTTTTTTTAATTCTAGACCCAATCATTAAGGCTGTGGATATCCTAAAAAATATTTTGGTACATTAATTCGAAGAAAATTGCTTTTGGTTTCTCTTAAAGACTAAATAGGTTAGATAAGGTGCGCTGTATAGGCAGCTCAGATAGTGTCTGAGATCACCCAGAGACCATGAGCTCCATTGTGTTGCATAATTAAAAGAAGGGGAGGAAAGGAATTGAAGAAAGGGAGGGATTGTGGAGTAGGATCAAAAACTGTAGGACATCCCTATGCCTAGCCTAAGTCTAGAACCATTTTGAGGATTTGAAGAAAGCGGCCCGATCCAATATGGGCACATAGGCTAGACTATCCAGATCC
This sequence comes from Chymomyza amoena, assembly GCA_037043745.1. Lineage (NCBI taxonomy): Eukaryota > Metazoa > Arthropoda > Insecta > Diptera > Drosophilidae > Chymomyza > Chymomyza amoena. Next base: position 583,138 of record JBAMAX010002695.1, on the reverse strand, counting down.
TCAAAAAAAGGTTTACCCAAAAGGAATTGAAGAAAGGGAGGGATTGTGGAGTAGGATCAAGAACTGTAGGACATCCCTAATAGCCTAAGTCTCTTATGTTGCAGAACCCTTTTGAGGATTTAACGAAAGCAGCCAGATCCGCTATGGGCACATAGGCTAGACTACCCAGATCATCAAAAAAAAGTTAACCCAGAAACTGGGTTCGTCTTCTGAGAAGCGCAGTACAGACCCATGGCAGGTGTTGGATGCTTTCTGTCTCTTCCTCATCTCTGCAACTGCGGCAGAAATCGTGATGGGGAACGTGCAACCTCTCAGCCATATTGCCTATGTTGCAGTGCCCCGTTACAACGCCTACCACTATCCTAGTCCTGTTTTTATGGAAGCGCGGAAGTTCAGATATTCGCTTTGAATCATATCTCGGCCAGAGTGTTGGGAGATGCGACAACCGGACACAATGTCCTATTCTTTTTCAACCGGAGCTCTAGCCGTCTCCCTTATTTGCGATACGACGTCTTGCAATGGTCTTCTTGTGTCCGTAACCGCAAGGTTAGCTGCCAGCGCTGTGACGTTCCTGGCACACTCGTCCGCCGTCTCGTTACCAGGGACACCTGAGTGACCCGGAACCCAGCAGAGGGTTATTGAGTGGTGATGGAGACGGTTAAACACTAGCGTCGTGTTACTGATTAGTTTACTCTATTTGGTATGCGATGAAATAGCTTTAATAGCAGGTTGACTATCGACAAGAATTACAATGTTTCTTGGACTTCCGTACAAGGTGCCAATAGGTTTAGCCGCTTGCCAGACTGCTTATATCTCTGTTTGAAAAACGCTACAGAAGTCGGGGCGGCGGAATGAAAGCTTCGTTGAAAGCTCTTCAGAGAAGATGCCTGCTCCTGTGTCCATCTGCGAACCAACGATCTATGTCAGCTTGTTCCCTTTTAAGGAGGTTCTTTGCATCCAATCTTCCCACTTTGAGAGAACTTCGACAATGGTGACGTTCCATTTCAGAACCGTGGCGCAATAATCACTATCCTCGGTCTGCACAGGTACGCCTAACTCAAGTAGGATACTGCTATGACCACAAGTTGATGGTGTGAGAAGATTTAACGCCCGGAGTTTCGCTGCGATTCTAGCCGCCTCCGACTTTAGGAAAGTTCCCACTGGTTTGAGGGTTAGAATAACATCCAAAGCCGCATGAGGTGTGTATCGTATAGATCCGGTGATACCTAGGCCAGTCGCTCTTTGCACCCTTTAAAGGTTGCCTAGTTGAAACTATTATATTAGCGAATAAATAGCTGACTGTACCATTATTTCTGTGATAGTCATTGTAGGACTTCTAGGATCTTACATATATTGTTCCACATAAAGCATAGATTTAGATAGATAGACCGATTTTAATTCGATTGAATTTTTTCATTAAAGTTAAAGAAATTAATATTAAATTAAATAAAGATTTCGTAGCTATCTGTATCAGGGTAAATGTAAAAAAAAGTTCATGCTAAATATAACGACACTCAAAGAAAAAAGAATAAAACTTTTTCAGCGTATAATAAAAACCACTCAACATAATTTAATAATTTTTAAGTACAGGAAACCTTACTTAGTCTTAAATCATATCCAAGAGTCGCTTTTCCACATTTTGAGATTTTTTTTTAGCAAAACGTGTCCCAGCTTTTTTTATTTCTAAAATTAGAATACTTCAAGAACATTAAAGCAACTTCTAAAATTGGATTTAAGTTTATGCCAAGGAGTAAACATTTTTTTCCCATAGGATCCCCTCTAACGGCGCCTCTCTCCTAACATTTATGCTTCTGTAAGCCACAATTTGTTGCCCTTATTGTTTTATTGTCTGCTCTATGTTATTGTTAGTTTGTTATTGTTTTCCATATAATTGACACTTAATTTGATTAAGTTTGGAACAGTTCAATTAATTTGTGCAACTGTGCGTTGTATGCAACAAATAAAATTCATTAACAAAATGCTGTTGCCACAAAATGGCGCCCGTCGCCTTTGACGGCTTCATTGTCAGCAAATGTCGTCGAGTGCATTAAAAAATAATGGCCAGCAACTTAACCTATGGCCAAAATGCTTGTAAACTTTTGGCTTAACTCACAAACACCAAAGCACTTATACACCCATACACACACACACACACACATAATCATATAGCGCGCACTTTGACCTACTTTTGCTATTACTTTGCGCGATGCTCGTAACAATATTTTTTTTGTTCTTATTTCTTGTTTTTAATAAATCATACGACGCGTATGCCACGAAAAAGCCGCAAAAACTGGATCACGCACACACTCTCACACACACACACATAGAGATAGGAAAAGGCAAAGGCAGACATTGACAAACTGTAGTTGTGTGCGTGTGGGTATGTGTGTGTGAGTTTATGAGAGATTTCTTTGATACAGCCAACGGCTGCCATTTTCCACTGTGCAGTGGCCTGCTCAGACTTTATTTTCACATACCCTGCAGTCAGCGATGCCCCAAGGGCATATTGCTTTTATGCAAATGTGTGTAACAGGCAGAAAATGCAGCGTCAAATGGCAAAAAATGAAATATTGTGATTCTGATGAAACTTTGGCCGAGGTGTTTTAATAGAGCTTTTATTTATTTAATTATAGCGAACTGATACACTATATAAAAAGAATACAACATTATGCTTCTAATTCCATACAAAAAGTTCTAAATCGAATAAAATTCTGCAACATATTTTTTTTTGACCGCGTAAAAGCCGAATTCGATGAACAGTCCATCATTCCTAAAAGCGAGTTTGCATGTCAGCAGATTATTATTAGGGTATGTACTATTTTTTTTCTTAATTAATTGTTCTCGCCGAAGGTCGTGCACAAGCTGACGCTCCTTTAGCATGGTGTAGAGTCGCCTAGAGCACCCTTATGGCACTCATTGGAGTTCCGGATGGAGCTCTGGACGAGGCTGTCCCGCTTGCCTTGGCGAGACCCTTTGCCTCGAGCGCCCTAGCGCCCAGTACTAGCAGCCGAATTTTTTGGTACCGTGGATACTGAGAGCACTACAGCTTCCTCAGTTATATCCACGGAGGCTGCCACTGGAGTGGTGGTGGAAGTGGTTTCACACTGCACCGTTTGGGAACGTTCAATGGTCTTAGGGCCAATACCCTTAAGGCTAAGTATAACTTTCCCAAAATGGTAGTAAACGTTGGATTCTGCACGTTTATAACAGCCAGAACCCTATCATTTGACAGGTTAGTGCTGTTGGGGAAATATCCTCAAACAACATGTGATCGGGGAAACTCCTCCTCGGACATTGACCTGATATCTAGAGCCACTTTGCTCTTGATACGGCATATGTTGTTGTGAATCCAAGCAGCTGTGGGTTCGTTCGCTCATATCAACAACACCCAGTTCGAGCAAAGGGCACATCCTTCGAACTGTAGCGTCGCGTCACCATCGAATTCGACTCGCCTGTTTGATCCGAGCCATTTGCTCGGAGGTAAGACGTGCAGCATTTGAGATGAAACCCAGCTTGATGCCCATGACTGCGCTGCTGTAGGACATTTTGTTTGATTCGACATGAGTCTGTTTGGGTTTCTTTGTCACCGTATGTGGCGACTGGTCGTCAGATCGGCTTCTCTTGACCACTGTCGCAGGGGGTGCCGATTTGATGGAAGCTAGAGCTTCTGCTCTGGAGAGTCCTTTGTGAAGAGCAGCCCTGATGAGTCTCTTCTCGCGAGAGCTCAGCCTTACGAAGGAAGGCTCCGTCTCCAGATTGAGGGTCTGGAGGGTGGCTCCGATACTGGTGCCAGACGACTTCTGCGATTAAAACTGAAGGTTAACAGGTATCCAGAGTCCGCATACTAGAGACAGAGCACCCCTTGATCATGCATCTTTCGGCGAATGATGTTCCCCCTTAGATTGGGGTAATTTTTGAAAGAGTGTTCTTCTCTTGGCCCGACTACAATTGGTCAGCATCAGAGAGCTGAGACATGACAGTGTCAAGGACCTGCATCCAGCCGCCCTCACGGGGAGAGTATAATCGCACTACCAGTAGTGTATCACAATTACGGCGCGTACCACACAAAGTGGTTACACGTTGATACCCTTGTAATACCTATTGGCTGACGGCCGATATTATGATTTTTTGCTTATTTTAGCACCTTTTTTTTTTTTTCAAATCTAGCTTATTTTGGCTCTTAATTTCTGGCTTCACTGGTTCTAAGGGGATTAATATACATTGTCTTGTACGAATCGGTACTTGGAAAGAATAAGGCAAAATTCTTTTTAAATTAGTTTTCCTGTCAAATTTTTTTTTTTGCTTAAAATCTGTCTTAAGTCACGAAGTAAATTTATTTTTTCAAATAAATACATTTTTTTGTAATAACAGTCGGAAACAGTTAAACGTGCTTAGAGTATTCCCCTGTCGCCATTTCCTGCTCTAAAACTTTCACATTTTTTAAACATATATTTTTTACTCAACGTTAATGAATTTCATACGTGTTTGGATTTTCTCTCTCTCACTCTCTCCACTCACACTCACTCACTCTCTTTGGCTACATGTGTGTGTAAATATTTGAAGCTGAGCGCTCCGGCAGCTTTGGGTTCAGAGCACAGTGCACTCAACTTCTGGTTCACTTCACATTTGTGCTCCTACTCCTGTGCCTGTGCCCCCACGGCAGCCTCCATGTCTGCCAATTCCATTGGCATTTCCTGAAAACATATTCGCCATGTCCGCCGGACTGAAAAGTTTCTCAACGTCGAGCTTGAAGTTCTTTCGTCATTACTATGCATGTCAAGTTTAAAAATAAAATGTATATTATAGAACTTATTGGTCACTTCACTTACGACTTGGGTAGTTGGGTATCCCAAAGGTGACTTGCACTTTTCAAATATTAATGCTTGTAATTCGTAATTTGTATGTGGAATTGCCTTCGATTTGTTGTCGTTGGCAACAGTTACGGGTATTAAGGATTTTAATTATTAACCTGAGCAACGATTAGGGACTTGTTGGGACTTCCGGCACGAGTATTTAAGTGCTTAAGTGGAAAGGCTCAAAGCTGCTTTTTTTTTCAGGCACGTGTGCTTAAAAATAACAAAAAAGTTCCATTAGCTTTTAAAGAAGGCATTTTTTTATGCGAAAAGTTTTTACAATGTAGCTTTAAATGAAATACTTTGATAAATACTTGTTCGAATAGGGTTTAAGATGATAACAATAGGTAATAAAGATTTGCTTTGATAAGTTCGATTTGGACATCAGTTTTTACTTTAACTAGAATTCTATGCACTGTGGGAGCAGATTCTCATATTTTGGCCAAAAATCTGGTAGTTCTATAATAGTTTTTTTAGAGTGGTGAAATTTAACTTTTTTCTGGTAAGTTTGAGCACCCTCAGAGTTTTTTAAGATATAGATAATCCAAACCAAATTGAGAAAAAAAAAACCAAAAAAATTGTATAGGTAGGCGGCAGTTGGAACTAGAGATGAAACGGATAGCAGTTTGGCCGGATATCGGATATTCGGCCAACCATGTGGCCGTATAGCCGGATATTCGGCCGCCTGGTTTAAAGTAAAGAAAGAAACGCAATGACAATTTAAAACTAAAACTAATTATATTTCTTAAGTGATACTAAGACTAACTAAATAAAGCAAATAATTACTTAAAATTATATTTTTTTATCCAGATTTTTGTTTAGGTCGGCCGGTTTCCTATCCGGATACCTATCCGGTCGAAAAGTAGTTATCCGGCTTTCGGCCAAATAGTAGTTATCTGGCTTTCGGCCGGATAGTATTAAGACCGCCGGATAGGCCGGATACCGGATAGTTACCGGATATCCGTTTCATTTCTTGTTGGAACTTAGCGTCCCAAGTCACTTAAGGCGAACAGGCGCTTTGTGACACCGATAATGGGAGTAACTGATAAGAATATTGAATAGACCGGAAAAATTAGGCAAATAGGAAAAGTGGAAAGTGTAGGACCTTGCTTAACGTTGGACTCGAAGCCACTGAGATGATAGTCTAGTGCACTGTTGCAAGGCTATCCAAGCCGCTTACACTGGGTAACTTTAAAGAAAACTGTAAAATTTTAAAGGAGTACTTAATAGATTAAGGGGAATTTGGACGAAAATAGGAAAAAATTAATTTAATTGAATCATGATGACGTCATATGCATTATAGAGTATTAACGAAACCAAGACTGGAAATGAATAATACTATGGGACAGGAGAATCCATTGAGGTTTTCGGGTCCGAACGGGTCCCTAAAACCAAAAGTGCTCAATTTTTGCTATGGGCAAATCATTACAATGATTAGAAAGTGATTTACTTAATTTCGATGTACTTCACACCTTGGAACGATTTTGGACAACATTCAAAGAAAGAGAGATCGATATTTTCGACCGATTCGCACCAAAAAATCGATTTAATCGATTAACTGGCCTAAAACGGTAGGCGCTAACAAGTTAAAACCGCAGAAAATCAAAGGAAAGGAAATCTATATACAAAGAGGAATATTTATTTACTTAAAATTATTTCCATAATTAAAAATTATTAAAAGAAAATGGGAAACTTTAATTAATTATTCCTTTGATTGAAAATATAAAACTTAACTTTTTTGGGATCTTTTGTTAATTTCCAAACAAAAAACACTCAAAAACGCCCTCTGGCGGCACTCTAAATTACAAATAGAAGGGACTCATTGATCCCAAAATAAATACACATATGGATAGAGGAAAAATAAAATTTTAATGCCTAGATCTATTTTCGAATATCTTGAAAAATATCTATTTTAAAGAAGTCGGTGACTTGAAATGACCTAAGGAATCAAAATCGCTTAGAGTCCCAAACCGTGTTTTTGCCTCATACAAATTGATCCGCCATGATGTACATAAAAGATCGATGCTCAATAAACAAGAATCGATATTATACATAGTTAGAAAAAAGAATCGATTAAGTCGATTTTAAATCGAATCAATGCCTAGCTCTACAACTTGCATCATAAATGTAAAAAAGTGTAGCATACTTTTGGGCAGCTTTAAAAATTTGTTTTATTTTCCTATGGTTAATTTCTTAAAAAGCAACTTTTAGATAGAAAATTCAATTTCCGAAAATGCTTAAGAATTACATTTCTTTGTGAAATATATAATGAAATTTATACTTTTTTTTTTCAATCGTATATCGAGTGTTAGTCAGAGGTAGCCTTATAGCAAAGTAGCCAAATAATAAAAAAAACCAACAAATTTTTTGTAACTACTCGAATATATTTAAAACTAAAAAGTTTTTAAGCTCAATTTTGTTTTATTTTCTGAAGTAATTCTTATAAATAATAAACTGAATGAAGATTTCGTAGCTTCTTCTATCACAGTAAACGCAGATTTTATTTTTAATTTTCGCGAAAGCTCATAAAATACAAAAGGTAAGCTTTTGGCGGCCAATATCTTGAAAACCTATAATTATAATTTAATAATTTTTTTATACGATACTTTAAAATATGTAAAATCATATTCAATTATCATTTTGCCCAAATTTTTACTTTTATCTGGGAAACTTTTGGCCAAAACGGTCCATTGTGCTATGTAGACAAAAATAAGTTTGCCCTTGCTGTTTGCTTTTTAAGAATTCTGAGTTAAGGAATAAAATATTATCATTTCATATTATGAGGATTCCTTTGAGGATGTCCCTTTCTCAAGTGTAATATATTTTTCATGCACACTAAATGACCTCAATTAGAAGAACCCATCCAAGAACTTCCCTCAACTTGATGTCTAGACTCTTTAAAACTAATTTCATGGCTTTTATCTTATTGACAGCCGTATTATATAACTCACTCCTATAAAGCCTAAACTACGTAAATGCTCACAAAAGTTCCATTAAAATTACTTGGCACATTAATTATTTATATGTAAATAATTATTTGTAAGTTTGTCTTTGTGTTTGTAAATGTCTGAATATGTTTGGTTCGTTGACATGAAAAAATCGATTGACAAAGTTTTACATTCAAATTATTTTAGCCCCCACTGTTTAGGTACAGTCGCAGCTATATTTAAACTTCCTACTCAGCTAAATAATATTAAATTATGTATTAAGCTTTAATATTTTTAAGTGATTTGACGTTATGGCCAAGTTTAAATTTGTTTGAGGGCAAATATTAATAAATAAATCCAAAAGAGCAACAACGTCTAAACACATTTACATTTACATATAAATGTTAAGCATACACACACAGATACGCACACAAACACACACATGCATATCTAAAGTAATAAGTTGAGGCACATTAAGATGCTTGTGGCAACTGTTTCCGTTTCAGTATAACTGACAGTTCGACATTGTGCGAGTTTGACAATCAAACTTCCGGTTTAGAGCCTTGAGCCATTTTGTTTTTTGTTTATTAAAGTTCCCAACCTGCGGCAATAAAACTTAACAAGCAAACAGCAACAACAATAAACACATGCAACTACTAAATGTATCTACGTGTGTACGTGTGTGTGAGTGCATCTGTGTGTGTGCGTACGTGTGTTGATTTTTATCTATATTGTTGTACACAACATAAATATGAATGGGCTGCCATTTGACAATACCGCGCCTAAGCAAGTGCCCAGTCTTAGATGCTATTGAGTACAGTAGATACACGGAAAAAAGGACATTCTTGAGGGTTACTAAAATAAAAATACTTATTACCACTTATCAGCATACAAGTATGCCATATAACTTTTAAACATAATTTTTAACCCATATGTATCAACTTGAAATATTTTTCTTATTACATAATTTTATGTTACATTCAAATGTAAAATACTTAACATTAATCATATGTGTGCTCAGAAAACGAAAAAATTGTCTTATTTTGTTCAGTTGCGCCCAATTTTACATTTGTATTTCCAATATCTTATATTTTCCCAGGATATATCGAGATATTTTCCTAGCTATTAACCTCAATTTACCAATTTTTACTACAATAACCTTTTTCTATGCTAAATACGAATCAAGTGCTTTCGTATGATAAAGATTTGATTTAATTCAGAAAAATATGTTTCAAAATGGATATCAAAAATTTAACATTATTTTGCATAGAACCTAAAAATATTAAAAAAAATTTTCCTTTTGAATCTATTCTGACAATTCGATGTAATTTCACTTCGATATGGTGAAACTGATTTCACAAAACAAATGGTTTCGGATTTGTTTATTGGAGCATTGTCGGTTAGTTTCTAATTTGATTTTTAAATATTTATTGTTGAAATTTTTTATATTATTTATTTATTTATATATATTAATTATTATAAATTTTTAACTATAATTAATACACAAATTTTTTTATAATATAATAACATTAATTAAAAAAAAAATAGTGCTAGCTGCTAGGGCCATCGACTCGATTTAATATTAATATTGTAATTTTTTATTTTACTTTTATTTTATTTTTTTTTTTTTTAAGTTTTTAATTAAAATTTTAATCTTGGCTAGTCGATTTGAAATCAAATGTTTGTTTTGGTGGCCCTTAACAAGTGGATTCGAAACGAATACGAAGAAAACACTCCGTTTCGCTTTTTGGAGCTCAGGTGATTCCTTAGTTTCTTATTTAATTTATGAATTTTTTTATTTTTGACCGATATAATTTCCGTTCCGATCGATTTTGAAAAAAACTGTTTGCTTATCAATTTTATGTCAGCTATACGAAATTTGCATCAGTTTCTAGAAATTACCCGATTTTCTGTAAAAAGAATTTATTTGTGGTTGATATATTTTCCAAACTAATCCATCTTGAAAAATATTGCTATTGCATCTATAGCAGAGTCAGTTATATCTAAGTAAGTTACTGCAAACAAAAAAAGTTTTCCAAGCCGGCGCTGCAAAATGAATAGGATTTTTAGTTAGGGTTAGGTGGGGAAAACCCGACCTCCAACTGTTTCTCGAAAACGGCTATACTGAGCGAGCTTATATTAGGGTTGTCATGTAGAGCATTCAAAATAAACCAAATGGTGGCATGATAGTTATCTGTCAGTTTACATTAAGATGCTCAAACGACAAGAAGTATATTTTGAAGATTTCCAATTTCATTTTTCTGAATATTGGATTTCACTTTTTTTTTTTATTAAAAAAAGTTATCGAAAAAAACAGCTTCGGACTTACCCCACCATTTTTTAAAATGCCAAACAAATTTAAATTTTTTGAAAAATAGTGATATCTTATAAATTAACATTGGTCGGAAGAAATCAGACGTTCTAGAAAGCGTTAGCTTGAATTTCGTATATTCATGTTCCTATGTCAATTAAGCATATTATATCCAAAACCAATTTAAACGTTGGATTAGCCTCACCTTAGTCAACTCAAATGTGCCGAGGCTCTTCTTGATGCGATTTACGAAGGCCCCACAATTAAAAATTTTTTTTTAAATTGTTATATCTTAAAAATTAACAAAGTTCTAAAGAAATTAGCAGTATTTGAAACACTTACCTTTTTGTCATTTATTGAGCGAGTTGATCCGATGCCAAATAAGCATTTTATAGCCAAAACCAACTAGTAGGTCGGACTTATCACACTTTAGCCTACTCAAATGTCCCGAGGTTCTTCTTGATGGAACTTACGAGGGCGGTCGGATTTACCCCACCATATTAAAAAATGAAAAAATTGAAATTTTTTGAAAAATGCTAATATTCTGAAAAATTAACAATGGTCGGATGAAATAAGTAATCCTAAAAAGCATTAGCTTTAATTTAGTATATCGAACGATCCAATGCCAAATAAGCATTTAATAGTCAAACCAATTAATAGGTCGGTGTTACCCCACTTAAGCCTAGTTAAATGTTCTGATGATTCTGCTTGATAGGATTTACAATTCACCCCACCATAGTAAAAATTTTAATTTTCTGAAAAATGATCATATCTCTAAAATTAACAATGTTCTGAAGAAATTTCTAGAAAGCGTTAGTTTTAATTTTGTATATCGAACGAATTAATCCGACATGAAATAAACATTTTAAAGCCAAAACCAATTAGTAGGTCGGAGTTAACCCACTTTTGCCTAATGAAATATCCCGAGGTTTTACTTGATGGGATTGACATGGGCAGTCGGATCCCACCTTTTTTAAAATTTAAATTTTTTTTAAATGGTTATATCTCTAAAATTAACAATGTTCTGAAGAAATTACTAGCTCTAGCTTTATCTTTAATTAAGTCGTACGAGTTGATCCGATGTCAAATAAGCACTTCATAGACAAAACCGACTAGTAGTTCCGACTTACCCCATCTTCATTCATTGATTCATTGCGTGGCTATGATAACCCGTTCTCGGGTTTCGGCCGACCTCAACAGCTCTCGCCAGGCGCCTCTGCTTTGCGCGCGCCTTCTCCAATTCAAAATACCAAGGAAGGATAGGTTCTCCTCCATTTGATCTTTCCTTCGGAGTCGTGGGCGTCCCCTTCGTCTTCCTTCGTCTTCCTTCGTCTTCCTTCGTCGTCTCTCGCTTCGAATACCTTTTTCGCTGGAGCATCGTTATCCATACGTACGACATGCCCGAGCCAACGCAGACGTTGTATTGTGATGCGCTGGACAAGATCTTTGCCGTAGTAGAGCTCGTACAGCTCGTGGTTCATCCGTATGCGACTCATCCTTAAAACGAACGGGACCGAAGATTTTACGAAGAATTTTTCTCTCAAACAAACCAAGAGCAGATGCATCTGTTCGTGACACAACCCATGCTTCTGCGCCGTAGAAGAGCTCGGGCAAGTTGAGCGTCTTGCAGAGTGTTACTTTCGTTGTTCGAGAGAGGTCTCTGCTACACATCTGCCTACTAAGACCATAGTAACACCTATTGGTAAGTGTGATTCTTAGTTTTATCTCCAGGCTGATATCAGACTTATCGGGCTATCGAAAGCAGCTTTGTAATCGATGAAGAGATGAAGGATATCGATCTGTTTTTCGTGGGTCTTTTCCAGGATTTGGCGTAAAGTGAAGATCTGGTCTATGGTGGACTTACCAGGTCTCAAGCCGCACTGATTGGGTCCGATCACTGTGTTGGCTTTACCCCACCTAAGCCTTGTCAAATATTACGAGGATCTCCTTTGTGAGATTTTACTGTAGTTGTAAAAAGATACGCATACCCGATTCATATTCAACTTGACACTTTTGCCTTACAAGTCAGGTTCTAAGTAGTCAATATTGTGTGTCACTGTGCGCGTATCTGTGTATGTGTGTGTGCGCGTATGTGTGTGTGTATAGTTGATGTGTTTGTATAAGTGCGGCAACAACCTTGTCGACAAGCACTTGACACCAACAAGTTAGATACTTAATGTTCATACATATGTATTAAGCGTGTAACAAGCCGATCTCTATGTCCTCTGTGTGTATCTGTGTAAGTGCTGTATCTATGACTCTCTCTCTGTGTGTGTGTAGTAGTACTATACGCTCAACACTTATTTTATAGTAATATAAGCGCTCGGCAGCCTTTAGTATAGAGCTTAAGACAGTTTGACAAGGGCAGCAAGCTGCAAACACAAATACAAACGCACAATCATACAGTTGGACATTGATATACACTCACAGATACACACACTCACACACACATAGACTAAATGAAGCACTTTTCTATGGTCTTCTATTCTGTATATTTTTAAGCGGCACTTTGACATTGATTGTGTTTTTGTTGTTGTTGTTGTCAGTGCGATAAAATGTTTACTCGCCGCTTAGATTCATGTTTTGCCATAAAAATGCACATGCGTCTGTGTGAGTGTGTATCTGTGTGTCTGTTTACTGACATTGTATATGCAGAGCGTGCACTTTGCTGTTCCTTTTTTTTTCCGGTTGTCCTGGCGTCCGGCTGTCATTGCTCTGGCACTGTTAAAGTTATCCTTGCAATTTTTTCATTGTTTAAGCTTTTGCCCCTGAAAGTATGCAATGCATTTATTTCTGCAGCTCATATTGTCAGCTACTCAAGTAGAGTAGAGGAGAGCTCTTTTATTTCGTTTGACCCCTGTCAACAGACAACAGAGAACAGACATTACTATTCCCTAGACAACAATACTCTACTATTGTTTGTAGATTTGACTTATACTTTTTTGCTGCATTCCTTAATGACATTGAAATGTTTAGTTTTTTATCCTTTGATACGCTTTTTGTATGCAGCAAGAGTATTACAAGTTTTAAGCGAAGTTTTGTGACAGTGGGTGGAAGTCGGGCCGCATCTTGTTTAGTTTTGGGACTGCTATTTGTTTAAGATAAGTTTTGTTTTGGCAATATATTGAAAACTTTTTGGAAAGGATTGTACCCCAAGGCTGATGTATAACTATGTAGAGCATATTTATTGAAGTCAAGTATTTTGGTAAATGTTTTTTATTGTTTGCTGTGCGAATGAAATTTTTCTTGTTTGCTTTAAATACAAGTTCTGCTAGTTACACAGTCCAGATATATTCGCTTTTTAAAGGGATTTTTCCTAAGACATCAAATAAGTTAAACAAATACAGGGTGCGGCAGCATAACTTCCTTTTTTCAAAACTCAATAAAAACTATTGTGTGCATCGGAAAATATTTATTTATTTTTTATAATGTAGGTACATGTCTAAAGTTTTTATTTACATTGTTTTGAAGATCAAATCTGTTAGGTGACGTCCCTCAATCTCCATACATTGCGTAAACCGATATCTGGCGTTTGTCATGACTCTTGTTAGCATAGCTGGTGTTATGTTGGCAATTTCTTCTTCGATGTTGGTCTTCAAATCTTGTAGGGTTCTTGGACGGTTCACATAAACAAGGGATTTCAAAAAACCCCATAGATAAAAATCACAAGGGGACAGATCGGGAGAGCGTGCCGGCCATTCCAAATCGCCTCTAATTGAGATAAGGCGCTCTGGAAAGTGTTCCCTCAAAACAGCCATCGATGCTCTTGAAGTGAATGCTGTTGCACCGTCTTGTTGGAACCAAGTGTCCCCCAAATCCAACTCTTCTGTGAACAAATTCTGTAGCATGTTTACATACCGGTCCGAATTCACTGTCACTGTAACCTCATTTTCCTCAAAAAACCAGGGACCAATAATTCCAGCTGAGGAAATTGCACACCACACTGTGACTTTGGGTGAATGCAAAGGCCTTTGATGCAATTCTCGAGGGTTGGTGTCAGCCCAGTAGCGCATGTTTTGTTTGTTAACCGACCCACACAAATGAAAATGGGCTTCATCGCTAAAAAAAACAATAGCACCCTCGGGAACGACATCAAGAAGAAGCTCACACGCGTTCATCCGAGAATTGAAGTCACGTTCTGTAAGTTCCTGCACTATCGCCATCTTATACGGATGAAAATGAAGATCATCACGAAGAATTCTTCTCACAGAACGATCGGATAGTCCAAGGGCAGATGCGTGTTTGCGCGCAGAACGCCGTGGTGATCGCAACATTGACGCTCTCACTGCTTCAATGTTCTCAGGTGATCTAACGGGCCGAGGGACTCCAGTTCTTCGTTTTGTCGCACTTGCAGTTTGTCTGAATGTAGTGACCCATGTAACAATTGATTTGCGGTCTGGGACGGGAGCCAACGGGGCTAAATTAAAGCGATTCCGAAATGCACGCTGTGTTGCAATAACCGAACATCCGCTTGAAAAGTAGGCCTCAACGGCAAAGGCACGCTCCTCACTATTCCAACGCATGATGGCGACTGAACCGTGTCGGGACAAAACTTTACAGTACCCCCTCTTGAACGAGACCACTAGCGCTCCGCTATGACATCAACTAACTGAATGGCGCGCATTTTAAAAAAGGAAGTTATGCTGCCGCACCCTGTATATTGGCAGCTATTTGTATCATGATAAATCAAATAAATTTTTTTTTTAAACTTCACGCTATATTAAACTTTAAAAGCTGCTTTGATTGGCATTTATTAAAAACAATACAAATTAATTGGCAAAACTTTTTGTATGCCTTAATAATTTTGAAATTATATGGAAATGGAATCTTTGTCTTCAACAAAGGAATTTTTCTTTTGGGAAATATTTTTAAGCTGAACAAATGAATTTCTGATAACTCCAAAAATCGATTTTACCACAGAAATCATCAGAATTTGTATGGAAAAGCAATTGCGCACAGCGGCCCAATTTTGAGGATTAATTTTAAATGGAAAAATATTTAAGCTCTATAGAGAAAAATTCTTGCTTCAAAAAATTCTTGAAAATTCACTTTTCGGTACTGGTTAAGCACCGCTGTTTTGGCGAGAAAAAATTTTTTTTAAACGGATTCAATGTATAGGAGTGGCATTCGGCTTAAATAACTTATTTGTAAAATTATTAATTTTCTGTCATCTAGGAAGAAGCCGTGCTATTATGTTGCGTATACGCAATGATGGCAAATTGCTCGTATTGGAAAAGTCTCCGATGACTGAAGCATAATTCTAAAATTTTATCATTAGTATTTTATAATTCATAATAACGAGGCTCTATGCTCCACTTAGGAGTCCATTTATAATGATTTATTTAAGTAGGAATCAAACCTTTTTTAAAGTCGAGAAAACAATCAAATTTATACTCAATAATTATACCCTGTACCGTATGGTACCAAGGGTATATTAAGTTTGTGCAAGCCGAAAATGTATGTAACATATAGAAGGAGACGTCGGAGACACCCCAAAGTTACCTAAAATATGATCAGGGTGAATAGAGAAGTCGATATACCCATGTCGCTGTCCTGTCCGTCTGTCTGTGTCGTGTCGTTAACGCCTAGATCTCAGAGATGGTAAGAGCTAGAGTTACCAAACTTTCACATTAGATCCCATATTAATCCATAGGAGGCAAGTTTATTTTATTTTTTTGATATCGGGGATAAATTATATAGCTCCCATGGGGGTGTTTGAGACGACCTCGACAAAAAAAAGCGTTTTAGATGAATAATTCGTTTGTTTATGAAGATATCGTAACCAAATTTGGTACTCGAAAGTTTTTTATAGTTCCCAATCACTGTACCAAATTTGATCGAAATCGGTTGACTATATCATATAGCTCCCATAGGACCGATCGGCCAAAATAACTTTTTTAAAGAAAAATTCGCTATATTTCGTTTTTTAATAAAGATATCGTAACCAGATTTGGCGTTTGGAAATTTTTTAGACCACTTAAGCAATGTGCCAAATTTGAACAAAATCGGTTGACTATATCATATAGCTCCCATAGGTCCGATCTTCCAAAAAATCGATTTTTTAACAAAATTTGTTGTGTTTCGTTTGTTTGTTAAGATATTGGGACCAAATTTGACATTCGTGAGTATTTTATAGTTCCTAAGCACTGTACTAAATTTAATCCAAATCGTTTGACTAGATCATATAGCTCCCATAGGACCAATCGGTCCAAAAACACGTTTTTTATACAAAATTCGATGTGTTTTGTTTGTTTGTAAAGATATTTGAAATAAATTTGGCATTCATATCTTTTTTAAGGTATTTAAGCACTGTGTCAAATTTTATTGAAATCGGTTGACTATATCATATAGCTCCCATAGGAACGATCGGTCAAAAAAAAAATTTTTGCTTAAAAATTCTTCTGTTTTTGGTTTTTTGTGAAGAAATCGGACTTTATTACAAGCTAGTGGTACAGGGTGTCCTAAAGTCGTCTGCGCCCGACTTTACGTCCGCCATTTTTTTTACTTTAAAAATTGTAAAATTTTACCAAAATGAGGTGGGTCTTCTGAAACTACTGTATTCGTCAGGGTGTAAGGCAAGGACGCCCCCTATCACCGCTTCGGTTCACGAGGTTATGAGAGATGTATGCAGGTCTAGGCGTGGGATTACGTGGAGTCTCACTCATCATTTAGAAGACCTTGATTACGCGGACGACATTTGTCTTATCTCCCATAAACTAACTAGGTGAATGTTCTCGAGATCCTTGCCAGCAAAGTTGGACACTCGATAGGCGCATCCAAAACCAAAGCGATGCGCCTCATCGTCAGGATGTCTTTAAAAAATGACTTGCACTGGGATCAAACCTTAGCAGATGCTGCTATTACTGCTCATCCATATCAAATACGTGTTCTATTTGCGACTATTTTGGCAACATAATTTCCATCAAATGCACCTGAATTGTGGATAAAATATCAAGATTATTTATCAGAAGATATTTTGTTTCGAGTACGTCAAAAAAAAAACCTAATCCAGTAATGGAATTTACGCCGGAAGCTTACATTGAACCTTTAATTCATATTGAAGATCTAAGCTTGGCGTTGGCTAATAAAGCATTAGGACAATTGGGAATGCCGTCTCCTAATCGATCAATGCATGATGTATTTCAATTGGAAGAAATGCAACGAATCAAATTAATTATCAATCTTAATCGTACTGCCCAGGAACGTGAAGATCGAAATGAACGAGAAAGAATTCGGTCAAGACAGAACCGCAAGGTGCGACATTCGACTAATAAAGGTGCAAGTTTGAATCCAGCTGCAAACTAATCTTAAAATCTTATATTTTTCCAGATAAGCTAACTAGAGAATCTTAGTGTTTATTCACTTTAAGAGTATTCAAAAAGTTTGGGCAGGACAACGTCTGCCGGGCTCACCAGTTTATAATAAATAATATGTAAATAGACAAAAACATTGTGAGGAGGCCTATTGCCGCCACACAACATTGTTCCTAAATTTCCAATAGGACAATAGCAAATCTGCTTGAACTGCTTGGTGAGAGTCACGGTTAAAGCTCTTTAAAGAATCTTTGTCTTAAAAAACAAGGAAGCTCAATTTCATTGGGATCATAAAAATCCTTGTATTATATGTTAATGTAATTTTATATTTTTCAAACCAATTTCAAAGAATTTTTAAACCATTTTTAAAAATAAAGATAGAAAATTAATATAAGTAATTTTGATTTCATCAACTGCTTTGGAGAGCCTCTTTTGCATCCTTTAGAAATTTTGTATTGCTTTAAAGAAACGATTCAAAGGATAAATTCTCTTAATGCTGATCTATCTATATTATCAATTAATTGGGTATAAGTATTTGATTCGTTGCCCAAAACTTTCATCCAATATAGTTCTTTCATAGGTAAATAAAAAACAAAGTCCACTTAATCAAATCAAGAATAAATATCTTGAAAACGAAAGAACTTTTCTGTCTACTTTAATAGTATTTATAGCCTTTTCAAAGCTCTAATGCTCAAAGGCCTCGTGTTAGCTAGTTTGTCGAAAAATGTAAAAGCAGGAAAACGCTGAATTCCCGAAGTACTTCAAGTTGTCTTTGTATTTACAAAATTTTCTTATTAAGAATATGAAAAATAAACGCTTACACAAAGCATTATCTTAATACCATTTTATTTCCACAAAATTTTTTCTAGAACCCAACCTAACCTTAACTTCTCAGTCTTAAAGCTGCTCAAAGTATGCTAAACATAAATAAAATTCTATTGTTTTAACAACTTTAAAATTCCAGCAACAATGGCTTTACATACTTAAGCTTTCCCCCTATGCAGAGTACTTGAAGCGTATATAAAAATCGACTACCTTAACTTAATCTCTCCTACGACTGCAGAGCGTTTTTTATTCCGTTCAGCTGTTTATTTATTCATGCTGCCGTCTGTCCGGTAAAAACGTTTTACATGTACAACTTGACGTATGCGCAATGTGCATTTTTATTTGTACTTTTTGTATTTTTTGTATAGCAAAAAAGTTTTCAACTTACCTGACATTGGCAGCTGTATGTTGTATGGGGACCCGCTCTCCTCCTTTTTGTTGGTTGCTCAACTGTTCGTCCTTTATTGATTTGTCTGGCCCCAACAAACCATAATTCAATTAAGGTCATAATACTTCAGTATGCTTCACTGCTCAAAAGTGGCCCAAACAAAGGAGAGCCAAAGTGGTAGAGAGGCAGGGGGCAGCACAACGCCCACTTGTCGTATAATGAATTTAAAAAAAATTATTGTTTGCGTGCACGTTGCGTATACGCAATGATTAAACATTCAGCATGTGTGTGAAAATTAAAAAGCGTTCCAGGTAAAACCGGCAGCATCTTGAATGTGGAACGTGAATGCATTTTTCGTGCTATCCTTATGAGCAGAAAATGCTGCCGGGGAGTAATGCAACCAAGTTTAAGAATCAGCACGTAGCTGAGTCCAATATTTAATTACATTTTCATCACATGGAAGCAGCTTTTCACACTAAACGAGGGCAGGCTGAGAAGTGGTGGGCTTAGCAAGAGACAGAGACCTATATTATGGCTGCTACTAATGTGTGCAAGCCTTAGGGCGGCTTTAAACGTAATTTTTGTTTTAATTAGAATTGGCGAAGTGTCAGGTAACTGTGGGGTTATCTTGTCTGAGGAGCAATGTTAATTAGGCTGTCTTTGACGACCAGAGAGAAGGAGTTCGTTAAAGCACCTCGTCTTCAGTTATCTTATTGGAACCCTGGCCTTTGTGTTGCCTTTAATCTATCCTTGTTCCCCAGCACGATTTCTGTCGCAGCTGCGGGATGAGGAAGAGTAGACTAGCCTTTGTGTCCATAGCGAATCAGGCTGCTTTCGTCGAAATCCTCAAAATGGTTCAGCAACTTGAGACACTGACGCGAATAAGGATGTACAATTTTTGATCCTCCTCCACTATCCCTCCCATTCTCAATTCCTTTCGTCCCCTTCTTTTAATTGGGTAATACAATGGACATCATGGTCTCTGGGTGATCTCAATCCCAATCTGAGCTGCCATACAACCTAACCTAACCTATCCTTGTATCTGCTGGAGAAAAAACAGATTTGGTCCTATACGGTACTAAGATTTAAGTCACGATACTAGATTAAATAATTGAGTTAAGCCATAGGAAATATGGCGAAATATCTTGTTTTGCACGATTTGGAATCTCCAGCTGCGGCACTCCATGTTTAAATAGGCTGTATGATCTTCTTGAGAAATATATTTGGTCCTATATGGTACTAAGATAGGAGTCAGGATGCAATGACAAATTACTGCATTAAGGCGAGGAAATAAGGCGTCGGTACATTATTCTGTTTGATTGGAACTTACATCGGATTGACTTAGCTCCGTCACTCCAAGTTAGAAGAGGCATTTGGAATGATAGGAAAATTTTTCATTAAAAGCCAGTGAAGATTAACTTACTTAGTGTATTCTGCAAACCGCTGATGAAATGCTCTTATTTTGTTAGTCTCAATTAAATTGGAGATGTTTGGCTAACGATGTCTTTGATATTGGTGGGCCTGGGTAGGTAAATATGTAGAATTGGTTATGCAGTTGTGATGCCACTTGAACCCTTACTCCCATGCATCCTCTCTTAACCAACCTGTCAATCTAATGAACGAATTAATCTTTTTTATTCTCATTGCTGCGAATTCAGTAACATTCCCAATCTTTCAAATCCCAGTGTATTCTATCCCCTCAAACATAGTGCCACGCATAAACAAGGCACATGCTCCTCTGTTTCCTACTCTTCTACTTCCTGACAATTCCTGCAGTGGTCGAAATAAGGCACTCCCAAGCTATAGAGTGCCTACAAATAAGACAATGTCCAGTAAGAGAACCAATCATTGCTCTTATGTCAAGCCTATTTAGTTTTAAAAGTTGCTTGGTTCTATTTGAGCTCCATTGCGGCCAAATTTCCCTACTTATAATATAGGTTCCAGTTTGCTCTCATTTATGGTTGTGCATCATTAATGATATTCCTATCAATTAATAAGTTGCACGTCGTTAGAGGCATAGGTATCAAAGATTTAGGCTTTTCATGGATGAAAATCGTTTGCAGAATTTGGAACCGTAACGAGATGCATACTTTGATGGACTTACTTCTATCAATGCCAACATCCGGCTGAAATCTCCAACTTGTTGAGATATCCTTAATTCCAGAAGATGTTTGGTACTCACTCACAAGATTCCGTATAAACATCTTCATCGTAAGCGAACAGAAACATTTTTAATTGCGGTAATGCGCACTGGAAGAGGTCCTATTCTCAAAGATGATAGCAAGAAGAAGCAGAATGCCCTTAGTTATGGAAATACCAGCCACAACCACATTATTAAATATTAGTGCAAAGATACTTCCTTGAGTTACTCTTCTTCTTCTTCTTCTATGGTGCGACGAACCCGATGTGGGTTAAGGCCTGTGTCGCTCGCCTCCATCCGAGGCTTTTTTGAGACTTTCGTAGTCATGGGGTTTAAAAAAGAAATGACGGCTGACTTGGCGTTCGACTCTTTTACATGGTAGTAGATGCCCACTTACGCTTCCATGCAAAACGTCCTCAGATGCAAAGCGCCTGAGGGGCCGCCTTTTCACATTTGCTCACCCTTAGAGGGGTATCCAGTTAGAGAATCGTCGCTGGTCCCTCGCTTTGTATCAAAAACTTATACACAAGGGAGTAGTGAGAATATTTGGGAAGGGATAATAAGCTCATTATTATTATTGGAAGAAGATTAAATTAGAAATTCAATTATGAATATAAAAATGCAATTATTGTGAAAAAAGCGGTGGGTGAAATTTACTACATTTTCATAATGACTTTAATTTTATAAGTAGCTATTACTGATATAATTGTAACATGTAATATCAAGCACCCAACTCTTTTTACTAATTTAATCTTTTTCCAAATGAATAAGTCGTAATTGATTGTCGGAATGGATGGGTTGATCCCCTTCCTTCCTCTTCACGTATATACCTACTCCACTGATAATATGTTTTACAACCGACTATTTGAGTTTTCATACTCAAAACAATACCATGGGTGAATTGATTGCATTAAATCCCCTATCTACGCTACTGGCCAGACGTGACCATTAAATCTCTTTCTACTAAGCCATTTCTCCAATAGATAACTGACAGGAGAGTTCAAAATTAACATTTAGGGAATTAATTTATAGCCATTTATTTATTTGCTTTTTTTTTCGGCGGACTGAGCTAATGTTATCTCAGATACATTGACTTAGTGCAAAATATTCTATCGACTTGGTACAGGCGCTCTAAAAATTACTTCTTTTATCTTCTTCATTTCTCATGCTGCCTTAATCGTTATAGGTTTTGTGACCGTCAACCCTGCCAATCCGTTCTTGGCGCTTAGGCCCTTTTTACCATTTTCAATGTTGATTTCTTAAAAGACCTTGATCAAAAACTTCCTGGAATCATCATCATGCGTCGCTCTCACACACCTATCACTTTTTTCTCTTAAATTGCCACATCTGTCAATGTCATTCTATGAAATTCCCAGCTTGATAGATTGACGTTTGTAAAAGGAACGCCGTATTGAGCCATGATTCCGGGAAATTTTTAATCAAAATAGCTTAGCTCTTGATTCTCGATAATATTAGTACGAGTTAAAAAAAAATTCTTGTCGTCAAAAAATTTTGACTTGGTTGGCGAGTGAAATTTTGTTGTCAGGTTGAAACACTCGTCTGCCTATCGGCTTTCATGCTGGGTCATCGCAAAAATTCGTTGCCAATCCATTGATAGCTCTTTAGCCCTCTTTATCATTTCTATGTTGATTTCCTAGAAAGCACATATTACTTAGTCAGTTTCTAGGTTTTGGATAAACTTTGATGGATTAAATTTAGAGTTACGGAAGGATTTAATATCCTCAAAACACTTCTGGCAAGGTTTACTGACTATCAGCTTGCATACTGCATCCTCATTCGTTGAGGAAATTCGTCTTATCAGACTCGCATATCCTCTTTATCTATAGTTAATAATCATTCTATGAATTCCTTCACTTCTTTTGGATTGGTGATTTTCTTATCCCTTTTAGTCTCCACAAGCTTAACAATTTGGCACAGCATCTCATTCTATAGTCAATGACCATTCCATGAACTTCTTCATTTTTTTAGGATGGCGTTGGCCCGCCTTTTTTATCATTATTTCTGGGTGTAATATGTACTGCGACCCAAGTGGATCTATTTTAACCCCTTTCATGGTTCAGAGCTCTGCCAAAAGTCCTATGACCTGCATGTATTCTAATATTTTATTTGGACCTATGGTAACAACGATCTCCGGTGGGAGAACGTAGATTCCCAGGAGCTTGGTTCTTTTACTGGCGAGTGCCATATATTTAAATAAGTCCTGCGATGAAGTTTCTTCCTCCGTGCTACAGAAGCGTCTTAGTCCACTATCCGCTTCAATTTTGTTTAAGCGGCTGCTAAGCGTACAATGCCCCATCAGACGGCCCGTCAGGATTCTCAAGGTGTTCTTTCCGTGAGCTATCATGACTTTGAACCTTTTCCGGTTGTAGTTATAAGGGAGGGTTATTGACTGTTTAAGTCCTGGTATCTGTGCTCACTGAAGCAATCGTTGGTTATTCTCCTCTATTCTGAGAAGATCCCGTACCACGTGGTTACCAATCCCACAGTGTGGTTCAGGACCGATTAGCGGTGTTCCTGCACCAGTCCTTGCAAGTTAATCTGCCAGCTCATTTCCAGGAATGTTGGTATATCCTGAGACCCATCTTATCGTGAGCTTATTCCTGGATTCCTAATTTGTCCAGTGATGTTCTCGCTTCTTTGATCAGCCTTGATGTGATCTTGGCTTTGCTTAATGCCTTTTTTGCTGCTTGACTCTCAGACAGGATAGATATCCTTGTCATGGTAGTTCTTTCGCAGATTGAATTCTGCACATCTTCCAATAGCACAGTCTTGGAAAATGCTGTTGTGTCTACCTAGTGGTTCGTAATATTTGGGCCTGGGTACAACCTCCAGGCTACTTCCTTGATCTGTGATTGATCCGTCTGTGTACCACTTTATTGTATGCGGTATCATAGGGTGAACTGCCGCAAGAGTGGTTCAAGGCTGTTTCGTACTGAGTTTGGTATCAAAGCTTTGATTGAACCTGTACTCAGCTACCGGCCATTAAGATCTTCTAAAAAAATTATTTCTAATTTTCTATTGAATTCAGCTGTCGGTGTTAGGCTTGATCGCACCATTCTATTTCTGTTTTAAAAATATCGATATCAGGCACGATATTAAATTTTGAATAATTTTGCAATGCCTCGAGTGTAAGTCTTCATAAGTAGAGCTTACATAGAAGCGCCTGCCAGGCCGGGGGAGTACTCGCGAATAACTTCCAGTCTGATACATGAGTCTGAAATTTTCTAGCAAGCCGCTACTAGAAAGTGGTAAAAAAAATATACTTAGCTCACAGCTAATATGGTACTTGCTTAGTCCAAATATATTTTAGCCCACCCTCGTAGATAGACAAAAGACCTTCACACCCCCACTCACATTAACACACACTCTTCCACATATATGCGCACTGAGACGCATCCATCATTGTTCCGGCAATGCCTCGTATAATAGGCAGACGGATGCTGCTGGTGGGAATGCTCGGCTCCATGTTGTGCCTGTTGCTGTATTGATATCGTTCTACGCTCTTATGGGCTGTCACTCAGTCGTAACGCAACAAAAAACACACACACACGCACATCAACACTCCTACAGACCCGTACAATCCCATATTACATAAGGCAGTGGAAAAATATTAAACGGGAAAGATAAGCATGAGCAGAAGATTATATACCCTTTAGTATATGACAAGGGAAACTATTGTATGTACCCCAAACTGTTAAAAACAATTGGGTTTTAATTTGAACAAAGGATACTTCAGTTGGGCTTAGGCTTTCGTGGAACTGAACAAAGCTTTCATGGAGCCTGCTTCTCGGTATCCCAGAGCAATTCCAGCAATCCCAGCCTGGACCTTAACCAAATTTTTGTACAGACTTCACATGATGCAGCCTTTTAAGTTGCTTTAATCGGCTTATATTGAAGCTCATTTGAAAAATAGTGCCTTGATGGGGGAGACTATTTGTTCACTGTACTGGGGATTGATTGGATACCTTGGTGTATTAGGAGCATATCTCCCGTGGACACTCTTTAAAACAGTGATTTGTAATTTAATTGAAAAAGTGACTACACAGAGGGTGCCTACTTGCATTCTTCTTCTCCTGCTATCCTTGATTCCCAGTGGAGCATAGGACCTCGCCTACTAACATTTGTGTGCTCTTGGAATGCTTCAGAGAAAAGAAGGTAGCTGAAGATTAGGCCTTTAAAACGTCGGTGACTCGGATTTTATGGAGACCCACAAGTAGTCTTTTATGTACCTAAAAATATTCTGTATGGAACTAATTTACCTGTAGGACGTAGAATGGATAGGGTAACCATATTGTCCGAGTGAAAAAATCGCACATTTCACAACCTCCACAAAAAATTCAGAGAAATACAGAAAATATAATTTTAAACTTCCAAAGATTTTCAAAATAAAAATAATAATAATAAATAAGTATGGGTCCTATTACCGAACTTTGCGGTAGCCAAAATTTCCATCCGCAGAACCGGAAACGTTTCTAAAATTTGTCGTCGATTCGTTTATTGTAGCGTCACGGTTGCCGCTAGCACATGAAAAATGCCGTACCCCCAAATCCGATGTGCGGGTAACTACTGTCATTTCGCCAGTAGGGGGATTAGCCAATATATGGTTACCCTTTGGGGAATCTATTCCGTTCGTTATCATAGTTCATGTAGTTAACATTTTTGTTTCGCTAGGTTGATGTTTTCCAAGATATGGGTAATAACCCCATAAGCTCGAGCACGACAGGCACACCTGCCAGTTGGATGGTCGAACACTTACTTATTTGAGACCGCCCACTGTGGGAAAACTGACGCCTTTTGTAGCCGCCCCATCATGGGGAACAGACGCCTTCTCACAATTAGCTAGCCCCCAGAACGGGTTTTCAGGGGATTACCCAGAGGATACTTGACTCGAGAGTAGGAAGTTTGTGAGCTGCTTGAACCGTTCAGCAAAAGAATCATTTCTGGCCACTCCCAAGTGAATGGCGATCAGAAATTTTCGCATTTACATGCACTTCTGCGAACGGATCCATCCTACCTATTTCGCCGCCCTATGCCCCAACCGGGGTTGAAGGACTTGAAGAGATAAGTATCGGACTTGCTTCCCCAGCTCCCTTAAACCACAAACCTACCATCCACATCAGATATATCCCTAGCTAGTGTATAAAAAAAAACATATATCCTGGCGCAACTTTATGACGTTTTCAATTTTCTGTTTTCGTTTATTTTTTCACCTTTTTGCTTTTAGTGTACAGCCGCCCGGAGTGTAGGCATATTGTTAGCAGCTACTGTATGACAGTCCGACAAAGATAAAGGCTGGCAAGAGAGCAGTGGGGACAAGCGAGAGTGGGTGCTTTGTTCAAGAAGCTTGCTTCCGCAAAGCTTATATGTGTATGCACATAGATATGTGTGGGTGTATCTATTTGCATTTGTGAGTGTGTGTGTGTGTGTATGTATCTATGTGTTTTTGTGTAACCATTTTGTACGTCAAGTCGATAAAACTGTTGGACTTTGCATGTGAGCCATTGCGCTTTACCTGGTCCCAGTACAAATAGTACCTGTCCTTGCTCCTCTCACTGCCCCGCACAAAAGTGTCCTGACACAGTTAAACTGTCATTGTCATTTAAATGTCTTTTGACTGTTGGCGCTGTCATTGTTGTAACTGTTACTGTAGTAACTTTTTATATGGCACAAAAATATATACACAAAGAGAGCTACCACAAACGGGGGGAGTGTTCCTCACCATTCATTGATAAATTAAATTGAACATGCGATCAATGGGTTTCTAGGCACCTTTTGTTTCGTCATCTTCCATAGAAAAACAAAAAAAAATGTGTCCCACTTGATTGAGTAACTAACTCACGGACTAAATAGTTGACAAGTTTTTTGCTGTTTTTCTATTACCACTCTTATTGTATGGCCTATCTTATTTTTAAAACTCTTTCAATGATTATTACTATGGAACTTTTAGTTGTACTTTGTACTCATAAAAAATATTACTTCTATGATCACTGACAATTGTTTTGTGAAATGGAATATCTTGTTATAGATAAACAATACGTTGAACAGTTCTCAATAAGGCACTTATAGTGACGCCTCCCACGATGACTTATGATGCAGATGTACTGAAAATGATTCTTTTTACATTTAATTAATAAAAAAATAATTTTTATTTATTGTAACCAAACTATTTAATACTTTTGAACCATTTTTGTTCTAAAGTTATCAACAGAAGGATGCTGTTTTTCGAAGATAGTAACTTTGAGATTTTGTTAAGGTGAGCAAAAAGTGTTAGACAGGGACGAAACGGGTAAGGAGAAGGAGCGGCGGAAGGAAGAATATCGCAAATTAATGAGAATGCCGTAGCACAAGGAGGAGGAAAGTCGTACTTCCGACTTCCGAGCAAAGGCCCTACGTTTAGGAAACTGATGGCCCAGCTGAGTTAGTGACTTTGTTTGTTAATCTTACGATGTCTATACAGTTTAAGAGTATTTAAAAAGTTTTGGCAGGACGACGTCGGCTGGGCTCACTAGTTAAAAATAAAAATGTATTTACTTAGTGACTCTTGAATATAATATAACATGTGGTCGAATTTTGTTCCCTTTTACTTTATATTCTACATAAGGTACAGGGTGCGCATTTGAAAGTGGTCGATGGAAATATTGAATATCTCTGAACAATTCTCAATCGATTTTGAAAAACTATTTATTTTTATAAAATTAGAAGCTTTAAAATTTTTCCATTCAGTTGCCAAAAACAACGTCAATCAGAATAACCTCCTTTATTGCGGATACAAAATTCAGCTCTTTTTCTGGCATTTTCCATGACATTTGCCAGCATCTCGGGTGATATCGCAGTGATTTCGGCTCGAATATTGTCCTTAAGCTCGTCTAAAGTCTTCGGATTGTTGGCATCACGACTTTGCTTTTTAAAAATCCCCACAACTAGAAGTCTCGGTGCCGTTACAATGGCCCCCCTTTCGATACCACACGTCCTGGGAACTTTTGACGCAAGAAGTTCATCGTTGACTTTCGCGGTGTGACATGTCGCGCCGTCTTGTTGAAAGCCAAAAGCCTTTAAGACCTTTTTCACGCATTTCTGGTAAAACAGAGTGTGCCAACAGTCCATCGATACCGATCCCCATTGACAGTTTCCCCAACTCTGGAAGATGAACGGACCGATGATGGCTTTTGAGCAGACACCGGCCCATAACAGTCACTTTCTGATCATGCAGTGGAGTGTTGATGGATAGTATGAGGATTTTCTTTCCCCCAAATGCGACAGTTTTGGTTTATTTACAGTGCCAGATAGCGTGAAATGGGCCTCATCAGTCATTAAAATTCGCTCGCCAAAAATCGGGCTCCGATTCACTCACTCGAATAACGTTATTGGCGTAAGCCACGCGTCGCCGGATTGTCTGTTTCCAATAATCTTTGGCGTTAACTGCACTTTATATGGAAACATATCTAGATCATCTTTCAAAATCCTCCTCAAAGTAGTTCCACTGATGTTTAGTTGCTGAGACCGGCGGCGGCACGAGACAGAAGGATTCTCTGCAACACTCCGTTGAACAGCTTCAATATTTTCATTTGATCGTCGAGGACGTGGTTGATTTGAATGTGGACGGTCCGCTACAGACCCGTGATTCTCGAAATTTGAAGCTAAGCGACGAATAGTGTCACTTTTAGGCGCAGAACGACCGCGATACTTTTGACGATACGCACGCTGTGTTGCAACAACTGAACGATTACATTTAATGAACATTGTCACTATTTCCGCGCGTTCTTTGGGCGTGAAGCGATTCATGGTTAAAATTGTAATGCAATAACCTTTCAAAAATGTGTTCGACGACGTCAATCGGTTGAAATCTGTCAAAGTTATTCAATATTTCCATCGACCACATTCAAATGGCGCACCCTGTATATTAAGTTTATGAAAAGTTATGTTCTTCATTTATGAGAGACATCGAAGACGTCATTAAGTAACATTTACAAGGAAAAGTGTTAGATTCCCCAATCTCTTTTTTTGTACCAAAATGATCCTATTTTAGAACACAAGTTACATTGTATCTTATCGTAATTCCTGTACGGCTGTCAATATTAGTTTCGTGACTTCCCGACTGTGGTATTTCCTGCACATTCCCTAATTTTCATAATGTTTATTGGGTTCCCTAGTTTTCAAAAATGAATAGCGACATAATAAGACTATGAGTTGCTAAAGTTAGGGTAACAAGCGCTAGGGTTTCCCAGTGGTCAAAAATGACTCAAGCTTAAAATGATTGATTTGCAGATTGAGGGAATGCCTATAGAAATGTAAAGCAAGGTTATCTTTTTGCTCCCGACAGTCCAAAGAAAAAGCTGCACAAGTCTTTGATCAGGGGATCAAATATAATTAATAACTTAATTAGCAACGGGAATCACGAAGAGAAAGAGAGAGTGCACGTTAGGGAAAGAGAGTCAAAGATTGCCCCCAGCTGATAACTAGACGAGTAACAATTAGCAGCAAAGGCAAAAAAGTGATAAAGCGGAGAGAGAGGCAATATTGCGAATTTCTTGTTATTCCGCTTTTACGTTTCGCGTTCGTATTTATAGTAAAAATTAAATTCCATTCATAAATTCCGTATCTCTCACTACTACTACGGTATAGAGTAGTATTTTTTTCGCATAATATTTATTGTCTAATCTTTATGGTTTTAATAATGTGCGAAATCGTTTTCGATGATTAATAAGCCGGCTTCAAACCAGTTTTTTTTTAATCTCTGTTTTGACTAATAGACCGCGGAAATTCCCGAATGTTTGGTGATTTTTGATTCAAGTACCTCAAAATGTTTGTAGCTAAGAGAGATTTGAATATTCCCCGGCATTTAAGAAAAAGCACCGCAATGGTCTAGGAAGACTTTGTTCAAACAATATTTGTACCTAATATCGATACAAGTTCAAAGCAGATATAAAATTCTTTTAATTAGCAAGAACAGAATTTTAGGGCGGGAAAGTACAGCTGAGTTTGCCAACTGCTTTAAGCAATTTTGATATAAAAGACGTTGCCTTATAAAATAAGCCAAGCAGTTGCAGTGAGTGCAGTCAAGAAGACATAGTATCTAGTCAGAACAATAAAATCTTCTCAACAATATGAACTTCTCAAAGATTATCATTTTCATTGCGCTGGCTTTGATTGCCTTGAGCGTACCCACGGAAGCAGGTCGCTGGAAGAAGTTCTGGAAGAAAGTGGTTAGTACTAAACTTTGCTTTGTAGTCTACAATAATAATAGGAATTGTTGTAATAATATTTTTTGACCCTAGGAACGTGTTGGACAGCATACTAGAGATGCGGCAAACCAAGTTCTGGATATTGGCATCAAAGCTGGCAGTGTAGCCACTGTTTTCGGCTAACTTTCTAATTGATAATCAATTGAAATAGATAGGAATTATTTATTAGATTAGTCAATATATTTAAAATCTATGCTAGATATACTTTTAGCATACTAATGATGTATATAATTTTTTTAGTATTATATAAATAAACAACATTTTGTATTAAAGAAAAAATATTAGTGAAATTCTTATTTAAAAATGTGATAGAATTGAGGCGGTGGCCAAACGTGAAATACCCTGTAGCTTTTTTGTGGAAAATTTTTATTCCATTTAAAAACTTTCCAATAGCATTTTTTTTTTTTTGCGAAATTCAATATTTTTGCCTCAAGATATCGTACATTTATACCGATTTTAATTAAAATCGAAAGTTACTTCAAAAAAGTTATTTATATTACACGGACATGGCTTAATCGCTGTATCTATGGGTACAGGGTATAATGATTAAAATGGCACATCTAAAAATTCAACCTAACCTATGTTAAAAAAAAATCGCTGATCATTCAAAAAGCCATATAGTTCTGTAGAATCCGATATAAGACAATTTATACATCTTTTAAATGCTTTTGAGTTAAGTAGAGAGAATTGTAAATAGTTTTTAGAGGCATAATACCCTTCAACCCTGGCGCATGCCTAGAGCAAAAACCATTCCGATCTTATATGCCATCATTACCTGCCTCTTTTTGCCAATGTAATATTCGAACATACCCCATTTTAGTACCCTTCACAATCTTTTGAAAATGATTTTAGAAAATAAACTAAAGCCCCGATATAAGACTTTATAAAGATTCACTTTTAAGTTAATAAAAGTGAGATCATGACCTAGGGCAGGAGTGGCGGTAGAGCAAATAAATAAACAAAAAAAACCAAAAAACTGAAATAAGCGCCACGAAGCAGAGTTATCTGTGTGTCAAGTGTTTGATAAGCATTTTGGCTGTATCCTTATGAGAACATGAAGAAAGTGTGCTTTTTGAGCTCTTTGGGTGCATTTGTTTCAAAATGCAATACGTTTTGATAAATTGGTTCAATTTTTGTATGGCAGCCATATAAAATAGTGGACTAATTTTGTTGAAACTGCACATAAATGTAATGACTAAAAGAAAGCTGACCTGAATTTGGCCACGAATTTGGTATAACTATTTCATATAAGTCTGCACATTTTTGTAAAGTTTGATTATAAAGCTACAGTTTCAAAATTGAACAAGAGTTCTTGTTTTTAGAGAGGAAAAAGTAACGAACCTGTGAATTACGTGGCCTTCTATATCATACATTTTTCTGATGGAAATCTTTTGGACCAATTTTACATTCTTATGTTTCAGATTAAGTGAATAAATTGATTTGAATTGAATTGGATCAAATTTTTTTGCCATGGAACGGAATGGAATGGAATGAATTAAAATGTAATCGAAGCACAAGTGAAATTGAAATTACTTTTTTAAAACGTTTCAAATCGATGTTTTATCTTGCTCTACAGCATGATTGTTTGGGGAAGACTGCTCTAATACTGGTCCCAGAACATCATAGCTACTCCAATAGCTTTTCTGGGGACAAAGTGCATCTTCCAAATAGAACAGCACACACACAAAATATAGACATATTGTTTATAATTAAATATTTTATATTTTTTTTTTAATTAACTAAGTCCATAAAAAAATTTTTATAAATAAATTAAATTAAAAATAAATAATATAATGATATAATATATAACTATTTTCCAACCAAGTTCTTCTAGCCTCGAGCTGTGGCTGCTACATTAGCAGCTTGTTGGGCAATGGCCACGCCTTGTATGGTGGCATCACGTGTATGTTGAACCACACGTTCCTGTAAAGGTAAATAAAATCCTAAGCATTTCCATTGATAGTTTATAAACTGTCAAACTTACAAATTTCTTGCCAATCTTCTTGAGCCAACCGGCCTGGGATTGTCCAGCGAACACAGCCAGGATGAGAGCGATGAAGACGAAGAGCTTGTTGAAGTTCATGATGACTTTGAAGTATTCCTTGTGGGATTTAGGTTTTAAGAGTAGATTGTAGATGCTGTTACTGCTGAGCGTTTTCTGATACCTTGGGTGGCTGCAGTGAGGCGCTTTTATACGAAAATCAAGCATTTAATTCTTACTGATAAGGCGTCTATGAAAAAAGGCAAAGGTATAGGGGATTTTTTTAAAATCTGTTTGGCGTTCCATTGAGGATTGTCATCAAGAGTTCTCCCAGCTGTAGTTTTTTGTGTTGTTTTTATTACAAGAAAGAAATGTTTCAAGAAAAAAAGTCCCCCTAGATCTGCCTTTTCTCATAATCTACATAACCACCTTATCAGTAATAATTAAATGCTCGCTTTTCGTATAAAAGCGTCTCCCTAGAGCAACCCAAAGTATCAGTCCCCGCTCAGCAGCCATAGCCAGCAGTCAGAATCTACTCTAAAAATCTAAATCCCACAAGGAATACTACAAAGTCATCATGAACTTCAACAAGGTCTTCATCTTCATCGCTCTCATTCTGGCTGTGTTCGCTGGACAATCCCATGCCGGTTGGCTCAAGAAGATTGGCAAGAAATTTGTAAGTTTGAGAATTTATTAACTCTTTATTTAAATGCTAAAAAATGGGTTTCTCTTTACAGGAACGTGTGGTTCAACATACACGTGATGCCACCATCCAAGGTGTGGCCATTGCTCAGCAAGCTGCCAATGTGGCAGCCACAGCTCGAGGCTAAAAGAGCTAGACTGGAAAATAGTTTTATATTGTATCATTAAATTATTTATTTTAGATAAAATTTATTTGTTAAGCATTTTGTTAAGTACAAACTAAACTAGGAATAAATAAACAATATTTAATTATGCAAAATAAATATTTAATGTCAATTTAATGATAATGTAGTAGTCAGAAGCAGGGCAATCATAGAATTTTGATGCACAATGTCACCAGATTAAACCAATTGAAATAAATAGGACTAGAAGCTATATCTTTTTTTATATATTAATAATATTATTAATAATATATGAAGGAGAGTAAAAAAGTGTGTGGCAAATACGACCTAAGAAATGGTTTTGACTATAAAATGCTTATTTGACATCGGATAATCGCGTCCGATATACCAAATTAAATGCTTCGCCGCATTTTTCTAGAACAGCTGATTTATTCGGTTTATTATTAATTTTTAAAATGTGACTATTTACAAAAAAGATAATTTTTGTCATATTCAAAAATTGCGGGGTAAGCCCGACCGCCTATTTTTTTTGGCAGATTTCGCACAGATACAATCTATATTTAGTGGTTTTTCGAATATTACAATATATTGTTTTAAAAAAGTGAATGTAGGTGTGGCAAATCCGACCTATTAATTGGTTTTGGATATACTTATAATGTTTATTTGAGATTGGACTAACTCGTCCGATATATCAAATTGATCCCTTTCTTGCATTTTTCTACAACAGCTGATTTGTTCTGACTATTAGTTTTCTTCCATTAACTTTTAAAATTTAACCATTTATGAAATAAATCAGATTTTGTTATTTTCAAAAATGGTGGGGTAAGACCGACCGCCAATTTTTTGGCTGAGTTAATACAGGTATTTATTTAAAAAAGTCGTAATGCTTACAATATAAATCGAAACGAAAATTGAAATTCATTCTAGAGGGGACTGATTAGATTGAATCCCCTCTCGGGGATTGCCACCTTGTCGTGGTATGAGGGCTTATTAGGAGCGATGAAGCCAAGAGCGACCGGCGGAAGCAGAGCTATCGGTAGGGCCACCAATGCCGGTAAGGTCGAGGAAGAGTACTGCAGTCCACAACAAACCCTAATGCCTTTTTGGCAGTCAAATTGCCATAAGGTAAGCGTCTGTTTTCCCATATCGGGGGCGGCCTTTAACTAAAAAATCTTTGAACACATCACTCATTGATTCTCATAAAAGATGTCAGAATAACATGGATCAAAACAATAATAGAAACATGTCTCCAAGGGGTCCCCAACCATTATTGGTCAATCCCCCTGCTACGGCAGCCAGCAAAGAGGATTTGGAGGTGCTAATTTGACGTTATAACGAAAACACGATGAATAGAACCAAGAGGCTCTATGCTCCACTTAGGAGTCCAGGATAGGTAGTAGTAGTAGAAAAGTAATTTTGAAGTAAGTAACTTAATCAGAGCTATTTGATTTACTGTCCAAAAAGCTTGCTAGTTTATTTTTGGTTAGGCTGGACGTCTGGTTAGCCACACTATTGGTCGGATTTGCCCCACTGTGTAATTTTTCGTGATTATGGAGAAAAAACAAATAATGCGTAATGACTATCCATTGCTATACATAAACTGTATAGGTCTGTGTTTATAGCTTATAAGCAATTATTTTCATCACTTTATTTGACAAGCGAAAAAAAAAATGTAATCAAATAGTCAGAAAAATTAAATTAAAAATCGTAAAAATATACTTCCTGTCCTTTGAGCATCGAAATGTAGAGAGACAACTTTCGTGCTACATTTTGATTATTTTCAATGCTCAGCATGACAAAACTAATTTATGCTCGCTCCGCATTGACGTTTTTAAGAAACAGCGGGAGGTCGGGTTTGCCCACAATGTTGGGCTTGCACCATCTTACCCAATGCAACATATTTTTGTTCCTTACTACAAAATAGATACAATTTAATACGTAATGTATGTCACTCCTGGTCGGATGCAATAGGCGGAAAAATGATTCTGTTTCTTAAGTAAGGGAGTTTTTCCGGACGGGTTACTAGCCTAATGAAATCAAGCTGAAGGTTTGTAGGGGCAACCATGATGGCTTTATAACGAAGTGATCCTTCTCCGCCTTGTTGGTCTACGGAAGGAATTTCATTTCTACTAGCCATACCACCCATATTTGGGATGCTTTTCTCTATCCGCCACCTTGGGGAC
This sequence comes from Chymomyza amoena, assembly GCA_037043745.1. Lineage (NCBI taxonomy): Eukaryota > Metazoa > Arthropoda > Insecta > Diptera > Drosophilidae > Chymomyza > Chymomyza amoena. The sequence goes on along the minus strand of JBAMAX010002695.1, from coordinate 548,130 downwards.
GCGCTCTCTAGGAATTACAAGCTCCCCCCGAGATAGATAACATTATTTAATATTAAGAAATATATATTTTAATAGGATTAAGATTCTCTGGTTAGCTTATCTAGACAATCATAAATTTTTTTAATTAGTTGCCTTTCATGACTTTCTAAAAAGCTGAATGGACGAACTTATGTCATTATTAAGCGAGCTCACATCTCTAATAAATTCAAGCCCCACAGAAACTGCATTTTAACCCCTTTGCGACTACTCTTCTGTCTGCACTTGATGTCCTATACCCGGCTGTTGATCAATTTTCTACTATGCTATATTCACGATATTCACAAAAATTCGTGTATCTCATAAACCAATACACCCAATACATATCGCAATAGGCTTAAAACCTCCATTTTGAAAATCTCTAACACACGCAAAAATCAGATTTGAAACTCATCGACGCGTTCATGAGAACATCCGTAACACGTAAAACATAAGTTACTTTTATATATATAGATTTAAATTTCAAAGTTTTCCGTGCCGACAATTGCGTTGAATTTTTTGTGACACGCGAAACTCACGCCCTTAAACCATCTCTAAGACTTTTGTTGCCGAATTGCAAAAGAGACAGTTGAAACTTTGCCGAATTAAGTGATTAATTTTAACATTTTTTTATGCGATGTCGAAAAAAAATATACAGAGTATACTATAGTCCTTGTATTCCAACTTTATTTTTTAACTGCTAATTGCAATTCGCGCTGCAAATGCAAAGTTGTGGCAAAAAAATTGATTTATGCGCATTTTTAATTGACTTTTATCCTGAATATTTATAGTCCTCTTGCATTTCAGCCATTTTAAGAGTTTGAAATAGCAAAAGTTTGTTAATTTTGAAAAACAGGCAGCTTTGTTGCATGACTGTAGTTATGATGCAACTAAACCATTACAAAATGGAGAATAAAATTAAAAGCTTAAAATAAACAAATTTCTATTTACACAAATAAAATTTTTGGGCTACTAATTGTAATTTTTAAGCCTTTTTACTCTATAATTGCATGCACAATAAATTCAATTAATTTATAATTTTATTGAAACAGCTTATTTCAATAAGATACTTGCATAAATATTTTCTACTCTATAGGGTTATTTGATTTAATTTATTTTACACTGGCTAGCAATTGGTTTAGTTCGATTTGTAGCTGCCAAAAGTTTTGTGTTGGCCAACTAATTGTTGGCTTTAACTAATGTTGTTGTTTTTCGCATTTCATTTCCCAATATAATTCAGTTTTAATGGAAATTCAAATATTGACATCTGCCGGCGCTCTCATACATATTATAAACTCAATATACGAAACACACAGATACTCTCATACACACACACAGATACATAAGCCAGGTGATTGTTAGCTTTATTGGTGCTGTGTTTGTATTTGCCTTGTATCTGGTAGCCAATATCTAACTACATCAAATGGCGCTCTGTTTCCGCGGCTTTCAGTCCGACCGCCATATAAATATTTATATTGGTTCAATTTTGCTACGTGTGGAACTAACTGGTTTATGGAGTGTTCGCTTTGGGGGTTCCTCGTGTGGATTTAACAATTCAATTAATGATTTTATGTACTCTAACTTCTGAACTTCAGAGATATTATGAATTTATAAAGCAGTTTCTAACGCCATAGTCGGCTAAGATCGCTTTAGAATTGCTTATTAGACTCACATGAGTCTGCATACCAAATGTATGTAGTTCTCTTTAAAAATAAATTTTAAAAGGTGAAATTTGGAAAGGCCAATATAAAATTGTTCTAAATTTAATAGCATTTAATAGATCCTTGAAAGTTTGGGACGGATGGCTTTCATAGTGCAAACTTCCTTTTTCGCCTTTTTAAACTTTAAGGCCGCCGTAAATGTTGAATTAAACTAAGATCCTTTAAGCTCTTTTCTGGTACGTCAAAATAGCACTAAGACGTTGCCGTAGCTCCTAAGCTCCTCTGGAAGTCAAGAATAGCAAAAGAAGTAACTATTCTAGTTTCCGAGTTTTACCTATTTGAAGCTAAAAAATCAAACTTTTTCCGATTGGTTTCTGATCAAAGCTCCATCCTACCGAGCTAGGCTAAGATGCTGAGAGCGAGATATGTGACAACTTAGAAAACGGAATATAAAAATTTGGGTCGGATGGTTTTCATAGTACTACTTCTTTTTTTTATAACTAAACTTTTTCCACTTGATTTCTGATCTCAGCTGTATCCCACCCGAAGATGCTGAGACCAAAATAAGTTACAGCTCAGAAATACCACGATAATTTACTTTAAGGTCTTTCCTTAGATAGAGCATTGGAAGCGAGAAGCATCTCCCAAGGAGAGGGAGAGCTAACGATCTACCCAGACGTTAAGAAGAAAGAAGATGGATCACAGTACCGAGTATTTTCTCTAATAAGCTATTGATGCGGCTTTCATTCCTTCATTCGTACTGGTCTACCTAGTTAGTAAGAATGACTAACACCTTGGACAAAACCCCAAGGAACATGCCTATTATTGTCGACAGACACAATTCCATCAAGGCTGTGACATAGCACACCAAAAACGACTAGCTAGATGATATCATTACATCATTTAATCATCCTTGTCTGAGTACTTGGTCGCTCTTAAAAAGCGAGTAGGGGTGAGGTGCTGAGTGTCCAAGGAGCTGATCAACCAATGGGTCTTGCGGTTACGGGCATAAAAAGGACCTTACAAGATTATATTTTTCAAATAACAGCGATAGCCAAACCAAAACATAATAAGAATGAGCTCCGGTTGTTGTTGTAGCGACTGTCTCGAGTCCCCACGTATGTGAATTGTCCGCTTTTATGGAAATAAAGAATAGGAGATATTTTAGAAAGATGCAATTTCATTAGAAACTAACCCTGTCCAGCTCGAGGAAGCGAGCTGCGTCAGTCGGACTTCTTCAGATGGAAGAAGGCATGAGTCTGATTAGGGTTGCGTATTGTGGGGCTGCCGCAGTGTGGGCTGACATCAATTATTTTTGGGCTTACTCTAGCTATTAAGTAGCTCGGAATATTGTCAGCGGAGTTGCGACAATGAAGGTCTTTGCTAGGAAGGCTCAATAGGAGGAGACCTGATGCCTAAGACTTGGTTCGGTCTAGAGCTTGTGATGAATTACCCATTGACTCCGTGTGGCTAATTAGAAGCCTGTCCTTTGGTAAAAGTGGAAGTTGCGCTACACAGGAAACGTCGGGTAGCTCGTTGCGAATGTCTAGTCGGACAGCTCTAGGTCTCTCAGACTGTGCATTTAGGAAGGTGCTATGTTTAGGAAGCGTGGGAAGGCAATGGTCACGTATGGGAAAGTTGCCCACTTCTTGATGTAGATGATCACCATGCAGGATTTCATCGCAATCCGTTGCTACCCTGAGAGCTTCATTTTGTACAGTCCCGGTTCTGGCTGTCACACCTTTCCAGCACTGGTACAATTCAAAGCGAACCTCCGAACTCCTGCGGTTCCACCAAAAAGGGGCACGATGCTGATGGAAGTTGTTAGGGAGGACTGCAACATTGGCCTTATATCCAAGAGTATGCATTTTCTCACTCATAACTTGGCAGATGGGAAGAAGAATTACTACACACAATAGCTGCTATGTGACTACCATGGAAAACGACGCACTCAGTACCTGTCTCTCACTCCATTCCTGTTTGCCCCAGTGGGGCATAGGGCCTCTACAACACCTCACTATCGGCTACGATCGTTCACGATGACTCTTACCTCCTTAAAAGATTTTCTTGTAGACCTAAGTTCCTTCTCGAGTTTCCGCTCCCAAGTGAACCTAGGGCGTCCTTTCTTTTTGCTACTTTGCAATGGAATCCGTGAGCTCTTGTTAACATAGTTGTGCGGGATCCTTTCAAAGGGTATGGCCAATCCCTCTCCACTCAGTTAGAGTGCTAGCTATTCTATGAAGCTTCAGGCGGGAACAAGGATTTTTTTTATCGAATCTTAAACATAGTTTTGCAAAGGTAGGACTATACCATCTCAGAAGCCAATCACAGCTACTACTGCCACAAACGCAAAATATTTTTCCGGATACTTTTCTTACTTTCATTTAACTAAATAACGTATAAGAAAGATCGTGAGGGTTCTATATTTTACATTAACTCACTAAGACCAAATACACAGTTCAACATGGTTTAGCTGTTTGAAAGATGAAGGATTCTGTAATACCAAAGTAATTTGCTGTGTAGAGTCCAAACCCTGAGTCAGAATTGGCCCATTACGTTATGAATCTGCTGTAAACTCAAGGGTAAAAGAAGTAATAAGTGATGTAAGTGGAGAAACCGACCGCAACAAATTTTTGGACCCTCTACATAAACTCAAAATTAGGAAAACAACTTAATTTTTCTCATTTCTGCCATTCAGATTCCATGCAGCAAATTTCTTCGGCAATGAACTTTAACTTTCCAACAACTGACATGACCCCGGCATTTGTAAACCTGTGCTGTATAGCGTTATATAAGGGAGAGTCTGATATCTTTCCTCACAAACCAAAACCACAAAAGAACTACTGGTTTACTGCATATCTGCTCATTTAAGCACTGCTTGCCAGCGGTTGCTTACCAGCAAGCAGTGCCATCTCATATATAGTATGCAGCTGTAAAAATTGACATTTTCCAATTAAGCTTGTTAAGACTTCAAACATTCTACGGAAAAGCCAACACAAAAATATTTGTGCTAAATTTGATCTATATACGTTTATAGTTGCCGCCGGAATCCGCGCTCTTCCGTTGGTAGATGCTAGCTGGTATTGACTAAAAAAGGTCACCAAATCCACTCTACCCTTGACCCTTTCAGCACCAGCTATAAATACTGATAAAATTCGCGTGTCTATTGTTTGTTTCCGCCAACAAACATGACAAGTGGAAGTGATAAAAGACAAAAAAGAAACGCTTAGATTTGTAACTTCCGGCATAGACATGCGCTCCAATTTCCGCTAAATTACATGTGAAAATGGCGGCAACATGGGAAGAGTATCTTGACTTTGTCGCCATTAAATAAGCCCCAAGCTGTATCAACCTTTTTCTCAGTAAAATGTTGTGGTAGCTGTTGCTATTGTTCGAACCATTTAAGCCTTATGCATTTTTTATTGTTTTATGATAAGTTGCTAAAATAGGTCAAAACAAGTTGGCTTAAAGGAGAAGCTTAAAAAGTGCAATACACCTATAATGGGTTAATGTTCCGGTCCGACCTGTTTCGTTTTATTGATGTCTATTTTTATGAGCAGCCCTAAAAGTATGCAACGCTTTTTGTTCAAAGCGCGCTAATTGCAGCGAGGTAATAACGAGAGAGCGAAAGAAAGTGTGGAAGAGAGTCCATTATGAAGCGATTGACTTTACAATATCAAAGTAACTTTATGAGTCATTGAATTCTAGTAATACCTTGAAATAATAGCAAAAAGGGTTTATTAAGGTCGTCGAAAAGAATGCTGCAATAAGGGAAGTGCATTTCTGTTCCCAGATAGTACAAACCTTATTAATGACAGATCGATCATTGGGCTAGAGACTCTGTCGGAAGAAATTTCTTGATTTCTTATATAAGATATATATATATAGATAGATTGAGAACAAATATATAAATATAATTTTTTTCCTTCCTTCTCGTCATCATTTATTTGCCAATAGACAAATTTCGATAAACATGTATCCAAAAGTCGGTCTTGCTCCACTTTTACCAAAACTTATTTTAATAGCTACCAAGAGAACCCTTAACAGTGTCTGTGCGCTGTCAAGCAAAAACTAATTATATATCTAAAACATGGTATTATATATATAGCTACTTTTTTTTTTACTTCCAGAAATCGATATTCAACAACATAGCACGGTGGAGGCGACCATAAAATGCAATGATTTTGACGACAAAACATGATATTAAAATAAAATTATAAAACAGCTGCAGAAATAGTAGAAACTAACAGAAAATTACACAGCGAACAAAAAAGAAAGCACACACACACAGACACAAATACAAACACACACCCAGTTCGAGGAGAGAAACCAAACCCAATCAGCTATTTGGAGTGTCTACTATCCCCTTGCGCTTTGGCCATTCCACCATTCCAACGTTTTTCAATTGTATTTGTGCCTTGTGCTTGTCTGTCTGTTGAGCGGAAACAAACACACATACAAATACACACACACACAGCTGGAAACAAACACACAGATACACACACACACTTACAAAAGCCGTGTAGCATGTCAAGTGGACGCAGTGCTCGCCTGCCGCCCACGCCCTCGCAGACTGCCGCCGCCAACAACAAGCATCGTGTGGCAGCCGCTTCAGAGCCCAACAGCAACAACATGCTGCAGTACAGCAGCAGCAACAGTGCCATGCATGCAACAAGCAACACCACAACAGCTCCCTCCGCTGCTGGCAGCATGGGCGTTGGCGGTCTCAACATGGGCATGAATCTGGGCATGAGCGGCATGTCAACGGGCTCAATGGTACCGGGTGGCTATACGAGTGGCGGTGGCAATGGCTATGGCCTGGGCATGGGCAGCAGCAGTATATCCACCACGGATGTCGGCACCGTTGGCATACCGGGCGAAACTATCGATGCACTCGGTCCGGAATTGGCTGTGGCCACGTCACAGGTGTTGGAGAATCTGTCGGAGAATGAGCGTAAAATGATCATTGAGGTGCTGAATCGGGATGAGTCGGTGCGACAGCGGGATGCAACCAGAATAATGTGAGTAGAAAAAAAGATTTTAAAATAACTCTTTCGAACAGGAAAACAAAGCGAAACTGGGCTGATTAGGGTGGACCCAAAAATAAAATCCCAAAAAAATAGTAGTTTAAATTTTGGATTTTTCTTTTTTTTCGATATTCAGGATCTCAAAACAGCATTTTGAGAATGATATTTATGTTGCTAGCTTTTTTTTTTGCTGCAGAAATGCAAAAGTGCCTGACTAACGACATCATTAACTATGCAGAAATGCATAAGTGCCAGAGCTTAACATTTATATTTACATGTAGACAACTTTTCAAAGAACATTTCTTATTATTATTAAAATTGGGTGCAGAAATGTACTACCCTTCATGGCTTAGAGCTCTCCCAAAAGTCCTATGACCAGTATTTAATTTGGACTTAGAGTAACAACTATCTCCGGTGGGAGAACGTACATGCCAATCCGTTGTTGGTGCTTAGGCCCTTTATACCATTTTCAATGTTGATTCCTTTAAAGACCTTGATCAAGAATTTCGCGGAATCATTACTGCGACCCAAGTGGATCAATTGTACCCCCTTCATAGACTCAGAACTCTCCCAAAAGTCCTATGCTCTACTTGTATGCCAGTATTTTATTTGGACCTATGGTAACAACTATCTCCGGTGGAAGAACGTGCATGCCCATTAGCTTGTCTTCTCTTACTAGGCGAGAGCCATATATCTAACATAAGTACCTGCGATGAAGTTTCTTCCTCCGTGCTACAGAAGCAACTTAGTCCACTATCCGATATGCCAATTTTGTTTAAGTGGCCGTCAGGACTTTCACATTGCTCTTTCGGTGAGTTATCATGACTTTGAACCTCTTACGGTTGTAACTAGAGGGGAGGGTTTTTGACTGTTTAAGCCCTGGTATCTGTGCCCACTGAAGCAGTCGTTTGTTATTCTCCTCTATTCTCAGTAGGTCCCATATCACGTGGTTACCAATCTCACAGTGTGGTTCAGGATCGATTAGCGGTATTGCTGCTTCGGTCCTTGCAAGTTTATCTGCCAGCTCATTTCCAGAAATGTTGTTATATCCTGGAACCCATCTTATCGTGAGCTTATTCCTGGACCCCAGGCCACTTCCTTGATCAGGGAGTGATCCGTCTGTGTACCACTTTACTGTATGTGGTTTCATAGGGTTAACTGCCGCAAGAGAGGTCCAAGCCTCTTTAGTACTGAGTTTGGTATCAAATTTTTGATTGAACCTGTACTTAGCTTGCATTTCATCCCTTGGCTGCAGAAGCATAGGCATGTCCTTTGCTGCAACTGCAGCATCTTTCTTGGTGAGTCTAAAGTCATCCCCTACCCTCCCAATTCTAATTAGTGTGACTTTCTCCTGCCTATCGATAACGCTATAAGGCTAATATTTATAGTTATTAAAAGATATCAAGCAGAAACCGTACTATCATAAATAGGGAGCGGTGCCATGCCCTCAACCACATGTACAAAACTCAGCTTTAAACAAGGTTCCTCAACGATCCATGAAAGTTTCATCCATTAAGAATTTTTTTCAATAAAGGCCTCTTTTGAGCCTTCGTTTACTGTACTATAGAATATCTCATTTTTTAGCTCCATTTAAACACGAAATTCGTGGGCTCTTCAAATTTAAGATCTTATTGATATATTAATTAGTCAAACTAAAAGTTTAAAAGTCGGAATACTCGCTGTCATATTTTTTTTGTTTCAACCAAAATTTTTCTTTAAAAACTTATTTTTGTTACTATCTCCCACAGCCAACAGTTTCGCTTTGTTTACCTGTTTTTGGTGAAAATATATTTAAATGGTAAAAAACTAAAAACTATTTAGAGACGGTATGCGTGAGAAATGCTTGAACTGCTTGCACGAATTTCCACTTTGGCTTGCTGCATCTAATCTAATTAAATTTTCTTTTTTTTAAGTTTTAATTGAAAAGTCTTTGGCTTGGACAAATCCATTTGGTATCTCGTTATCTGTCGCCATTTTAATTTGTGCTCTTAATTAAACATGGCAAAAGTTTTGTTTTCCAGCAAATACATTCCACTGACACAATTCGTGGCTTATTTTTCCCAGGATGTACCGCGATCATGTTTGCATGTCTGTTTAAGGACGTACTCTGTTATTTTTATGGCTCCTTAGTCCTTTATGCGCACACGTAAAGCACATTTTAAAAACCGCAATTTAGAGTCGCAAATCTAGGCGTGAATAACTCACGACTTTATCACGTGAGTGTGGCAGCCAAGTAAGTGGCACATTTGGTGTGGATGACGACAACTTCCAGGTCGGCGGCTTCCTAGCTGGGTATTTGTGGGGCATTAAATTGATATGCGCGGAAAATTGTTTTCATTTCGCTTTGGCGCCTTTTATTTGTCACCAACACACACACACGTGCACAGCTTGCCGCACACAGATACATGCAAAAAACCACACAATAACAAGCTCGGCTTTTTAGTATAAGTCTTGGCAGAGTATATTAGTTTTTAAGGCATGTTTGCCCTAATAATAATTATAATATTTTAGTGCACAATTACATTCAAATTTTATTCCTTATAATAAAAGATTTAATACAAGGTGCGGGAAGACACACGGGTGGTGAACCGTGGTACTTCGGAATTCCGTCGAAATAACTGAACTTCCTATAAATTGTTCAGTGTGACCGAATTTTTTATTATATTGCGGCTAACCGCATTTATCCGAGAGTCATTAGTTTGTATGGGTTGGCAGTCGTTTATTAGGAATTTTTTTTTGGAGAAATTAAACTATTTGCTGCATAAAAAATTAATAATTTTATATTATTTGATTTTTATGAAAGTGCCTACTTGGCCAGAAATGACATTATGAATAAAATTTAAACCTCCTCAAAAATTTTCTGTGTCGGTTTTTGGGACATACCCTTCAATAGTATACCGTTTTTGTTAAGTCATTATGACCCAATGCTTCTCAAGGACTGAAAGGAATACAAGAAGAGATTATGGTCTAGGAAATTGTTGCCTTGTTAGATAAAGAGCTTGTTTTTGGAAAACAGCAGCCATCTGGGTTTTGAAGCTTCCAGTTTCAAAGAATTCTTACGATTTTTTCGTGCTTAGCGAAAATCAGATTTCTGTTTATAAGTAGGCTCAGGAATGTTGACTGGCTTACGAGGCACCTAGATACTCTATATGCTGAGCTGACGATAATCAACTTAAGAAGGCTACTACTGAGACCCACCACATTGATCCGCCGAATAGAGCTTACATAAAACTAGGCGGCTGCACTTAAGTCTTTTCTTTAATTCAGTGGCGGATCCACGGTGGCAGCCCGGACCCTTCCCAAAAGTTCGAAAAATGTTTTGAAAGCCCTTTGCGATTTCAGATGCGCATACTCTTCGAAGTGAAGAACCTCCCCCAAGGCCATATCCTAGATCCGCACCTGATTTAATCCCCAAATAAGGCACATACTTCCTCGTTCCAAAAGTTCACGAAATTTGTGCAGAAATTTAAAAATGCAGGATTATTCATCAAAATAGATTTCCGCTTCAAAGAATTTCCCAACGACTTTAATGCCTTTATAACAGCGCTTGCTCCAATCTTTGAAACATTTTTTATTAGCGGTTTGCGATATGATCATCGGAGGCAACTTCCATTATGCCTTGACCTTATCTCGGGCACTGTAACACATCGCACGGAGCGTTGTTTTGAGTCGACCGAATAGGAAAAACTCGCAGAAAGCAAAATCAGGTTAATTCGGTGGTTCTTGAATGGTATGCATTCCGTTTTTTCCAAGTTGTCTTGGACGGTTCCTAAATTCGACACTTCTGAGGTCCAAATCAATCTCCAAAATGTCTTGAACGGATCCTAAAGCAATGCCCAACTCCTCTGCCAAATCCCTAATAGTCAGTTTGCTGTTTAGGGTCATTCATTTTTTGATTGTGTCGATGTTTTCGTCGGTTTTCGATGTCGATGGCCTGCCACTCATCGTTGAAGGACTCACGGCCATTTCTGAATCCTTCCTACCACTGATAAATTAACGTTTTCTTCAGAGTTTCGTTACCGAAAAACTTTTGTATATATTTTTTTTTTTTTCTTTTGTATCAATATCATGGCACGATTTTTAGCGCAAATTTCAATACATATTCAATTCCATTTTTAAAATTGTAAAAAATCGAAAACAGATGTACTGACTTTTACGTCACTTCAACAAATGTCAAGCTAAAAAATTCATAAAATGTCAATGACAAACGTGGCAATTAAAGAAAACAAATGAGACATCTAATTGGACGTGCGAGATCGCCAGATGGTGATGATTCCGGGAACTTTTTGATTGAGGTGGTATGCCCAAGTCAATTTAATGAAAAATCAAAGAAACTTTTTTCAAACTAATTCCTGGCTTTCCTCAAAATTCACGTTACCGCTACTCTCACCAAGCAGTCTAAGCAGTTTTCATACTGTCATATTGGCAAAAGAGGAAAAATGTTGAGGCGACAACTTGCCTGCTCCCAATGCTGGTGGTGATGTGGTTCCATTTTAATTGGCGCAGAAGAAAAGGAGGCAACGGAGACCGTCAATATTATCTAAAATATGATCACGGTGTCTAAAGAAGTCGATATGCCGATGTGCGTCTTGAGCATCGCCTAACGATTTTCAGACTGAATTATTTCCGTCCCCGGGGGGGATCCTTCCTTCCTAAGCGTCCTCCATTAAGCGGAACTGATTTTATATATTCCCAAGTTTTGTTTGCAGCCCCTGAAACAAATGCTTTTTCTATTGAGCGAAGAAGGAAGCAGAGGAAGACTCACAAAGTTACTTAAAGAAAGATCAGGATGACTACAGAGGTCCATGTAGCAAGATACCCATGTATGCAACGGTTTCTAGACCGAATCATATCGCACAATTCTGATGTCCTTTGGCCAGCCGTGTAGTTTTTTTACTCGCGATTTTCCAAATATCTCTATGCAGATAAACCAGGCAGAACGCTGAGGCGGGGACTTTCTTCAATCGCGATATTTGTAAGCAATGTCGTGAAAAAGCAGTCGCGTTCTTGTTAAATAGTGCACTTTTGTAGGGGGACCTTTTAAAGAACGAACAAAAATGGAACATAACCCCATTTTCAAAGATAATAGTGCCTATTTAACCAATCCAATCGTAAAAAACCATGCCATTCTCCTAAGTTCCTATATCAGCGCTATTCAAGAAGCGTTCTGAAAGATTACAAACTAAATCCAAACTAAACGGAATTGCGATTTGATGCTGAATTCGACAAAGAAATAATTTCCAGTGTTGAACATAATCATTAAAAGACAATTTTTAGTTTTTGTTTTTTTTTTTTTATTAGTGTATTTTTGTTTAGTGTATTTTTGTTTAATTTACAACAGTGTTTAATGTTTAGTTTATTTATGTAGTGTTTTTGACTTTGCTAATATGTAGACTTGTTGTATCCGTATAACCATTGATCTAGTAGTTATTTTTTGCACCCAAGGTTCCATCCAATGTAAATTGCATCGTTATGTACCCTAAAAACAATTTGCGGAAGTAATGGGAAAAGATTAATTCACTAATTCATAATTTAAGATTCATAGTTTATATTTGCACTTACCAATTGCCAATAGGATAGCCAGCAAATTCAGAAGTATTGTTTGTTTTTTTTTTTTTGAACCTGGTCCGATTCTTATTTTTTAAATTATTTAAAACATTTTTTTTTAAGTTATTTCACGTTGTTTTTTTTATAAAAATTTTGTACTTTATGCTTACAAACTAAAAGTTAGACTGAGCTCTACTGGAACTGTGCCAGGGGTATACAAATTTAAACATATTTTTTGGCCTACTTGTTAAAATTTGTTTTGAACTAAATTTAGACTTGTGCAAACGTGTTTTTGCCAAATGCAGCAAAATTCATATTATTTTTTTATCTGATGGAAAACAAACCAATAATCTTTACAAAAATAATATCTTAACAACAGTTCCAAAACTAGTTCGTGTCTAAAGTCTGCGAGATCTATAATTTTAACTAATTAAAACGATTAGAATAGCATAGATTTTTCGGTAAACTACCTGTAATATCTTCTTTGCTGCCTTTTCCATGAAAGATTTGCTCAATTGGACAAAATCAGTTCCTAGCATACTATACCACATACTATTTAAAGAGTATAAAAGTACAGCATGCTTCAGGGCTCAGCGAAGCTGTCGGAACTGCAAATCAAATGAAATTTAAGTAGCACAGCTCAGCAGTAGCAGCCCGCCAGCAGAGGGGTGTCTTGATCATCGCCTAACGATTTATTGTGGCAACGATTTTCAGACTGAATCATCTCCGCTCCCGGGGGGGAATCCTCCATTCTTTCCACCATTAAACGGACTCGATTGTTCCCAAGTTTTTGTTCCAGCCTCTGAAAGTATGCTAGCAATTTTACGATTTAATTATGCCCGATCATAATGGTAATGGGAAGGCTGCACTTGTTCTTTTTCTTTTGGGCAAAGAAGGAAGCAGACGGAGACTGCCAAAGTACTGTACCAAAATGCCAACGGTTTCCAGACCGATCTATTATTCTAATGTCGTGTGGCCGGCAAGATCGTGTTCTTACTACGAGGGGCATTCAAAAAGTAAGTTTCCCTAATTTTAAAATGAAGTACAAAACAATTTTTAGGTTACAAAATGAATATTTATTAATTATTTGACTCACAAACTATTTTTCTACATAGTCACCTTCGACTTGAATACATTTTTCGTATCTGTTATAGAGTTTATGCAAACCTTGTTTAAAAAAAGACGTGTCCTGTTTTTGGAGCCATAATTTGACAGATGTTTGGACTTCTTCGTTTGAAACAAAATGCTGCCCACCTAAGCTTTCTTTAAATTTTGGAAAAAGAAAAATGTCACTTGGTGCGAGATCCGGAGAGTAGGGTGGGTGATCGAAAATTTACCATTTGAATTTTTCCAATAAAGTTATCGTTTTTTGAGCAGAATGAGGCCGTGCATTATCATGAAAGAGTAAGATTTTTTTGGATAATTTTCCTGGACGTTTTCGTCTGATGGCATTTTTAAGCTTATTTAAAACTTCGCAGTAACGATCCGCATTGATTGTTGTGCCAGGTTCCAAAAAACCAACCAACAAAACACCTAACTCGTCCCAAAAAACTGTGGCCATGATTTTTCCAGCAGAACGTTGAATTTTGCTTTTTTGGAGCACTTTCTTCTGGTTTCTTCCAAACCATGCTTTGACGCTTTGTTTCGGGATTCGTATGATGACACCACGTTTCATCACCCGTCACAATGCGTGAGTAGAGACTATCGCCTTCTTTCTTAACTATTTCAAAAAATTTTTGAGTAGCGACTATTCGTTGATGTTTATGGTTTTCGGTAAGCAGGCGTGGGACCCATCTTGCGCAAACTTTGCTGTAACCAAGCATATCCTTCAAAATTGAAAAGATTAAAGTTCGGCCAATTTCAATATCAGGAGGAATCAATTCGAGAATATCATCGATGGTCAGCCGTCTGTCCTCTTCAATAATTTTTTGAACAGCTTCAATAGCTCTGTCCGTAGTGGCTGTTTTTGGACGTCCTGCACGCTGTTCATCATGAACTTCTGAACGTCCCGCGATAAAATCAGCGCGCCATCTTCGCACCATTTGCACACTCATACAATTCTCACCATAAATTTCCACTAGTTCACTGTGAATTTTGTTACTATTCAGTCCTTTTGAAGTTAAAAAACGAATAACTGCACGCAATTCACAATTGGACACGTTTTGCAATGGTAGCTCCATGGTTGTTGTGTTTATACTGCTGAAAAAACTATTTTCGGTCACCAATACCAGTGCCGCTCTTATCGATAGACTCTTATCGATAGACTCAACACTGATGTTGTGTTCAGTGCGAGGCCGCTAGACCAGGGAAACTTACTTTTTGAATACCCCTCGTAAAAAATGGACTCTTACAAGAAGAACGAACAAATATCCGAACATAATCCCATTTTTAAAGATTGTAGTGCTTATCAATCCAATCCAATCCAATCCAATCGTAAATATCCATTCCAAACTTCGTATTCTCAAAGAATACGGCCTGAATCCAAAATAAATGGATTTGCGATTTGGATTGCTTTTGACAGACAAATTATTTCCAGTGTTGAATATAACTAAATGGAATTGCGATTTGGTGCTGAATTCGACAAAGAAATAATTTCCGTGTTGAACATAACCATTAAAAGACAATTTTTTGTTTTAGTTTTTTTTTTTATTTAGTGTATTTTTGATTAGTTTCTTTTTGTTTATTCGACACCAATGTTTTTATGTTTAGTTTATTTATGTATGTGTTTGATTTTTTGGAGTTTGTTGAAGACACGACAGTATAAAGAGTTTTTGTATATTTTTCGAGAACACTGACAACAGTAATGTAGACTTGTTTGTAGATTTTTGGAAGACACCATTATGTAGAGAATGTGTTTATTTTTTTCCGTGTATTTTTCGAGAACACAGACAACTGAAAAGTGTTTGTGAGAAGCCTGCGGATGTAATTGGAAAAGATTAATTCATTAATTCATAATTTAGGATTCGAGTTTATTTAGGCACTTACCTGAAGCCTCCTGTAATTTTGTTTTTTTTTCACCGTTACATATTTTTTTTAATTTTATTATTTTACTATTTTTTCGTTTTTCTTTTAATTATTTACAAAATATATAATACCGAGACGATTATGGAGGATATTTTTCGAGCTTTAGATTTTTGAGTTTTCTGTTTATTTTTCACGAGACTGCCTTTTGGAAACTGTGTAAAGTTTGTTGTGGAAGACACCATAATATGAGTAGAATGAGTTTGTATATTTTTTTGTATATTTTTTACCACACCGGAGAACATGACGTGACGTAGCTGTGTTTTTAGTTGGATAGGCCCCAAAACTGCAGATGTAATTGGAAAAGATTAATTTATAATTTAGGATTCGAGCTTATTTTGGTTCTTACCTTCAGCCTCCTGTAATTTTGTTTTTTTTCACCGTTAACATTTTTTTAATTTTTAGTTTTTTACTATTTTTTTTTCGACTTTTTTTTTAATTATTTAAATTTTTTTTTCCTTTTTGTTTTTATATTTTATTTTTTAATTTTTTTTTTAATTTTTTTAGGCTTTTTTGTTTTATAAAAATTTTCACTTTATGCTTACACTCGAAAAGTTAGAATGAGCTCTACTGGAATTTGTGCTAGGGGTATACAAATTTAAACACATTTTTTGGCCTACTTGTTAAATTTTTTTTCAGATGTACATACTCTTCAAAGTGAAGAACTTCCTCCAAGACCAAATCCTAGATCCGCACCTGTTTTAATCCCCAAATAGGGCACATACTTCCTCGATCCAAAAGTTCCCGAAATTTGTGCAGAATTTAAAAATTCAAGATTATTCATCAAAATAGATATTATCCCCTTCAAAGAATTCCCCAACGACTGTAAAGCCTTAATAACAGCTCTTAATCCAATCTTCGAAACATTTTTTATAATCGGTTTGCGATATGATCATCATCAGATTCATCTTCCATTATGCCTTGATCTTATCTCGGGTAATGTAACACATTACGCGGAGCGTTTTTATGAGTCAACCGTATAGGAAAAACTTGTAGAAAGCAAAATCAGCTTAATTCTGTGGTTCTTGAATGGTATTCATTACGTTTTTTCAAAGTTGTCTTGGAAATCATGTCTTTTGCGCGGTGCTTTTTTTTGTTTGGGTGAAATTTCGGTTTTTCGGCATCATCTTTGCAGCGACACTTTTGAGGTCCACATCTTTCACCAAAATACCTTAAACGGATCCTAAAGCAATGCCAAACTCCTCTGCCAACTCGCTAATAGTCAGTTTGCGGCTTACGGTCATTCATTTTTTGATCGTGTCAATGTTTTCGTCGGTTTTCGATGTCGATGGCCTGCCACACATCTTTTAAGGACTCACGGCAATTTCTGAATCTATCGTGTCGAAAAACTTTTGTAACATTTCCAATGTCATGGCACGATTTTTAACGCAAATTTTAATACATATTCAATTATATTTTTAAAATTGTAAAAAATCTAAAACGGATGTACTGACTTTTACGTCACTTTTACAAATGTCAAGCTAAAAATTTCATAAAATGTCAATGACAGATGTGTAGATTTAAGAAACAAAAAGTGGCATCGAAAAGGGTAGCTAAGAGCGCCACACGATGATGATTCCGGGAACTTTTTGATCGAGGTGGTATGTTCAAGTCTATTTAATGAAAAAGCAAAGAAACATTTTTCAAACAAATTCGGACACATCGTTTTGCCACTAGTGGACGATGCTTTCCTGGCTTTCCTCAAAAGTTCACTTGACCGCTACTCTCACCAAGCAGTCCAAGCAGTTTTCATACTCCCGTATTGGCAAAAAAGGAAAAATGTTGAGGCGGCAACTTGCCTCCTCCCAATGCTAGTGGCGATGTTGTTCCATTTTAATTTGGCGCAAAAGAAAAGGAGGCATCGGAGACCGTCAATGTTATCTAAAATATGATCACGGTGACTAAAGAAGTAGATGTGCCGATGTGCGTCTTGAGCCTCGCCCAACGATTTATTGTGGCAACGAGATTCAGACAGAATCATCTCTGTACCTGGGGCAATCCTCCCTTCCTTCTGTTAAGCATTAAACGGACTCGATTGTCAGATGCCTAAGTTTTTGTTTTGCAGCCTCTGAAAGTATGCTAGCAATTTTTCGATTTAATTATGCCCGATCATAATGGTAATGGGAAGGCTGCACTAGTTCTTTTTCTTTTGGGCAAAGAAGGAAGCAGACGGAGATTACCAAAGTACTGTACCAAAATACCAACGGTTTCCAGATCGATCTATAATTCTAATGTCCTGTGGCCAGCAAGATAAATCTACGTATTTAAAACGGAAAAATGTTGAGGCCGGCAACTTTCTTCCATCGCAATGCTAGTGAGCGATGTTGTGAAAAAGAGTCGTGTTCTTACTAGAGGTGGAGAACTATCGATAGTCGGCGCCATCTGATAGTAATTTCACAACCATCGATAGTTGACGAAAGTACTATCGATAGTCGACGATAGTCCCGTCCACAATAATATAAATATTTGGTTTTTAATTTAATGTTTGATTAATTTTTACACAAGAAAATTCATATACGATATTAATGTTTTTGATCCAAAAGTTTTGGTTCAAGAATTAAAGAATGTTCACATTTTCTTCCTTGAGCCTGGTTCGCCTCTCCGAAACAATTAGGCGAAGCTACAGAATGCATCGACGATCTACAACTGTCGCTTGTCGCTGCGATATTGTCAGTATCCGCCGAAATACCTGCAGCTGGAGTGCTGGAATCTGCGACATGATTTTCCAAGTCAGGGTGGAATCGTTTCAGATGATCATGCAAATTTGAAGTATTTCCGCAGTTAATGCTGCTGCAATCGCATGCCTGACTTTCAGAACTCGACACACTGAGTGTGAGGCAGTCCCGACGTTTACCTTAAATTCGACACATAGTCATGATACTTCATAACTACAGTATGAACTCGGTAATCGCAACCCTCGATACACACAATTCCTCGATTTTCGCAACACTAAGAAATATAGCATTGTAACCTTTTTCCTATTTCTGAACGAGCTTCGTGAGACAAGTTATATATTTTTCCTCGGTGGTTGCAACCTTCTCAATAAGTGAAATTACCTAGATTTCTATTACGCTGCGGTTTAACCGAGATTATAAAGCTGCTACTTTAAAAGTTATGCATGTATGCCATTATTAGCAGATCGCATTTCTTTTAATTGAGGTATCACTGTTTTAATAAATTTTTTCACAAATATTTTTCACCAGACACAAAAACGCGCAAATTGTACTTTTTGGTGATGTCAAAGCTATCGGAGAACTATCGATAGCTGTCGGCACTATCGTTAATGTCTGGCTGCTATCGATGGTAGCTCGATAGTGCTATCGATAGTTCTCCACCTCTAGTTCTTACTAAATAATGGACTCTTACAGGAAGAACGAACAAATATCGAACATAATCCCATTTTTAAAGATTGTAGTGCTTATCAATCCAATCAATTCAATCGTAAAAATCCATTCCAAACTTCGTATTCTCAAAGAATACGGTCTAAATCCAAACTAAATGGATTTGCGATTTGGGTTGCTTTTGACAGACAAATAATTTCCAGTGTTGAATATAACCATTAAAAGACCATTTTTTGTTTTAGTTTTTTTTTTATTTAGTGTATTTTTGATTAGTTTTTTTTTGTTTATTCGACACCAATGTTTTTATGTTTAGTTTATTTATGTAGTGTTGATTTTTTTGGACTTGTTAGCTTGTGTTGAGTTTTTGTAGATTTGTTGAAGACACTGACAGACAGTTTGTTGTGGAAGACACCATAATATGAATAGAATGAGTTAAGACACCATACTAAAAAGAGAATGAGTTTGTATATTTTTTGCCACTCCGGAGAACGTGAAGTGACGTAGCCGTGTTTGTAGTTTGGTGGGCCCCAAAACTGCAGATGTAATTGGAAAAGATTAATTCATTAATTCATAATTTAGGATTGGAGTTTATTTAGGCACTTACCTGTGTAATTTTTTTTTTTTTTTATAAATTTATTACAAAATATATAACACCGAAACGATTATGGAGGATATTTTTCGAGTTTTAGATTTTTGAGTTTTCTGTATATTTTTCACCACACTACCTTTTGGAATCTGTGTGAGTTTGTTGTGGAAGACACCATAATGAAAAGAGAATAAGTTTGTATATTTTTTGCCACTCCGGAGAACATGACGTGACGTAGCTGTGTTTGTAGTTTGATGAGCCCCTAACTGCAGATGTAATTGGAAAAGATTAATTCATAATTTAGGATTCGAGTTTATTTTGGCACTTACCTGAAGCCTCCTGTAATTTTGTTTTTTCTTCACCGTTACACATTTTTTTAATTTTTATTTTTTTACTATTTTTTTTTCGACTTTTTTTTTAATTATTTAAATTTTTTTTTCCCTCTTTGACTTTGTACTTTTATTATTTAAAATTTTTTTATAATTTTTTTTGTTTTATAACAAATTTTCACTTTATGCTTACACACGAAAAGTTAGACTGAGCTCTACTGGGCACAGTTCCAGGGGCATACAAATTTAAACACATTTTTTGGCCTACTTGTTAAATTTTTTTGTACTAAATTTAAACTTAATTGGAAAGCATATTTTTGCTAAAAAGGGCCTTAACTTTATCAACATAATTTTTTTTTTAGCACAATGCTAAATGCATCTTATTTAACCCAAAAGCTATTTATCAGTTTATGATAAAGAGGACCATCGTTATCATTAATTACAATTATAATTCCATAATTTTTTAATCTGTACTTAATGCTACAATGGGTATATTTGAAGTAGTCAAGGCATAGTTCCCAAAGTTACCTAAAGAGTGAGAGAAACTAGGAATAAATTGTTCTAATATAGATTAAAGATTTTTTCGCAATAAAATTTTGTTAAAGTATTTTTCAATTATATAAAAATTAATATATGCCAACCCAGGGCAAATGCATAAATTATTTAAATGCAATAACTAGACATACTATTTCTATGAAATTATATTTTATGCGGACATTTAGTTTCATAATAAAATCTGCGAAAAAGCAATTATATTATGGCTCCTGTAAATTCTTCTGAATTTAGTTAGTTGTTGTATAATAACTAAAATTCCAATCTCTAATTACTGATTGGTTTTAAAATATTATATAAAGCTGTGGAAGCTGTGAAAATAAAATGAAATTAAATTTACATTTCAATAGAATTTTCTCAATAAAAAAAAATAAAATGAAATTGAAACCGAAACAAAAAAAAAATTACTTGAATTTACGTGCAAATTTTTTCTGTGAATCTGATAAAAATTTTCATGTATCATGGTCAATAAATAAAAAAAAAATTGTTTTATGTTTGTAAAGCTAACAATTAAATCAGTTATCCGTTTAGTAAATCACTTTGAGGTTAACTAAAGTTTATTTATTTGTGTTTATATAACAGTAATCAGGAGCGGATATAGGATCTGGTTTTGGGGGTTTTATTCACTTGAAAGCAAAGAATATAGATATATATATATAGTTCTATGTTCTTAGCTTGAAAGTGTAAATAAAATATTATATTTTTGTAATATATTACAGCTCGTAAAATACTTTCAACCCATTTTTCTAACTTTTTCGGGGAATCCGGACTCGAGGCCTACCTGTGTTCCGCTACTGCTTTATTAAAACATGAAATTAATTTGAAATTGATCAAATTTTAGCATTTTTAGACACACACAACTTTCGTTGTTATTTTCATTCTTGGAAATTGAACGCATTAATTAAACCGAATATTTTGTATAGTATAGAGGTTGCTTTGAACATTTTTTAAAATTAAATTTTATATAATTCTTAGAAAAATATTTTCATTACAATTTCCAAAACATGTGTAACATAATAAATCATTTTCTGTCAAATTAGTCACTCCTCCTCGCACTTAAATTTCAATCAATCGAAAAAAAATTTTAATTTTCTTCTCGTTTTTTTTTTAAATTTTTGACGTGACAACGTCTTAAATTAGGTTTGTATGGGTGGCACCATTGAAAAAGTCTAACGATAACCGTAACGATAAGTCTAGCGATAAATAATCGTAACGATAAGTGGCATTTTTATTTTTGGTTTGCGCTCTGCTCTTATCTATAAACGAACCAGCGACTTTTTGTGAATCGCAGCAGCAACAAGCAACGCACAGCGTCAGCCGCACCGCTTAGCGCTCAGCACCAAACTGGCACTGCTCAAAGCGGTGGCTATTTTTAGTTTTGAGTGAGCGCAACTGATTAACTGTTTGTATTTTTTTTGTGCTCTCAATCTCATTATTTTATTGTTGTATTTGCGATGTGCGCTACGCGAAGCAGCGAGTAAACGTGCTCTTAAATAATTAAAAATCAAATTAGTGTCTGCATGCCCAGTAGGAAAATTGACAAAGTGACTGCTTGTGTAATATAATAATACTTTTTGTAAGCAAAATGGTTAAATTAATTTTTTGAAATTATTTTTTTAACGCAAATTTGTGTTTAATAATTATTATGTCATGCAATATTAATTATTATGGTTAGATATTTTATTGAAATTAATAAAAATAAAAAATGTAATAGCAGCTTACATCGGTTATTACATACATATAATTAAATTGAATGTGTTTCAATTATTATACCTTCAATTGTGTAGTTTAGTAACAATATATTGTGCTTTAATAATTACACCTTAATTGTGTAGTTTGGTAACAATACATATTATAAAAAAACAAATATTTTATCTATTATTTATTATTTATTATCTACTGCCGAGAAAATTTTATTTTATTAAGAGATACGAAAACGTAAAGTCTGACAACTCGTTTCTTAATTTCATGAAATATACGTATAATCTTGATTGCGTATCAAACGTTTGTAAGTCAACTACGGTAAAAGAAACAACCATCGACTTGACTTTCGCAAGACACATTACAGCAGAAACACTTCCTTTCATTTCCTATTTCTCCTATCATCGTCCTATCCTCAACAAAATCACTCAAATAGGAATTAGTTAAGTTTTAGTTTACATGTACGATGTTTTAGCAAACAAAATATATTTCTATAGTTACAATTTGTGCAATTCTTATTTTCATTCAATTCTATGTTCCTATTGTGCAATTTTATAATATTCATATCAATAAATATTCTACCGAGAAAAGGACGTTGTCACGTAAAATCTTCGCCCGTAAAACCGACTTTACAGGCACCAGTTTTTTTTGGTGATTTTCAAGGTTACAAAATGGCGTAGCCACAATGACCGCCAAAGCAAAGTAACTGTAGTTCAATTAATTTAATCACTTATTTTAGTTTTCTCTCAAAAAAATTTTAGTACATCCTCTGTTTTATGCTAGATAAGATAATGTTGAGGCAGCTGATTATAAGTATCTGATTAAAAATGGTTTATCCAAGATGGCCGCCGAAAACAGAAAAATTATTTTGTATTGTAACACAAGTTGGGTAAATAAATGTGGTTTTCGGGATCTCTGAAAACGAATCTGCGTAATAATATCAAAGGTAATTGATTGTAAGTACCTTATTAGTTTTTCAAAATTTTAAAATGGCGAATCCAAGATGATCGTTGAAAACAGAAAACAAATTTTGTTTTATAACACATTTAGGTATACAAATATAAGTTTTCGGCATAGCTGCACACGAATCTGGGGCTGAAATTTCAAAATTCAATATGGCGTCTCCAAGATGGCTGGCGCAGAGTAAAATCATTTTATGTTTGGCTGCCAAAGCTAAAAGCTCAGCTTAGAACATGTTTTTTTTTAGCTTTTACAACTATTAAAAGAGGGAAATCTTTATCCCAAAGAATAATAGACAAAGAATTCGATTTTTTTTTAAAATAATGAACGAACTACATCTGTTAGAAAATGGTTTGTTTCTGCTAATATTAATGGTAAGCGTGTACATTAGAAAAATAACATTTGACAATAAAAAATGTATTGTACAAAATTTAAGAAGCTATGGCTAGAATATATAACATCTGTTGCAGTAAATCAACGTGATTTGACCATTAAGCGAATTGGAGGAAAATCAAAAATACGCTCTCAAAATTAATTTTGGAAAGCATCCTACTTTGAAATAAAACATAAAATTAAGCTATATGAAATTATTTTTTAACTCTTTCACTTTTTAACTCTTTGAAAAATAGCCTCAAAAAGCAATAGTTCTTTGGGCGATGAGCTCACCAGACCAAATCAACGATAATTTTTATTCAGCAATCTATTTATATTCATTATCTTTGCTGAAAATTAACCAAACCTTATTTTTACCGAATATTTTATTTTTCAATTTGTAATTTGCTTGGAAAGCTAAAACTGTTTGCTGCTGTAAATCCAAAACCATCCAATTTTTTTGATATAGGCTGTTAATTCCATCTTTATGGAGCTCATATTTACCTCTTTGTGAAATATGGTCTAATTTGATTTTGAAATTAACCTTTTTTTTACAGTTTTGTGCTGTCTTATATAAATCTGGAAAAAATCTCAGGAAGCTTCAACTTCCATGAAGAATAATGCACAAAATTTCATCACTCAAAAATAGTTATTATGAAAATGACAGAGTTTTGGGCTAAATATGAAAATATAGGCTCACTGGGCAATGTTTCCGCATTTTTTCGCCGAAAATTTGCAAATTCTCCAAAAATAAAATGGTCATACTATTTATGAAAGATTGGGTTAAATTGCCACTTTTTTGGAAAAAAGTCGAGAGCTGAAACTTGTTGGATTTGATGGAACGCATAACAATAGTTGACAATTTTTAGCGGCTCTGTTTACGTTCATATTAGGCTACATTGAGTATAGGTAATTTTTGAAAATCTACATCATTATTCAGAGCATAGTTAAAAAACGATTTTTGCTTTCACACTTGATTGAATATTTAAACAAGTCCATATAACGAGAACACGGAACAGGATTTGATGGAACGTATAGCATTCATTTTTTTATCTGATCGCTCAAATGAGGCCACATTGCGTATACGCTATTTTTGCCTTGAAAGGTTAATCATTATTGAGAGTTCATTCGAATTTTTGAAGAAAAGGATTTTTACATTCTTACGTGTTAAAGACACACTTAAAAAAATATTTTGACAAGTTTATATATTGAGAAGAGAGATCAGGTCTTAAATCGGGACTGTTTGTCGCCTCTCTTGGAACAGACGGGCATGAAGCGCACCTTCTATGACAGGCATCCTGGGGTTTTCATTTTAATTAATGCTGAATGCGTAATAATGATGATCTTTGCACATTTTAAGCACGAGTGCAATTTTTAATCGAAAGATTCGGATTCTCACAAAGTGATTGATTTACACTGTCCACGTTTTCTGCCGTTCTTGATGACCTTGGCCGCCATATTTTGGTTTTCTAAAGTTGAAGCTGTTTTTTTTCCAATTTTTTGTCCCATTTTAAAATGAGGGAGACGCTTGGTACATTATAACGAAACAATAGAATAGACTAATATTTGTCTGGAATATACGTAATATCGTAATTATTATATTCCTTTACCAATAAAATAAGTGTAAATACTTTAGTATACTCGAGAGCTTGATAGAGACACTATATAAATAATATCACATAAAGCTTCTTGTTTATTAGAATTAAAAGAAACGCTAAATAATAGTAAATAAATACTTCTAAAAAAAACTTCGAGTATTTCAGAATCGTCTAATCTATTGTTCAATCTTTATTTCGTATTTTTTTAAATTTTCCTAGTATACATAAGATTCGTCTTGTTGAAGTGAGCGATTTCGTACTCGTTCTTTATTGCACATTATTTGGTACTTGCTATAAGAACCACACACAAAGAAATAAACATACACACAAATACACTCAAATATATATACACACATAAACACATACTCGCGCACTTGAGCGCAATTTTGCGCTGTTTTATGCGGCATTGCACCGTTTGTTGTTCTAGTTGGCTCTGGTGGTAAACTATACACTGGGAGAAAAGTTGTGTTCAAACTGATCGAGTCAGTTAATGAAGACAGGGTTATATATGTTCCACGAACTACTTCCAAGTTAAATATGTTTTACTGTAATTAATTTTGCAAGTTATTTCGTTGAAATGTCTGGCCAGACAATCTTATTACCCTGCTTTATATAAATTTTCAAATTTTCCATGGCTTGATCTAGCATTTAAACAATATGTTGTCAAATATTATCGAGTAATATTAGCTTCCAAAATTTTAAACGTTGAAAGGCCTATCAATATAATATATAAATTTTATCGTAACCCCAAAGAATTTTAAAGTCGCGCGGTATGACATTTCACAACCATGGCGGCCAGTGGACGTATAGGTGTAACCAATCGCTCACCAAGCTGACTCGCATAGAGATATGCCTTGATTGGTAGAAGCTGGACGACGGCGGAGGCGTCTATGTTGAGGTACCCAATGTCGTCGAGATCACGGGCAATAATTTGTGCAGCAGAAAGTCCGTTGACATGGTCCAGTAGTTTGTCAGGCATTGGTGGTTACGTGCACATCCTTGGAGGCTTTAATAACAATACGAACCAATATCACATCAGTTCGCACCAAACTATTGATTATCTTGAATGTAATGGCAGCTGGTGAACCTTTTCGGGTTGATCTTCTCCCCAAATACGGCAATTTTGCTTATTCACGAAGCCGTGGAGACAAAAGTGGGCCTCATCACTGAACAAAATTTTGGTCCACAACAACGGATCTTCATCGATCTTACCAAGAGCCCATTCACTAAAACGGCGACGTGCAGGAAGGTCATTCAGCTTTAAGTCTTGCCTGAGTTGAATTTTGTATGCTTTCAAGGTCGTGTATCATCAAACAATGAATACTGGGTTTCAAATTTGGTGATGGTGTTATGAATTGCAATCCAGGAGGCTTTAATAACAATAAGAAATCTACAAGTTCGAAATAGGACCTTATGTATCTACTCCGACAGTATCGATGAGTTCGTGTATAAAGGCAGTGTATAACTGTCGCTCGTCTCTAGATGAGATGGCTGAACAGTTTTCAATTTATCTCATATGGGTCCCAGGCTATGGGGACTTCGAGGGTAACTGTATTGCAGATGAACTGGCTAGACAAGGAACTACCACGGCCACGTGTAGTATCTGAAGGCAAACTTGGCCGACATACAGCAGCAAAAGAACCAAAAAACTTTGCTGTCTGAATAGAGCCCAGTGCTCATCTGTTATCCGTGCTATCACAGGCTGGCGGGAAACCACGCATCCAGGTTAAAACCTTCCCACCATGACTTCTTTAGAAACTGTGGCGATGAGGAGAAGCTGGAGACGGTGGAACACCTTTTCTGTCATTGCCATGGGCTGGGCAGTAAAAGATTTAGGTTCCTAAAGTCACACTTTCATGACGATTTAACTCAGCTCTCTGAACAGAGTCCAAAATGCGTTTTAAGGTTTATTTAGGCAGCCGGATGGCTTCCCCACCTATTATAGCGGACCACTTAAGTGGGGAAGAGTGGTGAAATAGCTCACACTTGCGGTATCGCAACGGGCCTATCCTTGGCTTAAGTGAGTTGGGACGTCAGTCTATAAGCTGATTTGCGAGAGCGAACAGTTTTTTGAATAGAGGGTTTTCCTTATGGCAATATCCGATAACAGTTGGCAGCTGCTTTCTATCTCATTATCAGCTTATGAGCAAAATATGCATTGTTTTGGCCATTGGGCTTGGGACTTTTACTCGGCCAGAGCTTCATGGAAATATGGCAACAGGAGCACAGAAAAATTTAAAAATATTCTTCAACACTAAAAGTTAAAAATTTGCTTAAATGCTTGCTCTCTTAAAGTCTCCTCTTTTTCGCTCAGTGTAGTTAAACAAATGTGCGTCATATGTGGCTTCCGGTGCGTTGAGTTTTATGCTGAATTTTTTTCGACCCGACGGGGAACTACCGCATTGACATTCAAATAACTTGAAAGCGTTTTCATTGCAGCTACCAGAAAATTGATTTCAATTTTGCTCCGCTTGATATACGAGTGTTTTTAACTGGGTTGACAATTATTGCCATACACATTTTGGCTTTTAGTCAGTCACAAAACAGGAAATACGCTTTCAGTCAATATATTTGGCTTAAAGTTGCGTCGTCGTTGAAGTTTATCGATAAAAGCTGCCAAAGCCCGTTTTGGAAAAACTCATCACAGTCAATGTGTTAAGTGTCATATGGTTAAGCATAGGATCAATTATATATTTTTTTGCAGCATAAACTTCCAGCACTTAATCAACAAAAGAGCTTATGGCTCATTCATCAAGTCTCCAATGCAATCATGACAATGCACTTAAAATTTATGACTACCTCGTTATGAGTTCCCCCAACCCGCCACACACACCCATTAAAACTGACTACATTGTGTCTAGGTTAATACTATGTAATGTGATTTTTATCACAAAAGCCACGGCAGTTACTTTGACTCCTACTCGGGAGGGTTTTTTTCCTACTTTTTTTTTGTTGGCCTGGCCAGCATATAAACGTTTCTATTAGCTCCAAACGACTTGGACAGAGAATTCAAATTCAAATAACGTGTACATAAATTTCCCTTCCGTTTTGCCCTGATTTAGTTACTGAGTGTGACCGACCGCCTTATAGGCGTCATTTGATGGCTTAATCATGTCGCCTCATCTCTCGATGGTCAGTAAGCAAAGGAAATGGCTAAATTGAAAAACGCCATTGGATATTCCGATTACTTGTGGTGCAACAACAATCGAATAAAAAAATATGAGAACATTAACTAAAGTATGCGTAATCTTTAAATGCTCTGTAGTTTGTATAATTTTCGATAAATATAAAAAGTATTTTATAAAGTCGATGGAAAAAAGGGAGTAACTTGGAGTTTTCCCTATTTATATTTTAAAATTATTATATTTGAAAAACAATTAGTTTTTCATGCGATATTATCTGCGGCTGAAAAAAATCCTCAACACTAGCTTACACGAAAAATGAACCTTCGAAAAAAAGTAATTTTTCCCGAGAAACACGGAAATTACAACCTTTTTTCTACCTAAGCAGCGTTCCCGGGATTTTTTCGAAAAACATGATTTGGGTACTTTTTTAGGTATTTGTTCATATCTCTTGAACAACATTTTGTAAACTAGTGTAATTAAAAAAAATATTTTTTTTTTATATTGTACATAGTTCTTCAAAATATATCTAAGTGCATGATGATTTTGGGATTGATTTGGAATCCGACAAATTTGCGATCATCTACAGCTGAAGAAATCCGTAAATTGTAAAAAAATCTTGTAATCAGCTCTACAACATTAAAATCGAGTCTACGGCTAGAATCGTCTAATGCTTTAAGATTTTGCTGTCCTTAATATCCGGAGATCTGTAAAATAATTAGTTGCACTTTCGAGATAATCTTCATCTGAAAAAAATACAATAATTAGACAAAATATTTTGATCTGTAATGCACAGGATTAAAATCGAAGTAGAGCATTTATTCCAAATAAAAAAAATCGATAAATCTATAAAATATTTTATTCCATCACACAGCTCTACAAAAAATCGCAGCTAGACTATCAGTATGTTAGGTTAGTAAGGGAGGTTGCTGGCTTGAAACCGACACGTTTTGATACCGCAGATCTCTCTATAGAGCTTCTCCTGAGATAGCTAGAAGGATTCCCAACCCGTTGCCACGACGTAGCTAGCTATCCTTCTCGAACATATAAACGCTAGCTCAGCTAGGTTATGAAGGAAATAATTTCCCAGATACTTATTCCTACGTCTACTAAGAGCCTCACAGGAGAAGAAGAAGTGTTCTACGGATTCACTTTCTTCTTCGTCTTTGCAGCTTCTGCAAAAGTCTTGGCTCGGAGCAATCATTCTAGTCGCATGTGTTGCGACAAGCCAGCGTCCAGGGATTGCTCTGACAATTGTCGAACACTGCGATCGTTTGAGTCCGCAAAGCCTTATGGATCTTTTTGGGTCAATTTAAGGCCATATCTGAGACAAAATGTACTTGAGATCTATTTTCTCCCTTGTTTGAAAGTGGCCATAGGTATACGAATATCGTCCTTATCCTGTAGGAGGTCGTGCCCTGCGTGGCCAATTCATCTGTGGTTTCGTGGCCTCTAATGTTTTGGTGTCCTGGCACCCAAATGAAGATAATAAACTGCTATGCCATCTTTTGAATAGATTTGCGGCAGTTTTTGAATGTCACCGAGTTCGGGGATAGTGTTCAAAGTGACTTTGCCTAGCTCTTCCAAAATATGTTTATCGCACCGGTTTCCAGATGCGCAAGCAGATCAAAGCCTCGTTAATGGCAAGAATCTCTGCTTGAAAAACACTGCTTATTTTATAAGAATTTGGTTTCTCCTAATTTTCCATTTTGCACCATCTATTGCTGAAATGGACGTCGGTGGCGTAAGTGGTAGCGTACTTACTCGGTCGGTGGTTCGATTCCCTGCAGTAGCACTGGTACTGTTGGCTCAAAGACGCTATTTGCCACACAAGGTTCGGATTCGGCTATAAGCTGTAGGTCCCTGTTCTGTTCGAACAGTTATTAATAGAGATCCCCATGCCCCTGCAAGGCGTGAGTAAGGGAATTATTGTTTATAGGTGAAATAAAATGTAAAAAAAAATATTCTTTTACATCAATATCACAGCGATACAAAATATCGAGGTAGAGCTCTTTATGCCAAAGCTTCTTTTTTATGATTTCGGAATCCTAATCTGAAAAAGAAATAATTTTGATTTGGAGCGAACCAGCACTCGTATTGGACACTGGACCTTCCTTTCACCTTTTTTGAATCACGAAAGGACGACAGTAATTGCAACTAGCTCCATCCGTCCCCGGGGGGAATCCCGCCTACCCACCATCGTCCATTAAACGGACCTGATTGTACATATTCGCAAGTTTCTGTTTGAAGCCCCTGAAAATATGCTAGCAAAATTTTCAATTTAATTATACCTGACCATAGCGACCTCGATGCACTAGATTATCATTCAAGAGGATGTGGGTTCGATTCCCACGCTTAGCAGAGTCCTGTGCTTTACACTTTACTCCCATTATCGGTATCACAAAGGGCCTGTTCTTGGCCTAAGTGAGTTGGAGCGTTAAGTCCCAACTGCAGCCTTAACCTACCGACCAACCTACTCCTCTTGAAAGCTTGGGACTGCCAGTGCGTTCATCGTCGTTGAAGAACTCATGGTCACTTCCGAAACGATCTTCATTTCCAATGGTGCACATGATTTATAGCGGAAAACTATATACAAAATCGGGGTTACAAGTGAACTGACTTTTACGTCACTTTTACAAATGTCAAACTAAAGATTTCATAGAATGTCAATGACAAATATGGCAATTTAAGAAAACAAAAGATACGTCACATTGGACGACAGATGATGATTCCGGGAAGAAGAGTATTTAATGAAATAGCAAAGAATTGTTTTCAAACAAATTCGGGCACTTAATTTTGCCACTAGTGGACGATGCTTTGCTGGCTTTCCTCAAAATTCACTTTACCGCTACTCTCAACAAGCAGTCCAAGCAGTTTTCATACTGCCGTATTGGCAAAAGAGGAAAAATGTTGAGGCGGCAACTTGCCTGCTCAGAATGCTGGCGGTGATGTGGTTCCATTTTAATTGGCGCAGAAGAAAAGGAGGCAACGCAGACCATCAATGTTATCTAAAATATGATCTCCGCCACCGGGGGGAATCCTCCCTTCCTACAGTCCTTCATTAAGCGGACCTGATTTTACATATTCCCAGGTTTTGTTTGCAGCCCCTGAAAGTATGCTAGCAATTTTTGATTTATTTATAGCTTATCATAATAAAGGGAAGGTGCTTTTTCTATTGAGCGAAGAAGGAAGCAGAGGAAGACTCACAAAGATACTTAAAGAAAGATCAGGATGACTACAGAGGTCGATCTAGCAAGATACCCGTCACTTTATTGTTGCAACGGTTTCTAGACCGAATCATATCGCACAATTCTGATGTCCTTTGGTCAGCCATGTAGTTTTTTTACTCGCAATTTTCACAATCTCTCTATGCATATAAACCACAGAACCTGGCGGGGATCCAATGCGATATTTGTAAGAATATCGTGAAAAGCAGTCTCGTTCTTGTTAAATAGTGCACTTTTGTAGGGGGACCTTTTAAGAACGAACAAAAATGGAATATAATCCCATTTTCAAAGATAATAGTGCCTATTTATCCAATCCAATCGTAAAAACCATGCCATTCTCCTAAGTTCCCATATCAGCGCTATTCAAGAAGCGTTACAAACTAAATCCAAACTAAATGGAATTGCGATTTGGTGCTGAATTCGACAAAGAAATAATTTCCAGTGTTGAACATAACCATTAAAAGACAATTTTTAGTTTGTTTTTTTTTTTTTTTATTAGTGTATTTTTGTTTAGTGTATTTTTGTTTAATTTACAACAGTGTTTAATGTTTAGTTTATTTGTGTAGTGTTTTTGACTTTGCTAGTAACTAGACTTGTTGTATCCGTATAACCATTGATCTAGTGGTTATTTTTTGCATCGTTATGTAACCTAAAAACAATTAGCGAAAGTAATCGGAAAAGATTTATTCATTAATTCATAATTTAAGATTCTAGTTTATATTTGCACTTACTACTTGCCAATAGGATATGTAGTGTTTTTGACTTTGCTAGTTTGTTTGTTTGTTGTATCCTTTTTTTTTACATCGTTATGCCCTAAAAACAATTTGCGAAAGTAATGGGAAAAGATTAATTTATTAATAAACAATTTAAGATTCGAGTTTATTTTTGCACTTACTAATTGCCAATAGGATAGCCAGCAAGACTTGCAGCCAGTATTTGTAAATATTGTTTTTTTTTTTGAACCCTGGTCCGTTTCTTATTATTTTGTTAAATTATTTAAAACATTTTTTTTTTTTTTTTAAATATACTTTTTTTATTTTTTATTTAATTTTTTTTTTTCACGTGTTTTTTATAAAAATTTTGTACTTTATGCTTACAAACTAAAAGTTAGACTGAGCTGTACTGGAACTGTGCCAGGGGTATACAAATTTAAACATATTTTTTGGCCTACTTGTTAACATTTTTTTGAACTAAATTTAGACTTGGTGGCAAAACATGTTTTTGCCAAATTCAGCAAAATCCATATAATTTATTTATCTAATGGAAAATAAATCAATATTCTTTACAAAAATAATATCCTAACAACAATCCCAAAACTAGTTCGTGCCTAAAGTCTGCGAAATCGTGAATTTTACCTAAATAAAACGATAAGAATAGCGTCGATTTTTCGGTAAACTACGTGAATACCTTCTTTGCTACCTTTTCCATCAAAGATTGCGCAATTGGACAAAATCAGTTCCTAGATACTTCCAATAAATCGCAAACCACTTCGCACTATTTAAAGAGTATAAAAGTACAGCAAGCTTCAGGGCTCAGCGAAGCTGTCGGAACTGCAAATCAAATGAAATTTAAGTAGCACAGCTCAGCAGTAGCAGCCTGGCTGCAGAGGGGTATGGTGGAGCTGCCATCGTTCAATGGCCAACCAAGAAAAGTTCCAACGTGCCACCCATTTGGCCACATTGGGGCACATGTAGTCATGACGCCGCAGCCACGTGGGTGGCCTTTGTAGCGGCGGCTGCTCCTGCACGAAGCTGCCTCAACTGCGGACAGCAAATGATGCTGTCATAATGACACTGGCCACAGAGTGGGCGCCGGGGGGAGGTTGTGTGCTTGTGGGCTGGGCTGAGTGTGTTTACGGGGGGGCGTATTGGTAGTAAATCGAGTACAGCGTCAATAATGACGCTACGCCCACATGCGCTCAAATCGCAGCTTATTAAATTGATGAATAGAAAAGAAATACGAGCCAACTAGAACTTGGGCCAAAAGACGCCGCCAACGAGGCACAGTGGTCGAGGTTGTGAGTTTAGTTGGATTTTACAAAGAACTAAAAGAGAAAAGCGGATGACTTTGTATACTTTGAGGAATAATGATTTTTTATTGATGAATCGGTACTAAGTGTTATCGAGTATAGATTGCTAGGGATTACGGATGGTTAACATCGTCACAGAAACAACAAGCTATTATTATTATTCGAACCTTCAAAACCAACACAACATTTTATTTCGAGATCGGTCATCGAAGCTTTTGTAAAGTTTTTCAGTGCGCCGAATCCAAATTCGAGGTGAAAATACTTTACTTTCCAAAAATCATTTTCTCATTGAGTTTTTAAGGTTATGTCGGAAATATGACAAGGCTTATTTCAGCGAGCCGGTACCGGTGTCTTTCCGGATTTTATTTAACGTGGTATGTTCCTTTGCAGGATTAAAACCACGGCGTTCAAATATGCAACTTGAGTGTACATTTAACACAATGAGTCTGGATTAATACGCCAACTAACGCCCCTCAGAGCAATCAGTCGAGACCGATATTTCTTTGGTAACAATTTGAAAGCATGTTTTTGGGCATGCAATTCCCTTCTTGGTGAGGGGCGAGATGTATCTATCATCTCTCCTGCTTTATGGCTAGCAGCACCCGGTTGAGATCGCAACACCACGCCGAGCCAAGCTGACTCTACCCGCGATTTGGGTTTCAACCACAGCCACCACGATACTCTCACAAGGGGGCCCACCTCAATGAGTGCGCTTGGACTTATACTCAACCCGTGGTACCGAAATTAAGGGCTCGGTTTGCCCTCTCCTTTCAGTCCCATCCGTGTTTCAATCATCTGCCGGCGACGCATAATTACGACTTCCTTTCAGCATCCACTCTTCAGTCGAATGTGGCGCACCCATTTCCTGACGATCCCCATTTAGTCGCCTCTTACGACTAGCAGGGGAACACTGAGGTAGATATTCTAATCCCGCTACCCCACGGGAAGGTACTAAAGTAGCAGTAGTGCCCGGCATTTTTTCATCAATCGAATCACGAAAGCGTGACACGTATTTTGCACCTCCCAAACCGATGTGCTTGTTGGCGATGCAGGGGGATTTCGCGTCTGCTAATGGAAACCCATTGGAGTAAATATTCCGTCATTGTTTAAATCCATGAAGTCTGATTTCCATTCTAGGACAGTGATTTATTTTTGAAGCCTGAGAGCTGCCGTTGACTATTTGGGTTCCTCCGCCACCTTCTCTTTTGCATATTCCTGTCCATAAAGCACGCAACGCGCAACAATCTGAGTCCAAGTAATTCAGTTTGGCTACCCTATGTGGGGGTTTGTTAACAAAGTTTTCTATCTCCGAACTGCGTGGTCCGCGGAAGGTATTTCATTTCCCTCCTACAACCTATATCTGGCAGGCTTCCCCTTATCAGCACATCGCGACGCACACTCTAGGGATTTCAGGCTTCCCCGAGGCCGCATTAGAAGAAATGTAACCTAAGAAGAAAAGTGCGGTATACGAAGACAGCAGGAGACAAGGCCAAAAATGTATAATCTTTTACTAAAAAAAAATTATTTTAATACTAGCCTACTTCAAGAGTCTTATTAGAGAAGAGTCTATCTTTATATTCTGTTTTTGATATTTTGATGAATAAGCGACAATCGATATTATCTTCTCTGCTTCTCTTTTTCGGCCACAAAATATTTAATATACATGTACCCTTTGCCAAATTAAAGCCAGTGGCGGAATTGAGGGGTACCTTCGGGTTCAAGCCCCCAAATATTAAAAGTCCCGGAATCCGCTACGTGAACAAAGTGTAAGTTATATATGCAAGGTAAAGTAGAAGACATCGGACAGATCTCTTATTATGTCGCGGGAAGCAAGTTTATTTTTTTAATTCGATAGCGAGGAATATCGATTAAGGTTATAGCTCCCATAGGGTAAAGGTATAGCTCCCATGAAAACAAAACTTTTAGCACATAATTTCTTTGCTTATGAAGATATATTTACATAATTTGGCGTTGGGATACATTTTAGAATTCCCAATAATTACACAAAAATTTAAAAGATATCATATAGCCCTGGTGGGAATTGTCAAAATAACTTTTTATGATATTTTTTTGTATTTCGTTTGTTTAGAAGAAAATTCATTAACTTATGTCTGTTTTGGTGATGTAGGGTATCTCCAGGTTCACCGAGAGGTTGGGAAAGTGTGGCGAAAGGGATTTCTTGGGCCAGGAGTTTCCTCAGGATTTTTTCCCTATGATCCTTGTTATGTTCGAGTTTTTCTTCATTTCTGTTCTACTTTTGGTACATTTCGGTATTTTGTGAAACCGTCAATGCTTCCTTAGAAGTGTATTACGTAGTAAGATAGTCATCCGAGCTGTCCTCATCTTTTAACCAAGCCCCACACATAGATACCACTGTTGCTGCATTTCGCTTTGCTGTATTTTATACGTTGGAGCCTTCCATAATCAATATACGACGTGTTTGGTAAAGGAAACCACTTCTATCCAACCGCGTTGTTCCTGCTCAATCAACGAATTTTTTTACGGGTCATACGCCACGAGAATCAAACTCTGTCAATCAAAGTGATTCATCCAATCATTCTAGCTCACGCTAGGATTCAAGCTATTACTTTTCTGTCAATCTGGCAATGAAATATTTCACTTTGCGTTGCTGTCTGTGTGGTCCCAGGTTGGTCATAGAGGGGGTTTTTCAATTTAAAGTGTGTTCAGAAGGCGCAAAACACAATCAATCCATTTTAGGGTGTCCCGTACAGAAAACCTGCCCGCTGGATTCGCACCTGCTATACAAAAAACAGACGGCAAAGTATTGAAATTTAAGTTAGACTTAGCCGCATCGCCCACTGTACGTCGTCCATCTTTTGGCCATTAAATTGTCAACAAGCCGCTTAATTCATAGCGCCTTAAACTATGCAACACTGTAATAAATTTGTAGCTGCCATTAAACACTTTTAATGTGCAAATACCCGTTAAATAATTTCTTAATGAGTTGGCCTTGTTTTTATGGTTTAAGTTCGAGAACTGCTCTTGAATTTTATGTTTTAATTACGAAAAGTGTTTGTCAATAATTTGAACTTTATGGTTTGGAAATTAGGAATTTCAGCTAACTCTGTCTATCCAATCTCTATTCCGCCCTGGGCAACAAACTTCTGTTCGGTACTCATGCATAGTTGATGCAACCTAATATCCAATGATGATTACTAATTTGAATTGCAAATGCAACAAATAATTGTGTCCAATATTTGCAACCTAATCAGCATATTATTCCAAAGAATATACAATCTGTGTGCATATTGCGTAGATAAATCCGCTCGAAGGGAATTAACAGACAAGCTTTCAAAGTGCTCCAGCTTCATGGCCATTATTATCGTCGTCAATAATATTCATGGTAATGAATTAACACATAACCTAATGGAAATTATAGCTATAAGGTAAAAGCTGTATAATAGAACTTTTCGGAGTAATATTATACAGGACAATGAGTTGCTAAGCGGATTATTGCTGTAGATATTTGTATCATTATGTAAAACTACAAGAAGGAGGGGTTCTTGCTACCTGCGTACTTCTCTCGTTTCTTAGGAAGTAGGGATACTTATCAAGTATCAAATGCTCTCAGATTACTCTACCTTTTAGTTGATTGTGGAACTAACTAGCTTTCGAAGTCCGGAGTACTGACGGGCTGGGGTTTGTTGAATCGTAATTGGATTTTGCAGTTCAGATTCATATAAACCTTATATACAGAACAGTGATGGATGGTCCATTGTCCGTATCAAAATTTCTTTGAGACGAAAACTGAGGTACTATAGGACCATAAAATCAGGATTTTGAGATAAACTTAAAAATGAAGAAGTATTGAATTCATGAAATAATAAGATCCTGACTTGACTATTTTAGTTAATCGCCCCTAGTTGAATCATTGGGATCTTTATTGAGTTCGAAAAGAAAAGGGAACAAGAGTTCATTGTCGAACCTATAAGGCAGTGCCTTGAATTAATAGAGATTTTCCCAACTCAAACAAAATTTTTGTTTTTAAGATTTAGTTCGAACATAGTTGAATCATTCTTAAATATGGAGTACCAATCCCGCTCGAAAGACTGAAACTATGTTATGTGTAACTTGTTGCCATCTATAGGCCAGATTTGATCAACCTCAATAGCACTTAGGGACCGTACTCAGACTAAACTAACCCCAATGTGGTATGTACCCCTCGAACGGGTGACTTAATATCGGTAAGGTCGCTTATCTAGTTGGCTAGTTGGGATATTTAATGAAATTAAGTGATATCGGTTCGGATAGGGTTCTTGTAAGATCCATTTGTTAACCTTATGGAATGTTCTACAGGAAACCTTTTGGGTAATCTCTTTCGATGTCATAAAAGCTGCTCCATTTAATGGCGGATCTATGGTTTCCCTTCTAAGTCCCTACCATAAGGTCCATATTCTGATGTGCCTATGGTGAGACTCAAGTTCCTTTTTTAAAGTGTTTGAATCTTAAGCGATTCCAGAGATTCGTTATACACCAGATCTAAAGGGCGTATCTCCAAAAATATTTAATATCTAACATTGTCGGATACACGGAACCCAAATAGCAACCTAAAAAATATTGTCCGATATTAGAACCAATCGACGCAGGGACGCAGAGAGAAAATCCTCCTCGGGAGGAAAATGCATTGAACCTTTTTTAAACCACGACATTACGCCAATAAGTACACCGGACCCTTGAGAAAACTGTGGTCCCAGGGGAATCCTCCTTTCCCACCCCTATCGTCAAGCGTGCTTCCATGATATAATCTCAAATAAATCGCCATAAAATTTAGGTTCCAGAGAGGGTATCCCACGAGGTAATTTTGACTTTAATTCAACATTTTCAAAAAAATACAGGAATCAGGCTGACGTCTGAAGCCAAAAGCCTTTTTTTTTTGTGTAGCTGTACCAAAACTCCTAAAAATTCTTCTTTAGAAGAATAGCTTAAAAGTAAGACGCTCCAATGGCTATTAAAAAACGACTTGTTTCTTAATAAACTAAACTAACCTCGAGACCTCGAGACAATGCTCTTTCTTTATAAGCTGCTTAAAGTCAAGTCCGCCTGCAGTTGCATAATAATCCAGTTGTCTGTGTTTTACCAAAGACATTTCCTGCCCAAGCCACCCTAAGATTAACACAACCATTCCAAGAAGTTAACTCTGAAATGCATCTCAACGCTAAGTTTTTGTTCCGACCAG
The DNA here is from genome assembly GCA_037043745.1 of Chymomyza amoena. Lineage (NCBI taxonomy): Eukaryota > Metazoa > Arthropoda > Insecta > Diptera > Drosophilidae > Chymomyza > Chymomyza amoena. The sequence goes on along the minus strand of JBAMAX010002695.1, from coordinate 509,845 downwards.
TGAAGTGACATGTTCGGGCCATTATTTTACGGGATGTGTTTCAAAAGTATGTGATATTTTTAACTTAATGGTAGGTAGAGATGACAAGCCTTATCAGCAAACACTCGCTGCAAGAACAGATGACTACTATTTGCACTATATCCTTTCTAGCTCAACTCACCTTTTGACTTTATCGGATTTTGATAACTTTGATTTAAGACTCTCCAGATTTTTAGGGAGCAACTCCTTATGGGGTGTCCTCAATTGAAATTTCAGAAGTGTCGCGGTTTAAGCACTTTTGACTTAAGATAATTCCAATTTATGCCAAGAAAAGCGGAAGAAGTCCGGTATTACAAGATCTAGACGGCAGTCAGGGCCGTAGAGAGAAAATGTACCGGCCCCTCTATTACACCTTTAGCTTAACTAAGGACAGTACGACAGAAATTATACCGGGCCACTGAGAAAACTCTTTGCGCTCCTCTCTTCTTGGGCATGATTGTAGGTGCGGGTTAGGTAACCTGTCATCCCTCTGCCTACCCAAAATCTTCCTTGTCGGCAGCTCCCTTGCTGCACTTGCTGCAAACCAATGAATGCTACTGCATAAAATCCTTAACTCATTGTGTGGCGCTCAGAGTCCAGGAGCGCCTTCAGTTTGACCACATTTCATGAATCCTTGAAGTTGATGGGCGACGGGCGCTTTGGTTTTGTTGGTCGAGCAGCTACCTTTCCATAATACTTTTGAGAGGCTCATGGCAGCAAGCTTTAAGGACTCCTTAATCATTATGGCGGTGTGTTTCACAGCTTCCTTAATCCCTACGAAGTTTTCTCGAACTAATTGCAGAGTTTGATAATGGAGCGCTGTTTAAGGTTTTTCTTCATGTATATATACGAGTATATGTTCCTTTAACTCCTATTTGAAGCATAGGTCGTCAGCAACACCTCTTCGCCAGCGGAGCCAGTTTTGTGCAATAGTCTGAGTTCACTCCAAAATAGATAGAGATTTAATTCGGCCTCTGTTGAGCGTCGCCCATGGTGCGACCTGTTTGCTGGAAAGGACTCCAACGCAACGCCTGTTTGCAAGGCTATCATCGGTCGTTCTTATGTGGCCAATCCATTGCAATTTCCTCTTCCTCTGATTTCTGTAGCAAAATTTAACTGGTTTGCCTTTCTCCGAGCTGCTTGGAGTTTAGATGATGCGAGGGCAAAAGACTCTCATGATGGGTTGCATAGAGCGGTTGATGAAAGCTTGTAGTCGTTTTGAATTTGCAGACGATAGCGACAATACTTCTTAGCAGAAAGCGAGTGCTTACTCTCCACTTATCCACAGGTAACTGGAAAAAATATTGGTCTTTTCGGAAGATTTCTAACATAATCAAGTGGATCCACCAGTGCGTTTACGCTAAAAAATTCAGTATACTTCATGTGCAACCTGCTCCTAAAGGATTCTTGTAAATACTTAACCTCTAGACGATTATGTTATGTTATGTATATGAAGTAAATGAATTGGAACCCTAATTCTTCTAAGATAAAGCTGGAATCAGATCAAAATTTATACCCTGGAAACTGAACACCATTTGGCTTGGCTTAAACTGCTTTTTCTTATTTTTGGAGGGTACCAAATTTTACCTGTATGCAACGAAAGATTTAGCGTAACCCCTCGACCCCATAAATCTCTCCGCCGGATGTACTGCTGTTGAGATAAAATTCAATTGAAAGAGTATTTTTGCAAAAACTAACTACCAAAACGACTTATTGAGCCAATCATATTGAAATGTTTGCAAACTTTTATAGCGCACCTCGCTGAACGCGGTTTTCTCTCGCTGTCATTCTCAGTGTCAGTTACTGACATTCATTCATTTACAACACTTGGCAACATGTTGCAATTGCCGCTCAGTTTGCATAACTTATGGCCATGATAAGTTTTGCCAAGTGCAAGGTGTTCGTTTGCTCAAGCAACTTGGCCAAGTTAGTTCTTTTAGACGCTACGGTTTTTGCCAGTTCGCTGGTTTAGAGATGCTCACTCTAGAGAAGTTGCCTATTTTGGGTCTGATTCTGTTGCACGTAATGAGCTATATGCAACAAGAGAAACAACAACAAGAAACAGAAACTTTTATCATTTCCGTTAGCCAGCCAAGCCATTCATGCGCTGACGCCCACCATATACACCTATATAGTATATACTAGCTCTTTGTATATACTAGTTCTAGTATATAAAGCTATAATGTCCATAATGCTTGTTGAGTAAATTAAATCTAATGGAGCGCTTGTTCATCATTCTCCGCCAAAGAACTTAATTAAATATTGTTGGCGAATGTTCGTTTGGTTTGTTTGTTCCGTTACGTTACAGTGCATTACGTTACGTTACATTGGCTCTGACTCAACAGGCTTACTTACGACAGTCAAGTCCTTTTGCTGGCATCATTTTTTTCTTTTTTATTCGCACACAGACACAGTTTCTCCGACCATTTTCAAAAGTCTCACAATGTTGTCTATAACGAGTATGCAAAGCATGGTGGGTTGGGGTTGGTTTTATTGACATTTGAGACGGTTCTCGACTAGTTCTTAAATGTCTGTCTATTGTTGCACACAAAGCGCTTTAATTTGATAGCTGGCTGAGAAATTCTACTATCTTGAGTATTGAAGGACTGGAATGTTCTTTTGAAGAATATACTAGTGAAATTGTTGTGCTGCCCGCAAGTTGGCTTGGCTGATATTAGAGCTGTTTCGATTTTAGAAGTTTTCCCTTTCGATCAACTCAAAGGTAAATTTTGTTTAAAGAATTGTTAAACTGCTATACGAATTGACATCAAATCCCTCTATCCCCGTCTCCAATTCCTTTCCAACTTCTTTCAGAACTAGGCCACTCAATGAACCTCATGGTTTCTGGGTGATCTAAGTCACTGACTGAGCTGCCTACCCAACCTAACCTTCGAAAAACGATGTTTTAAGTAATTCCAAAGTTATAAGAAATAATTTGGTAATGGGATAGCAACATAGTCTATATTCGTTGTCCGACGACCACACCCGTTGATCCACCTCTGGAACTAACTCTAAGGCATCCTAATATTCTGGCAAAAGCACTTCTAATCCTTAAATCGCTTTACAACATAAACCGAACTGAAGTCCAGCCTTCCGACTTATTTATAAACTCAAAACAGCGATAGAACCACCTTTTAAAAATCTTAAAGTGGATTTGATGAAATATGATTTTCTCCGATCCGCCAGCGTAGACGCGACGGAACAGGTTCATATTTTCTCAATGGGGTTAAAGTCCGGCGATTGATGTTTTTTTTTCTGGAACCAACCAAGACTGGCCCTTGAGACCTGAATGGGAGCATTATCTTGCAGAAAAATAGCTTTTGGTCAGTTTGGCGCACCTGCAACCAAAATTAAGGCCGATTTGCAGTTCTAAAGTCAAAGTTCATAAAAACGCGAGACTCATAGATTTGCTAAATCCTTATTCTTAAAAGGATTTAATTATTTGCATTTTGCTTTAACTAGTAACCTACGATTATAATTATTTTGACATGTTCTAAAAAAATACAAATTTAAGAACTTAGTCTATCTACAAAAATTTTCCAACTATCTCTATTTCGCGCTATTGCTCTAAGTTCGCTAACAGATTTGTTCGTCTCTCTCCTAATTGATCTTCGCCATGTACTTTTTGGACGTCCGTGGTCCCTTCTGCCCTGGGGGTTCCATTCCAATGTTTTATGTGCCATTTCGTCGATAGGTTTACGTAGGGTCCGTCCCAGCCAATCATACTTCCCTCTCAATATTGGTTTGTAGATCGGCTGTTGCTTAGTGATTTCCCTCAACCTTTCGTTACGAATCGTTCTTGGCCACCAGATTCTTAATATCTGGCGGAGACATCTGTTCCGTCTAATTGTAATTGCGTACACAACTAAGTTCTTAACTTTCTCAAAAAAATGCATCTAAAACACTTTTGAACATATACTCGTACATATTTTCCTTCACGACTATGCCATTTTGCACCAGTTCGCAACTACTTGCTTTTAATGTAGTCACCAAGGCTGCTAGTAAAAAAATTCTCTACAGAATAGTTGACGTTTTGCTTGTTGCTTCTTGCCGTCAGTTTGTCTGCCAAAAAGTTTTCCGTTTTGCCCTCTGCTGTTGAGGAGATGCCTCCAGAGTAGCTGGTTGGAGGCTGCCAGTCTGCCTGGATGCCTTTGGTGCTTGTCTGTAGCGGGTTCTGTGCGGCTGATGTCTTAACAAATTTCACTTGCTAATGTTGTTGATTACTTTTAATTATAATTTCGCTGCTAGGCTGCATAGCATTTATTCGTTCATTCCCAGTTATGACCATTAAATGAACTTTTTTAACAAAGCTGGATACAATTTTATACTCTTTTTCAAGGTGAGTAGTGTTGGAAGAGAGATAAGCGAGAATTACGTTTGATTCTAAAGTGAATTTGGATTTTGAGTCTGACTGGGCGAAATGATAGTTCAGCTTATTTAGTAAGTGGTTCCAGTTGGTATCGGAATTAAAATCATCTTTGCCTATCAAGCTTTGAAGAGAGCCTAACCAATCACCCTTGAAAAAGAACGCCATGTATCGGAATTTAAATCATCCTAGCCTATTACCCATGAAAGAGCATCTAATCTATCATTCTTGGAAAAGAATATTATGTATACGATGGAACAGCTGAAACTGACAAAGAATTTGTAATTTAATAGAGTAAAGTTTTTCCTAAAAGTCAATTCGGAAAGAGGGAAATATATTATCTCCGTCATCTGTAGCATATCCAAAATTCGTCTCCACAAATTCTAATTACTGTCATCTTTGCAGCTTCTTCCAATGTCTTGTGTCATTTACATTTTTATTACGTTCCTTGCTTTAATTGCTAGCCCAACGATAAGTTCCAAAGACTGCTGTGGGCAACTCATTATCAAGCTCCGACTGATGCTGATGCAAAACTTTCCCATTGCCAAAACTCACGGCTCAGCTTAAAACCACTCAAATCAACTTGGCCAAGTTGCTGAATGTGTCGTGTCTGTCATTTAGACTCAACGACGTGGTTTCAAATGTCGCAGATTTTATGCAAGCTTTGCAAAAAAAAAAAAAATTTCACCTGACTCCGGCAGTCTCTATTCTCCGTTCTCCATTCACCATTTCTCCTATTACCTCTTGGTCATCTTTCGGTCTTTGTCATAGGCGTGATTGGATTTTATGTTTATGTCATGCCATATGTATAGTATGTAAGTTGACCCTGGGGCAGTTTTGGTTTGTAGTACATAGTTTCGATTTTAGAGTTCGTTCTACAAGAGTTGCATGTAATATATTTGCATATGCATAAGGGAGCTGGAGACAGAGAGATGAGTAAGTTCCATGTTCCATGTTTAGTGCTTCGGGTTATTTTATGTTAAAACACAAGTGGCTATAAAAATAACAGTTTTACGTGTTATTTTGTTGCCATAAACATTTGGAGTTGGATTTCAAAACGTGAACTAAATGAAATATAAACAATTTATAGTTTCAGAGTAGTAGATGACTGACAATTTTAAAACGCGCTGGTGCAAATAACTTTTTAACTTATTTATTCAAAAAAAGGTAAAATAATATTGTTTTCTAAGCGGTACTAAATGACGTAAAATACCGAGATAAAAGAAAACTTTTTTACAAAAGAAAACGCTGTTAAAATTTATAGCGGCTTCATGATTCTAAGCAAACAGTGCTGCCTATACTATTGCGCTAGTGACAGCTAGATGGCACCAGCTTTTAATTTAAAGAAAGATAAAATTTATTGTTTTTTTTTTTATTTAAACTGAACCATTTTGACTTAAAAAACTTAAAAACTTTACACAAAAGAAAATGTTATAAAAATGCTTAGTACCAAGATTTCCTCTTGGTGGTATACAGTAGCAAACAGTGCTGCCCATATTTGTTTTGACAGTTATAAGTGGCGGCAGATTTTTCTTAACGCTGCGTACTGGCTTGTAGTGGAAACATTCATTTTGGCCAACATCGATGTGTTCGATATTTCTATCGATACATCGATGTTTTCGATATTTCTAAACGATACATCGATGTTTTCGATATTTCTAAACGATACATCGATGTTTTCGATATTTCTAAACGATACATCGATGTTTTCGATATTTCTAAACGATACATCGATGTTTCGGTACATCGAAATTCATGGGGCGGCCATTTTTTGAATGCTTAAATTAATTCAGAGTGGGCCATCTGTTGGTTTCGTTATATAAGTATTTTCAAACAATCCAAAAGATAGCTATATTTTCATAACATCCATTTCAAAATAATAATTAACAATTCAAAAGGTTATACAAATCAATGTGCTGGAAACTTAAAAGCTGGCAGAAGCGTCCCTTATGGATTTTGAGCAGCCGAATCCTAAGTCCAAGAAACTCCATCACACGTGGGTTATGGGTAATCACCAAAAAATCCCATAAACAAGATAGTTTTGATTTTATCTAAGAACCATTGGATCGGAGTTTTTTGGACTTCGGATTCAGCTACCCAAAGTCCATAAGGGGTGCCTCTGTCACATGTAAAGTTTACACCACTTTTTTTGTGAGCCTGTTAGTTATACCAACAAATTTTCTTTTCCAGCCAGAATTGCAGTCTCACAATCCTTAAGCTATAATAATTTTTAGATTCGTTGATTATGGTTATTATATTAAATCATGTCAATGTTTTAGGATTTTGGCGAACTTCGCTATTTGCTCACTAAATTGCCAGCCTTGCTGAACATGCGCTCGCTTTCTGTAGATGTTGCAGGAATACAGAGTTTTTTCGATAATCGAAAATCGAAATAAAAATAACGCTGATCGCAAAGGAATAAAAATATTGATCCATCCAAATAACATCGATGTAACTTAGTATGGAGAACTTAAGGGTAATTGTACCAAAATTACCAGCATCGACTATGGGCATATTACACAATACCAAGTACCATTTTTTAGTACGACTTTTTTTTATGAAATTGAATGGAACAATTAGACTGAGTTTTAAGTAAAAGTATTAGTTTTAATCTCCGAATAGATCACACTCTCAAGTTTTAAGTCGATTAAAAAATTCTTTCCATAAGAACATCCTCAACTTGGGGCTGATAATGATCATCAGCTAATCAGGTGAAGCCTCAGCTTACAATATAAACATTTGGTAAAAGGGGTACGGCGGTCTTAAAGATCTTTTTACCATCATCATCTTTCGATCATCTGTGCATTCGACTGAATTAGCATCTAGACTTTGTATCCTATACGACAGCAAAAAAAAATGAATGAAAGTAAAAATAATTCACTAAGGCTAAGCCGGTAAAAAGTTATATTTTATATTATTATTTTATATTTTTTCGCGAAAGACTTTAATAGAGTTGTTTACATGAAGCGTCCTAGAGCGATAAGAAGTGTGTATTCGTAAAGCCATGAATATGCCAATTTCTTTCTTATGTCGATGTACGCCCATTATAATTTGAACTTTGGTCAGAACATCTGCAGCCCTTCATCTCAGTAATCAATCAACTATCGATTCTTCCAGTCTTCTTACCCTATAGACCCAGTTACATTCCAAACTTCACTGCGCTTGCAAAAGGTGCGGCCTACCTTATTCACCAAAAATGTTATGACAAATTAGATACATATGAAATAAAAATTACTTTTTATTTTACTCTTTTAATAAAAAACAAACACTTGCATATTGATAATAATTTTAAATAACAGTACAATTCTTACAATTTTATCTTTACAATTACATTTTCATCCGAAAAAGGGTGCAGTGTATCCCACTTTCGGGGAGCTCCATTTTATACCCTCTAATGCCCTCAGTTGCTTTTTATAACAACTTTGTATTCTTTTTGACATTAATTTGCCGCAACTTCTTCTAAATGCATAATTAAATAATTTTCTCTTTATCAAGCCAAAACATCGGCATTCTTTGTTTATCTCTGTTTATGTGTCTGTTTTAGTACTATCCATTAAATTCCGACCGTGACTCTTTTGAATTATATTTTTTTTTGCACTCCAAAATTCACACGAAATTATCAGTTTGGAAAATTATTCGCGTTTCATGTAAACATTACGAACTTTGTGCCGTCCAACGGAGAACACGAGACTTAGAAACAACAACAACAAGAGCGACAACAATGCGACTGCTTTCTCATACGTAATTAAATTGATAGTAGGCGACAGACAACAACAACAAAAACAACAATGTCAGGGCAACTCTGACGTTGCGTCGAGACGACGCGACGCGTCGAAGAACTCTCAAGTCGCAAGCATTCTTCTGCTTTCTGCTTAATAATGATAATGAGAGAAGGGCGTCTCAGGTAACAGGTGAGTTGCCGCTAAGTTGTCTGTGAGAAAGAGAGAGAAGAGAGAGAGAGAGCGCGCTTACAGCATTCGCTCTCTTACGGTGCGCTCGCTCGCTTGGTTGCTTTACTGTTGCTCTCTGAGCCACTTTCAATCGACGCTAGAGGTGAGCGTGAGTCGTGATTGTTGAAGTTATAAAGCACGATGTGACAAGATCAGCGTGCGATTTATTAGTTTATTTGATTATTTTTATTATTTAATTGCTTCCTTTGTAATTAAAAATTTTTTTAAATCTTTTTCTGTATGTTTTCAATGTTATGCTAACTTTGCGACTGTTTCCAAAGGAATAAACAAACGAATAATATTGATTTTAATCAAAATTTAAATTTTTCCATGGATTTTGTGTTTGTGATCTGCTTATGACTTTTAGTCTTACAACTATACTCACCAATTTCTACTTTTACACCCAGAAAAATACACGGATTTTAGTTATGAAATTCTTAAGATGCTATGAAAAGAATTTAGTAAGGGGAATGCCTCAACTAAATTTAAAAAAGATTAGGTTAATATAAACATTTTTTTTTTATTTCAATCAAATAGCTTTTCTAATAGTGCTTAATCGAATAAAATAAAACAAACTAATTTTTTTATAAACCATATTATTTCAAAGCCGTGTACTTAACACGTCATTCCGCTTCATGATATGTCGGAGTGAATGTCTTGTCTAGTTAATAGCTCTTGCTTAACCTTTTGGAATCAATTCTTTTTATTTCTCTTCTAGTCATAGCATACTTCATAAAGATAATTCATATCTACAAATGGCAGCGCCGTTGAGAGAATATTCGGGGCCCAGGGGAAATATCGGATCCGGCCCCTTTCAATTTTTCTTAATTCATGAAAATACGTTTAATTATTTGAAAACTTTGAGATAAACATACAAAAAAGTATAGAAAGGACTTCTGAGAGAATTGATTGCAATCATAATAATAATATTCGATATGGTTAAACAAAAAAATATGCTCTGGTAGAATGATAATTTATTGTATATTTTTTAAGCAAAAACCTCCTGAATGAGCTCGTGAGAAAAAGTCCACGCCCCTCCATTCCCTCTCGACGGGCCTTACAAATTGTTATATTAAAAAATGAATATTAAGCTTTAGTCACTAACAATGATTAATTACAATTATTATAGCAATCAGCTATTTTACACATATATTTTGTAGTTATATTATAATGCTCATGATTTTAAAATCCAGAATCATAATTTATATAGATAATTCATATCTACAAATGGTTATCTTAAAAGCTATATTAAAATTGAATATTTAACTTTAGTCACTAACGATGATTAATTAAAATTATTATAGCAATCAATTTTAAATTCCATTCTTCTTGTTATTGAATAATAAATCATTTAATGTATTTCTCTCTTGCTACCATATTCTGGCTGTGTAAAACTATAATGCTAAAAATTTATAGTATTGACCTTTTAAAAATTAAAGATTATATTTACTTATTTGAATTTAAATCAAAATTGGTATTTAACGTATTTCAGTATAGCCGATTGTATATGATGAGAGACGCTGTTGTGGTTTTCAAGAAACCATAATATTGCCAGCTGCATTCGAAAAATTGTTCACTCAAAATTTAATTTTTATATATAAAATTCCTCATAGGAAGATCTTGTATGCTTTTTTTTCTTTTTTTAAAATGTATGCAACTTATATTTTTATTGGACTTTTCAGTAAAGTCCGAACGAGGCTTGCTTCAGACAAAGTCACTATAATTTGATTAATGTGACAATTTCGACAAAGAAAATCGTCAAAATTAATATATGCATTTTCAATATGCTTTATTTCCATTAAAGTAGTTATAATCATTATATTGTAGCTTGTACAGAATTAAGTCTATATAATGGCAAAATTTTGTTTGTATGGTATTTAACTTGTGACATGGTCACAATGCTTTAATATAGGCATATGATTTGATAAAAAGTGACACTTAAAAAAAAAAATCAATATAGTTTCAATATGCTTCATTTGCATCAAAGCAATTGTATTGTTGAAATTTTATAGTACACAGAATTTAGCCTATACAATTCAGTTTTATTTATATGCTAATTTTCAATTTCAAACTTAATATAATTATAGAGAAATATGATTTGATCAAAAGTGACAATTTTTACAAAAAAAAAACTACAAAATTAATATAATTTCAAAATGCCTCATTTTCATCAAAGCAGTTATATTGATAAAAATGTATAATACACAGAAAATAGCTTATACAAATGAAATATTTTATTTGCATGGAAAATTTTAAGTTAAGACTTATAAATAATTATTTTTTATTTTATTTAATGCTTAACTCCCAAATTTTCTTTAGCTAATATTTGAACAATAATATTTACAGTGTTGCGCCATCGTTTTTTATATGAGAAATCTATATATATTGTCTAACATTATATGTTGAATTATTATTGTTTATGAAAAAAGAAAGGGTATAATAAGAAAAATGGGAATAAAAACCCTTAATACCAAAGCTTCTTAAGAAAAATAGTTATTTAATTTCGTTGAATTATGGAATAAATAAAAATCATATGACAAAAAAATTCAACTTATAGGTACTCAATGCTTGCTCAATATAAATTTGAATATTTTTTTACAAGAATTACTGTTTGTTGTCTTATTATTAATATTTTACGACACCCAATTTGCATTTTTTGCGCATCCCCCAGCAATTCTAAAATTCCTGGAACTTTAATTATTGATAAGATATATGACCAAACAAATAAATAGACATATGTATAGATAAACAGTCCAACATATTGCTTATAGATAGATAAATAAATAAATAGACAGATGTATAATTGCTTAAAAGTCCCAGTATCATTACAATTGTCATTAGCACATACGTAACTTGTCACGCACCCAACTCTAATTGTAACCGTAACCGGCTCTTTCAACTTTGTTTCAATCGCGTGCGCAGCGCAGGTTGAAACAAAAATCTCAGCGATCAATAGAGTCAGTCAACGAACGCGTCTCGAGCTGTGCGAACGTCGCTTGGGTCAACGAGAGCCCAAAAAAAATTATATTTAAGTGTGTGTACGTGTGTGTGAGTGTTTGCAATCAGATTGCCGGTTTAAGATTTGTGGTTCCTTCTACCTGTGCCAGAGTATTTGTTTTTTTTTGTCTGCGCTTGATATATAAAATTATATACACACATATACATATATATATGCTTATGGGAAAAGGTATCCGACAGATACCACACGCACACAAAAAATAATATAAAAGTAACAATAAGAACCGAAACGAGCAACTTAACGAACATATTAAAACGAATTGGAAATTTGTTGTTTACACAAAACTGCCAAAAAAAAATAGAAACCAAAAAAATTGGCAAAAAATAAAATTTGCCAAGTGAATTTAAATACGCGAATAAAGCAAAAAAAAGCAACTTACGAATTCTAAAGAAAACAAATAAAAATAAATATCAAAGCAAATAAAAACGAAGAGCAACGGAATCAAGCTAAGAAGCTAATGACCAAAGCGCGCGCGCAACATTTCAAGCCCAACAGCAGCAGCAATAGATACAAAAGTATCTCAATAGAAAAAGGTAAACACAGAATACAACAAAAACAACAAGAACGCTTTTGCTCTTCTTCTTCTGCACAATTGCGCAATTAAAAATTGTGGTAAAAGAATTGCAGTCGAAAATGAAGAATAAAAGCGGAAAAATTTACTGCCGGGTAACGGTTTTCAGCTGTTAATTTAATTAGAGCAACGGGGAGTGGCTGAAGCTGCCAATGTCTGCATAAATATTTGTGGCAAATAGTATCTGTGTGTAGTCAACAGAGAACTTTTGATATATAATATAATAAAAAAAAACATGCCAAGATGCTAACAAAGATGAGTTCTGACGAGGTTGGTTTGATGAGTTAGGGAACTTTTATATCTTTTTGATTTGATGAAGTTTTTTTTTCCGAAAAAGGGTTCCTCACAGAGGAGAGGTGGGGCACTGCGACCAAAAGGTCTTTGGTATCATACCCATGAGTTAAAGCAAAAGACTTTCCGGTTACCGCATGAATAGAAGTAGGTCTTTTGTTGGTATTGACCTGAGCTGGAAGGGACTAACCCGTTCCTTTCCCGTGTGACAGGCTCTGTCCCATACCAGCGCTGAACAGTCACAGAGAATATCGTCTTCTAGACAGAGCCTGCACTCTGAAGAGTTCGATAGGCCAATTTTCTGAAGATGGAATCTAACAGTGTGGTGGCCAGATAGGTAAGCTACCAGGAGCTTTAAGTCCGATCTGCCAAGACCTTTTGTCTTGATCGCATCCAGAGGTTTGACAAGCACTTTTGCTTGACGAAGCACCGGAGGGGAGAACCCGTATCTCCTATGTTCTCCTGCAGCGCATTTGTTTATCATGGTTTTGATTGTGGACCAACTAATACCACAAAACGGCGCAGGAGGTGTAGTCAGGGTGGAGGCACCGTGACGTGCTAAATCGTCAGCGATCGTGTTACCATCCACTCCCGAGTGTAGCACGACTTTGTTCCGGGCGGACAGAGTATGGAGGTGGTTATGGCATTCTTTAACCATCCTTGAGGAGATGCTCCAGGTTGACAATGCGCTAATAGCAACTTGGCTATCTGAAAAAATTCATATGTTTACTCCCTTAGTTTCCTTGAGAAGTATACTAAGGGCGCAGATCTCTATGGCATGAATTTCCGCTTGAAAGAGCTGGGCCAGATGACCATTGCGGTAGAGATTTTGGTGTTGAATCCAACGATTCCAACACCTACACCCTGCTCAGTTTTGGACCCATCCGTGAACCATTCTTGCCACCGGGGGTTTCCACTAATGCAACTAACTCAGTTTTAAAGATTCAAATAATCCGGAAAACGAAAAAAATAAACCTAAAAATTGTATTCTGATTCTTCTGTATAAATATTTGTGGCAAATATCTATGTAGCCAATAGAGAACTTTTGAGATATAAAAAAAAATCAAGGCAAGATGCTCTGACTGAAGAGGTTGGTTTGATGAGTAAGGGAACTTTTTTATTTATTTGATTTGATGAGGTTACAGCAAAGAAAAGTTGTCATTCAATTATTAGAAAACATTCAATTAAATATACCAAAATAGAATGACGAAAAAATAAAAGATAGATATGAACTTATCCGCTTCACAGGGTTATGCTTACATCAAAATCTGGCTAGAGACTAGGATTTACAATAACCAAGAGGAAAAAAGGAAGTTTAAATAACAATTATAATTGAACAAAAATGTTCCCCATAATACAGGATAGTTCAACGATGCTCGAAGAGGCAAGTCAGAATGACTTAGGGTAGAAGGCGTGATAGAAGCAATATATTTACAACTTTTGGCTGGAGCAATTGTTTGAGATATTTTGATTTATTTATTATTATTTATTTATTTATTTTTATTTTTTTTGAAAACGAAAATAAATTGTCTTTGTTTAGCTTATGACAAAATTTTTTAGTTTGTAATATTTTATATAACTCAGTTTTAAAGATTCCATTAATAATCAAATATGTTGTATTATTTTTTTAAATAATTACCATAGCACCGGGTTCCGTAAAGTAAAACCGAAAAATTTTATTCGTATTCTTTTTGAGATCCAATGTTTTATCAAACGTCCGAATCCAAATGGTCCGATTTTTTTTCAGGAGCAGAGCTGAATTTTTCGATATGGTTCTCTTTTTTTTTTAAAAATTAACTAAAAGCAAATTATTCAACTGTTGAAAGTTTTTGGCTGATTTTACTGAACTTAAGAACCTTATCTGACTAATTGTTGTTATTATGCTTTCTTGTTTACAAAATACTCATACATTTTAAATAATCTTCTTTTAAAACTATTTAGAACCGAAAGTAGATAAGCATAAAAGATAAAAGATTGGCTTAACTGGTTATTCCGAGAAGTCGAAGATATACATATATTTGGGAAAAAAGTTTTTTCGCGCGTAATTGAGCTATAGGTTCTTTTTAATGGTTTTATTTCTTTCATTCTATCTTACTGCAGAAGTGAATATTTACTTAACTAATTATGCCGAGAAGCCACAGATATATATTTAAGAAAAGAGTGTTTTTCGTTTGATGGTTTTTTTAGAATTATATTCATTTTATTCTAACTAAAATCTCTTATTTTAGAACTAGATATTTACTTTACTAGTTACGCTGAGATGTCACAAATATATATTTAGAAAAAAAACGTTTTTTTTCCATCATTTAACACCAGTTTGTATTTTTGGGATTGTATCCCTTTTTTTTCTGTCTAAGATCTCTTACATTAGAATTGGAAATGTGAAATAAATGCATGGGACTAAAATTTAGATATTTTTTCCAATCGTATCCCAAATCTCATCATTCTTTAAATATCTTCCATCATATCATGCCCTTGACTTTGTTGACGGTATCAAATGATTTGGATAATATGAACATTTGTCGCAACTTGAGTTGACTTCTTAATTGAAATTGTTGAAGGAAAGATCTTATAATAAATAAAGGGTGTTTTTTTTGGAGTTACACAAGCATAAATCATAATAAAACAAAGAACTATATTTTTAATATTAACGAAACGTGCTTTATTGGATAGAGTATTTTATGACAATAATGTTTAAAAATGATTTAGGTCATGTAACCGCCAGATCTGGCTTGTACAAGGAGCAATCTGGAAGACCAGTTTTCACAGACTTGCCGTAGTTATTTTGGCAATAACTTTTCGAATGTTAATTTCCAGGTATTCACCTGTCTCAGGTTTATCGACGTAGATAAGTGACTTTACTTAACCCCAAGGAAAATAATCCAATGTTGTCAACCCCACGATTTTGGTGGCCAATTAATTGGACGATTACGTAAAATTATTCTTTCGTCAAAATTTTCTTTAAGTCAATCCATTCCAGCGTACGCTGTTTGGAATGAGGCTCCAGCGTGTTTGAAGCTCATGTCATCAAGATTAAGATGAAATGCCAACAAAAAGCAACTATCAGCTGTTAAATGGGTTATTAGATAAAGCAGTGTTGCCAACTCAAAGTTGTGAACCTCTTAAAAAACACGCTGTACTGAAGACGCTGCTTAGATTCATGTGCAGATGATTTTCACGAGGCTTGCTGGCAGAAATTGGACGTTATGAGAAGTAGAACTAATATATAAATTTTTTTTTAAATTTTGTAAATAAGAAAATGTTTACACATGAACTAAGATCTCTACATAAGATAGATAACTTATTTAATTTGAATTGCACGGGAAGTCTTTTTGGACTTTACCGAATAGATATAGATGTAAAGACCTATTATAGCATCTTGGGTATAAATTGATTACATAAATTGTACCCTGCAGTCAAGATCTTTCCGTTTTAACTAAACTATCCCCGCACCATCACCTCCAATTAGCAACATCCTGACTGTTGCGCGGTTGCACAATATTATCAACCCACCCTCGCACCTTGAGTCAGCCTCAAAGGTAGCTAGCTCTCTAGCTTATATTTACTTGCCGTTAAAAGCGCATTACACACACAGCTCACGCGTTGACGTCAGCAGCGACGTCAGCGTGGACCGCGACTGCGACACTGCACCCACTATGCCAACAACAAGAAAAAAAATGGCGGACGTAAAGTCGGGCGCGGACGACTTTAGGATACCCTGTACCACTAGCTTGTAATAAAGTCCGATTTCTTCACAAAAAACCAAAAACAGAAGAATTTTTAAGCAAAAATTTTTTTTTGACCGATCGTTCCTATGGGAGCTATATGATATAGTCAACCGATTTCAATAAAATTTGACACAGTGCTTAAATACCTTAAAAAAGCTATGAATGCCAAATTTATTTCAAATATCTTTACAAACAAACAAAACACATCGAATTTTGTATAAAAACCGTGTTTTTGGACCGAATGGTCCTATGGGAGCTATATGATCTAGTCAAACGATTTGGATTAAATTTGGTACAGTGCTTAGGAACTCTAAAATACTCACGAATATCAAATTTGGTCCCAATATCTTAACAAACAAACGAAACACAACAAATTTTGTTAAAAAATCGATTTTTTGGAAGATCGGACCTATGGGAGCTATATGATATAGTCAACCGATTTTGTTCAAATTTGGCACATTGCTTAAGTGCTCTAAAAAATTTCCAAACGCCAAATCTGGTTAGGATATCTTTATTAAAAAACGAAATATAGCGAATTTTCTTTAAAAAAGTTATTTTGGCCGATCGGTCCTATGGGAGCTATATGATATAGTCAACCGATTTCGATCAAATTTGGTACAGTGATTGGGAACTATAAAAAACTTTCGAATACCAAATTTGGTTACGATATCTTTATAAACAAACGAATTATTCATCTAAAACGCTTTTTTTTTGTCGAGGTCGTCTCAAACACCCCCATGGGAGCTATATAATTTATCCCCGATATCAAAAAATAAAATAAACTTGCCTCCTATCAAATAATATGGGATCTAATGTGAAAGTTTGGCAACTCTAGCTCTTACCATCTCTGAGATCTAGGCGTTCACACGGACGGACGGACGGACAGACGGACAGACGGACGGACAGACGGACAGACGGACAGACGGACAGACGGACATGGGTATATCGACTTCTCTATTCACCCTGATCATATTTTAGGTAACTTTGGGGTGTCTCCGACGTCTCCTTCTATATGTTACATACATTTTCGGCTTGCACAAACTTAATATACCCTTAGTACCATATGGTACAGGGTATAAAAATGAAACACTGAACCTTCCTTCATAGCATTTCATTTCTTCTTTTGCGCTTTTGTATCTGGCAGATACATTTTTATGCGCCTTTTTGTTTTTCAACTTGTCTTGGCTTGTTTGTTTGTTTGTTTTTGTTTTCTTTTTCCCACTCCTTTGTAGTTGTAGTGCCTCAAGTTGTTGTTGTTGCTGTTGTTGTTGTTGGTGGCATGCCATAAGTTCCAAGTTAATTCTTATGCCAGGCAAAGCACGATTTAAAATTTGTCTTTTTCGCCCGCATTGAGATTTTTTTTCTTTTCGTTGTTGTTGTTTGAATTGCCGCCATGTTGACACTTTTCCGGCAGCCTGCACCCTTTCTCACATACATATATATTATATACTAGAGTATGTATATAATGTGTAGGCATTATAATAACATATATCCCGTCAAACCAATTTTGTAGCCAATCTAGAAAGTGTTCACTGGAACGGGTTTGGGCTTAATGGCTTGGATGCTTTTTGGATATCACTTTCGTTGGCCGTACTCCGTTTTTTTTGTAGGCAAGCTTGGAGTGGACTGAATGTTTGTAAATATTTAAGAAATTTCTGGAGAAGAAAATGTCTTTATTCAAACGGATTGTGCATAATTCTGTAAAAATTTGTGGGGGCTTTGCAAAATTCTTGAATGTTTTTCTGGAAAAATAATTGCATATATCTTTGTATTGTAAATTGCCAATTAGCAGAATTTATTACAGAGAAATTTGTATTTTCTACATATGCGTAATATAAGTCATAGCTCTGGATAAAAATGTTTTTAGTTAATACTAAATAAATTTGCTGAGAATTTTAAATCATATCTGTCCTGGCAAAAGCATTTTTGAGGAATTTGCTTTTGAATATTTTACAACATTTGGCTCAGGAATTCTTTTTTGAGGTTTTTTTACTTAATTTTTAGGACAATCTAAAGCTTTTGCTTTAACATGCAGACTTCTTGGAATTCCTTTGTCAAAGATTTTGGGAAAGCTGGCATTAGGAAAAATTTTGTTTTGGAATTAATACAAAAATTTTAAACTCAGAAAATTCAGTTGCTATAATTTTTTTTTTCTCGGAGAAAGCTAAAGTCTTTGGAAATTCCAACATTCAAATGCTTCACTTTTTCTTTGCAAAAAAAAAAAATGAAAACTGGCTAGCTATCAAAATAATTATTTGTTAGCAAATCTCTACTAACGTATTTTTCCAATATTTACAAAAATAATTCAATATATACTAAATGTAACTTAGTGTGTGATAGTATAAAGACTTCGAATACGAAAACTATTAAAATCGTTGAAGAACTAAAATTAAATAAAATAGTTATCGAAATATCGACTAGCGCACCTATTGAATTGTCAAGAAATAATTGATTGGAATTTGAGTACATGTCATAAATATTACTTTTAAACTCAAATCTTGTTTTGGGGACTGTAAGTATCTTTGGGCACCGAAAAAATTTGAACTTTCCTGATTATCTTAATCATTGCTAGAATGAACATTTTTTCCAAATCTTGTTTAAGAAACTAATACAAATCTACGGAGGGCAGAAAAAGTCAGTCATCGATATAAGCTTTTTAAGAGTCTTTTTAGGTTCAGTACTCTTTTTTGTTTCAGAGAAGGAAATCCGTCTGAATAAACTTTTTTTCAGGGAAGATTGTTAAAATAGTAATTGAAATTATTGCAACATTTTTCCAAGCATTTGCTATTATAGAGTGCAAATCTTATTATGAAGAGAGTAAGACTTATTGGACCTCATAAAATTTAAGCTTTGAAGATATTTTTTTTATCGTTCCAATTTTAGTATATGTTTTGCCGAAGCAAGAACATTTTTTTTTTATATTTACTATAAAACTACAGAAATCGTTGAAAACGTTTGTTATAGGATCTCCGACTAACTAACTAATTGTCAGGGAACAATTTATAGGAACTTGAGGTAGGTGTGACAAAGCCCATCTAAGGTTATTTCTGAGCGCAAATGTTATTTATGAAACAGAATGAATCTCTGGGCCCCAAAATATTTGAACTTTTCAGATTTAATATCAAGTATTTATACCTTAAAAGAAAAAGATTCCGGAAACTTGAAAAACGAAACGGGTAAATGAAAAAGTGACCCATCGATATACATAAGTTTTATTTCAATTGCCTTTAAGGTTGGCACTCTTTTGAGTGAAGGAGAAGGCAAACCTTTTGAATGAGTTGTCTTTCGAGAATGATTGTGGGAAGCTGTTTTTTGTTGATCTTTTCCTATAGAGAAGTATGGAATATAAAATCGAAATGGAGTCATGTTCAGAAAAGAAGTTAAATATCATTTTAGATATTTTTTTGCCTTAAAGCAAGATTCCAATTTTTATAGAATTATCTCTCTTTTAAAAGAATTATCTCTCTAACTATCTTCACTTGATTCATAAAAAAGTTTTATGTATTTTTTTGAGATCTCAATTCTTTGATACTCACAAAAATTTTTATTAAAATTAATATTAGAAAAAAACTGTGTTTTAGTAACTTAGGCGACCTCGACCGTCTAAAGTACGAATTTCTGGGTATACCTTCCCTTGCAAATAAAATTTTAAATTTAATTTTGAACCTTTGTGTCTTTAAGATTTTTATGTACGTCTTTTTGAATTCGAAATATATGGGCTATATGTCAAATTAAACGTACGGGTAGAGGCGGTCACCATTTTGGTTTTAGACTTTTTGGATGGTCCTTAATACATTAAGCAAAAGATATCCACCATGCTATTTTTTCCTGGTCAATACCTTATTTTGTCTGCTTTTACTGTATTGTGTTAAAAAATTAGATTTTTCTGATACACGATAAATATCGTACGAGTGTCTTTGAGAAGCTTCAAAAGAACTCTTAATTCTTTTCCGAGCAGCTCCAAAAGAACTCTTATTCTTTTTCGAGCCGCTTCAAAAGAAGTCGTAAATCTTTTTCGAACAGCTTCAAAGAATTCTTAATTCTTTTTCGAGCAGCTTCAAAAGAACTCTCAAATCTTTCTCGAGCACCTTCAAAAGAAGTGTTAGTTCTGTTTCAAACTCTTTAATAAGCAAAAATATATTAAAAAATATGTACATGTTTTTCCAAAAAAAATTTCCATTTAAAGGGTTGTTAAAAATATTTTTTAAATAATCTTAGAACGGGGCGGTGCGAAGCATACAATATTTTCTATCCGATACTTATATTAATTTTATTAATTTTTTTAGTATCCTGCGTAGGATTTTAATTTGTCTAATCCATATAAATTAAGCAGCGAACCATACATTACCATCATTGATATCATCATCATTAAAAAAACTAGGGGGTCTAGGATCCTTCGTACTTGGTGCACCAACCCCCCCGTAAGGCTTTCTATATAAATTTACAGGCAATCCAGCCATAAAATTCGCTACACTTCCTTAATTTATACAGTCGTGCCTGACCGACTCCAAATTACCCTGTATGAACGCAGTTTACCCATTGCTCTCAGGATCTTCTAATTTAAGGGATGTATATTTAATAGTTTTTATCTATAATAACCGGAGTTCTTATTTTAAAATAGTTTTTATGAATGGATAATGCAGTCGGAGAGATATTTGGTATTTTAAAAGATTAAAAAGGTTATTGCGCTTCTTGGTGTGGTATCTCCTAAAAATATAATAATAATCGCTTCCATTTTAGTCCAAATGAGTCTACATACCGGTTTTGGAGATTTAAATTTCTTCGCGAAAAGTTTTTCGAATAGCTTGATTTATGTGTTGTTTATAGGTTCTATAGAGGGTCTAAGTATTTAGTTTTTATCTATAGCTGTGCAAGTTTCCATCCGATTTACAAAATTTTTACAAAATACCTAACCGCAACCAATTTTGAATGGTTAGCCTTTATAGAGTTGGGACGGGTTTCTCGGAACAACGTAAGATATTGACGTAATTAAAAATGTATATGGCTACAGATCTTAGAAGAATTCGGGTTCTCTGCGAATTATAGTGCTTGGTATAAGAGGGTGTTCGAGGCCCTAAGCTCCACTGCGAGTCAAGGATAGCAGAAGAAGAAGAAGATTCCTTGTTCATACGGAGGGTCAGTCTGTATTTCAACTACCCTGTTCATCCTGATCAAGAATTCAAATGCTTTTTAGGATCTGCGCTACAAACAATTACACTAGCTTATATCCCTCCATGGGTACCATATTAAGAATTTTCAAGCATTATGTAAAGATGTGGTTGTGTATATCTAGCCATCCATAAGTATACATTTCTTACAAAAAAACGTCGTAAATTCCTTAAGCGAAAATTGTTGTCTAATAAACAACTTTAATTATTTTATAAAAAGAGTCTCACTTTTATTAGATCTTATGCTTGCATAAGGCTTTGAAATATTTCTCAATAAATAGACCCCGAAGTACTTAATCAAAATGAGACGCTCTGTAAATTTTTAGAGCCGGAAAATCAAAATTGTAACGATGATCACAAATAAAGCTGCAAATCAGTAAATGGTTTTTATTTAAGTGGTTTTTTTTACAACTTGACTTTATAAACTAACATTATTAATCATAAGTTCGTTCAGGAAATCAAAACGTAACCAAAAAAGACACTCCT
Organism: Chymomyza amoena; assembly: GCA_037043745.1. Lineage (NCBI taxonomy): Eukaryota > Metazoa > Arthropoda > Insecta > Diptera > Drosophilidae > Chymomyza > Chymomyza amoena. Next base: position 488,248 of record JBAMAX010002695.1, on the reverse strand, counting down.
TATAACTAAAGCAGAGCTCTCGAAAGTCATTTGTAAAAATATGCAAAGATGCGTCGATGGAGTTTAAAAGCCTTTTAAGTGTTTTTTACATAGTTAGTTTCTTGGCTTATATACAAGACGGCAGTATATGCAAAAAAAAACTACATTTCATAGGCCCATCAACTTGAATGAGTTGGCAATTTGAAGCTGCCAATTTTTCAGTTCTTTTTTGCATGGTTAGCCATTTTCAATTCCCGGTATTGAGTTGCAGTTGGCGTCGTTAAGGTAAAAACTTTTCAAAACGAGTCGAACCACAACAACAACAACTAAAATGAACACCTTTTTATTGTATATAGGTAGGTACATATATACATATATGTGCTATGAGTAATAGGGCGTTCCGTCAACAAGCACAGCTACAAATAACAAGCAAATGTATCTGTATCTGTATATCTGCTATAAGCCATTTATCTTGTAGGTGTGAATTGGCAAGTTACGGGCGAGAATTTGGCACAGATTTTTTTTTTTTTTTTGGGGGTGCTCTAGCAATTGGCTTAAATGCTTTTTGCTTACTTAGGTAATAGCTAACCCCAAAAAAAAAGCTATCTTGGCCTCAAAGTCAGCTTAAGTCAGAGCTTTGTGCTGGTTAACCAAATGATATCTGTTGGATACAAATAAGTAGTTTTAGTATCTACAACTATAATGGCTTAGCTTTGGGCCAGCTCACCTTAATGCACCTTTAATAAGCACTTTGCTTTATTTTTTTAGTATAATTTTGTATCTGTGTGAGTTTTTCTGTATGTGTATGTGTGCGCGCCTTGACCTTAAAGCGTCCATCAGCATGCGGTCTGTGCCCTGTGCACTGAACAATAAAGTAACATTTTTGTTTTTTTTTGTGGCATGACGGCAACTCAAAAGCATTTCAGAGATACTTTAAAAATATTAGTTCGCTACGTTGTCGGCGGCTATCATAATTTTAGTTGTAATAAAGTTAAATTAAACAAGGCAGTTTTTCGACTTGGCTTATCAGATGCAGCAAGAAATCACCAGCAGCTGCTACTATGTGGTTTAATACGCTTGAGTAGGGTATATCAGCTATGTTGGGGGAGATTGGAGCAGTCAATATGAGTTAAGAGTAAATTTATGAAGAAATTTCTACGTTATTTGATTGTGCAACCATTATTATATGTTCAAATGAAGTCTTATTTAAACGAAGGGTATTCACGCTTACGTTTGAGTTGAGAAGTTGTGCAAAAATGCAAGAGTTTAAGGCGTGAAGCCCTTATGTTAGCCTATAAGTTTAATTGTTGTTGCTTGTGCTTCTTCATTTCTAATTTTGTTAAATTTAATTTTGAATCGTTGACATTTTACTCCGTTTTAGCCTCCTTTTAATAGCTTCAAAAATCACGAATGTCAGTGCTGAAAAGGCGTCAAAGTATTTTCCAATACTAACTCAGCAACTAAAAATATAAAAGTGGATGGGTTGAGCTCAAGTTAAGAGTTCAAGCTCAACCCTCTAAATTTTAGTGTTGCAAAGGTACTCAAAAATAAGCATGAAGACCTTGATTCGGTCTTATATGATTTTTTTACATTAGGAAACTAAGAGACTAAAATTGATAATTTCTGGAATTATACCAATATACTTTTTATTTTTCATTCAATCTTTAAAATATTTCACACTTCCATCCAGTGGGTAAGGTTCTTTTCTCGAAGTCTCAAGTTGAGGGTCCAAACTCTACCCTGTAAATTTTAGTATTGCAAAAGTACTCAACAATAAGCGTGAAGAGCCTATTTCTGATCTGTATATATTCATCATCATAGAAACTCAGAAAGTAAAATTGTTAGCTTCTGGAATCAAATCAATCTTAGCAATATGTTTTAATGTTTTATATTTTCCATCCGATCTTACAAATTTTACACTATTCCATACGCTGTGTAAAGTGCTTTTCTTGAAAAATTAAGTTCAGAGTTCCAACTCCATCCTTTTCCTCTTTGGTGTTGCAGAAGTGCTCAACAGTAAGCAGGAACACCCTAATTGACTTCTAAATAATTTCTCTTTCATTAGGATCAGACATACTGAGAAACTTCAATTTTTAGTTTCTGGAAAATAAGCAATCTTACCAATAACTTTTTTAGTTTTCATCCGATCTTACAATTTGTACACTCTTTCGTCTATTTTGCACTCTCCTACCTATCTTGAAAGCTCAAGTTAAGAGTTGCAACTCAACTCTGTACTTCTTGGTGTTGCAAAAGTACTCAGCAGTAAGCGTGAATACCCTGATTCAGTTCTATATATAAATTTTTACATTACCATCATAGATACTCGGAAACTAAAATTAATAATTTCTGAAATTGAAACAATCCTACCAATGTCTTTTATATTTTAAGACCAATCTTACAAATTTTGAACTCTTCCATCCAGTGGGATAAGTTCTTTTGTCGAAGTCTCAAGTTGAGAGTTGAAACTTAACCCTGTAAATTTTTGTATTGCAAAAGAAATTAACAGTAAGCGTGAATACCCCAAATTCTGTTACATTGGAATTATAAATACTCAGAAACTAAAATTTATAGTTTTTGGAATTGAAACATTCCTGCCAATATCTTTTACATTTTTCATTCGATTTTACAAAGCTTGCACTATTCCATCAAGTGGATGAGGTTCTTTAATTGCAAACTCATGTCGAGGTTCCAACTTAACTCTGTACATTTGGGTATTGTAAAAGTACTCAACAGTAAGTGTGAACATCCTAATTTTTTTCTATATTTTTTCTCTACTATTATATAGTATACTATATACTCAGAAGCTTAAATTAATATATTCTGGAATTATTATAAAAAAAACTTACCAATATCTTTCATTTTTCTTTTCCTATCTTACAAATTTTGCAAATATTCCATCCATTATGCTCTCTCTTACGTTTCTTGAAAATTCCAGTTGATAGTTTCAATTCAACCTGTTGCAAATGAATCGGTTTTTTCAAAACCTCATAAGTCCATAAATTCAAATTTTTCAGGAATCAATAAAAACTGTTTCATACACAAACAAATGAGTATTAACGGACTTTTTTATGCTTAATTTAGTATTTGAGTGATATAAAATTAGAATTGTAAATAACCTTAACAGTTTATTAATGAAAATAATGAAAAAATCCCTAAAAACTATTTTGGACTTATGTTGTTTTAGCAAGAAATAGGATTAGTGGTATAAATTCTAACCAAAACAACTGTTAAGGTTATTTAAATTAAAATTTTTTATCTTTTAAATACTAAATTAAGCATAAAAAAGTCCGTTAAAACTCATTTGTTTGTGTACGAAACAGTTTTTATTGATTTCTGAAAAATTTGAATTTATGGACTTATGAGGTTTTTGAAAAAACCGATTCAATTTTAAACATCAAACGTCATGTAAAAACCTCATAAGTCACTGGACTTATGTTGTTTTTGCAACGAACGTCTTTTTCAAGGTATTTTTGAAGAGGAAGGATTGTATTGACTTATGTAATTTTAAGCCAGAATACGTATCTACCTTTAAGGAACCATTTTCAGCAAAAAAAGCATGTTGCAAAAAAATGTGACTTATGAGGTTTTTGAAAAAACCGATTCAAATGTACTCAATACTAAGCGTGAAGACCCTAATTTTGTTTTAAATAATTTTGAAAAGATATAGATATAGATAGTTTCTGAAAGTAAAACCCTCTTACAAATATTTTAAAAAATTATAGTCGGACCTTAAAATTTTTCATTTTTTTTATTCCATGCACTGGGTTAGATTCTTGTTCTTGGACTTCACCTTATAAGAAAACTTAAACCAAATCAAAATTCCCAAACTTCAATCACTCTTTTTGCTTTACCAGTATCTCTATCTTCTTTTATCGCAGCACATTCTTCAGAAAGGGTATTTCACCTATCTGCACCCTCTACCAACTTTTCCTTTTATACATATATTTTTTCTTTGTATTTTTTTCGGTGTGTTCATTTATTTATGCTCACAGATTGAGCTGATATAGGTCCTATGCTATATTAAAAAGCTTCATGCATTGTGCGTCAGCTAAGCTTCAGATACAATATACATTTTCGTGTATGGCTGTATGCGTGTTTGTTTGAATGTGTTTGTGCGGCACGTTTGCTTAGCCTTAGATTGTGTTACTTATGAGATACTCTCATATATTTTACACACACACACACACACCATACTCACACACATATATTAAAATCTTTTTGTGTGCGTGTGGCTAAGAGCACGTTCCGGCTGACATTTAGTCGCTACATAAACCACACAGGAAATTAGAGCTAATGCCGTTTTGGTACCGACAACATTTTTTAGTTTGAACAAAAAATTGGCATAAGTCCCTGGCTGGTCATCTGTGGGGGCATCGGGCCAACAGCCTCTAGACGATAACTTCATTAATCATTCATAAATATGCAGGCAGCTTCTCTTGCCCGCTCACTTTCTATGCATTGCCGGCTTTGTCTTATGCTAAGTTTGCACTAGTTCAAATTTATTGATCTCAATTGGGGTGTTCACGTTGTGGTGCATAAATGTCTCAAAGCAAGAATGTCTGAATAATGCCATGAGCAACTCTAATAACGAGACAAGAAGGCAAAACAAAGTTTTTGTTCGAAATATGCTTCTTCTCAATGCGTAAAGAACAAAGTTTTGGATATTTGATGGTATGACATATATTTTCTTATCTTTAACTGCAAAGAAAGACTTTTTGCAGAGAAGCACCAAATTATATAAAAAACAATAAGAAAATTATTGAAATATAAATCTTATATATAAAATTCTCGTGTCACATTGTTATGTTCCTTCTAAGCTTATGGACTCACGAACGGCTGAACCGATTTGGCTAATTTTGGTCTTGAAATGTTCGTGGAAGTCCAATGATTGTTTAGGTTGAGAAAATCGGTCCAGCCGATTCGGAGGAGTATGGTAACGAACATTTGAAACTAGAATTTTATATATAAGAAGAAACTTGTGTTTTACGTGCTATCGGTGTTCTCATGAACGAGCCGATGAATTTCAAATCAGATTTTTGCGTGTGTTAGAGGTCAATGCGGAGGTTTTAAGCCTATTGGGATGTGTTTGTGTGAATTGGTTCGTGAGATATGCGCATTTTTGTGAATATCGGTTTTTGTGTGAACATACTCCTCCGAAGCGGCTAGACCGATCCTCATGAAATTTTATGTGTTTATTGGGTAGGTCTGAGAATCGGACAACATCTATTTTTCATACCCCTAAGAGATAAGGGTTGCCACTCCTAACATTCCTGGCAAATCAAGTGAATTTAAAAACTCGGTAGGATAATTTACAATTTCATCAATTTTAGAAATTAATATTGATTTAGTTATTCCTTTCTAAGAAAGTTTTCTTAAGAAGAAAGGAATTCTGCGATTTTTGCTTACAATTCATGTTTTAATTTCTGTATAAAATACATATGATCAGATCAATATTTGCACATAATGCAATTTCGTGAATTTGCCACAAAATAAATCATTGGAAGAAAATAAAGATCTAGACGAGCGAGCGAAGCGAGCGTGCCGAAGGCCGGCTAGTATTAATATAATATTTTATTAAAAGTTATTTTAACGATTTGGTATTTATGTCAGATAATGAGAATATCCCAAAAATCAATTTAGCATTTAAATTCTATTTATATTAAATACTAAATTAAAATAAAAAAAGTAAATAAATATTAAAAACTCTTGTTCAGGAATATTAATTAATAATTCGCTTTTTAAACCGTGATATTATATCCCAAAATGGTAAAAAGGCAATTAAAAAACAAATTTCTATCTAAATTTTGAATAGAAAACCAGAAATTTTGAAGTAATTTCTATAATGGTAATCACGCAAATAAAACGGCTTCTTTTATATTATACAATAAATTATTTTAAAATTAAAAAAATATTTAAAAAATATATTTTTTCAATAATTTAAATAACAAGTTACCCAGTACTTATATTGAAATAATTTTAATATTGCTAATAGCGCAAAAATCACCTTACTTGAAATAACAAAAAAAAAAAATACATCACTAAAAAATAAACTAATTATTAGCTGGTACCCAATTGTTTCTGAATAATTTTAATAATATTCACAGCACAAATAAACCGCATCCTTTAATTTACTTTAAAAATAAAAAAATATTTAGACAAAAAATCTATTTTCTAAATTTTAAATAAAAAATTAGTTGTGCACTAATATCGAAATAGTTTCAATAATGCTAATCGCGCCAAAATCATATTTCTTGAAATTGTAACAAAAGAATGCTTCACCAAAAAATACAATATAATAATATAAAAATATATTTTATTAACGAATAAAAAATTAATATATGGAGCCCATTACTAATTTTAGAATAATTTTAACTATGTTAATGACTTAACAAAAAAAAAAAAACTTTCTTGAAAAGAACAACTTAAAAAACAGAATAAATATTTAAAAAAAATTTCAAAATAATTATAACGCAAATATTATTGAAATTGCAAAAAAAAATTAACAAAAAAAATTGTGTTTTTAAATTTTCAGAATAATTTTTATATCGTAAAAAACACTCTTATTAAATCTTAATAGAAATAATTAACAAAAAATTAAATATTATAGAAAAATTTGAAATATTATTAATATATCTTAAGAAAATAAAAAATATTTTAGAAAAATTATAAAATCATTTGATAACGCAAAAAGTATCATTCAAATTATAAAATAAAATTGCTAAGGTAATAACAAATTTTGCTTAATACAATAAAAAAATTATATTTTAGAAATACTTCGAAATTATTTTCGTAACACAAAAAATGTCCGTCAGATTACTTAAAAAAATATACTTAAAAAAAACATATTTTAGAAAAAACTCAAAATTTTAAATACAAAATTGTTGGCTATGATATACCAAAAAATTATTTTTTAAATGCCCTTCTGTGGACATGGTTTTGCGGGATGTACGCATTTTTTATAATTTAACATATTTTTTATTTTTGAATCTTTATAAAACCCGAAAATATATTTTAATCTTGAAATTTACATATAATTAACTATTTTTTTCTCCTTCAAATTATACACTTTTTATGTATTTTATATTTTAAATTATTATTTCTTATTTTTTGTTGCTTGTAAAAGTCCAAACAAACTTTCAATCTTGAAATTTTTATTTAATTAACAAAAAATAATACTTAAAAAAATAATTTAATTATTTATAATAAAAAAAAATAAAAGATTTATTTAATTGTAACTCAAGATGTGCCTCATTACAAAAATTATTCTTTATGAATATGTTGCAAAAAAATTTTTTTTTTTCAAGTTCTAATTTATTTATTTTTATTTCCTTTTGTGCCTTAGTTTAAAAAATTTTAAATTAAATTTTTAAATTTCTTTTCCGTGTCGCCCATTCTTTACATTCCATGCCACCTTTGGGACTCTTCTCTCTGTTCCACTGCAAAAAAAAGTGTGCTTAAAAATTCTGTGACAGTGTAAACATAGCATAGATCTCCTACGGGGTGACTGTTTTTGCGTACTCTATGGTACATGCAACATTTATCATTATAATTTCGCCAGCTTCCTTGGCTATATTTGTTGTTGTTGTTGTTGTAGGTTTTTGTATTTGTAGTTTTTGTTGTTGCAGTTTTTGCTATCAGTTGATGGCCATTTCCGTTTGGCTAAGCCTGAAGCTGTTTTTACCATATTTATTTCTTTTTTTTCTCTCTTTTTTGATATATATAATTAAGTCTGGCGATGATGCACAAATATGCTGGTAATTTGTATTAATTAATGCCTGAAATATGCACGGGGTAGGGGGCGTGACAGCCAGGTATTGACTTTAATAACCATTTTGTTAACGCCTATTGTTGCTGCTCTTGTTTATTTGCATTTTAATCAAATGAAAGCAGTTACTAATAATGAAAAAAAAAGCTGTCAATATATAATGACCAAATACAATTTATGGCTCAAACAGAGACATTTGAGTCAACGTTAGTTAGCTGAGTGAATTATAATGGCCATTAGCTCTAAAATAAGGTTAACAGTGCTTTAACGTGCCATAAAAATGGACAAAGGTCGTAAAACTTGAAGAAAGTTTGACAATTGGGTCATTTAAGGCACAAGAACAACTTAAAGATACTTCTTATACTAGATACAGAGTAAAATTATGCCAAAATGTTGCGACAATTGAAATGAATGTCGCCTGCAAGGTTATAAAGTGTTAATGAGTCTCTGACTGACCGTCAAAGAGAGTTAACAGGCTGTAAAAGCTGTGTGGGAGCTGAATCCGTCAGCAGCTGCTAAATGTATCTCGCAGATACAACTGCAATCAGAGCTCATGAGAATTGTTCGCACAAGTAGTCACAATTAACGTGTCACTGAGAGACAAAAACCAAAATGGTCAAAACGTATTAACAGCCAATGTAATTGTATTGACTGTAAACAAGTTAAAACAATTACAAAACAGCAATAAAAATTTGGCCCCGTTCAATGGGAATGCCATTGACAGAAGCCGACAATATTCAATAGCCAAAAGCTGCGATTTTTTTTGTATCTGTAATGACAATGTGACGGAAAAAAATTTATTTTGTTGCTATATAAAAAAAAATCTATTTTTCGCCAACATCAAGCACGATTTTAATCAAACAGTTTGGGTTAAGACAACAAACAATTGTCGAAATAACAACAATATGGTGGAGATAGAGTTCTGGTAACTATGAGATACACTGTAGCTGTGAGATGCATGTAATAGTAGATTATATTTGGCTGGGTTGGACTTTTTCGGATTCGGGTACAATTTTCACTGGACGAAATGAGGCTATTAGAAGCTGGTCTTAGTATAAGCTTTTTATGAATTTTCGGTTATAAACAAATCCAGGCCCATGACAGATTTTAATTTCTTCTGGTTTCAATTACGTTTTGAACTGTGTTACTCAAGAGAAAAATAAAGCTAACTTCAAAATTCGTTTTTATAGCCATTTTAGACCATAAATTTTTTGAGATGCAAATAAATTGTGTGCAGATGTGGCTTTCATTCAGGGTAACAATCTTGGAATCTATTTTAGGGCTGTTCCCAATTTCGACTTTATTTCCGACTGGTTTAAAAGCTTGGAATTGTATTCCTAAATGTAAAAAGCAAAATCGGAAGTCGCCAAAAATAATTAGAAAATATTTGTGTTATTTTAGCGGAGTTTTTTCATGATGTAGTAAGTAAAGTTTTACAGGAGTCTTATATTACTTATCACTCTTACTATTTAGTCATAGTTACTGGTATACCAGGCATTTTTAGAATGCCTAGCCTTAAAATTCATTTAAAACCGTCTGACAATTTTTCCGTTGAAAAGCTTGCCTAATAGATTTGTATCGCTCTGGAAATTATTTCTTACTCATCGTAAAATTGCTTTCGGTATGATGTGTGCCTGCTATAGATATTTGGTGCTTCGACGAATTGGTGTTGCCGTGGAATTCAGTTAAAATCGTTTCTTGACCTTTCCAGCCAAATGTATGAAATGTTTTACAAGTAACTTATCCACATATTTTTTAGTAATAATTAAAGTTTATTAGTATCAGTAGTTTAGTACATGATTTAAATTTCTCTCTTAAATAAATTCCAAAATCTTCATTAATTATCATCTTCTTCTGGGTAATGTGTAATGATTTTCGGCGAACTCTAAGAGCGGAACTTATAATTCTGGATTGAACTTTTCATATACCCTTATTGCTTTTAACCCGCTGAGTTCATAATTGAACATATTATCAAAAAATTCCATAAGCCCGGGTTTTGTGGAAGTGATCTCAAAAACTCGAGCATACCATGATTTAAATGATTTATTTAAAAAAAAAACATTACCGCACAACCGTTCTCGCAAAAACGTTGAGATGCTTTTTGAGGTTCAGATAAAACCCAAGGCTGTTAGTGGTTTCGGAGTCAGCACGTTGAAATACTATAAAAGAATCATAGGCTTTCGTACTTATATTTGTTTTTATTTAGTATTACACCGCTGAATCTGATTCCGATATCCAAAAAAGTTCAGAACGTCAGGGCTCTGTCATATCTTAAAAATCGACTTTTGAAAGAGGCTTTGGTTCGTTCCATCAGAGTTCTGAATTGCTTGGAATTTTTTTTGCTAGTATTCAGATCCAGCGATCCGAAAATCGTCAACCAAAAAAATGTTTTTCGGTTTTCGGTGGCTATGACGGAAACATTGGATGTTTGTGTTTTTTAGACTTCCTATTTAGATTATTTTTCTATCAAGCCTGTCTAATTGGAAAATAATTTTTTTTAAATTATGTACGAACAGAATATTTTTAATTTGTCGGTTCCATTATTTAACTTCTATCGCTGTTTCTAAACTCCCACAGATCCTAGTGTGACGCCTTTATTTTGGTTTTTGGTGTGTTGAATTCTTCTTCTGCCAAAGATATATAAACCTCACTTTCCTGGAGATGGGCTAACAATCTTAAAATCTCACTCCCTAATTGTTTTTTCGATAAAACATGCAGTGCAAACATATCTTTCTTTAAAGCTTAAGTAAAAAATAATAGAGCTTATGTTAGTTATTTTCAGAACACATCATTGCGAACCCAAAGAACGCTTTTCGAAGATCTCATTCCTTCTAAGAGTCGTTTAGATTATATAGAATATGTGAGATAGAAATTTAGCAAAACTTACACAATTCGCGAATATTATTTATATTAAAGAAACCATTTTTTGTTTTAATTGAATCATAATTTCTCGTATTGCTTAAGAACTATTAGATGTACCTTGAAATCTTTTTATATAGAGACAATCTTATGACTTTTCTGCAAATATCTCTTTACTGCAGTATATTTTGTTCAAACGAATATTTTAAACTATTAAGAAATTTTAAAAATAATTTAAATTATTGATCGCAAAATTCAATATAGCGACTTATTAAAAAATGTACCTTATTATCATGGAAATTCTTCAAAATATATTTTTTATAAAACTGCTAAAGTTTATCGAGAATACTTTCGAGTTTAGTTTAAATACATTACCACAGAGAAAAATAACGCATGCTGAAAGTAAGTTCATATGAGCTTGATTTTAGAATTTTCAATGATTTTTATGTTTGATGTTTTATAACAAGAAATTTGGAACTAAATTTTAGAAAGTAAATGAGCCCTACCCAAGATGGCATAGTTCACAAAAAATAAATAATAAATTCAGATAATTTAAGATATTTTACACTCATTTTAAGTTACATAAACAACTTGATTCATGTTCAAAACATCCATGAACTAACTAAGATCTCGGATACTTTCTCAAAGATCTAGAATACTCGAAATAAATTTGAAAGTGATTTTGAATTAAGTACGAATTTCGTACTCTTTTCGAGTTTATTCAATCTTAGTAAAAGTATTTCGTACTTTAAAAAATCATACTTAATCGGAGTATCAAGTTCTTCATTTCAGCTCATTCGTACTTGCCTTGATATCAAGTTCGAAATGTGACATTTTAAGTACGGAATACTTGTTTTTTTTTTCTCAGTATACCCACTAATTCATAAGTAGCAACACTTTTTTTACTCGACAAACCCATTTTGTTTGTGTTGTTAAAGAACTAGTTCTTTTAAGTAGGTTATTTTGTAAATAGACATTTGAGGAAATAGAAAATTTATTTCGAATTTCAAGAATTTTTTAAATCCAACAAGCCACTTAAATACACTTTCTGAGGATTTGAGATTTGAAAAGAGCTTCATATTTTGCAAATATTGAGAATTTTAAAAGAGTTAATTTTTTTTGGCTCTCTAAACTAACTTTTTTTCGTGTAATTTATCAAGAAAGAAATATTAAATTAAAGTTTTTCAAGAATTAGTTCTAAAACGCTTTGAAAGATTGTTTCTTATATGGCAGAAACAGCTGTTTTCGGTTCAGTATTACAACAACTTTGAAAAGTAAACTTCGACTTTTTAATAAAAATGTAAAAATTGATTTTAATTATAGTTCAGAACATTCCTTTAGAGATATGTACTTTATGTATCTTATAATCTAATTCATTTTTTTTAAATACAAAATTCCAAATGCAACATTGTTTTTAAATAATTTAAGAGTTTCCTTCAAATTTCCCTAAGCCTGTTACAAAGCTTGTAGCAAACACAACAAACCCCAAACCTCAAAAACCAAAATAAGAGATCTAAAAACTGCCCACAAAAAAGAGACCGATGAATCAGCCAACAAAAGGAAGTACTAAAAACAAGAAAAACAACTGTGTGAGAAGTTGGTGGGTTAAAGGCGGCAAGAGGGGGTTAAGTGTTGTGTGAGAGATGCCTGCAGCAGCTTAGAATATTTTGCACATGCCGCAAAAATTGTTACAGTTTCTGGCAGACCCCAAGGCACAAGTGTGTGTGCGAGTATCTGTGTGGTTGCAAGCGTCAGTGTGTGTGTGTGCGTGTGTGTTTGTATTTTGGCCTGGTGGCAGCTGCCTTGAATTGCGCCAAGTAGCAGTTAGCTTAACGTTTTTTTTACTTTTTCGGCTTGTTGTCAGCTTAACTTTATTGTCAACTTGCCATTTGTTTTCAATTTTGTTGTTGTTATTGTTGTTATTATTGCTTTTGATTGGCCATATAAGCGCAGCATTTATAAACGCCAACTGCCAACAACCAACGCTAGTTGCAGCTAAAAGATACAAAAAAACAACAAAAAACAAACTTAAAGATACATACAATAGCAAAAATATCTTAAAATGTATTATTAAATGACGTCGTGCTGCTGCTGTCGGCTAGGGCGTTGACTGCGCTGCCAACGTTGACGTCGACTGCAACTGCTACTGAAAATTGCTGCTTAGCCGAGTTGCATATGCATAAGCAGCATTTAGCCGTAATAATTATTAAGCGTATTTATTTATAGCCAAGATGGTGTTTGAGTGTTTGGCTTAAACTGGTTTCTGGACCTTTTTGAAGCTTACCGCTGGTTTTAAACTTGGCTAACAATGCAGCCCTAAGCAGCGTTCAGACGAGTGAATGTAACTCAAGCTTTAATTTCTTTAAACGTTTATAAGGCGATTTAAGTTCTATAAGTAATTAAATCCAAATTAGATTTTATTGCTCTACTGATATTACGTCATATCATACAAAGTATCTACATTTCCACTCTATATATACCAACTGCCGCCATTTTTAAAGCTGTTTTTTTAATTACATACCATAATAATATAACTTATATGAAAGCCTATACATAAAAATCAGTTTTAATATTTTTTAACTTTAATCCACTTCATTGCCTTGTAAACAAATATCATACCAAACCGACTTTTTTTGATGAATTTTTTTCATTAACGAAAAAAGTTTGATGAATAACTGCATCAGCTGTTTTCGTATATCCAAATTATTCGCTTTTTATTCATGACTGAATTTAATAACAACTTTTTTTAGTGTTTTCTCACTATAAATATTAAAAAAGTTTTCCAACATTTCATGCTTCCTGTTTTTTTTTTTGCTGTCCTCTCTTGCACGAACTTTTTTTTTTTGGAACTTGATGTGGCCTCAGATGAGACCAAAACTTAGCCAGCAAAAAGGCATATGGGAATTTCTGCGAAAAGTTCCAACATGATCAAAATATTTAATATGTTCTAAATTGTTGAATTTAGAAATAAATATAAAATTTATTAAATTAAAGTTTTCCTCTTAACTAAAGTTGTAGAATTGCGAGAAATCAGGCTAAAAAGCCAATTTTGCATAATTTGGTTAGATTGGCTTTTTTATACATAAGAGCAGCTTTTTTCATTATTTTCGGTATTATTAAATAAAATTAAAAATATTTATTAATTGTATTATTACGAGGAAGAGATACGATTTATATGCAATATATAGAAGGAGTCGTTGGATACAACCCAAAGCTACCTAAAATATGATAAGGGCGACAAGAGAAGTCCATATACCCATGTCCGTCTGTCCGTTTGAACGCCTAGATCTCACAGATGGTAAGAGCTAAAGTAACCAAACTTTCACATTAGATCCCATATTATTCCATAGGAGACAAATTTATTTTACTTTTTTTGATATCGGGGCTAAATTATATATCTCCCATAGGGATGTTTCAGACGACCCCGAAAAAAAGAAACAGTTTTAGATGAATAACTCGTTTGCTTATAAAGATATCATAACCAAATTTGACATTTGAAAGTTTTTTATAGTTTCCAAGCACTGTGCCAAATTTGAATAAAATCGGTTGAGTATATCATATAGCTCCCATAGGACCGATCGGCCAAAATAACTTTTTTTATACAAAATTCGCTGTATTTAATTTTTGAATAAAGATATCATAACCAGACTTGGCATTCAGAAGTTTTTTAGAGTACCCAAGCATTGTAAGAAATTTGAACAAAATCGGTTGACTATATCATATAGCTCCCATAGGGCCGATCTTCCAAAAAATCGATTTTTTAACAAAACTTGTTGCGTTTCGTTTGTTTGTGAAGATATTGGAATTAAATTTGGCACTTGTAAGATTTTTATAAGTCTCAAGCAAATTTTATTAAAATCGGTAGAATAGATATATCATATAGCTTCCATGGGACGAATCGAGTTTCATTTGTTTACAAAGATATTTTAAGTAAATTCGGCATTCAGATCTTTTATTAAAGTACATACTGTGTCAAATTTGATCGAAAGCGATTGAATATATCATATAGCTCCCATATAACAAAATTTTTGCTAAAAAATTCTTCTGTTTTTGGCTTTTTATGAAGGAACCGAATTTTTTTGTTAGCTAGTGGCTCAGGGTATCCCTAAGTCATCCGCGCCCGTTCTTATAGTCTATCCCAAGTAAAAATGGATGAACCCTTTCATATAGTAGCGTATCTTGGTAAAACTTACTAATTTTTTGGTAGAGAGATTGGGAATGGGTCTAATTTAAAGATCTGATGTCAAATATCCGCCAGGCTAACATATTGCTCATTATCGTTGAAATGAATGTGCCACCTGAGATCTTTAAATAATTACTATAGAACAACCCTTTAAGCTGCAACTATAATAAGATTGTTATATCATATTAAAAGTTGACTGTTGATTGCTACCAATCTCATTTCTTCATCTAAACGTCTTAATTTATATAAGCTGTGTTTTTCAAGTGCCCATTTTAGTAATGTCTTGGGGGATTTTCTAACGATTATCTCTACAAAGACAAGTTAGACTTTCTGCACATGTTGTGATATTATCACTGGCTAGAATAGCCATCATCTTCGATATCATCTCTCATCAATGATATAATTTATTTACACATATTTCTGAAAAATGCTTATGTTATACATCTTTGGGTGTTAGCTCTACTGCTTAAGTTATTATAACCTTTAATTGAGTCATGTGAAAGTAATTTACTTTAAAAATAGGAGTACATAGAAGAACAACCTCACCATGCATAGTTTTTTTGCGGTTGGCGGTTTCAGTCAGACAAACACGGATCCAAAAGCTTGGATGTCAATTCTCAGAATTTCATGATACACATTTCGATTCATGATTTCATTTTTCTTTTCGAAATTCATGCCAAGAAACGAGGTTACCCGCCTGAACTTAGCTTGAGAAATCTAATTAACTCTGACTATGATACCCAACTATGACTGGCACTCTGACTGAGTCTCTGACTGCATTCTGTGGTAGACAAACTACTTGCATGATGAAATGCGACTGCAATTTGGCCAAGTTCAAGCAAATCTAAGTTTGGAACCACCCACACAAGACCGACCCCAGCAGAGCTCTCTGACCAGTGCGGCGATGTTGACGTTAACTCCGACTGGCTTTATTTGGATGTGTGCCACTTGGTTGCCACTTACTTGCCTGGTTATGGCTGGCTTAGTTGTATGGTGTGGTTTAAGTATAGGTGGCACTTAAAACCAAAGCCAGTGATTTTTATTGACACTCATTTCCTAAAAGCCCTGCACACCCTACTTGTTGTTTTCATCGCAATATGGCTGGTGCTACACTGAGAGAAATGATAAACAGAAAAGTGAGTACTTTTAAAGAAGCGAATAAAAAGAATGTTGGTTTTAATACTTGAAATAAGCTTACTAAAAAAAAATAAACTTAAACCACTTCCAAAAACTGCGCAAATTTTTGAGATTCCTAGAAAGATTTTAACAATTGGTTCAATGAGCTTATGGAAATGATTTAAGTAGAATTTTTTTCATTTTCAGCTGTTGCAGCTGTGTTTAATAATGCATCAATTTCGTTAAGAAAAAACTTCCTGTCCAGAATTTCAATTAATTAAAGCAATCTATTTTTTTATATTTTATTGTTTTAGTTAAGATTTATTTTTGTAAAGTTGTTTTTAGAACATTCTTTAATTCAATTCATAACCATTATCTCAAAATCGGTTGGACACTGTAGAAATTAAAATTAATAAATAAATTCTTGATGTCATACTGCTTGGGAGCGGGAGAGGATTATAAGTAGTAAAGAATGAGTATGAAAAATATAAAATTTTAGCCTACTCGAAAATATAATTTTTTGGCATTAAAAAATGTTATTTCAAATACAAAGGATCTAGGTAGATAAGATACCGAAAACTGCCCATAGCGATTTTTGAAGATACTGAAAAATACTTTTTAATAAATATTAAAAAAAAAATAAGAAAATATATTTTTTTTAAAGAAATTTGATAAATAAAAATTATATATTTTTTAAGTAGCCATGTATAAATTAAAAAATAAATACTTGACGTCATCCTGCTTGAAAGCTGGAGAGGATTATAATAAAGCATGAGTACTTATAAAAAATGAGATTTCAGCTTTACATTAAAATACGATTTTCTTATCATTTAAAAATTTTAAATGAATACAATCTATTTATTTATCTATCTGAATAAGGTACTAGAAACTGATCCCAGCGATTTTTTAAAATACTTAAGAATACTCTTTTTTTTTAATAAAAAAAAAATGGGAAAATTGTATATATTTTTAAAGAAAACGTGTTAGTTAAAAATAAAAATTAATATTAAAAAATGGCGGACGTAAAGTCGGGCGCGGACGACTTTAGGATACCCTGTACCACTAGCTTGTAATAAAGTCCGATTTCTTCACAAAAAACCAAAAACAGAAGAATTTTTAAGCAAACATTTTTTTTTTGACCGATCGTTCCTATGGGAGCTATATGATATAGTCAACCGATTTCAATAAAATTTGACCCAGTGCTTAAATACCTTAAAAAGATCTGAATGCCAAATTTATTTCAAATATCTTTACAAACAAACAAAACACTTCGAATTTTGTATAAAAACCGTGTTTTTGGATCGATTGGTCCTATGGGAGCTATATGATCTAGTCAAACGATTTGGATTAAATTTAGTACAGTGCTTAGGAACTATAAAATACTTACTAATGTCAAATTTGGTCCCAATATCTTAACAAACAAACGAAACACAGCAAATTTTGTTAAAAAATCGATTTTTTGGAAGATCGGACCTATGGGAGCTATATGATATAGTAAACCGATTTTGTTCAAATTTGGCACATTGCTTAAGTGGTCTAAAAAATTTCCAATCGCCAAATCTGGTTACGATATCTTTATTAATAAAAGAAATATAGCGAATTTTTCTTTAAAAAAGTTATTTTGGCCGATCGGTCCTATGGGAGCTATATGATATAGTCAACCGTTTTCGATTAAATTTGGTACAGTGTTTGGGAACTATAAAAAACTTTCGAATACCAAATTTGGTTACGATATCTTCATAAACAAACGAATTATTAATCTAAAACGCTTTTTTTTTGTCGAGGTCGTCTAAAACACCCCCATGGGAGCTATATAATTTATCCCCGATATCAAAAAAATAAAATAAACTTGCCTCCTATGGAATAATATGGGATCTAATGTGAATGTTTGGTAACTCTAGCTCTTACCATCTCTGAGATCTAGGCGTTCCCACGGACGGACAGACGGTCAGACGGACGGACGGACAGACGGACATGGGTATATCGACTTCTCTATTCACCCTGATCATATTTTAGGTAACTTTGGGGTGTCTCCGACGTCTCCTTCTATATGTTACATTCATTTTCGGCTTGCATAAACTTAATATACTTTTGGTACCATACGGTACAGGGTATAAAAATAATTCATATTTAAAATATTATATCAAATTTATTTTAAGTAGCTAGAATGCAAAATTAAATTTAAAAAAAAAATTGGTTTAAAAATATTCAGTAGATTCGTCCCCATTAAATCAATGTGAAAACATAATTTTTAAAAATTAAGCCTCAACGCGTTAAGTTTAAATTGATTTTTTCTTAAATAATTAATTTTTTTTAATACGGTCTTAAAAAAATTGAAAACTTTAATATTTTTTTTTTTAATGCTTGTTAAACTAGCTGAAAAAACTACTAGAAACAGCCCAATAAATTTTGAAAATTCTTAAAAAGGCGTAAAAAATGGAAAATTGAATATATTTCAAAGAAAATGTGTAAGTTAAGAAGTAAAATAATATTTTAAAATAATAATAATTAATATTTTTTTTTAAGTCAAATCAAAGTAGTCCAATATTCAGTAATTTTGTCACAATTGAATAAAAACAAAAAACATTTTTTTTAACTAAGCAGCAAAGCGTTAAGTTTAAAAACAGAAATTTGATATACATAGCATGATTTTCTTAGCATTAATAATGTTAAATAAAATGCAAAGGGTCTGGCTGGATAAAGTATTGGAAAGAGTCTTCAACAATTTTAAAAATTCAGAAAAATAATTATTTGGGAAATATCAAAAAAATAATAACGACTTAACATCTTTTTTAGCCTATATAAAAAATTTAATATATTTTTTATTAGCCCTGCCAACTTAAAGAAAAGAAAAAAATGCTTCAAAAACATTCAGTACTTTAGTCAAAATTTAATCAAAACGAAAAACTTTTTTTTTAAATAAGCAGCAATGCGTTGTTTAAAAACAAAAATTTTATATGTGATTGTTGAAAATTCGGAAAACTACTTATTGAAAAAATAATTTGAAAAAATAAGAAAATTTAAAAAAAAATTTTAGGTTGAAATAAAATTAATAAAAAATATATTTCTTTTTCCCTGTTCACTCAAATTTAAAAAAAGTACTGAAATAAAGTACTTCCAAAAGATTTCTGAAAATCTTAAATAAGTATTTATTTAAGAAATACTTAAAATAATAAGAAAAATTTTAATAAATATTTAAAGTTACAAAAAAAATTGCTCCAAAAATATTCAGCAGTTTAGTCATAATTAAAAAAAAAAAAAATATAAACTTTTTAAATTAAGCCGCAACATGTTAAGTCAAAAAACTGAAATTTTGCGGAAATTTTTATTTTTCCCTTTATGTGATATTGAACCATTAGTTTCCAAATATCGTTTGGAGCAGTTTCTAGTAATTTATAAAGCTGTATTTCAACACAACGTACTAAATTTTTTCTCTCAGTGTATTTATACTCATGACTTGGCTGGGTTCATTTTGGCATTAGTATGCACTGCGATTGCATTTTCCGTGTCAAGCATATGCGTCGCATTTGCCCAAACTCGTTGCATTTTCATTTCCTTTGGCTGCATTTTCTAGACATTTCCACAAGTTTTTGCTTTTGTCTCTCTTTGTCCGTCTGTCACTTTGTCTTTGTATCTGTTGCTGTGTTGTCTCTTGGTTTGCTTTAAGCCCATTTCTTGTGCCTTTTTATTGCATTGTGTTCTTTGTTAAGTCTTCTATGCCATTGTCTCTTATTGTAGCTTTTTCTTTGGTTTACTTTGCTTTGCCGCCTGTTGGCCTGGCTTATTGCATTGTTGACCATTTTTGGTATGCTTCATGTAGTACCATTGACTTGGCTAATGTCGTGCAGGGCCAGTTTGTTGCCCCAAATGATTGCTTTAACTGCAGTTTATTGCATACGTTTCGAGAATGCTTTTCCTCATGACCAGCTCAATTATTGCATCTAGTATTTTCCGGCTTTTCTTTATTTTCTTTTGCCTGCAAGACTTCATTTAAATACTTTGTATTCAACATGAAGCAATTTTATGGACCAAGTATCTTGGACATGGATGGACGTTAAAGTAACAGTCATAGCCGGCCATTTGCATTCACATTGAAAAGTGGCAAAAAGAAGAAAAGGTGAAGAAGACTTGCCTCATACTTGAGGCACACACTTAAGCTCAAGGGTTTTGCCCCCCTCAGGTAGAAACAAAAAGTTGAGTCAGCCGACAACTGTACTTAAACTAAATTTCTATACTCTATGTGTGAGTTTTAGGTGTATTTTTTAGTCTTGAGGACTTAGGAACATATCTGCACTTTTAAGAGTATCCAAATTAAGCTGAAAAAGTACTTAAAGAAGTTGTTTGCATGTTTTTTTTTTAACTGGATAAAAATAATCTATTTTAATGGTCCAGCATTATGACATCAAAAGGTTTCGTACGCTTCAATTTCGGTAACATTATAACTTGCTTTTTAAAAAGAGTTACTTTTATTATTAGACAAGTAAATGCTAGCGCCATCTAGTGGCAAGCGCAACTTTAATATTTTGTCACTTAAATGATAGCCATCTAGATCCATAAAATTAATAATTAATATATGGTCACACTAAAATGACTTATATCTGATGACGACCACAACAAAGCCTAAAAATATCCTTCACAGAAAAAGATATGATGATAATAGCAACTATAACCAAATTTTTAATTACTATACGGCCACACTAAACATAAAAAATAATTTTAACGACGAAAAAAACTAAATTAAATTAATAATAATGGCCACACAAAGCAGAAACAAGAATATAAACTAAATTTAATAATTTTAATAGAAAAATAATGATGGCGATAAAAACTGCTATTAAAAAATTAGTAATTAATTACGGTGACACTAAACAGAAAAATACATGTTGACGAAAACAACTAAATTAAATAATAAAATCCATTCTAAGCAGAAACATAAATGTTGACAACGACAAAGACAAAACTGAAATGAAATAATAATTAAAATATGGCCACACTAAACTGAAAAATAAGTGATGGCAACGAAATATTAAAAAATTTATTAATTGTTATGTGACCGTATTTCACACAAAAATAAATGATGACGATACAAACAACTGTAAAAAAAATTAGTAATTAAGGTACGGTCACACTTAATACAATATATTTTGATGACGACAATATATATGACCATATTAAGCAGAAACATGACTAAAAAAGGTTCAGATATGTTTTCCCGCCCTTACATTTGGCTATACTTAACAGCAGAATTTATAATGAAGCCAACAAGAAAATATTGAATACGTTCACACTAAACAGGAAAAAAATATGACGATGACGCCATAGAAAACTTTAGAGAAAAAACCGAAAGAAGAAAGAAAAGAAGACCCTTTATAGTTCCATTTGCTATTTTTTACTAACATATTTATCAGAAATATAAATGATGACGATGTTCGCGATGAAGAAAAATAAGATTCTTTCTAAGTCGAAGAGAGATTTATTCATTTATTTTATATATATATAAAGTAGAAGTTAATATTTAGCTATAAAAAATTTTGTAACCATAGCAACGCAGGTCTTCAGACTGGTAACAGACGAATAAGATTTGCTGTCTATAGCGAGAATACTCAGACAAAAAGATGACGATATAAAAATCTATAGAAAGATGAATGTATTTCTTTAAGTATAAAAAATATCATGTGGCCCATTTATTGCTCTATTTGCAATTTTTTATGATTTATATAAATCACAAAAATAATTGATGACGATGTCTGCAATGGAGAAAAAAAAGGATATTTTAAGTAACACAGAGCTAAAATAATGAATAAGCCATGACCACAACTCATTTATTTTGAATCCCCAAAGTTCTCATCTGATTTCGAAAGATTATCCCAAATATAGTATTTAAATATTATCAACAGTGGATATCAAGTTAGCGAGTTATTATACTTTCACACTAACAAGAAAAAAAGATGACGGAGACGACATAAACATTTATAGAGAGAAAAATTTATTTCTTTAAATAAAAAAAAGTCATATGGTCCTTTTATAGCTTTGTCTATGATCATATTGATCCGAAAAATAAATGATGACGATGTCCGCAATGAAAAAAAAGATTCTTTGAGTAAATTACGCTTGGATTCTTTAAATAAGATTGGGATTGACACAGCTATCAATAGCTTGAAGAAGCCTTGAGCACCTGACATCCCTTTTATTTTAAATTTCCAAAGTTCTCATTCAATTTTGAAACAATATCCCAAATGTATTATTTCAACTTTCTACTTTGAAAGACTTGAGTGTATAAAGGGGATATCGGTAGTGAGTTATAGTCAAAAATAATTTGTTTTTTTATATCTTAAAATGCAGATGAATTAAAATTGGAGCTGTCTACAGCCCAATATAGCCCAAATCGATATTTTTTATGTTATTAATTAAAAACATCGAAGTATCGATACATCTTAAAAATGACACGAAAAAAAAATAGCGCAAACTTTTCATATGAAAGTTAAGCTTATCTAATAATCATTGGATCGGAGAAATAAAGTAGAATTTCCATATTTTACAATTTAAGGGGAATTTTTTTGGCATCTATATTCATAAAAATCGAATTTCTCTCACATAGTATGTAAATGTAGCAAAAATAAGAGTATATCTTAAACATCCTTTTAAAAAAATTTAAATATTGACTAGTAATAGGATGTGCTCAAGAATTGAAAATCGATAATCGGAACAAGAACATCGATACAACGATATAACATTGATGTTGCCTCCAGCACTAGTGGGAGGGTTACAACGATAGCCATAAGGTCTTAAATATAAATTTACATCAAGCATTCTTGGGCGAAATATTTCTGATTCTTCTGAAGTTTTAATAAATTCAACATTTTGTCATAGATATCACAGCGAGAATAATATTTCTAACTCACAGGACTTTTCTTCACCCTTCCCCACTACAGAGGTCCTCTTAAATGTTCTAATTCACAGTCTGAATACGCCTCCAAAGGTATTTCGGACTCTTGTTCTGAGAGCTGGGATAAGTTATTTTGGAAGTGGCCCTTGAGGAAGTGGAACCTGGTTCTACAAAGTACCAGGCAGTGACAGAAGAGGTTAGGTTAAGGCCGCAGTTAGGACGTGACGGCCCAAGTTACTGGACTTTTCTTAAATACTATCCAGAATCTTCTAAATTATAATCAAAATCAAACTCTTCTCCTACCAGTGACAACATTTATTTAGCAACTTAATTAACCCAAGCACCTATTAAAGTGTATAAAAACTTTTATGTCAAAAACTTCAACTTCAAGAAGTCTCAGTAGCTTAGCTTAAAAAAGTCTTCATTATGCTCTGCTTTTATTTCATACTTCTTGAGTTATACATAAAAACTTATTTGCCCTACCTTAACTCGGAGAAAGTTTATCAACAAGTCATCATCATCATCATCATCTTGATCATAAAAACTAAAAGAGTTGCCAAAAAACAGCAAAACCAGTTGAAAGCAGTGCAAGATTCTTGGCCAACTATGTTATGCGGGTTTACAGCGCACTGCGTGGGCTAATAACTGGCCTCCCCCCAAAACCTCCTGCCCCCGCTCAACAGCCACTCACTTATAGTTTGTTGAAAGTAAAAGTAGCTGCCCACATATATACTCTATACATACTCTATACATATATATTGTACTTAAGTGCACTTAAGCTGTATTTGCTGAACCAAACAATACAAGCATAACTTATTATGTATGAACCGCATGGAAACCGGTTCGATGTGCAAAGATAAGGGGCACCAAAAAACCAACAAAAAAAAAAACTTTTCTGTTGCAGCAAAAACCTGACCTGCTGCAAAATGTTGGGGAAAAGTTAATTTCATTTATGCATGCAACTGCAATCCGAGACTCCGAAGAGTTGCCAGCTGGCTGGCTGGTCAGTTGTGTAGTTTGGGCCAAAAAGGGTTGTTGTAGCCAGGCATAAACATAACTCAAGTGTCATAGAGCATTTACCAACACTGAAAATTGGCTTGCTCAGCATGATTTTGCAATTGCATTTCTCTTTGGACTGAAACACATTAAAACGGGCCCTACCCAATTTATCAACTTGATGATCGTCATCATCATCATCCAACGAATTAGCCCCAACTCTTGCAGATGATGAACTTGTCTTCCTCTCTGTTGTTGTTAACGCGGCAAGTGGCTTGTCCAAAAGTCCATCACTCAATGTCTGGCGGTAGCTGTTGCAAGTTGCAAGTTGCAACTGCAGCTGCAGCCAAATGGACGCCATTGCGGCACTTTCTTTTAAAAGCAAAACAAACAATTACTTACAGTAAGGAATCCAAAAAGTGAGTTAAGACTCAGACTGAGCTACACCGAAGTTGCCATACCCTTGGAGAATAATCGGTCTTGGGTGTAAAGTTATATATAAAAGTTGACTATTTTGAAAAATTTTAAGAATCTCAAGATTATTCCAATAATCGATTGCTACAAATAAAAAAAAAATCGTTATACTACAATATATTATTTGATTCTTACAGGAATGATTCTTTCAAAACTTGAACGGGTTCAAAATATTAAAATTTTTTGTATATCTTAAAATTTTTTGAAATAATTCATAATATAAATTAAATAAATATTTGCTTGATTTTACGAAATCTATCAAATCTTTAAGAGCAGATTATTGAAATAATCGATTGCTAGAAATATTTGAAAAAATCGTTTTATATCCAAAAAGTGAATAAGAGAATTTTACTCCCTAAAACTTTTTGGAATATTTAGAGAAATTAGAGAAATACGGTTAAAATGTTATTTGCAAAAAACCGATTTTCTGACCTTGGACCTTAAATATCTCGAGACGGGATAATAACATTTCTTGTAAATTTTAGAGTTGGTCTTGAAATGTCAATACGATTAATCGTGTCAATTTTGAACTTAGTAAATTTCTATTCCGAAGAGTCAAAATTAATATTAATTTCTTAAGGTATGGCTTACTCTATAATTCTAAGAATTAAAACATTTTATTCTTTTTCGCAGTAAATTTACCAGCAACAAAATAAAATGAAAAAAAATTTTAAAAAATAATTTAAAAAAAATAAAATTTTCATTAAAAAATAGAATATTTATTTCTTAATCTAATATTTTATCTTTTGCAGTAAATTTACTAGCAACAAAATAAAATTAAAAAAATGTAAAAAAATACAATTTTTATAAAAAAATATAATTTTTATTTTTTTAATCTAATATTTTATCATGGAAAAAAAATTAGCGTCAAACTTTTTTCGCAGTAAATTTACTCGCAACAAAATAAAATAATTTTATAAAACAAATAAAAAATAATATAATTAAAATTTTTTAATCTAATATTTTGAGTCATGGAAATTCGAATTCGCTTCAACATCTTTGTTCGTTTGGGAGTTCTAGTTTGTCCCAGAAAAGTCTTCAAATAAAAAACCCAATTTTCAATTATCGATAACTCGACAAATAGTCGGAATTTTGCAATAAAATTTGACGTGGTTACTATTGGCTAGCAGATCTACCAAATATGTAAGAATCATAAAATCCGGAGAGGTTGATGGAAAAAGAACCTGCCTTACTTATTTTCTATTATATTGTATTATTTGGATGGATAATTCTTGAAAGAATTGCAAATATTAAAAAATGTTTATTATATAAACTTTTTATTAAATATTAAAAAAATTTATTAATATTTGCTTGATTTTAAGAATTTTTAAAAATCACCAAAACCATATAATTAAAAAACCGATATGGAAAAAAAATTTTTTTTGTACTAGATGATCTTCTAGATTTTGCATATAGATTGCATCTTGAACGGATTCGAAATATTTAAAATTTTTACATATCCTAAAATTATTGTTATAATTTTAAAAAGAAATTTAAAAAATTACACAAAAATTTACTTTGAAAAATTCACCAAAAAAATGATATACGAGGTGTGTTCAAAAAGTAAGGCGACTTTTCAAATTTCGCGGGCAACGTATTTTCGATTATCGATTTTTTTTTGTTTTGTTGTGTTGGTACTCTTTTCCCGAACATCTGTACCAAATTTCAAGTGAATGGCATTTTTTGTTTGGTTTTGAGAGGCTTAAAGGTTATAAGTGTTTTGCGTTTATTAGGACAGACAGTTTCTTTAAACGCCAGCTTGTTAAAAAAAAGTTTCACTTAAAAAACACCCTATATTAATTTTTTTTCTTTACATTAAACCTTTAAGCAACCTGAGAAAACCAAAAACCATTTCTATACCTGAAAAAAAATTTTTTTTATTATATAAGATGATATCCCAGTTTTTGCATATGGTAGACACTTTTAAATCTGGAATAGATTGGAAAATAAATTTAAATATTTTAATATATTAAAATTTTTGAAAAATTTATAAAGTAACTTACGTCCTTTATTGCGGTAGGCAACTGTTAGAAAGCTGTTTTATTAAAAAGCTACCTATTTTCGTAAATCAAGTTACTATTTGAAGTACTCTCATTATCAAGTTGAAACCAATCCATTTAAAATTGAATTAGAAATATTTAAAATCTTTTATTTTATATTTTTTGGAAAAAATTCATGTGGGAAATTATTTAAATAGTTTTCTGATTTTTAGAAATCTTACAAAACATTAAAAATATATACCTATAATATATAACATTTTTTTAATAATATTTAATGATATTTTGGGTTTTGCTAATAAACGATTTTAAATAATATTAAAAATTTTAAAAAATTTTAAAATTTTTGCTAAAATTATTAGGTATTTACAAAACGCCCAAACCAAAAAATAAAAATGTCTATAAAAGATATCGGTTAGAAAGGCAGCTTGTTAAAAATAAAACTATTAAAAAAACACCCTTTATAAATTTTATGTTTTAATTGCCTTGTTAAGCAATTATTTAAGCAGTTATTAATTCAAGTACACTCATTATCAAGTTAAAATTATTTTATATAAAATTGTAAAGAAAATAATAAAAAACTCCAATTAATTGGATTCATTATGCCACAAACAAAAACCCAACTCTGCTTTAACTCGTTACGCAACTTTATGAAATACAATAGCCACAAACTCGCCGTAAGGGTATAATTAACAGCTAAATTGCAATGCAATTGTCGTTTCGTGTCTGGTTTTTGCTGTGTGTTTGGACACATTTGATAACCTTTCCAATTGTACATAGCGATCGATAACTATACGATAATTTGCGTCACAAATTCGATTATCAAGCGCTTTTCGTTTCGTTTTTTTGAAAGTGATTTTTTGTGGTTTTTTTCGTGTTTTTTTGTCACCCCTCTCTGTAATTGCAATGTCAGTTTTGCCGACTTTGTCGGAATTTAAAATTCCATACGCAATTTGGAAAAGTGTCAACAACTGTTTTTGCCAGTTACTTTTTCTAAAATTTTAATTTGTTGTTTTTGTTGTGGTTGCAAGCATTTTATGAATACTTTGTAAACAGGGTCTGGGGTATTAGAAATACGTGCGATGTATGTGACAGGCAGAAGGAGACGCGACGGAACATTCGTTTTTAATATCCAAATGCTTGAAAATTTATCGGTTGTGGACTAAGCCACATCAGACCGTGCTAAGGAACAAATAGATCCCAGATGCTTTTTTAGCGGTAGGTTTCAAATTGTTTTGAAAAATACTAATTATCTATAAGCAAGTCAATTCTGCCCAGCCATGTCGATATGTTGCAATCATCTTGTTACTAGGAATAATGCGACAGCTATTAAGATCGGTTGAGAACTCCAATTAGACAAAGTAACTTTATTTTCAAACTCACTTCCAAAAACTATACCCTTATTTGGATTTTTTTCACTCACGCTCCGCAAAACACTTTAATCTCCCAAACTGTCTCCATGGAACACGCCAGTAATCTTTATACTTAGTTTGCTTGGCTTTCAAGGAGCGGAAAGACTTTGTGTGTGGTTAAAAATAAAAAAAAATGGCCGCCTTAAACACAAACTTCGGGGTCTATTCCATTACAAATAAAGTTTTGGAAATTTTTGTGTACGACTTATTAAATTTGTGATAAATGGGCTCAAACATATGTCAAAATAACTCCTTGTCAAAAACTATTTTAACTATACTAGTAAAACAAAATTTGACTCATTTCCATAATATAATGACCGAAAATTCATTCGATAAAATTTTTTTAAGGATTACGATATTTTGCAAAATATAACATTTTGGATTTAAAGAAAAGTCTTCGCACTTCATTATTCATCACAAATGTATGAAGTTAAACAATGTAAAAACCGATTTAATTTTGTTTTTCCAAATCCTAGAGATCTTAATTAAGCATGTTATTGACAAATGAAAAACAACGAATGTTCCAAAATATAATGGAACGAAGAAATTAATTTTGGCATTAAGTTCAACCAAACGATGGTATACCGAAAAAATTTTCGAAATTGGATATCGAAATTCATTAGATACTATTTTACACAAGCAATCTATATTCCTCGAACACGACTACAGTAATCTTAAAAAGCAGATGATAAAATTGATTGTGAAGATAGTAAACCCTTTTTAATGGTTTTGAACAAAATTCCTCTCTCTTTTAAGAAATTGGAACTGAATCGATTGCGATAGTTTGTATGTTAAAAAATAAATAAAATGCGAATACAAACCATTTTGTGATTTAAACAAAATTTCCTCACTTTAAGAGAATTTGAACTAAATCGATTTCGATAGTATTTGTTCCAAAATATATAAACTTAAAAAAAGTATTGTAATGTGACTATTCACAAAATGATTTAAATTTTTAATAATTTTACACACTTTTCTGGTTTTTAAGAATGATAACTTATTGATTTTCTTATCGATCGAATTCAAAAATCTATCTAATACCGCAGTTAAAAATAACTCTGTCGTGAATAAATAATAAAAACTGATTTATTGTACTTTTTACAATTCCAATAATTTGTATATTCACTCCGGTGTTTTTTAGATTTCGATCTCTACCTAACTTATTCCTTATCCATCAATCTATTAAACAAAAGCTAACATACCTGTAAATATTAAATGCCTTTATCGTCAAACAAAGAAAAAATAAACACTCTGTGCCTGTTAGAAAAATACGTTCAAATCCAATGCTTTCACCGATTTTTTGCGAGTTCGATGACCCTTCATTTTACTTCTTATTGATTATAGCCCAACATTCAACATATCACGCATTTCCACCGATTTTTCCAATTTCAATGACCACTAATTTTTTCTCTTATCGATCAAACTCAAACATCCAAAATATTATTGAATTAAAAACAACTTTATCGTTTTTACTTTACTTTTTGTGCTTCGAATAATATGCACGAATTCTTTATTTTCACCAATTTAGAGTGATTTCGACGGCAACAAAAACATATCGTTCAGTAAAAATTTACTTTATCATAAAACTGAGAAAAAATTGACTTTCTGTACTTATTGGAAAATTTTATTGAAATATTTTATCCGATTTCATACCACTCATTTTTGCTCTTATTGGATTACTCTCAAACATTCAGCATATAATTGACTAACAAATAATTCATCGTATAACCGAGATATAATAGAGTTTTTATGCTTCTGAGAAAATTACGAAAGAGTTCATTTTTTTCACCGATTTTTACTGATTTCGATGACAACTTCTTTATTCGTTGTCGATGAAACACCAAAAACCAACATATCGCTTAATAAAAAATGACCCTATCGTGAAATTATTATTATTATTTCCTTGACAAGAACAATATAACTGTAGTTGTCGCTCTTATACAGAGCATAGGGCGGATTTTTTTTTTTTTTGTTTTTTTTTTTAATCCGATAATTGAGCTGCGTACATTTCTATTTATGAGAATTCCTACGCCGTATCTACGACGCGTCGGATCGCCGCTGTACATAAAATAATGCCCTGTTTGGCATGTGAAATCACCTTGTCCCAGCCATCTAGTTTGGCATAAGCCGAGTATGTTGATTCTGTAACGATTCATTTCGCGCCCAACCTGCGCTATACGTGAAGGTTCTGCAAGTGTTCTTATGTTCCATGTTCCAAATCTTGTCCTTTTTCGCTAGCTAAAAGTCGTCAACGAGCTATCCTGTCTATTTCCGAGGCTTGTTACCGTTTCTTGGGTAGGGGTGTTTTTATCGGTTACCAGCCTTTCGCGAACCACAACACGTCTGTGGGACGTACTAGGATTTGGCATCCAGTCCTGCCATGTGATTTTTTACAGAGTTTACCTTCTCTGGGCGTGTTTGGTCCGCAGGAGGTATTTGATTTCTCTCCTACCATCCATATCTGGGAGGCGTTCGCTATCCGCCACCTGCGACGCGTCCTCTAGGGGTTACAGCCTCCCCCGAGGAAATCGTGAAATTAAATAAAGTTAAACTTTCTATACTTTTTGAAAAATTACGCACAAGTTGAAATATTTCTTCGATTTCGATGATTGCACATTTTTTCTCTTATCGATCACACTCAAACATCCAACATATTATTGTATAAAAAAACCCTCATTATGTGCTTCATAGAAAATTAAGCACGAGTTCATTATTTCACCGATTTTTTCCGATTTCGATGACAACTTCTTTTATTCGATGTCGATCAGGCACCTTTTAATAAAGAATACTCAATAAAAAAACTGGTGCCTGTAAAGTCGGTTTTACGGGCGAAGATTTTACGTGACAACGTCCTTTTCTCGGTAGAATATTTATTGATATGAATATTATAAAATTGCACAATAGGAACATGGAATTGAATGAAAATAAGAATTGCACAAATTGTAACTATAGAAATATATTTTGTTTGCTAAAACATCGTACATGTAAACTAAAACTTAACTAATTCCTATTTGAGTGATTTTGTTGAGGATAGGACGATGATAGGAGAAATAGGAAATGAAAGGAAGTGTTTCTGCTGTAATGTGTCTTGCGAAAGTCAAGTCGATGGTTGTTTCTTTTACCGTAGTTGACTTACAAACGTTTGATACGCAATCAAGATTATACGTATATTTCATGAAATTAAGAAACGAGTTGTCAGACTTTACGTTTTCGTATCTCTTAATAAAATAAAATTTTCTCGGCAGTAGATAATAAATAAAAAGGTATAAACGAATGGTTTGACAGAAGAAAGGCCGAACTATGCTTGTTAGTAGAGATGCCAAAACTATCGATAGACTATCGATAGTATCGATAGTATGGGATAGTATAATCGTTACGATTATTTATCGTTAGATTTTTTCAATGGTGCCTCCCATACAAACCTAATTTAAGACGTTGTCACGTCAAAATTACTCTTTCGTGAAACTGACAATAAAATATAGACTTTCTGTACTGTTTGGAAAATTGCGCAAAAGTTTAATTTTTTCTCCGAATCTTATGATCGCTCATTTTTTCCCTTATCAATCGTACGATCATCCATTAGAATTCAAATATTCTCATAGTTTTAAGATTTTTTAAAAATAAATAAAAATAAATACGGTTGAAAATGAAAGCTACAATTTTTTTTTTGGAAAGCCTTCTACAGAGTATTCCACTGTCGACCACCATCCCCAAACTCTTTCCACATTTTTTAGATAGTGCCGTTGCAGCTGTTGGTTGGTTGTCTTTTGGTTGGCTTGTTTTTGGTATCGAACACGTTTGAGGTTATAACGCATTACATGATTCATTACGGGCTCATTATTGGACATTACATTAAACACTTTTCTTTTGTGGCTTATGTATAGTTTGTCGTATAATAAAAGATACAGAAACAGATACAGATACACAGACAGCTGATAGATACAAAGCGCATTTTGGAGCCGACATGAGCCAGCAAAATGAAATAAAAATCCGATACTCAGTACCAAAGCATATTTAAGTTTATATTAATTGCTTTTTTTATGGCTCAGGGCACGTTTTGTTTAAATTCCAATTTAGTGCGCATTATAAATATTTTTTATTTTTTATTTTAGTTTATCAAATAGCATTTCATATTTTGTCGGTTGCATGTTCCGTGCAGACTTCAGTTTATTATTATTATTATTACGTAGCTGATTGCATTTCAATTTGCCAAGTTTTTTGGCCAAAACCCAGATCTAGCACCTCTTGCATTTCAATAAACTTCAATGGCAGCCAGCTGCTGCCCCGCCCCCGCAGCGCCTCTGGCTTTATTTGCGGAAATCTGGATGAGTTTGTGGCACGGCAATAAATATTTGAAAACTGCCATCAGAGAAAATGCTGCAGCTACAAATTGTCCTCAGGCGTTGGGAAATAGCAAAGAAAATGTAAGGAAAACTTTTAGCTGCAACTGGCAGCAATTTTAGCATCAGCAGCAATACTAGAAGTAAACCTGGTCAGAACTTTTAAAAGTTTCAAATGCTCTTCTTATTTACAAATATTTCTTTGTTGCTATGAACTATTTGCCAGATATTTTTGTATACTCTTTGCATAGTGGGCACAAGCTTTAGGCGAACTTTTAAAGCTTTTGTTACAAATAAAATTTAAATTTTGAACATAGACTTTTTTTCCGATAAAGGGTTCCACACAAAGAGATGGGGCAATGCGACCAAAAGGTCTTTTGTACCATACTCTTAAGTTAAAGCAAAAGACTTTCCGCTCTCAGCATGAATTGCAGTAGGTATTTTGTTGGTATTGACCTGAGATGGAAGGGACTTATCCGTTCCTTTCCCATGTGACAGGCTCTGCCCAATATCAGCGCTGGGCAGTCACAGAGAATATGTCTGGTGGTTTCATCGTCTTCTAGACAGAGCCTGCACTCTGAAGAGTCCAAGGCCAATTTTCTGTAGATGATATCCAACAGTGTGGTGTGGCCAGATAGGTAAGCTACCAGGTGCTTTAGGTACGCTCTGCCAAGGATCAAGAATCGCATCCAGAGGTTTGACAAGCACTTTTGCTGGACGAAGCCGCGGACGGAAGAACCAGTATCTCCTATATTCTCCTGCAGCCCATTTGTTTATCATGGTTTTGATTATGGACTAACCAATATCACAAAACAGCGCAGGAGATGTAGTCAGGGTGGAGGCACCCTGTCGGGCTAGATCGTCAGCGATTGTATTACCATCCACTCCCGAGTGTCCAGGCACCCAACATAGCACGACTTTGCTCTGGGCGGACAGGGCTTAGAGGTGGTTATGGAATACTTTAACCGTCCTAGAGGAGATGCTCTGGGGCCAGATGCCCATTGCGGTAGAGATGTTGCGTATAACGATTCCAACACCTACACCCCGCTCAGTTTTGGATCCATCCGTGAACCATTGTTGCCACCGGAGGTTTTCACAGGGGCTGCCATCAGCCCAAGTCTCCCGACTTGAGAAAATTTCTTGTTATGAAAGAGTTCCGCGATCATAAGATCTGATCTGAGCAGATCGATAGGTCAGAAAGGAAATATATAAGTGCAGCATTGCCAGAGTCACTTGCTAATAGTCTAGATGTGATCTGGATACGTAGTAGACTCTGCATGGCTGACGTTTTGATGAAAATGTGCAGTGGTGTGAGTCCAAGGGCTGACTCCATGACAGCTGTCGGACTGGTACACATAGCTCCTGAGAGATATGCATACTTGTCTTTGAAGCTTGCTGCATTTCTTAATGGCCACATTTTGCTGCGTCTTATGCCACCATCATACGGTATATCCATTTAATAATATGAGCGCTGAAGCCCCATGTGCTGCCAAAGAATTTTCTACAGGCCCACATGGCTCGAGTAGCTTTGGAGAGCGCTTGTTCTAAGTGGGAGCTCCAGTTGAGTCGTTTGTCTGACCTGGTCTGAATACTCCAGCTCAGTGTGATTTATAACAAGGTTTTGAATCTCCATGTTGTATCTTTTCGTGAAGGGAACAATCACAGCTTTTTGGGTGTTGATGCTAAGGCCATCAATTAGACACCAGCTAAGGCTAACTTGAAGAGTATTATCCATCATCTCTCTGATGCATTTACCCTATGATGTGATAGCCAGGTCATCTACGTACCCAACTTTATAACCCAGCCAAGTCAGCTTAGTTAAAAGTTCGTCGATTACAAGAGACCATAGAAGGGGAGATAACACACCTCCTTGTGGATAACCCTCTACAGCTCTTATGCTGACTGTTGTACCATCTAGAGATGAAGTTACGTTCCTCTGTCGGAGCGTGGTTTCAATCCATGCGACCTGTGGTTCTATGTTTTTACGTGCCAACGCTCTAGAGATACAAACAAAGTCAGTATTATCGAAAGCTCCCTCGACATCGAGGAATGCGCACAAAGCTATGTTCTTGGAGTCAAAAGCTCTATCTTTCTGACTAAGTGGTGTAAAGCAACCTCTGTTGACTTTCCTTTGGAATAAGCCAATTGCATTGGATGCAGCGGGTTCGCGGCTTGCAGTTTGTTTCTGATGTGCAAGTCGAGAAGTCTCTCTACTGTTTTCAGAAGGAATCAGGTTAGACTGATTGATCTGTATGACTTTTGCTTGTCTATTGGCCTGTTGCCAGATTTGGGGATGAAGACAACCCGTACTCCCTTCCAAGAGTGAGGTATATATGTACCCCCAGTCAAAGCTTGCGCTAAACAGACAAATCAGTGGGTTTGGAATGAAATCCAGACATTTCTGGAGAAGTGCTGGAAAAATTTCACCCCACCTTGAAAGTGCCTTGAAAGGTTCATAGGAGCCAATGGCCCATCTTTCTTTGTCGGCATCAAATATAGTGCCAGATATTCTAGCAGCCCCTCGGAGGCTTGTCTCGATCCAATCTGAGTGTTGGGCATCCCCGCTGCAGATTGAAGAGCCTTGAAAGTTAGTAAAAGCTACCAATTTTCCCTACGGTCTGGGATGAAGGATCCATCACTCCATCAACAGATCCACCCCGTTTGAGGGGTGGAGCTTGGTCAGTTAGCCGACTTTAAAAAACTCAAACTCCAATTACTCAAGAACAATATAGTGGAAGTAAATCTTTTTCTTAAAGCCTGTGACAAACAAACAAATTGTCCTTGTAAAGTGTGTTAAAGCTGCAGTACAAACCCAGCTAAGCGGATTTTCTTGTTTTAGCCAATATGCAATTTCTATTCAAACTGCAGTTGCAAGCAATAAAATTCCAATTCAATAAGAAAATAATAAGCCAAAGCTTTTGCGTTGACACAAATCTACAAAACTTAAAACATATGCATAAATAAAATTTAAATATTTGTAGTAAATTTAAAAGCATATTCCATACATATATATTTGAGAAAAATCTCAAAGGCATTTACTATATTTCTTACCAATATTGTGGTTGTTAGCAAAGCTAAGCCGCTTAAAGCAACATTTGGCATGCGGCGGCTTTGATTTCCAAAAGCTGATTAAACCTGCAAAAGGGAAATGGAAAAACTCTTGGAAAACACACATACGACAGCTACAGTTACCGTCTTAGCCGTAGCTACAGCTTTTACCAAGAAATACAAGTTCCTATGACAGGAAATTTAAGAATAAGCCCGGGCTTCAAAGAAGAACATTTTTGCGCCCACGGCTTATTTGCCATTGTTGTTGTTGTTATTGTAGCTGTGTTGCTATAGCCTCCATTACACCACATTAAAATTAAAATTAATTAAATTGTGCTTATAAATATTAAACTTGTATATAAATAATAAAAAAAAAAGAACAAAAACAAACAAGTAGCAAGAAGCAGCCACAGACAAAGTCAAAAAGGCCACAAAATTGAATTAAATGCTCGCTACTAATTATGAGCCGTGTGGCAAGCAACTGGGGCAGCTAGGGAAATGACCTCGTTTTGGTGCTACTGGCCAACAAGACAACAAAAACAACAACAACAAGGCACAAAAGCAAACAAACAAATTCCTGAGTTATTGTCATCAGTCATAGAAGCAACGAGCCAACGAACCAACTTACGCATAAATAGCCAGCGCCATCGAACTACCCTCTCCAGAACCGGAGTTTATCGGGTAGCTTACACACTTAATCGAATTTAGCGACAATTTTACTGCCATTTCCATTAGTCGTATTCGTAATTGATGATTTTCCAATTACCGGCAGTTTTTCATAGCACTACGATACGGAGAACTGCCAGAAAATTACCATTGCATACTTTGCGGCAAAGCTCGTACGAGTAACATGGCGTATGCGTAATATCGTCAAATATATTTTGTGTGCGTTTCGTTTGTGCTGCTTGTGGCTTAAATACACTACACAGGGAGTTGGGGTATGTTGAAATGGAGCAGCAGTTTGTTGGCCTTGGAAATACAAACACGTGCGGTGTCTATTTTATCTAAGACTGTTTATCGATTGAATCTGGAATGTCCTTAATGCAGGGAGAGTAGATTGGATGGAGCAGGCACTTTTTGACAGTAAGGCTTAGCCCAGGATGGCAATGGCTGGATGTATCGATATGTCGAAGTTTTTAATTAAGGAGGAGAGTACTCTTCCTGACCATTGTGGCGTCTTAAAACTACATGGTTTTTATATGAGGAAGGAGAAGATATTGAACAGAGTTCAGTCAAGCCAGATGACTTCCATGCTGATTAGTTAATTTTTTTTCGATGCTTTTAATTGGAACTTGGACATATCGATACATCTATATTTTAGACTTATGGTAATATATAGAGAATGCATATCCTGCTCCTGCCAGAATTTTATTTCTTTTTCAATTGTGGGGACAATTTTTACTTTCGATATATCGACACATCGATCTTTTCCTATCTTATCCTGATGCATGAGACTAACAATCCTTGGCCTGTAGATGCGAAAGCTGTTTTTTCCAATGTATGCATCGATTTATCGAAGTTTAAATAAAGATAATATAAGGAATGAATATTCTGTTCCGGCCTGTATTCTTGTTCTTTTGAAATTGCGAGACGATTTATTAATTCGATATATCGATTCATCGATTGTTTCTTATTAGTACTGATACTTAGGACAACAAAGCCTTGGCCTACAGATACATAGAAGTTTTTTTTTAATGCGAAAAGGAAAATGTGGATTTTCGATACATCAAAGATTGACCTAAGATAGTATAAGGAATGAATATGCTCTTCTGGCAAGAATTTAATTTCTTTTAAAATTGTGAGACGATCTATATATTCGGAACTTACAAAGACTTGGTTTACAGATGCAAAAGCTGTTTTTTCGATATCCTTAGCAAGAAAATATTGGCTTATCGATATATCGAAGTTTGAATTCAGATAATATAGGTTAGGTAGGTTAGATTAGGGCGGCAGTTGGGACTGATGCCCCAGCTCGCTTAGGCCAACGATAGGCCTGCTGCGATACCGCTGGAGTGAGCTAGTTCAGCACTCTTCCCCACGTGAAAGGTCCTCTATAATAGGTGAGGAAGCCATCTGGCTGCCTCAATAAACCTTAAAAGCCATTTTGGACTCTTCAGATAGCTGAGATAAGTGACTTTAGTAACCTAAATCTTTTACTGCCCAATCCAGGGTAGTGACAGCAAAAGTGTTCCACCGTCTCCAGCTCCTCCTCATCGTCACAGCTTCTACAGAAGTCATGGTGGGGAGCATTTAACCTGGATGCGTGGTTTCCCACGAGCCAGTGTCCCGTGAGAACACGGATAACAGATGAGTACTGGGCTCTATTCAGACAGCAAAGTTTTTTGGTTCTTTTGCTGCAGTTTGTCGCCCAAGTTTGCCCCGAGATTCTACACGTATTCGATGTCCGATTCTACGTTTTATTTTTACAGAGAGCGAAAAAATGTCGTATTCTCAGTATACAGATGGCCATAGGTATACCCACGCGCTCCTTGTCTTGAAGGAGGATGCTGGTAGTTCCTTGTCTAGCCAGTTCATCCGCAATACAGTTTACCTCGAAGTCCCAATGTCCTGGGACCCATATGAGGTGAATTGTCTCCCCTAGAGACAAGCGGCAGTTATTCACTGACTTCATACACGAAGTTTTCGAAGCTAGGGACTCAATAGCCGCTTGGCTGTCCGAGTAGATAGAAATGTTCTTATTTCGAACTTGTGGGTTTCTTATTGTTATTAAAGCCCCCCGTATTGCAGTGATCTCTACGTGAAAAACACTGCAATTCTAAATGTAGACGCCTCCGCCTGCACGGTCGTGGAACCGTCCGTGTATACCTTTATCGAGCCCGCTGGGCCTGGTACACCTGTATTCCGCTCCTCCCTGGTCGGAATATAGGCTCCGAATTTAGTTGTAAAGTGTTCCTGCGGTATATAATCGACATATCGTGTTTTCCAGCACTAATGCATGGAACAAACCAACCCTTGTCTTGCAGACGCCAAAGCTGATTTTCAAAACTAATTCCAACCAATTCATTACCTCAAAAACTTGACTTTTCTAAGCAGTTCATTAAAGCGTATCCTTTTTTCGGCTCCACTTAATTTTTGTCATTGCAATTTTTATGTTTTGTGCTCCAAAATGCAAATTGACTGGATTTTGTGTTTCCGAAAATGTTTGTTATTGTTGTGATTGTGACTTGGCTGCTTAAATTGAACAACATTTTGACAAATGGCAAATAAAATTGATACACTTACTCCATATGGGTGCGGGTGACTGAGGGGAGTATGTGCATTTGGCATTTGGCTCACAATCAATTTTTTATGTACGTAAACATGAGGCCATGTTTGAAGTGCGTCAACTGCGACAGTCACAACAACAATAAAGTCGAAACATGTCGACAGCAGGAATGAGCTCGTCACACAGTTCCCAGAGAGAGAGAGAGAGAGAGATCCCCCAGATCCCACAGAGCACACACATCCATCTCATAAACATGCCCATGCATATTGAAGTCACAAGGGGTCTTGTTTGCACGACTTGACTTGACTTTAGCCGCAGTTGGCCTACTTACCCCTCTCTGTGGCTGCACACTGCGTTGCTCCTTCGTGCTCCTTTGTCCCATTCCCATGGCTTCACAATCATCGACCGTATTGTAGCATACATATTAGACACATTGGATACGCCTCCCCCTTAGGCATGCCTTTGACTCCCTTTGTGCCTGCTAAAATGTTACTATTGAATTATTTTAAACGCACAGCGTCTAGGGAATATGTGTTTTTTATACACTCCTTGAGCGCATATCGAATTTGTCAGCAAATCCTTAAGAGCATAAAAGTAGCTCACTTTGAAGCTTTAAGTCTGCTTGAGTTGTGCTTAAATCTTTTCCAGGAATTGGAAATGTGCATTAAACCTAACTAAATTCGAAAACTGGAAATTAATGAGGCATTTGTTTTGACTAGGGCTATAGTAATCTACATATATTGTATATAGTAGACCCCAAAAATATTTGTATAGACAAGGATTATAGTCAAGAGGTATTTGTATAGACAAGGACTATAGTTATCTATATTATATCCATCAATAAAGCTCCCACCGCTCCAGCTTTTAATTGTCTTCGAATAATTCTAACTTTTTTTTCGAGCTCTAAAGTTTTTTCGACACTTGGGTAAAAGTTTTGGGTCTGTTTGAACAATCTGATACAGGATAACAGAACCTTAAAATAGGGTTCTCTTCAAAATAAAACATTTTTGACTTAGGTAATTTTTTAAGGATTCTAAGACGCTCGTATTGTCATTTTGATTCATAAATACTTTTATTAGATTATCTTAAAAAAATATATTTTTTATGATTTATTTTGGATGTACAAGCTTAAAGTTTATAGTATGAAAAAGTTCGTATTTTATCAGGGAGGATTACTTTGAAGGCAATGAAATTGATAAGGACGAATAATTAAAGATTTTTCGAAATAAATGCAATGTTACCTTATTTTTTGGTATTTTGTAGTAAATAAATTTGAAAAAATAAAGTTAATATTTATTTAAGAACAAATTAAAATTTATATTATTGTGAAAAAAATTAAATATTAATAAATTGCAATTTTTAATTCAATTTAAATTAAAAGTTTATAAAACATTTGGTGGAAAGCTTTTGGGCATAAATTTAGCAATTTTGCTTAAGCTTTTTTTTTTAGCACATTTTTAAAAATTTGAAGGTGATTAAAAACATTTTGTAATAAAAGCTAAAGTTAATGCATTTATTCGTATAATTTATAATATATGATATGCATAATGAGTGCACGATAATTATGTTTCTCATACAGGTTACGCAACACAAGAGAGCGTTATTTGCTCAGAGGCTCCATTTTTATATAGCAGCTATATCAAATAGTGTACCAATTTTGATCAAACTGCACATATATGTGAAGTCCAACATAAAAAACACAAAACCATATCAATTCGTGTTAGAAAACTTATACAGTTTTTTTTAATACCATCAACAAATTTTTCCCCGGACTTTTGTGTGAAGTTTGATCAAAATTGGTACTCTATCTCATATAGCTGCTATATAATAATTTAGCCTATGTTCTCTTAGAACGCAACTATGCATTGCGTTAACTTTTAGATCATTAGTTCAATAAAAAGCAATATATATGACGAGCATAATATTCATATTCAACCAAACTATTGCACTTTTTCGCGGCACCTTTTTAAAATTCTTTACATCACATATTTAACTAGTTAAAATTTATGTTTTAAATATTTTTTATAGTTATTTATAACATAAATAACATATATCATAACATAAACATTTTATTTTGTTTTAATAGCTTTTTCTCAATAAAATACTCATAACATTTATTCTTTTTTTTTAGGTATGTTCCAGTATTATGTGAATCACCATTTTTTCTAAAAATCTTGCATACCAGTGTAAATATGAACCAAATCGATATTATTTTTTAAATTTTATTTTATATGCACCATTTATTTTTTTTTTATAAGAGACGCCAACAATCTACAAAACTTTAGGCACTTACTGCTTAAATTATAAAAAAAAAATATTAAAAAATATATGTTACATTTACAGGACCTTTTTTTTAAATATATATTTTTTTTAAGAGACGCCAACAATCTAAAAAACTTCAGGATTTCTCTGCTTAAATTATACCAAAAATAATTATATACAATAATATGTTACATTTACATTACTAAATAAGAAAATGATTTTTTAAATATTAATTATATAATTAATATTAATTTTTATAAGAATTGCAATTCTTGATACAATTGCAATCCATCATAGAATATAAATGATATAATTTAAAACCAGCTGCGAAATAGTCAGAGTTAAGAAATTTTTTTACAGCTGAGATAAAGAATTTTTAATGAACGACAATTTAATAAATAACAGATTTTATTTGCAAAAATATTGCAATTTAATGTAGAAAATTATAAAATTTATCGTGTTTTACAATCTTTCGAGAAAAAAGATATTTTAAAAAATACATATTTTCTCAAAGCCAAAACAGTTTTTCGAAAATTATTACTTGGCGTATTTCATTATTGCATTAAAAAAAAATATTTTATAAAACATGATCTATGGAATTTTTATGATGAACATTATTTATGGAGATACTTCATCTGAAATCAGTTAACTTAAACGTTTAATTTACTTATATCTTGAAATTAAAGTGACGAAATATGTTCCTCAAAAAAGCAGATTTTCTAAAAGATAACAGATTTTTTTGTTAAAAGTATCGTAGAGTATTTCTTGAGAATACTTGCTCACTGTCATGCTGTACTAATATAAGGAAGTATTAGTCTTCGGACAGTTGCGCATAGATTTTAGGAGATCAAAAAAAGGAGAGAGATAGTGCTGTAAGCAACATCGATGTTATATCGATGCATTGATTTTTTTCCAGATTATCGATATTTTTATTTCGATTATCGAAAAATTCTTGTCAAATTAGTTGTTGGCCAACATCGATGTTTCTCCAGTACCAAAGAGAGACGGAACACTAACAAATGAGCTGTAACCTACTTCATGAACAGTCGCAGCCAAAATTATGAGCCCAGCAAGAGAGAGGCTTACCAGACTTACTCTTCCTTATATTGGCATAACCTTGCTTAACGCAACCACGCTTCGAGATATTCGCATTTAAAATAATGAAGTGGTCGACTCGAGCTTGAAGGTGACGCGTTGTTTAAACTTAAGAATAGCTTAAACTGCTGAGATTACTGGTAGATTTTGACTGAATATACGAGGGGTATTCAAAAAGGAAGTTTCCCTAATTTTAAAAAAAAGTTCAAAAAAATGTTAGGTTACAAAATGAATATTTATTAATTATTTGACTCACATACTATTTTTCTACATACTCACCTTCGACTTGATTACATTTTTCGTATCTCTTATAGAGTTTATAAAAACCTTCTTTTAAAAAAAACGTGTCCTGTTTTTTGGAGACATAACATCACATTTTTGAAAAAACTAATTTTTCCGAATTTTTTAGACTGTCAAAAGCTTATAGCTACGTGCATAAAGCATTAATATGACAAAAGTCTTGCTTCATTTTTTATGATATACTTGAAAAATATTATAAATAATAAGTTGTGAGTTTAAAATAACTCAATAGCAATTCAGAAAAAATTCTCCTTTAAAGTAAAGAATATTTTTTCTGGCGTAGCTTTGTATTGTTGAAGGAACAATTAAGAAGCCATCTAAATTCGCCTTAAGTAAAAATAATAAAACTAAAAAGAACGCAAATAAAAATAAAAATATTATCTAGCAATAAAATATATTCTGTGAGAAAGGGAACAAAGGGATATAGAAAAAAATGATAGCTCACAGCGAAATATACATATCTGCAAATGACTCCTATTATCTCAATTTCTCCTTAAGTAAAATGAATAAAACTTGAAAAGAACGCAAAATAAAAAGCAAAATCTTATTTTGCATAAAAATATATTCTGGGAAATAGCGGACAAAGGGATATAGAAAAAAAATTGACTTCTCACAGCGAAATATATCTGCTTATAAAATTAAAATGAACAATAACAAATAAAGTAGAATAACATTTCTTAGAATTTATCAAACTCTATTATTGTTAAATTGAGCATAAACTGCTCTCAATTTCAGCATTAAGACTAAAGGCTCTTAAGGGGCACACCTAGTGACAGCATAAAAAAGGCCATTTTGGGAATTAATAAAAAAAAACTAGTGAATCCATCTATTTAAAATTTTGAGGGTATATTTATACATGTTTTGAGAATACACAGTAAAATTTTTGAAATAAAATATTGAATATTTTTGAAATGACACGCGATCTCCGGCGGCACCAAAAAAAGTTCCTCCACTGCTGGAGTGATTGCAGCCTTCTCCGTTGATAAAACCTAAAAAAAAAAATTCTCGTTAAACTAAAACATATTGTCTGTACCATGAACCTCGGGCGAACAAAAAAATCGAAAATTGACAAAATGGCGGCATGTTGAAAAAAAAGTTAAATTTTTCCCAAAATTTTGGTCGTTTTTGGACTCCCAAAATTCGATTTTTGATCAGATCAAAAAACTGGAGGTTCATGGTATGGAGAACTATATAGAGGAGATGCAAAAAAATTTGATAGCGATCGGATCATTTGTCTTCGAGTAATCACTCCAGCAAATTCGAAAAATGCTGTTTCGAGAAAAACGCGTTTTTCACACCTAGTGTGAAATTTTCAAAAAAAAAAATAATTTTTTTTTCCATATTTCTATAGGTTATACCTTTAAAAATAACATACTAAAATTTTAAATCGATATCTTAAATAGTTTTAGAGTTACAGCCATTTAAAAGAGTAGCCGCTCGGCAGTTAGATAGTTGGTATATACCTGAGATCACGTGTCATTTCAAAAATATTTAATATTTTATTTCAAAAATTTTACTGTGTA
This sequence comes from Chymomyza amoena, assembly GCA_037043745.1. NCBI lineage: Eukaryota > Metazoa > Arthropoda > Insecta > Diptera > Drosophilidae > Chymomyza > Chymomyza amoena. The sequence continues at coordinate 444,787 of JBAMAX010002695.1, read as the reverse complement.
TTCTCAAAACATGTATAAATATTCTCTCAAAATTTTAAATAGATGGATTCACTAGTTTTTTTTATTAATTCCCAAAAATGGCCTTTTTTATGTTGTCACACTAGGTGTGCCCTTAAAGATAAAATGATCGTTTTCACTGTTATAGAGCGGCTACTCTTTTAAATGGCTGTAACTCAAAAACTATTTAAGATATCGATTTAAAATTTTAGTAAGTTATTTTTAAAGGTATAACCTATAGAAATATGGAAAAAAAATTAATTTTTTTGTTGAAAATTTCACACTAGGTGTGCCCCTTAAAATGAGTATGAAGTGTTTTTATTAATGCTGTAGTTTTTCGTTGGAAACACTTGCTCTCATATTTAATATTTCAAATTAATAACATATATTTTTAGACCGCTTTCAAATCAAATGCTCTTGTTCGTAAAATCATTATTAGTTTCTAGATTAGTGACTCACCAAAAAAAGAGCGTAGGTTCAATTTTTGTATGGTAGCCAAAGGAAATAGAGAACAATTTTGATAAAACTTCACATAAATAAGTAGAGTTTTAGAATAAGCATTTATGTCAAGTTTCAACAAAATTGGTTCATTCTTTCATATTAAAACTTATTCCCACCATTCAAAAATTGAACCAGTTTTTGATTTGAGAGTAGAAATGCACTCGGAATTCTCGATTTCGAAAAAGAAATTAAATCGAAACAACTCGGTACCGATTCGATTCTTCCAAAACAAAATCTAAATCTATCGATTATCGAAATGTTTTTAAAAGAATTAAACGAAATGAAGGCGATTGGTCGACAAAGAAAATGAAACTAAGAATTGTATAAACTGTTTTATAGCCAGCCACCCAGTCACAATGCCTGCTTAACTTGAAAATCGCATGGACAACCATGAAATGATTTATTTGCCAATAAAATATTAAGTGCCAAACGTAAAACAAAATTAAGCTCGATAACAATACTAGCAATTTGGTATCGGAATCAAATTACCAACATCGAAAATTCAAAATTCACTTCGATATTCTCTATATTTAAACTACTTGATTATATTGCACATCCTAGGCTTACGATAATCAAGGACCATTGATACTCCTTGATGCCATCCATTTCAATCGTCAAATGTAATATGAAATTTAGCTTGATGCTGATAATAAGCCAATTGGTCTCGAATCGACGATTAATCGAGCATAAAAATATCGGAGTCGAATATTCAGTATAGACTTCGACTGGAATTAAAGAGCATTTTAGGTCTGCGCAGAATACCCTGTTTGTCCCTATCAACTGGAATAGATTTTTGCAAATGGCTTGAAATGAATCATTTAAACAATTGTTCATCGCTAACTAAATCTTTTTCCCATCCTTCTGGCAGGGCTCAATTACCGTGATGATCAAAGGTTCATTTTTTTCTGCACAGGTGAATTCATACAGCTCTCTTGCTTTTTTTACCTTTAAAGTTCTTTGAATCATGTGCTAAGAGCTTATTAATTCAAATTAAACCAGTTTTTCAATATGGAATCCCCTAGATAACAAAATCATACTAAACATTTTAAAATTAAGAATATCTCGCTTCAAAAAAAAAACTGTCCCAATAAGAATTTTACTCTCAGTAATAGAAAAATCATTCTTTGACTTCACATTTTCTTACTCTAATCGCACATAACTCGATATTCTGCGCTAAATTCTTTACATTTTCTCTCAGTGTAGAGCATACAAACTTCACCTTTCTCTCTTCAAAAAAGAAAGCTCTTCAAATTACAATTTTAGTCTCAATTATGGAAAAATCATTCTTTGACTCCACAATTTCTTACCCTAATTGCGCCTCACTAAATTCTCAGCCCTAAATTCCTAATTTATTTTCCCTTAGTGTAGAGCATACAAACTTCGCCTTTCTCAAATTTCTATTTCAATTTTCCCAATTTATGCTTTTCTAATATTTATGCAGATGATGTATTTACCTAATGCCAGCTTATCTTTTACCTTGTTGCTTTATAAAGTTAAATTTAACTAACTGAATTAAATGTTGAAGCTATTCATACGTAGACGAACATGTCTAAACATGTTTCAGCATGTTTGTACGTGTTTGTACATGCTTGTATTTTCCTTTGTATTTGTGTGTGTGTGTGTGTGTGTGTTTCTATGATGTGTTTAGACTTATTCAAATTGTCATTTTCCATTCAAATTTGTATCCTTGTTGCTCAGTCAAAGAGAGTCCATTCTTAATTACTTTAAAACTGTCAGCCAATGTTTGCAATTGCGTTTAAATATGACAAATATTATGCAATATTGTTTATAGAGCTTCCACATATGTACATATGTGTTACCCATACATAAAAACTAAATGAAATAATAATTATGCCTTTTATTTATTAAAAACTCATTTTTGAAGTGTAATTAAAAACGCTTGAGGGTTAAACAAAAACTGTAAGTTCAACTTTTTTGTGCAAAATATGCAAAAATAACAACACACAGATACACACTAATACCAGCACAAAAAAACACACACAGATACACACCAATAACAGCACAAAAAAACACATGCAAACAAATATGGTTGACTACGTATAATTTTCCACTTAAATGCAACTATTGATTGACACATGGCTTAAAACTGAATTGAATAAAGTTTTATTTTGTTTTATTTTTTGTACTCAAATATTTTATGGCTTAAACCAAAATGGCTATAAGCTGGAAATCATCAACGAGGGCAGGCTAAAGGGTAGTGGGTCAGGCTATGAAAAAAGCCATTTGAGAGAATTTGTTTTCTGCGTTGGGTGTGTCGCGCAGAAATGCAGAAGTGCCCAATAAAAACTTACATTCAAAAATGCTATATTTCAATAGAAGACTCATTGACATTGTTGGGTAGAAAGGCAAAAAAAGAAGCTCACTTTTGCTCATGATTTGAGGCTTTACTGTAAAAAACTCCTTCTTCACAATAATTTGTGAAATTGTTCTTCTTTTGACGCGATCCACGAATCGATCCAATTTTTGTCTTCTTCGATAGAACGAAAGTGCTGTTCGGCCAGGTCATGCGCCATCAATCGGGTAGGATGTCCCATTTCAAAGTTTCCAGGTATGTTTTCACTGCCTTGGAAACATGTGGCCGTTGTCATGCAGAAGTATGACCTTATCGTATCTTTCCGAGTATTGCGGCCGTTTTTCCTTCAACGCTCGACTCAGGCGTATTAGTTTTGTCCGATACAGGGCTCCTCCTGTAATGGTTTCGCCTGGATGCAAGAGTTCATAGTACACTATGCCGAGCTGGTCCCACCAAATACAGAGCGTCAGCTTCCTGTTGCGTTTTACAACCATCTTCATCCAGTAAAGTTTCTAATTCTGTATCCTTGTCTTGCACGTCAAATTCGCCATTTTTAAACTATTATATGTCTAGTTCACTTTGTTGGGCAGACATGCAGAAGTGACATTAAAAAAATCTGCATTTCAGCTCAACCCAAATTGGGGCTTCTACTCAATATTGGACTCCTTCACTTTGTTGGAAAAATATGCAGAAGTGCCCAGCAATAAATTATAATTAAAAATTCTGTTTTCCAGCTTAATACTCCTGCTCAATATATGACTAGTAGACTTTGTTGCGCAGAAATGCAAAAGTGCTCAGCAACAACTTACATTAAAAAATTCAGCTTTTCTGCTCAGCCCATATCGTGACAAATTCTGCTCAACATATGACTTGTTGGCACGAATGCAAAAGTGTCTTGCAGCAACTTTCTGCTTTTCTGCCCAACCAAAAACCATTACTACAAAAGAAGCACACTTTTGATTGATACATGACTTGTTCACTTTGTTGGGCAGAAATGCAAAAATACCCCGCAAAAATTTAGTTTTTTTTTTCTAAAACGCAGATCGTGACTTCTTCTGCTCAATGTATGACTCGTTCACTTTGTTGGGCGGGAAAGCAAAAGTGACCAGCAATAACCTATTTACATTAAAAAAATGATACCTTTCTGCTCAACTCAAATCGTGACTACGAATATAAGTTCACATCTGGTCAATTTGATTTGTTTACTCTGTTGGGCAGAAATGCAAAAATACCCAACCAAAAGCACTTAAAAATTCTGCTTTTTAACTCCACCCAGATCGTGAGAACTGCTGCTTAATACAGGGTGCGTCAGCATAACTGCCTTTTTTCAAAACTCAATAAAAACTATTGAGTGCATCGAAAAATATTTATTTATTTTTTATAATGTAGGTACATGTCTAAAGTTTTTATTTACATTGTTTTGAAGCTCAAATCTGTTAGGTGACGTCCCTCATTCTCCATACATTGCGTAAACCGATATCTGGCGTTTGTCATGACTCTTGTTAGCATAGCTGGTGTTATGTTGGCAATATCTTCTTCGATGTTGGTCTTCAAATCTTGTAGGGTTCTTGGACGGTTCACATAAACAAGGGATTTCAAAAAACTTCATAGATAAAAATCACAAGGGGACAGATCGGGAGAGCGTGCCGGCCATTCCAAATCGCCTCTAATTGAGATAAGGCGCTCTGGAAAGTGTTCCCTCAAAACAGCCATCGATGCTCTTGAAGTGTGTACTGTTGCACCGTCTTATTGGAACCAAGTGTCCCCCAAATCCAACTCTTCTAGCCGTGGAAAAAAAAATTCTGTAGCATGTTTACATCCCGTCCGAATTCACTGTCACTGTAACCTCATTTTCCTGAAAAAACCAGGGACCAATAATTCCAGCTGAGGAAATTGCACACCACACTGTGACTTTGGGTGAATGCTATGGCCTTTGATGCAATTCTCGAGGGTTGGTGTCAGCCCAGTAGAGCATGTTTTGTTTGTTAACCGTGTTAAAAACGTAGAAAAGTAGGCCTCAACGGCAAAGGCACGCTCCTCACTATTCCAACGCATGATGGCGACTGAACCGTGTCGGGACAAAGCTTTACAGTACCCCCTCTTGAACGAGACCACTAGCGCTCCGCTATGACATCAACTAACTGAATGGCGCGCATTTAAAAAAAGGAAGTTATGCTGCCGCACCCTGTATATGACTTGTACACTTTGTTGGGCGGAAATGCAAAAATGCCCAGCAACAACTTTCATGAAAAAATTTTGCTTTCCTGCTCAAATATTTACTAAATTTTTTTTCTATTAATGAGATCTTGTAAAGTTATCTTTTCAAATTGAAAAAAATTAAAGTTTTTAAATATGAAGTACCCGCAATTATATACTTGTGTACTTTTTTTATATTTGCAAAATTTTTCAATGATTTGCAGTTTTTATAATTACTCATTGCAATGACAAATAAAACTTTATCTTTTATGCATTTAAATTATATTTTTTGAAGCATTCAATAAAAAAGATGAAGTACATCAGATGACATTTTTCAGCTGATTGCTGTTTGTAACTAGATTTGTTCGTCATCGAACACTACATCGGGTTGCTTAAATTATTAGTAGGGCACTTCTGCATTTCTACCCGATAGTTAAACGCTCTAATTTATTATCCTAGTATAACTTATCCATATGTAAGTTTACTTAACGCATATAAAATATTATTTTATTTAAAAAAAGTATATTTCTAAACATTATATGCTTTTAGACCGTAAAGTTGTTCACTGATTCCAGAAGTCCTCCTCTTTTCATAAGTCCTCCAAAAAGTGTGTGTTTGTCAAATTCCGCACAAAATCCAATAATTAACTAAATCTTTAAAGAAAATCTTGTACTATATACCAAAGTTGAAAAATTACAAAAGTCTCAGCTGCACAAATCCTAAGAGCTTGGTAGTTGGGGAACCAATTCGTAGCGTATATAATTGAATTTTTCCATGTGGATGTGATTTATTGCAACCCGCGTTCTCAAAAGGAATTCGTTACTTCGACTGGTGCATTTTATGGATTCAAGTTTCAGCCATTGCTATTAAATGGCGCCATATGTCTTGCTTACCGTCGTAAACATCGATACATCGATACTGCTTATAAATTTATTTATTTGAAAAGGGTACAATAATGCTCAGCTGAGTATAAAAATTAATTCTTTTATTTATGATGAAAAATAACTAAGAATTTATTCGAGTATTCGTACACGCTTGGAGAACTTTTATTTTCGTATGGCTTGGTTTCCACCTTTACGCTTTAAAACACTTATGTATTTATTTTATAAATGAAATCTGTACGCATGACGTCACTAATACTCAAACGATAATCGATATTCATCGCATGTGATGATATAGTAACTGATTTCATCATATTAAAAATCTTTACTTTTTAACTTTGAATAGAGCGTTGTGAGCAACATTTTCATAATTTTTCTTAGATTTTATCTTTCCGCGTGACGTCACTCAATTAATAATCGATATTCATCTCATATGAAATGGTTATTGGTTGCCTCATATTCAAAATATTTACTTTTTAACTTGGAATAGAGCGTTAGAAATTTTGAACAACCTTTTCATCTATACGCATTTCCCAGATTTAGTCATTTTCATTTGAAGTCGTACCTTGTCCCATGGAACCAATCCCATAAAAAATGTTCATTCGTTCTAGCCCAAATGCCGTCGATTTATTCGATTGCCATCTCATAAATTATTTTCTGTTTTTAAAGTTTCAATCGAATAACCCACCATAGGTTATTACTCTTCATACTTCCCTCTTATTTAAGTGCATATTATATAGCACATACATAAAATAAATAAATATAATCATGGTATTGTTCTGCACAGCTGGAGCCACCCACGTGCAAATGTCAACACTTGTTGTTGTTGTTTTTGTTGTAACTTGCAAATCTCGGAATTCTTATATTGTATATAAATTTTTACCTTATCTTGGCCAAATATTTTTGACAGCTAATTTCCATTTTGGCATTTTCAACACTCTTGGCATGTGCCTGAGATAAGCCAAAGATATGCTAAAATCCATGAAAATATAATCACCTTTTTGTGTGTGTTTGTGTGTTTTACAACACTGTAGGAGCTGTAACTGTAACTGACTGGTTACTTAACTCCATAATGCGGGCCATAAATCGTACATTACCATAACATAATTAAAATTCTGGCCAGTTTTTTGTGGGTGTTTGGATGGAAATGAGGTTCCTATTTCGGTAACCGGCTTGCATGTCGCTCGTTTCAATTACTTAAAATTCTCAACTGCGGCCAATTAATTGAACATTGTCACGCTTCCACAGCCGGAAACCATGCGTAGAGAGCCCCACTTTAACTGCCTACCTAACTAGTTGGTATATTATTAAGTACATTGTGTATGAGTACTTTGGCGTATGAGTACATGCTAAACATATACACTTCAGCAATTGAGTTAGGAGTATACTAGAATTGTAAGGACTTTTATAACAAAATAGTGTTCGAAATCTGGAGTAGGGATCTAAAATTGATTAATTAATGTCGACGGCTTCCCTCGTAGGAGAATTTACCAGTTTGTAACCGTAATATTAGGTTGTCAAAAAAGTCTTGCGGTATTTCCGCAAGCTTGTCTTTGCAAGCGCGTAGTTCTAGTTGTATTCGTCGCATCGGTTCACGCTAGAGCTTTTGGAAAGCTCTTTTCACGTGCTAACACGTGTTTATTTGTTGTTTGCTTTTAGTCGTTCGTGAGTTATAGCGTCGCAAACATGGAGCAAAATAAAGAGAAAATACGGCATATTTTACAGTACTACTACGATAAAGGCAAAAATGCATCTCATGCTGCCAATAAAATTTGTGCAGTTTATGGACCCGATACAGTTTCCATTTCCATCGCACAACGATGGTTTCAACGTTTTCGTTCTGGTGCAGAGGTGATCGAAGATACGCCACGGTCCGGAAGGCCTTTTGTCGAAAATTGCGATAAAATCGCTGAATTGATCGAAAGAGACCGGCATAGTAGCAGCCGTAGCATCGGCCAAGAGCTGGGCATGAGTCATCAAACCGTTATAAACCATTTGAAGAAGCTTGGATTGAAAAAGAAGCTCGATGTATGGGTGCCACACAACTTGACGCAAAAAAACATTTTTGACCGTATTGATGCATGCGAATCGCTTCTGAATCGCAACAAAATCGACCCGTTTTTGAATCGGATGGTGACTGGCGATGAAAAGTGGGTCACTTACGACAACGTGAAGCGTAAACGGTCGTGTTCGAAAAGCGGGGAAGCTGCCCAGACGGTGGCCAAGCCTGGATTGACGGCCAGGAAGGTTCTTCTGTGTGTTTGGTGGGATTGGCAGGGAATCATCCACTATGAGCTGCTCCCCTATGGCCAAACGCTCAATTCGGACCTGTACTGCCAACAACTGGACCGCTTGAATGCAGCACTCATGCAGAAGAGGCCATCTTTGATCAACAGAGGCCGAATTGTCTTCCATCAGGACAACGCCAGGCCACACACATCTTTGGTGACGCGCCAGAAGCTCCGGGAGCTCGGATGGGAGGTTCTTTTGCATCCACCGTATAGTCCGGATCTCGCATCAAGTGATTACCACCTATTTCTGTCCATGACGAACGCGCTTGGTAATCGGAAGTTGTCCACAAGAGAGTCCTGTGAAAATTGGCTCTCCGAGTTTTTTGACAATAGGGAAGCGAGCTTCTATAAGAGGGGCATTATGAAGTTGGCATCTTGTTGGGAACTCGTCATCGAACAAAACGGCGCATATTTGACTTAAATCGCATTATTATAACCAATTTTATGAACAATTGAAAATTCAATAAAAATACCGCAAGACTTTTTTGACAACCATATATTAACCCAAACGCTTCGACACAATGGTACACCGTTCTGGTAAGAAGAGTGTAGCCCAAGAATAATTAAGATCCGATGAAAACTTTCAAAGATATATGCAAAAATATTACTTTTTTTGACACACTTTGCTACAAACTGCCACAATATTCTACATACTCTCTCTCTCAGTATATATTAGATTTTTATCAACCGTAAGTTTGATATAACATTATACTCATTATAGCACTGGCTAATAATTGAGCTTCACTCGTACGACAATTTTGCAGTACATACTAATCCAAACGGTTCGACACAATGATACACCTTTCTTCTCAAGAGAGTATGCTCCAAGAATAATTAAGTTCGGATGAAAACTTCCAAAGATATACGCAAAAACTTTAAATACAGTTTCCTTAAACTGCCGCAATATTTTACTTACTCTCAGTATATACTAAATTTATATTGACCATAAGTTTTTTATACCAAAATACTTATCTTGACGTTTGTTACCAATTAAATCATATCACTAGCTTTCTCCTTAGAAAAATTTCGAAGCTTGCACCCACACTATTAAACAACGGCTCGACACAATGATACACCATCTTGCTGAGTAAATCACGCCTAAAAAATGACTTGGATCAGTTGAAAACTTTCGAAGACATAGGCAAAAATGGTACTATTCAGACCCACTTTTCTACAAACTGACACAGTATTCCACTAGACTTATACAGCCTATAAGTACTTTTCGCCGTCGGTGGTTTAAGTGGAAGACGCTATTTGCCATGAAAGTCTCTAGAATGAAAGACACCGCCGTTCGGATTCGGCTATAAGCTTTAGGTCCCTGTTGTATTTGAACAGTTGTTAATAGAAATCCCCTATGCCCCTCTAAGGGGTTTAACAGGGAATTGTATATATATAAGTACTTTATACCAAAATACTTATCATACCAAAATTATGGCGATAGCTTCCTCCCTAGTAGAATTTCGCACCTCGCAACCACAATTTCAAACCAAACGGCTCGACACAATGATACACCTTTTTACTGCGTGAATCATGCTCCAAAAATGATTAGAATCGGCTGAAAACTTCCGAAGATATGGGCAAAAAACTAGCAGCTTTCGACCCTTTCCTATAACAGTCACAACATTTTACTTGCTGTGTCTCAGTATGTACTAGACCATAAGTTCAATATACCAAAATACTAATCATAACATTGGGTAACAATTGATTCATGTCGATAGCTTACTCCTTAGAATAATTTCGCATTTAGTACCCACACTATTAAACCAAACGGCTCGACACAATGATACGCGAATAATCTGAGTTAATTATGCTTCAAAAATAATTAGGATCGGTTGAAATCTTCCGAAGATATAAGGAAAAATGGACCAGCTTTAAATACACTACCCTACAAACTGCCACAACATTCCACTTAGTCTCATCTACTTTGACTCATATGAGTCTAATTATGAAAAAAGCTTTGACATTTATACAAAATATTCATATATGCCCCTATCCCTTTATCTTGAATACATCTATAGTGCTCAAAGTGCTTATTTTTGGAATAATTGCTTTGCAGTGTATTCCATATACTCAGACACCGCCACGACTGACTCATTTTTGAGTACAGCCCAAGCCAATTGCGACTTCGTCCGCAAGGCAGTTTTAAGAGCTACTTGGTAAGTCAACAACCTTTTTGGCAGTCTGAGGCTTTGGACAACCATTTTACGCACGTACAATTTGTCGTCTTTTGTGGCACGTTCCACTTCCCAACTGAACTTTATTTACGGTTATGTGAAAATGTGTATGTGCGTGTGTGGGTGTGCGTGTGTGGCTCTGTGTGTGTGTGTGTTTGAGTTTGATTTGCGGCCCATCATGCACAAAGGTTACAAAGTTTAAAGCCATATATTTGGTATTTTATATAATACTTGAGGTACTTACATTTTTGATAACTTTTTAGAGTGTTCTTAACTTTTTTTTTTGTTGGAAAAGTTAATAGAAGATTCTGTAGACGATAAACGTTGAAATTACGACTGTTCGTTTTTGTCTGTCTGTCTGTGTTGATTTGAATTTTCCAAATGGTTAAATTTGTTGAATTTAGATGTTAAAATTGGGAATAGACTTTTTTAGTGTTTTAAGTTAAATACACAATTTAGTGGATTTCTGAATTGGTATTTTAGCAAATATTGGTTATTTTTATGCTATTTACGCATAAGGTGGAGAACGGAGGGATTCACAAAAAAGGAAGGGTTCCAAATCTTATTGTAGATGTGACTTTTTAGCTAATATTGTGAACAAATTACAAATGGGTAAAAAGGTTAAGCCTTTTGGAGGCTATAAAAAAAGGAAGATTGTTACGTTTTTTTATTGAACTTCAATATATTCAAATCAAAATATATCGATACCAGGAGCGGATTCGAAAAAAAGGAAGTGCACCGAATTTTATTGTAGATGTAATGCTTGAGCTAATATGGTAAACAAGTTCCTAATTTGCAAAAAGTTAAGTTTAACTGAGGTTATATAAAAAAGGAAGATTTGTAAATTTTTTTGAGGATCTACCTTCTATTCAAAACAAAACATATCGATTTCAGGTGCAGATCCAAAAAAAGGAATGGTTGTGGAATTTATTCTAAGTATGATTTTTGAGCCAGTATAGTGAACAAATTAAAAATTTTTTAAAAAGTAGTTCTTATCGAAGTTTTTAAGCTAACTGAAAACCTTAATGATTTTTAAGGATTTCCTTTTGCGTCATTTTGAAAAATAAAATTGTGCTGTGGTATGTGTTTTTTTTTTAATTCCTTGATAGAAATTGAAAATAAAAATTCTTCAAAGTGCTGTCGCTCCTAACTGGGACACAGGGCGGCAACTGTGTGTACACGTCTTAAAAGTATCACAAAAAGAAAAGTAAATATTTAAAAACAAAAAAATTAACGATTAGCGAAGTTTATAACCCAACTAAGAAAAGGAACTCCTTGAAATCGAATAGTCCTTAAAAATTACCTATTTGATCTGTTATCAAAATTTTTAAAGGGAAAACATTTCAATAAAAATCATAAGGAAATAAAATTCGCATTTATATTTTTTTTTATTAGAAGAACTATGATTTTGTAATCGCTTTCGGTTCTCAGTCAAAATTTATGGATATTTTTCATTTTATTTATTTGGTATTTCGTAGCATTGAACAGTTGTAAATGTGACAGAATATATACATATATTTTAATTAAAATATTTCTCTTTTCTTTTCTGATTTAGGTATATTATTATTATATTTCTAGTTTGGTTCGTGAACCAGTTCTTCTTTTTTGGTGCGTTCACACCGTTAGGGTGCCCAGATCCACCTATTTTAAGAAAACAAATTTTTGGGTATATTAGTATAAATAGTTTACAAATAGAACGTTTTTTTTTTGGGCAAAAGTTTCCCACAACAGCTTACACCAAAAAACAATTTGTTTTTCTGCCAAGCCAACTTCTGCTCAAAATATCCTTATAAAAAGCGCCAATTGTTACCTGTGCTTACAAATTTTTTAACGTTTAGTACCAATTAAATCTTATCCCTAGCTTTCTCCTTAGAAAAATTTCGCAGTTTGCATCCACACTACTAAACCAAAGGGCTCGACACAATAAAACACCATCTTACTGAGTGAATCATGCTATAAAAATATTTAGAATCAGCTGAAAACTTCCGAAGATATAGGCAAGAAACTACCAATTTTGGACACTTTCCCATAAAAAGTCACAACATTTTACTTGCTCTGTCTCAGTAAATACTAGTCCATAAGTTCAATATACCAAAATACTTATCATAACATTGGTTAACAATTCATTCATGTCGATAGCTTAGTCCTTAGAAGAATTTCGCATTTACTACCCTCACTATTAAACCAAACGGCTCGACACTATGATACACGAATAATCCGAGTTTATTATGCTCCAAAAATAATTATGATCGCCTGAAAACTTCCGAAGATTTAAGCAAAAATCTACCAATTTTAAACACACTTCCGTACAAACAACCACAATAATAATAAAAATTTGATCTTTAATGTCTTAACTCGTAATTTTTCTCATGAAGCCGGCTCTTAATAAAAGCAAAGCACGCCCTATAACATTTGTAATAAGTTGATTTTTGTTGATCGCGTTATAAGTGGGGCACTTTTGCCTTTCTGAACCTTTATTTTGTTTGCTGGTATCCTTCAGCATTTATTATATTTAGATAATTTTTTTTTTTTTTAAAGCTACGAAAATTGAACAAATACGTTAAATTTTTTTTTTCTCAAAATAAGGATTACGACAGAAAAAAGTCGGGCACTTTTGCATTTCTGCACTTAAGGCCTGGCTTTTTGGCACTCGGTAACTTTGCTTTGAAATAATATGAAAATGGGAAAAGAACAAGTATTGCGTCAAATAAATGTCTGGCTCTTTTCCACTTTTTAATATCTAGCATTTAAGGTTTTTATTATTGGGATGATATAAAAATGATAAGCCCATAATTTCATATATATTTTTTATTTTTCTTGAAAGAAGTATTATGTCCAGAAAAAGTGGGCATTTTGGCACATCTGCAACTTTGTTTTGCCTGCTCAATTTTTTAGTCTGCTTTTATATTATTGAGATGATACCAAGGGCGGCCGCAGAAATTTTCGACACTAGGGGCAAGACAAGTATATAAGAAAAAGTCAAGTATGTATATTGGAAAAATTTGTTTATTCACGAAGTACATAGAATTGACATTATTATAGAGCATCACACGTCGGCATTTTGTTTGATTCTACCTTCTGAAAAACAAAACGCCAAAATATCAAAAGTTTGGCTATTTAAGAATTTTAGTTTCTTGACAAAAGTCCCACTAGGGATTCTCTACTGGCCCCTCCCTGCAGGCGCCCATGGATGATACGAAAATGGGGAAAACACAATGTTAATACGTTTTCTCTTAAATCAAGAACTACGCCAAAAACTCAGGCATTTTTGCTTTTCCGAATATTTGTTTTGCCTGCAGTCTGATTATTCTGCATTATGTTGATTAAAGTCAAATAAAGGAAAAAATAAATTGAAAAATTGAATTTTCTATATTTTTTTATTTTAAAGTAAAATTTAGCACAATAATTTTTTGTTTAAAAGTGGTAGCTATAAATTAAGCTCAAAAGTTGTCGAGTTGCCGCGAGTTCTAAGAGTTAATTGCGTGTGATGAAATTTATTGCACATAGCTGACTTAAAAGTTTGACGAAAAAAGTGTGACCATACCTCACTGTTGCTCAGCAGACAATGCTGCCAAGCTGCGCGCAGAAAGCAGCTTCATACGAAACTGTCCTCATTTCTTTTAAGCAGTAGATTAAGCAATCGATTTGCGTCATAGCAAATTTGGCTATAAAATAAGTGGCATAAATTTTCTATTGAGATATTTTTAAGACTTAATCTTATAAGCAATGAAAAAGGGATATTTATTAAGTCATTTCCTAAACAAATTTGATAAAACATAAATTTGCATATTTTTATGATATCACAAAGCTGATTATAGTAAAATATGAGAAGAAATTGGCAGTTTATAAATTTATAGAGCAGTAGCTGCTCTAAGTAGCCTCTTTTCTTACCAACTGGCAACAGTTTTGACACCTTTCGTACGTTTTTTTTTTCATTTAGTTAGTGAAGCGTTTAAGCCACGCCAAAATGGCGCTAAAGTGTCGCGTTTTGGCTCACTGCCTGCTCCATAAAGCTATATCATAATTTTTTTTTCTTGGCTTTTCTTGGCCCTGCAGCTAAACCGCTTGAATATATTTAAGTTGCAGACGTTGGCTGACCAGCTTACAGATGCTGGTCATAAATTTTTAATAATGCGCCGCTCCAGCTCCGACCTTATCTAAGAGCTATGTAACATAGTAAGCAAATTTCATGAAGCTCTCGTCTGGAAAATGTGCCAGATTAATATGTTGCAAGGCTGGGGGGCGTCTGTAGCTGCTGCCAGTGTTGCCACTGCTAACCAAAAAAAAAAAATATTGCAGCTTCATTTGACTAAGTGTTTCGCAATTTTGTTTTACATTTTGCAGTTTTCTTTCACTTTTGGACCCTTTTTTTTCTTTGCTTCTCTCATTCTCTCGCTCTTTCTTTGCTTTTCTTACTTTACGCTCTATTTAGTTATGCCCTTTTTAATGCTTTCATAACTTTTTTGCACTGCTGTCAATAAGTTGGAATACTTTTTTCTGGGCAGCCCAAAGCAAGCGAAAAGTTGAACAAAAATAGCAGAACTTAACTGTAGTTACGTGACACAAATGCCAATGACTCTGAGTTCGTCCTTTCGTCCTTTTTGTGCCAGCATGTGTTGATGCCTTTTGCCCTTAGGATATTTGATTTGCTACGAACTGGGTCGATTTTGTTGCCGATTTGAATATTAACACACTGACCCACCCCATCCAACTCAGCCATCCGAAAGTTCAATGAAATATTTATACGCTGGTTGACCAACATTTTTGCAAGTCTTGTAAGGAAAACCTATAATTCCCTTTAGCATAAATGGTCTCGTATGTCTGTGAGCTCTTTATAGCCCTGTCTGCACTTTCACATTTGATCAAAAAAAAGAAAAACTTTTTTGTATGGTTGTGTTTTATTAGTATTTACTTTAAATATTCACTGACGCGTTTTGTTAGCATTTTCTTTTGGCCTTTACCTGTATTGGTATTGATTTTGTCCTTGTTGCTTGTGTGGGATTTATCAAATATTGATAAGAAAACAAAGGATATACATACATAGCACAAAACATATGACGCACACATACACATGCACAGTTTTTTATTTCACACTAACACGCATACAACCATGAGCTAAGCCAAACAATGCCTGGCGAAGCAATAAAGCAAAGCTCAAATGAAATACAGTCAAGCTTGGCCAAAAACGAAACTATGTTATATGGGAAAATATAAAAATTTAAATAAAGTTGGTATTTTTAAAATTTATTTGTTGAAAAGTTTTAAAGAAAAGATTAGTTATTTGTTGGCTCCCAGTCCGACAACTTATCTGGCAGAAATGCAAAAGTAACCAAGAGCATTTCTGCCTGACTTATATGCTACCAGCAAGTACATTGTTTAAAAGTTCTTATTTGCTTTTACGATTTATAAAAGTTTGATGATTTTTTTTCAGAATTGCTTCTTATTTTGATTTGCGATTTAAAAGAAACAGAAACAGTTTATCGGGCAGATAAGCAAAAGTGCCCGACAGCAACTTTTTTTTCAGCATCCAGTCCAATTTTTTTAACTTTAATTTACAGCTTTTGACTGTCTGAGTGATATGTGGGCCGTATGTCAGTCGTCTGTCAAATGTGACTCCCAGATATTTTACTTTGGTGGCTCTTGGTATAGGAGATCCCAGTGTGACCTCAGGGCAGTCTCCTCTTCTGGTGGCAAATATGATGTGCACTGATTTTAGTGTATTAATGGTTATACACCAGCGTTCCGTCCAGCTGTTGAACTCGTCTAAATTAGCCTGTAGTAGTTCTGATGCTTCAAGCTCAGATGGACTGCTGCTCAATATTGCCGTATCGTCTGGGTACGTTGCTATTAGCAATCCAGTGTTAGGTGAGGGCAGCGGCATGTCTGCCGTGTACAAGATATATAGTGTGGGGCCGACAACACTTCCTTGAGGAACACCTGCTCTTACTTGCCGAATCGTTGATATAACTTGTCCTTTTGCGACTTCAAAGCTTCTTCCTTTCAGGTACGAGGCTAGCAGTTTGTAGTATTGTGGGAGAGCAGCTCTTATCTTGCTCAGGAGTCCCACAGGCCAGACGCGATCAAAGGCCTGTTTGACATTTAGAAAGACTGCTGAACAGTATTCCCTTTTTTCAAAAGAACCCAATATGTGATGGGCAACTCTGTGTATTTGTTCCGGGGTTCCATGCTGACTCCTAAATCCAAATTGGTGGTCTGGTATTGAACCTCTTAGATCAAGCTGTCCAAGCACTCGTCGCAAAAGTATTCTTTCAAATACCTTGGATAGTACTGATAACAAGCTAATTGGTCTGTACGATGCGATTTCTCCAGCGGGTTTGCCTGGCTTTGGAATCATCACAATCATAGCACGTTTCCAGCAGGCAGGGAAGTGTTGGATGCGAAGAATGGCATTGCACAGAACTACAAAATATTCGATTGTGGATTCTGGCAGTGCTCTGAGGATTGTGCCATCTATTTTGTCGTGTCTCGGGGCTTTTTTAGCTTTTAAATTTTTAATTAATTCCAGGACCTCATCCTTGGTGCAAGCTCTGATCGTGATGCCTCCTTCGCTTGGTGAGATCTCGTTTTCCCCAATTTCCTCGATGTTTAGCGATTCGGCTGTCAACAGTGGACTGAATTGTTCCTGGAGGTGATCTGCAAAAGCTTCAGCCTGCACTTCATCTCCCATGAGCCGCCATGCGCCAGATGAGCTGCGGATGGGATGTTGACACAAAATTATGAATTTCTGCCTGACTTAATTGCTGCCTGTAATCACCAATAATGAAAGTTTTTAGTTGCTCTTACGAAAATCTGACTCTTAAAAGTTTAATTGATTTTTTTCCGAATTATTTCTAATTTGGATTTGCGTTTAAATGAAACAAAACAAATTATTTAATTGTGAGCTCCAAGTCAGGCAACAAATTTATGCTGTTCAGCTTATTGAGCAGAAATGTAAAAGTGCCTAACAGCAACCATACACTAAGAAAAATCATGCGTTTCTGCCTGACTGAATTGCTGCCAGTAAGAACATTGTTTGAAAGGTTTTATTTACTTCTACGAAAATCTCATTCATAAAGGTTTAATTAATTTTTTTCCGAATTACTTCCTATTTTGATTTACGATTTAAAAAAAGGAACAAATTATTTTTTTGTGAGCCAGAATAAAATTCATGCTGTTCAGTGTATCGGGCAGAAATGCAAATTTCCCAACAGCCATTTTCACTGAATAGAATTATGCATTTCTGCCTGACTAAATTGCTTCCAGTAAGTACATCATATGAAACTTTTCATTTGCTATGACGAAAGTCTTTTATATATCAAAATAGTTATCTTAATCATATCACTAGCTTTCTCCTTACAAAAATTTCGGCAGTTTGCACCCACACTATTAAACCAAACGGCTCGACACAATGATACACCATCTTGCTGAGTTAATCATGCTTAAAAAATTATTAGGATCGGCTGAAAACTTTCGAAGATATAGGCAAAATGGTACCAATTTCAGACACACTTTCCTACAAACTGACACAATATTACACTTGATTTATACAGACTATAAGTTCTTTATACCAAAATACTTATCATAACAATATTATGGCGATAGCTTCCTCCCTAGTAGAATTTCGCACCACGCAACCACAATTTCAAACCAAACGGCTCGACACAATGATACTCCATCTTACTGAGTGAATCATGGTTTAAAAATGATTAGAATCAGCGGAAAACTTCCGAAGATATAGCCAAAAACCTACTAGTTTTCGACACTTTCCTATAAGCAGTCACAACATTTTATTTGCTCTGCCTCAGTATATACTAGGCCATAAGTTCAATATACCAAAATACTTATCATAACATTGGGTAATAATTAGTCAATTCATGTCGATAACTTATTCCTTCGAAGAATTTCGCATTTAGCACCCAAACTATTAAATCAAACGACTCGACACAATGATTCACCATCTTGACATGTAAATTATGCTTCAAAAATAATTAAGATCGGCTGAAATCTTCCGAAGATATAGGGAAAAATGGACCAACTTTAAGCACACTTCTCTCCAAACTGTCAAAACATTCCACGTAGTCTCATATATAATATATAGACTCATACGAGCCAGTAACTTTTTGACGCTTCTTAAAAGATTTTTTTTGCCAGAAGTGTGTTCTAATTTGGTTAAATGTTTAAACGATCTCATCATTTAGTTTTATCAGTATTAAAAGAGTGCAAAAATGAAATAGAAGAGTTTTAAGCAGAGTACTAAGCAGGAAATCATGTCGAGTAGTCTTCTCAATCACAATTGGAATTAATCGACATACTGAAAAAGTGCTCCAAAATTTTAATCACTCCCGGCCGCCTGTGTCGTAAGCGATTTGAGTAAGTAATTTGTATTGGTATTTAGTTAGTATTCAGTTAGTATTTAAGAAAGTTTTTTGTTAGTATAAATCTCCATGTATATTATTATTTATTTTGTCCTGTGCCAGTACATAACACAATTTAGTAAACTAGGCTTGTTTCCGTTTCTTGAGTAAAGGTTTTTTTCCTGTCGATTTCCGGGTTGCCCAATGCAACCGACTTTAAAGTCTGTGGAGCGGCCATTATGATTTTTTAACAAAGTAGGCCTTCTCCGGCACGTGTGCATCGAGGAAGGTATTTCATTTGCCTCCTGCCACCCATATCTGGGAGGCTTTTCCCTATCAGCCAGCCTGGAGAGGCCACCTCTAGGGATTACAAGCTACCCCGAAAGACTTAAACATTTTAAAAAACACAACAATTACAAAAATTGTTTTATATTACTTGGAGGGGTATGTACGTCAAACCGGAATTAATATGTTCTACCTTTGCTTCTATTATTTAAAAAAAAAAATTGAATTTATGTATTTACTAGATTAACGTCTAAAATTAACATTGCCAAAAATTCAGATTTTTAAAATCAAAATACAGAAAATTCTTGTTTTATTAATGAAAAAGTTAGTATTTCATTATTTTTGGCTTATAAGTCACAACTGATTAAAGCAGTAGTTGCCTTTAGAGGTTTTTGTGCCATTACTACAATGCATTTGTTGTTTAATAATACTTAATAATTCAACTTTTTAGGATTTTACATTAATAATATTATTGGTTATACAATTAATTAGTTTAATATTATTTAAAAGCATTTTTTAGTTATGGGTAATCATAATTTGTTGATAGTTTACCCGCAGCGATACCAAAACTAAAATTTCCATAAAAAAAAATGTTCACAAAATAATTTCGGATTTTGATATTAACTTGAACCCAAATTGCCTAAAATTTTAGCACAAAGCTACAGCTTGAAAAATGTTTTAGTTTTATTCTTGATGTTTGGTACCTTGACTGTAGCAAAAACTAACAACGGACGACAAAATAATACCAGAAAATTCTTGGTTATTTATTAGGTTAAGCTTCATTGGATTGGTTTGGTCGCTTGATTTTCCACGTGCAATATTTGCACTTGCTAAGAAAATCTTGATTGCTTATTGAATGAAATGCACATAAAATACATATTTTATTTGATTGAAACATACAAATTTTCATGTGCTTAAGGTGTTGTTTTTTGGAGGGGATTTGTGATTAATAGCCTAGCCGTTGGCTACAATGTTGAAGACGACAGGTAACTTGCACAGAAACCCAAACACTCTAGGTCAAAAGTTTTCAGACAATTGAACAATCGATGTGGAGTTTGAGCGCAAATATATTAGCAACTCTCCAGGGTGCAATGAATTGTATAAGGTGGTGAAAAACCACGCGCTAAGCTGGTTGACACTTTGTGTATAGATAGCTATAGTAAATAGTGGACCGATTTTGATGAAACTGCATCAAAACGTCGAGTTTAATACCAAATACAAGTGACATAAATTTGGTCAATATATTTACAAAAATTAAAAGAAAATGTTGAACCTATATTTATGTGATTTTATGACCATCCATTGCGTAATTTTACTCGCTTGGTAAGCCGGAGGTTGGTAGTTCGATTCCCCGTGGAGTAAACGCTACCAAAAAGACACTTTGTCCAAAAATATTTCTACTAATTTAACTACACTACTCTCGAATAGTTTTTAATGGAGATGATTTTTTGTACGGCAGCTATATCAAATAGTTGCCTAATTTTGACCACATGACACACAAATGTGTAAACTTATATGGAAAAACCTCTTATTGGGACCACGTTCCCCCTGGAGGAGACTGACAAAATAGTCGAGTCAGGAAAAATAATTTTAGCTATGTGATTTTATAAGTTTAATATTGGCTTACAAATTTGTGTGTAGTTTGATCAAAATTGGTCCGCAATTTCATATAGCTACCATACAAAAAATGGCGTACGTAAAGTCGGTCGCGGACGACTTTAGGATACCCTGTACCACTAGCCTTGTAATAAAGTCCGATTTCTTCACAAAACACCAAAAACAGAAGAATTTTTAAGCAACAATTTTTTTTGACCGATCATTCCTATGGGAGCTATATGATATAGTCAACCGATTTCAATAAAATTTAACGCAGTGCTTAAATACCTTAAAAAAGATCTGAATGTCAAATTTATTTCAAATATCTTTACAAACAAACAAAACACATCGAATTTTGTATAAAAAAAAATCGTGTTTTTGAACCGATTGGTCCTATGGGAGCTATATGATCTAGTCAAACGATTTGGATTAAATTAAGTACAGTGCTTAGGAACTATAAAACACTCACGAATGTCAAAATTGGTCCCAATATCTTAACAAACAAACGAAACACAACAAATTTTGTTAAAAAATCGATTTTTTGGAAGATCGGACCTATGGGAGCTATATGATATAGTCAACCGATTTTGTTCAAATTTGGCACATTGCTTAAGTGGTCTAAAAAATTTCCAAACGCCAAATCTGGTTACGATATCTTTATTAAAAAATGAAATATAGCGAATTTTTCTTTAAAAAAGTTATTTTGGCCGATCGGTCCTATGGGAGCTATATGATATAGTTAACCGATATCGATCAAATTTGGTACAGTGTTTGGGAACTTTCGAATACCAAATTTAGTTACGATATCTTCATAAACAAACGAATTATTCATCTAAAACGCTTTTTTTTTTGTCGAGGTCGTCTCAAACACCCCCATGGGAGCTATATAATTTATCCCCGATATCAAAAAATAAAATAAACTTGCCTCCTATGGAATAATATGGGATCTAATGTGAAAGTTTGGTAACTCTAGCTCTTACCATCTCTGAGATCTAGGCGTTAGCACGGACGGACGGACGGACGGACGGACAGACGGACAGGCGGACAGACGGACATGGGTATATCGACTTCTCTATTCACCCTGATCATATTTTAGGTAACTTTGGGGTGTCTCCGACGTCTCCTTCTATATGTTACATACATTTTCGGCTTGCACAAACTTAATATACCCTTGGTACCATACGGTACAGGGAATATAAATCATCACCTACTTTAGATTAATGCAGATAACACACCTTCAAATTGTTAGGATCATGTGAACAAACTCTATGTTTATCTCGAATCGCTCTAATCTCCTACATTTTCTACTGAATATGAGCAGTCTACACATTTGTATGTAGTTTAATCAAATTTGATGCACTATTTTATATAGTTACCATACTTAAAATTATCAACATAAGAGATTAACACGAAAAATGCACCCTCACTAATTGTGACACCTTCTAAATGTTGGATCATGTGAACTCTCTCTACTTATTTCTCTCTCCGCCTACCTTTTTGACTGCATATGAATACTCGACGCATTTGTGTGTAGTTTGATCAAAATTGGTCCAATATTACATATAGCTATCATACAAAAAATCATCAATATATCAGATTAACACGAAAAATTCACTTACATATTGCGTCACCTTCAAATTGTTGGATCACAGAATCTCTCTACTTCTTTTTTTACTGAACATGATGTTCTACACGAAATATGGAATCATCTTGGTTCATCTTTTTTTTCTGCTCCGTTTTCAATAAATTTAACTTTTTTCAATATTGTACATTTAAATAATGATGCCAGCTTAAAGTAAGCAGCTGTCAAAGTTTAGAAAAAACTTTTGAAAGATCCCATATTATGACTATGATACTTCGAAGCAAATCCATTCAATTATGCCGTATAGTATCTTTTGCTTTTTTTAATAATTTCAATATTTATGATTGATTTTCGAGTATCACAAAAACTTTTGTTCAACCAAGCTCTACATCCTGATTGATACCCAAAATTTGACTTAGTGTTGGAAAACTTTTGTGCAGCAGTGTACATCAATCGAAGTTGTGTGCACATGTGTGTGATTGATTGATTTATGGGCTTTATTCATATGGTTAATAAGCAAATGTGGCTAGTAAACTTGCTAGCACAGACATCTTTCTAACAATTGACAGTGTTGGTCAACCTGGGCTGGGCTGGGCCATATATTGAAATCACTCATTAAGATTGATTGTAAAAGCGCTCAAAGGGAAAATAGTTATTAACCTGGCCATCAACGCTTAGCATTTACCATTTACCACTTATGCGTCCAACAGTTGTCAGTTGTCTGCGGCTTAGTCACTTTTGGCCAGGCCAAATCCCTTGTCTATGCCAAAAATCAGTGTTGGCGACGATTGTCAAGCCAATTAAGACCTAAAATGACAACAATGAAGTGGAATACAAAAAACAGCAGAAGAAGAAAAACAGCGAACCCGCAACGAGCGGTGAAAATGATTTTCGCAAAAGGCGCGTGCCGAACAAACAGACAAATAAACAAACAAATAAAGCAACCAAAAGCGGACGAACGGACGAATGGTTGGACATAGAGCAGGGTCAACAAAAGCAAAGCCAAAGAATAACAGCAACCAACACACACACACACACACACACACACACACACACCGAGGCAATCATGACAACCGTCGATGACAGTGTTGACAAGCGATGCGTCGATTAACTGTTATTCAGCCAGTGCTTAAAATGGCAGCGACGCGATTTCCGTTGCGCGTTTTATGTTGACTCTAAAATGGTTGACGAGCCATTCCACTCCACCCCACCCATCATAGCCTATGGCGTAGTTTTCTTTTTGTTATTCGAGGCAACCCGCTGCCCGTCCCCGTCCCCCGGCAGATCCCCTGCAAAAGTAAATGAAAGCACAAATTGGTGATTTGTTTGATTTTCTAAGCAGAAAGGAAAATCAGCTGCGAAGGGAAATACTTTTAGTCCAAGCTGTAATTTAACGCTCCAACGAGTGACTTAAGCGGCGCAGAGCAAATAACGGCAGGCAAAGTAGAGAAAACAACTGTAAATGTAACTGCGTGCATGTTTTATGGAGTACACCCTTATAAGCCCCGTTGATATTCTGGCTCTTTTTTTGGGTGCACTGAGAGAAAAGTCAGAGGAGTCTTTGAACTCCTGCTTCAGCAAATGAAGTGAGAGAAAAGTCAGTGGATTGTCTGAACTCCTGCTTCAACAAATGAAGTGGAAGTTTTCATAAAAATCAGCGAAAAAACAAACTGCTACCCTACGAAGAAAGAAAGAAATTTCATTGGCAATTTGGAAAGACGGTATCCATATCTTGGCTACACGGCAACCCCTCTGACAAATAAACAGAGCAACAATTTTTAAGCTATAGAGTGGGCCTTCTGTTAATTTTTTTGTTTATTGAAATTTTTGTACGTGAATTTTCCAAAAAAATTGGGCAACTCCAAACAACAAATGCAAGTTTCAAACTAAGGGATCATTCGTAGACTATGTAACTCTCCAGGGGGTAAGGGGGTCTGGCGAAGCTTCATTGTTCATTGTGTGGCCATGACAACCCGTTCTCGGGTTACGGCCGATCTTTGCGCGCGCCTTCTCCAATTAGAAATAGCAAAAGAGGATAGGTTCTCCTCCAGGATGATTAAAGAATGCCATAACTACATCCAAACCCTGTCCGCCCGCAACAAAGTCGTGCTATGATGGAGGCCTGGACACTTGGGAGTGAATGGTTACACGATCGCTGACAATCTAGCACGACAGGGTGCCTCCACCCTGACTACATCTCCTGCGCTTTTCTGTGGTATTGGTTAATCCACAATCAAAACCCTCCCTTCCGGGGCTTCGTAAAGCAAAAGTGCTTGTCAAACCTCTGGATGAGATCAAGACAAAAGGTCTTGACAGGGCTCCCACACTGTTATATATGTACCATCTACAGAAAATTGGCCTCTCGGGCTCTACAGCGTGCAGGCTCTGTCTAGTAGACGATGAATCCACCAGACATATTCTCTGTGACTGGTATGGGACAGAACCTGTCACATGGGAAAGGAACGAGTTAGTTTTTTTTCGTCTCAGGTCAATATCAATAAAAGACCTACTGCTATTCATGCGGAAAGCGGAAAGTTTGCTGTAACTTCGCAGTGCCACACCTCTTTGGGAGGAACCCTTGTTCGGATAAAAAAAAATATATAATATGAATTCACAAGTCGTTCCTGGTCGAACAAAGGGAAGTTACAAAATCTTTCCAGCTTTGACGATTTTAATTTGATTAATGTCTTAATCACCGGCCAAGGCCAAGGCCTCTTCCAAGACAATGCGCTCTCACCAAGTTGATCCAGGCTATAGTTGGATGACCTCTTATTCCCGTACCATGGATTCCATTTAAGTGACATCCTTGCAAAGTCGTTTTGAAGCTTTCTCAATGTTTTTCGTCTCTTATATTAATATTAATCCAGCTTTAAAGTAGACATTTTTATTGGCATCCTAAAAGCATGCAACAAAAATTTTTTTCGCAGCTTAAAGTATGATTGAGAAAACATTAAGCCAACTCCTCCCAAAGAACTCGCCATTTAGCAAATTTTTTAATCTTTTTTTCAATAAGCCAATAATTTTCTTCAAGTGTAGCCAACGCCGCTGGGCCAGTCCTTTCAAATTTAGTTTGCCTTGGCTTAGATTGGCATGGCTGCTCGTCCCTTTTGGCATTATTTTTGGCACAACCCTTATGTTTTAATAAATGCCTCGCAATTTCATTGTCATTATGATGCCGTGTATAGGCAACCCCGTCCAAACTCTGGCCTTGTTGTGGTTTACCCCTGCTAATGAAATATGCAGCATTGTTACGAGATATCTTTTTGTATTTTTGTATCTATGAAAACTTTGCACAGTGATAAATGTTGACACTTGCTGCCAGCAAACTGTGCCGTAAATTTAATCTATAAACGACGAGCGTACCTTATGACAACAGCAGATATATATATATATAGTATACACTATGTAATAAGTTTGACCTGATCTACCAACTAGCTCCCCCGTTGCGCTGCTGCCCTGCAGCGCTGTCTGCAACAACAAATGACACAATTTTCCAGCTTGCGCGCTGTAGATTTTCTTTTTCGCAATCGTTTTGAAAACTGTCACAAATGTAACAAATGTAACGACCTTGCAGCCCACTAAGGGGCAGCTTTTGTTATTGTTATTGTTGTTAGCTCTCGCGACCTATATAAACAAATTGTCACTCTCTAACATATGGCCAAGAGACACGAAGAGATACTTTATCTTTGCGATACTTTTGTTGTTACTCATCTTGTTTTATTATCGTACTTTTTGAGGCCGCACGTGTAAAGGAGCGTGCAAATGTGACAGCCTCGAGATTTTATTATGCCAAAAAATATAAAAACGTATAAAATAAAAAAACAACAAAAAATTGATATGCGCCAGTTGAGACTCAATTTCGGGTTTTTATGCGTCTTAATCAAGCATTTTTATTGAATAATGCAACAATTTCTGTGTGGGCAGCGCTGGGTAGGCGTGGCAGTCGCAATATATTTTACTTTTGTCAGACATGCAATTGTAATGCAGTTTAAGGCGACACACCTGGCGTATGCGTAATGTGGCTCATGCATATTGCGCATACGCAACGTAGGCGCTTGAATAAATTAGAAGAATAAAAGTTGGTGAAGGTAAAATGCAATTTGTAAGTATAAATTGGTATGGGAATAAAATTAAATTTAAAGGGAATTTTTGGAATAATTTTAAAAGCCTAAGCTGCAAATTAAGGCATGGTTTTTATTATTAGCTGAACTAAAAGTCATGTCATGACTTTTTTATTATTTTTATTAAATTAAAAAGTTTCGAAAAAGAATATTAGCTACGTGTTGTATTTGATTGCTTTTCAAATTCTTATGCTTAAATCCTTTCCAGCTGCACCTTAAACAAAGAAATCTTAAAGTTCCTATAAACACCCATGAACGTCCCTTGTAAACCACTTTGGTCACTGTCCCGATACAAGCAGCCATTATTGCTTAGACATTGTGCCAACTGGTACGCGCCTTTGTCTCTGTCATCCGAACCCACACAAACACACACACGTGTCCCTTGTTCCATATGAGCCACAAAATGGTGCTCGGCGTCCGTGTAATTATGCAAATGTCAATGCACAGATGAGGCTAACAGCGTTTGGTTCACCCGGAAGATGATGACCAGGACTACCCTTGTCAACTCTTTGTACCTTGGCTATGGTCCCTTGTTTCGTTTACTTTGTCCTCTGTCCGGTTCCCAGCCCCAAATCGAAGTTTAAATGGGCAACGCTACAACAACAATAACAACGAAAACAACGACAACAACATTTGTTATTGTCCCAACATAGCACGCAAGGAAAAAAAACTCTTTAAATTAAATGAATTTAAAATTTAATTTGTTTTAGACACGATTTTGGCGTGCCACTTTTGAGGTAATTAACTAACATGCTAAAGTTGTTGGCAACACGGAAAAGCATTTAGTTGACGCCATAGAATATGACAAACTGCACTTATACGCATACACTTTAAACATACTGGGCGCATGCATGCAAGCTGCGAGGGTAGTTTAGGAAGTTTAAGACTTGTTGCATAAGAGTTCTAGGTCTTGAGACAGTCTAATTAAGGCTTGCTTCATTTAGTCAAAGGCGGACGATAGAGGCCAAGGCCCAGGGCTCATGATGCCGAAATTTAGGAAAGGAAATATTTATTGTTTAAATATTATAATAAAATAGAAAGGAATTTTTAAAGAGTTAAATCTATCCGGAGTAAGAACAAAACGGCATTTATTAGTTTATCCACATAGCTTGATTAAATTCATATCGACTAAATTGATGGAGACGTGTGCTCTTGATACTATCTGAAAATCGCACACAACTTTCTTATTCCAATTTTCGTCAAAACTGAGGGAGCTTCTGGATATCTGTGGCTACCATTTGGTGGTCGCTGTCAAGCTCTTTGCAAAATTGTCTGTAAAACGCTTATTTTTTGTCGAGATATAGGTAAAAATGCTATAGTATGTCGACTTACAGGACTTTCCTCTACTATTTATGTGTTTTTATGTTATTTATATTGGGTGATACAAATAGAAAACTGCCGCTTTTTCTCATGATTTGAGGCTTTATTGTAAAAAACTCGTTACATACTCATTCTACAAAATAATTTCCATTGTTAGTCACAACTTTTTCCTATTATTTTGGCAGCTTATGAATTCCTCGTCGGAAAAATTGTATTTCTTTTGACGTGATCTACGAATCGATCCAATTTTTGACTTCTTCGAAAGAACGAAAGTTCGATAGGAATAAGTAAAAATCAGAATTGGCGATGTCAGGAGAATACGGCAGGTGGGGTAGGAAGTCCCATTTCAAAGTTTCCAGGTATGTTTTCATTACCTTGGAAACATGTGGACGAGCGTTGTCATGTAGAAGTATGACCTTATCGTGTCTTTTCGAGAATAGCGGGTTTTTTTCCTTTAACGCTCGACTTAGGCTTGTTAGTTGCGTCCGAAACAGAGCTCCTGTAATGGTATCGCTTCGATGCAAGAGTTCATAGTACACTACGCCGAGCTGGTCCCACAAAATACAGAGCGTCAGCTTCGAGCCATGAATGTTCGCTTTTTTTCGCTTCGGGTTGTCATAGTGTATCCACTTTTCATCGCCGTTCTGGATTCGATACAAAAAACTCTTTTTGTTTTGCAATTGCAGGAGTTGTTCGCACGTGCAAAGGCGCCGTTCTATGTTCCTCGGCTTCAACTCGTACGGCACCCAATGTCCCAGTTTCTGAATCATTGCTAAGCTTTTGAGAAACGGCTTGCTGAGTCAGGCTCTCTAATTCTGTATCCTTGAACTTTTTCACGGGTCCGCGACAATCCTAGTCTTGCACGTCATATTCGGCAGTTTTAAACTTTTGAAACCATTCTCGACACGTTCTTTCACTAATACAACTTTCACCATAAGTTTCTATAATCATTCGAAGTACATGAACAAAACAAAGCTCAGTAAAAATAGACAACCGAGATTCTGTGAAGTTGTTGACCGATGCCTCAGCTGGCAATGTAACGATTCTATTCGTACTTATCGACCGATTTGCAATGCTGGCGCCACCTATGCGAAAACGACGGTTATCTATTTGTATACCCAATATAAAGCTTCTTCATATACAAAATACATATATATACGCTAACATACAAAATTTGAGCCAGTGGCCTCTTTTTTACAGAGACATGAAAAACAGACCTGGATTAAGCTAAAGATCGCTTCTTGCTCATAATGCGAAAAATTTTACAAGCTACGACAAACTTTTTTCAATGCATTCCAAAATGACTTCAAATATTTAAGTTGCCATATCTTTTGGCTTGTCTCTACGAATTTTAATTTTTTTCATTGCTATGTTATTTATATGACTGTTTTATTGTGTGGAATTATCATCGAAACTGATTTGATTTTTTCACTTTTTTCCATAACAATTAATTTTTAGTATGACGAATAAGAAAAATCGTTTACCAAAAATCATAGTCTTGACTTGTTTTCTTTTTTATTTTAGTTTAATGCTTAGCTAAATTTAAAACCAAAAAATTTTCATAAATTTTGGCGTTTTTATTTCAGTTTTCTCAAATTTTCCGCGATTTTTTAGGTATGACAACTTACAAGCATTTCTTTGAATAATTGACTGTAAAATGCTTATTGTTATATAATTCAAATGATTTGCTTATTGTGGATTATGGCTCTTTCTTTTCTCTTTCCAATGAAATATTTACATTAGCGCCTAATTTTATTCAACAGATATGAGATATACCTAAAAAAAGACCTATGGCACATTTGTGTGTAGTTTGATCAGAATTGGTCCACTATTGCTTATAGCTACCATACAAAAAATGAAGCAGTGCTCTCTTTTTCACAGAGACATTGAAAACAGAACTGCATAGTGCGTAATCTTCTTATTTTTGCATCATGCTGCTTGCTTAATGCAGTAGTTTTGCCTTTAAGAAAACAGCTCGAAATATTAATACCCTGAAAAGCTCAAGGCTCAGTACTACAGAGTGGCTTGTAAGCTGAATACTCAAAAAAGTTAAAAAAAAAAGTCGTCAACTAAATAAAGTATCCTCGCATAAGTAGAACATCTGAGAAGGTATGGGAACATAGAGTTGCTTTTACGAAGACTTCTCAAGAATTAAAAAATTGTAGGTTTCTTAAAAAACTGCCCTCGCATGACTAACATAATTGAAATTCTAAATGCTTAGAGCTACAGAGTTGTATTTACACTGATTATTCGAAAATTTAAAAAAAAAAAAGTTATTCGCTTAACAAACTGCCCTCGTATGGGACCCAAATTACGTGACTCGTTTATAGGAAGGGGTGGTGGTTTTTTTTTCTATTGGTTCCAAAAATGTCAATGTTTTCCGACCATATACTTGCTAGGACTTACAAATTACTACGTGAGAGCTAGGAGGGGTTTAAAAATTGTAAAAATTGGGTCACGTTATTTGGGTACCTCCCCTATGAGTAATGGTCCGGAATACAGCTTTGCATTTAAATAAACTAATCCAAAATTTAAAAAACTCCCCAACTTGTCAAACTACCCTCGCTTGAGCAATACACGTACGCTGTTACATCACTCATATGTGTATTTATAAAATACTTAAAAATGCAGCGCACTTTTCAGCTCAACAGCGCTTGGCGTGTTTGTGTGCGTGCGTGTCGCTGTGTATGTGTGTGTGCCTGTGTGTGTGTACGTGCCGCATTTAAATTTAATTAAAACTAAAAACATTTTGAAGCGCACCGTTTGCGCTATGAGTGCCGCCATTTTGTGCGCCATTGCTCTGAATTGCATAATTAATTGTCGCGCAAATGGTAGCCCATTTCCGGTTTGTGTGTTGGTCAACGCACAGCTCTTGCTCTCTCTCTCTCTCTCTCCAACACGCTGCTTATGTTGGCTATCAAAAGCTGTAATTTGAAACGGAAACGCGAATCGACACACCGGAAGTGGGCAACAAGAGCAGCCGCAGCTGTAAAAATGAGCCCAAGCTGACAATATGTCAGCCAGAGTAAAAATTTTTAGTTGAAATTTAAATTTTGAGCTCCCATACTCTACCTCAGCGGATACATTTACTTTGTCAGCAGATATCATTAAAATTTCGCGAGTTACATTTGCGGTTGTGGTTTGTGTAAAAAACAAACAAGTTTTCAATTTTGAATTTTAATTTAAGCAATAAAAGCTTTACTAATTAACATTATATTAAAAATTAAAAATTTTTTAAATTATTTAGCAGCTAATTAAATATTCCAACACTTTTCACTTTTCTGCCAGATTTAAGTTGGTTTGTAACACAATTCGACTAAAAGCTGCTTGCTACAAAATTATTATCTTTCAAACTGTACCAATTTTAAGCTTATTTGTTCACACCACATTCCACATCTTTTCTATAATCCTTTGCAGCTGTATGCACTAAAATTTACTTAGCATTATCAAGTGTTATTTACATATCCTGCATATATATGCTCTGCTCTTAAGCTTATACTCCTACCTATAGTATATATGCTAGTCAGCATTACCCCAGCTCTCCCAAGTTGCTTGTTATTTCTACACAATTCTAGCTGGACCCGTGTCCTTGGCGCATGTGGCATCTGTCCAACGCTCCCCTACGAATCACATTTAGCTTGGTAATTATTTATTTTTTTCTGACTCACCCGACGCTCAGACGCTCCATCATTAAAATCATAAATCTAATGGCCAAGGAGCCAAAACAACGTTCTTTGTGTGTCCTGCGATATCCTTCGCCATCATGGCTGTCATCAGCTCGTTTTCGTTCTCGTTAGGTTTTGTTGTCGGTTTGTGGCTTTGTATGACCGAAATTATATTTAAATTGGGGTACTCTGGGTGTCAGATTGTGGTGGACCGTGGTCAGGTGTGTTGATAACATTTTAGGCTCTTATTTGGTTTTTAATTATTAAGCGCCTTGGCTGAGTCATGGTGAGTGAGACAGAGCAATATACTGCGACTGATTTGACGCCATTGCACAGTGGTTCAAATGGTCATTTGGGCAGGGAAATTTAGGCTTCTTTTTTTATGTATATCGAAAAGATTTTATGAAAATTATGTTAAGTTTATTAAGAAAATTTTTAATGAAATTTTAATAAAAATAATAATTTCTGAGAAAAAACAATATTGTGAAAAAGTCGCGGAAAAAATGTTTTGGGCAAAAAAAAAAATACTTGTCTTATTATTTGGACCAAAAAACAAGATATTCGAGTTTTAGGAAAATAGCAAATCGTATCCTGCGCGGACCGGGAGTTTTTAAATGGAAGGGGCCTAATATTTCTCCTATATAATATTTTTTTTATTTTTTCACTTATATATACTTTTTTTATATCAAAAATTTAAAATTTAATATCTGAGATCTAATATTAGGCTACTTTTCGTACTAAATTGATATTATTATTATTTTAACAAATTTTGTGAAAAATTTATAAATCATTGTAAAGGGCAAAAAATTAAAAAAAAATAATATATATATTTTTTTTTTTAGTTTGAAATTTTATTTTTGAGATCTAATATTAGGCTGCCTTTCCACTTAGATACTATTAGCAATTTCTATAAATTATGTGAAAAATTTAAAAAAATATTAAAATAAGGCAACATTTTAATATTATTTATTTTTCTGTTTTTTTGTTTTTATTCTCGTAAAATTTGAAATTTAAATTCTGAGATCTAATATCAGGCTGCCTTTCCTACTAAAATATTATTAGCAATTTTAACAAACTATGTGAAAGTTTTTTAAAATATATTTAAAGGGCTAAAAATTTTTAAATTTAAATTTTTTTATTTATTAATTTTTTAAATTTATTCTTAAAAAAATTGAAATGTAATCTCTGAGACTTAATATCAGGCTGCCTTTCCCACTTAGATATTTTTAGCAATTTTAACAAATTATGTGAAGTATTTATAAAATAATTTTGGAGACCCACAAAAATTAATAACTAACTTAAAACCTAACTTAATAACTAACGTTTTGTTTATATTTAGAACAGACCAATTAGAATATGAAAAATATGGTTTTCTTTTGACCTTGGTTACGACATAACCTCAAAAACTCTTTAAATTTGGTTTATCGCAGATTAAATCAGAAAAATGGCTTACTACGTAGTTCTGGATTATTTTACCACCATATCCGTATAATTAAAAAATCATAAATCTATGTTGGATATATATTTCTTCACGATTTTCGGAAATTTAATTTTCTATCTAAAAGTTGAACTTTAAAAAATTAATTAAGGAAAAATTTAATTTTTTAATTCTTAGCTATTTAAAAATGAGTTTTTTAATTATATTTTTATTTTTTCAATTTCGGTCAGGATTATCTATATTTTAAAAAAGTCGGACGACGCTTAACCTTCCCTGTAAAATCGTTGAATCCTTTACGATCACTCTGAGAAAATTTTTATGTATATGCCATATTTTTGACCAAAAAATGAGAATCTGCGCCATAGTCCACTTGTCAGAAATTAAATTCACAATATTTTATAATTTTCTTAATTCTTAAATTGAAGTTACAAGATAAAAAACAGAAAAATTTTAATTTAAGAAATCATTATGATATTTTCTGCAGATTTAGATAGATAGAAAATTTTAATACCAATAGCTACACATCAAGGCTAATACAATTAATATACTCAAATTTAATAGTTAAAAAAATAAAAAACTCAATATTAAGATATTTTATATAGATTTAGCTATAAGGACCACTGTGCTTTTGGTTGAATTTTTAATACCAACAGCCCCATCAAAGCTAATACAGTTTATATAAAAAAAAATAAAAATAAAATAAAAAAATCAATATTAAGACATTTATTACAAATTTACCTAAATGGACCACTGTGCTTTTGGTAGTATTCTAAATACCAACATCGCCACATCAAAGCTGACAATGCAATATGGCGCAGCTGTTCGATTTATTTAAAGGTCACACGGACAAAGGTCAAAGCTGCTCCTGCTGCTGCTCCTTCTTCTTAACTAACTGATTTCCATCAACCTAATTAGTTGTTATATTTGCATAAGCCATTTAGAGTAATCAAAAACATGCGTAAACCTATTTGTTTAGGCCAGACATATATATCATTTTTCTCCAACACTTTTTTTGCCTTTATCAAAATCATAAACACATTTTTTTTGGTTATTATAACCTAGACCCGCAGCTGCTAATTATGGCATGGCCAGACCAAACCATGGCCAACTGTCATCAGCCGGCAGAGAGAACTTTAACGCTTTGGGGTTAGCTGCGGGAAATTTATTACCAACAACAGCTACAACAACAACAGCAACGTACTAACTAACAATAACGATACTGTACAATACACGCATTTAGTTTAGCACTATGCAGTATGGCACTTTTTGCTGGCTGTCAGTTGTTTGGGCCCCAGGACCTTAATGGCTTATTATGATTATTAATTCATAATACCAACAGCAACAACGACAACGGCAAAAGGCAAAGGCCAAGCCAAAAAAAAACAACAAAAACAAAAGGGAACGAACAACAAGTACCGAAGCAACAGTAGCTACTTAAACAAACACATGAGTACAGGACTGGAACAAGGATATGGATACAACAAGTAGTTTGGTAGGAATGGAAATAGTCGACTATGTGATGTACTATAAATATAGGAAATATATTTTTGGGAGTATGCCGAGTACTTTCTGGCAATATGAGCTACTCGAAGACTCTTTATAAAGAACCTTGCCAACAAATAAAGTAGTACAGTGTGCTTATCTTGTCTAATAATTGAGGAGTTCACTTTGTTGGGAATTATAGCAAAAGTGACCGAGTAACGACGTGAGCAACCTTTACCACGAGGCATGCTGGAACAATGCACAACTAACTAGTAAAAAAAGTAACCAGAGTTGAAGTGGTTACTTTTTGTACTCGTTTATATGCAACTAACAACACACAATGGGTTTTTTTGCCATACTGCTACTACGATGAATTCTAGACTCCTAAGTGGATCATAGAGCCTCTATTTGCCATAATTTGGCTCAAAAATTCTTTTTGCCAAATTCCAAATTGTTTTTTGTTTCTATATTCAATAAGATCATTAAAAAAAACGATTTTAAACATTTGAGCAACCCTGCTAGTGTGGGAAGCGGGCATATTCAGCTGATTCTAAGTCATTTTTGCTAGAATTCTCTGCGGGAGATATAAGCAAAAACAATCAGCTGTTTAGAAGTGTCATAATTTTGGCCTTAGTTTCGTTGAGAATAGTTTTTTTTCGCCGAAAAACGGGTTCCTCACAGAGAGGTGGGGCACTGCGACCAAAAGGTCTTTTGTACCGTACCCTAAGGTTAAAACAAAAGGCTTTCCGCTTTCCTCATGAATAGCTGTAGGTCTTTTGTTGGTATTGACCTGAGATGGAAGGGACTAATCCGTTCGTTTCCCATGTGACAGGCTCTGTCCCTTACCAGCGCTGGGCAGTCACACAGAATGTGGCTGGTGGTTTCATCGTCTTCTAGACAGAGCCTGCACTCTGAAGAGTCCGATAGGCCAATTTTAGGTATAGGTATAGGTAAGCTACCAGGAGCTTTAGTTCCGCTCTGCCAAGACCTTTTGTCTTGATCGCATCCAGAGGCTTGACAAGCACTTTTGCTTGACGAAGTCCCGGAGAGGAGAACCAGTATATCCTATGTTCTCCTGCGGCCCATTTGTTTATCATGGTTTTGATTGAAGACCAACCAATACCACAAAACGGCGCAGAAGATGTAGTCAGGGTGGAGCCACCCTGCCGCGCTAGATCATCATCGATCGTGTTACCATCCACTCCCGAGACGCTGGGCCACAAGCCCATTGCGGTTGAGATTCTGGTGTTGGGTCCACGGATTCCCACACATACACCCTGCTCAGTTTTGGACCCATCCGCTGAACCGTTGTTGCCACCGGGGGTTTCCACAGGGGCTGCCATCAGCCCAAGTCTAAAATAGTTACTTTCTTACAGACGCTTTATAAAAAATATGGTCACCCTACTACATATTGCCTTTTTTACAACATATTTTTGGGCAATAATGCCAAACATTTCATTGTCAATTATTTTGGTAGTGCAGAAATGCAAACTTACAAGTTGCTGTTGTTCTTTTGCACTTTTACCTTTTAGCCACAAAATAAAAGCATTAAATGAATACTTTCAAAATAATTAATTTGACTTGAAAAATTCATTCGCTTATTTTATTTAATATATATTTATATATTTTTTTAAATACTATGTATTTTAAATCGCTTCTAAAAATTACTATATTTTGTTCATAACGTACACGAATATATTCGGTTAAGCACATATATTTATGGTTTAATATCGAATTAATGAATACTTTTTGATAAACTTCAATACACAAGCTCATTGCATGAATGAATTTAGCTATAAATATACTCAAATAATGCTTCTGAGCTATTTTATTAAAAAATACTATTTACAAATATTTAAAAGCTTTTTTATATTCGCAACTTAGGTCTTCCTAGCTATTTTCAATTTTTAATCATTCATATAATAATAATAATAATTCCCATGACTGACTATTTGTCAAACATATAATAATAATAATTTCACTAACTGACTATTTGTCATTCATATAATAATAATAATTTCACTGACTGACTAAATTCGTCAGTCGCCCTTATATTATGGCTATATTCATAATTGCTAGGAACTGTAGAAATTGATTTTCTAAAAATAAATTTATTCTACTTTTATTTTTACATAAAAAGTCAAAAATTGCCTTGTAATGAGTTGAACAATCCTAACCAAGTGTCACAAAGGCAAAACTGCCCCACCAGTGCTTCCATACTGGTTACTTTTTATACTCGTTAAGCTGTTTACAAGTATCATATTATTTGGTTTGTTTAAGAACAATTTTTGGGAGAAAAAAGCCTTTAAAAGCATAAAAGATCAAGTTTTGCACTTAACGTAGTATAATATATATTTTTTTTGCTCTTTAACTTGCATTTAATTTAAAAAAAATAATTTTTTTATTTTTAACATCAATGAAATTAAATTGCTTATATTAAAAAAAAAATTTGTGATTGCTTTTCTGACACAAGGCACACAATAAAACCCAAAATTGAAATAATACGGTCACTCTGGTAGATGTATTCGCTTTTCACAACACTCTTTAGGCCAAAAATGCCTTTCCGTGTATAAATTGTGTGTGAATGGAAATTTGTTCAGTTTTTCATTGTTGTTGGTTTATTAGTTCTAAAAATTGCTGGGGACAGTTTCTAGGAACTTTTCCAGTACCTTTGTATACCATATCCTAGATGCGTTTCCTTCATATACAGCCTTTATTCGCTGCCACATTCAAGATTCGGATGAAATACTTGGAAAAAAACGGTTCTGAATTATCCGTATATATTTGTTTCATATTTGTCATCATCTGTTCAATATAAATCTAGTTGCATTCTCAGACCAAGAACATTTGATTTTTTTTACAGAAATTGATCCAAATATATTGTCAAGAAATTAAAGAAACAATGCTTTATACTTCAATTAAACATCACCAAATAATTTAAACAGTTTACCTCCTTCACCTTATTGTTCACAGCTCCAAGTACTCAACAAACTTGGAAACCATTTTGTTTTCTTCAACCATGGCCATTCTGTAAATTTTGTCAATTATTTACTTCCCTTTAGTGTTTCAATTTGTATAGTTGACATTGAAGCTGTGTCCTCATAAACATCGTTCACTTCCTCTTTGATCTTTAATTTGACTCAATTTTGCTTACATGCAAAAATAGTTTTCTATCAGTTCCAACTAAAAGCACATTTATGTCCAAAACTTTGACCAGCAATCAGGTAAAATACAATTCCAACAAACAAAACGAGTTTATTAGTCAACCCATAGCTTCCTGGAAACAAAATCCTCAGCCTCAAGTTTCAACTTGGCTAAGCTTAAAGGCTATCCTGGTACCACCTTTGCCTCTGTGGTAAAAAGAATATTCGCTCCAATGATTGCCACCTTGATTACACCCAACCTATATATATACTAATTTGATTCTTAACCATCCAAGCAAAGAACAAAATGGCCGAGCCAGGCCAACATGGCTACCTTTTGCAAAGTGTTCTCTTTAGAGCAAACTTTATAGTTCCCCACTTGTTTACTACCCATCGTCTACAACATGCATTTTTTATTAAACAAATTTAATATACTCTTTTGATACAAATATCGTGCAGGGTATAACATAAAAGCCGCACAGCACTTCAAATTGTATATGTGGCCTTAACATGCTACCAACCAACCATACTGACTCACTCATAAAATGGCTGCCTAGCTCAATGTACTAAAACTTGTAGGTGCCTGTGTGAATGAGTGTGAGTGTGAATGGGTGTGTGTATATGTGTGTGGGTGCACGTGAGTGTATATGTGTTTGAGTGTATGTATATGCGTGTGGTCGGTTTTATGTGTTAACCAAGCTAATAAAACATTGTCCAGACGCACACAGACACATATACAAACAAACACTGGCAGGCAAAAGTCTGCGTACAGTGTAGAATTAAGAAAGTAAATATAAACTAAAACGTAATTAATTCTACTTGTAGGCTATGTACAGAAACAAATTAATTTTCTTAGGATACAAAAAGTAATTTTTTTTTATAATTTAAAAGATGTTCTAACATTGAACTCTTTAGGAACTTTTTCAGTTAGTAAAAGACTAAATTTATTTGAAATAAAAAAACAGAAAAAGAAGGAAATAGTATAAAAAAAGTCATTTAACATGTCAGCGTTATCAGAAGCAACGTACCGAGAGGCACGTCAAAAATTGAATTTGTTGGAAAATGATTTGCACTGGGATCAAACTTTAGCAGATGCTCATCCATATCAAATACGTGTTCTATTTGCGATTATTTTGGCAACATGTTTTCCATCAAATCCACCTGAATTGTGGATAAAATATCATGATTATTTATAAGAAGATATTTTGTTTCGAGGACGTCAATCAAAACGTGACACAGTGATGGAATTTACGCTGGAAGTTTAAAATGAAGGTTTAATTCATATTGAAGATCTATGCTTGTCGATGCTGAAGATCGTAATGAACGTGAAAGAATTCGGTTAAGACAGACCCAAGCTGAAAACTAATCTCCAAGTCTTATATTTTTTCAGATAAGCTAACTAGAGAATCTTATGATGTTTATTCACTTTAAGAGTATTCAAAAAGTTTTGGCTGGGCTCACTAGATAATTATAAAATATGGTAAAAAAATCAAGAACCAGTATATTCCGGAGGGATTTCAAAATATACATTAAATAGACCATACAAGCGTTTTCAAATCCTGCACCTTAAAGAAACGGGCAATATTAAATTTTTTTCAAGTCTACTCGTATAAATAGAAAAGATTCCACCGAGTCTGAACATCAATATTATCAGGGGAAATATATCAAGATATGTCCTTTTAAGGCATGATCGTCCATATGAACGCTTAAGTCTTGGAGTCTTTAAGAGCTGAGATAACCAACCTTGACATATGAACTCCTTATAGCCAAAGCTATACCTAGGTTAGGTTAGGTTACACTGGCCGGCCACAACAGAGTGCAGCCTAGCATAGACCTTTTGGTCCTTAGCTGTACCAGATTTGAGGTTATTACGGAAAGTGATGGTCGGTTAAAAATTTTACTTTTTTAGCGAAATTAAGTAGCCGCCCAACTTGCAGCCTGGCCACCTCTTCTAGACCGAAAAACGCTGGTTCTCCTAGGGTGGTCAAACGATGTCTAGAGATGGCTGGGCAGTCGCAGAGTGCGTGTGCTAGGGTCTCAGGGGCTTCCGGATCCCTGCTGATCCTGCATAATTCGCTTGCTCGCTAAGAGGCTGTGTCCTGTTAGCATACCCGTGATGGTCCTGCATTCAGAGCGTGAGAGTTTCAGTCAAAATTCCTGTGCCAATCTGAGAAACTTTATTTTTCCACTTTAAATGGCCAGAAATCCTAAGATGGACGAATAAAAGAGAAAATAATCTTTATCTGATCACCGTTTTCTCAACTTTAAGTGCCACTACTTTCTAGACGAGATCCATTGCGAAGAATCGTGTCGGCTGCTTCGAAATAATGGGTGCATATGAAGCCAATCTGAGAATTATTATTATTGTCTTAACTCTACATGGCCAAATCTCACAAACCAAAATACTTAGAGCAAAAATAAGCCCAGATTTGTGTCTGTTTATATTGGGTATAAAAATAAAGCTAATATGAGAAATTATTTTTTCCAAACTTTATATGGCCATAGTCAAATAATCTTAATCGGTGATCAATATTTCCTCAACTACCCATAGCTTCTAAATTAAATGACCTGTTGCTAAAATGAGATAAGTGTCGGTCTCTTCAAACACTATTATGGGGTTTTTTAGCCGTTTCCACTTTTACGAACAATTAGTTTTAAGCAAAAAATTCGTACGCTTAACAATTTTAAAGTTACTGATTTGGTTTATAGGGGCAAAATTTAGGAAATAAAAAAACTTTCGATTCATATTTCAAAGAAACAGGATGAATTGACGATAACAAAATAGAAATGCAATAAAAGAATATTTTTAAAAATAAAAAAATTAATCCAAATTCTAATCAGAAATACTTAATCCAGATTTACCCAAAAATCGTATAAATAAAACTTTTTTATAATTGAAAACAAAGATTTGTCTACGGTCCTGAATGTAGGATAAAAATTTTCAATGTAAAATAAAACCCTTATATTATAAAAACATTTCAAAACAATAGAATAGTATTTGAAAACATTTATTTCGCAATAACTTCCCAAGTACAAGATTTCTATTCTGTTAAAAAATTTATATTTTACTAGCTCAACTTTCAAGGTTTACTTTGCAATTTTCAATTTCTAAGATATCAAAATTTCGCATTTCTCCATAACTCCCATTAACAGCATAAATAGTACAGCATCTTTTATCTGAAAGCTTGCCCAGTCTCTTCTGAATCCCAAAAAATTTAACTTGTGAATATGCCCAAAAATAAGTGTACTACAAATACCCAAATTATGCGCTCAAGGCATTTTAATATTTACTTCAAGGTCCAAAAAGAAAGCTTAACATTGATTCAAACATTTTCTATAAAAAACCCAGAAACTAAAGTTGCATCCCAACCAAAATATTGGATATTTTTATTTTCTCAATTTTTCTTATCGAAATCACGGGAATTGTATAAACAGTTCATGGATATATTCAAATATAAAATAAAAATGAAAATTCCTTGTATTTTTCTAATAAAATTATTCCGTGGCATTTATTTAAATTCGAAACTTTGGTCCACATAAAAATTGTGTACTTAAGTGGTGATAAATGTCAAGTACTTCATATCACATAACCAAATAAAAACTGAGAGTGTGAAATGATTCGAATGCTTACGATTAAAAACTTTTTTAAAAAGGATATCTCAAGAGTAAGGCGTGGTAACTAACCTAAAATTAATCACCTTTAGCTGATCTACCGGAATGCGAAGCTAACGCTAGTGATGATGAAATCGACATGGCCCTTCAAAAATTTAAAACTATCGGAATGCAAAATTTTAAACCATCCCACAATAAAAATGGTTTTAAATTCGTCATCAGTGACTCAAAATTAACTAGTATTCAAATTTTCAGAGTTTTATCTTTATCGGTTGAATTAAGCGGCTGAAAGGTTTATAGTATACATTTCGATGGACCTAAGTCGAACCCAACCCTACTTTATAGAATATATGTATTCCATTGCATTTAAATTCCCAACTTAAAGCACAAATATCTAAGCAATTACAACCATAATTGAATTTTTTAAACTTCTTTCAATCTATGCGCAGACTTTTGCACGCCAGTGTACTTTCAATGTGGCCAACTTTTCACTTGAGCCCTTTGCGTGTGTGCGTGTGTTTGTTTTAGCTCAGGTGTATGTGTGTGGTTTATATTTTTGGGCTGCCCCCAAAAGTATGCAACGAAAAGTGCCTCAATACATCATGTGCTTGAAAGTTGTTCACTATTTCATGTTGTTCTTGTTGCTTGTTGCTTGGTTGTAATACATTTATGTTGCTTGTTGTTGTTTGTTGCTGACTGGCTGGCCAATAAAATAAATGCGCACCTGAAATGCTGGATAAAAATATAATTAAAAATCGCTGTTTGTGTTGCGTAATTTGCACAACGCAAAGAAATCCAGCTTGGATTTTTATGCGCTCTGCGTGACTGTTTAGCTGACACATGCCTTATGTGCCTCATGCCACATGCCCCACGCATGCATATATGCAATGTGTCAGTGTGTGTTTGTGGCTGAGTGTGTGTATTTCATACACACGCAGCTTAGCTGCTTGTTTTATGGCAGTTGCTTTGCCTGCCCGCTGTGCGTAAATATTAAACAACTGTTGGCCCAGTACCTGTTGGCCAAAGAGCAGCGCCTGCTACCAAAATGCGGTAACTTGGCAAGCTCCGTCTAACTAAGCAGGCGAAATCAATTTGTTGGCCAACTGTGTAACGTCAGATTTTATTGTTGTTTTAATTAGAATTTTGGCTTTTAGTTTAATGTTATGCGTAAATTAAAATGCTTTTAGTATATTTGCACTAGTTGTAAATAAAATTTTAGTAGTTATTTGGTTTTGATTTCGATTCCTAGAAAATATCAGTTACTATTCCTGGAAAATGTTAACCATACACATACACTGCATTTAAATATTTCAAATAATTGTCTGACCTTATGTACAAATACTTAACATTCAAATTGATTGCCCAGGACAATGCGTAACAAATCAAGCAGTATTCCTGGAAAAGGATATACCACAAATATTGCTGGCGGTGCATTTGTATTGGCTCACATTTTCATTTACCAAATGAGTTCCCGGGAAAACTAGTAAAATTGTAAAAGGAAAGTTTACAACAATGCGTATAATGAATTCAATTTTAATTGGGTTCCTGGCAAAGCTCATAAGAGATCAATTCTTGGAAAATGAGTTTAAAGGCATTTACTATATTTTTGCTTACGTTTGCTATACATATATAAAGCAAAAAAAAATTAATTAGCGGGAAAGCTAATGGCAAAAGACCAAGTAATATATTTTGCAATATATATTAAATATTTTAATTAATTAAAAAATGCAATTTCTAGAAAATGCAATATCCTTAATAAATCTAGCAAATTATTAAAAAGTTTGTCTTGAATGCGCTTTAAACTTTATTAAGTTAAAAGTAAAAGGGCAAAAACTTACAATACAAAAAAGAAGCCTTTAATGGCTGACCCAGACGTCTTTTTTACACAAAAAGTGCTGTAAAGCTTCAATATCTACGACGCACTGTGGGCCCAGATTTTCGTATTACGGTCAAAAATCTATCATTTCCATAATAAATAAAAACCGAGTTTTTAGAGTGATGAAATTTTACACACGTCATCCTAAAGGGTTGAACTATTTTTCTGGGCAGTTTGAGCCTTAAATTTTTTAAAATATAGCAAATCCACACCAAAATTGGAAAAAAAAATGTATTGTTATTTAAAAAAACGATTAAGTGAAATTGGACCATATTTCACATAGAGGTAAAAATAAGCTCCAGATGCTTGGCAAAAATAGCCAATACCCAAAATATTGAATGGTTTTGCAGTTATAGACCCAAATAGTTTCAGCTTTCCAATCAAATTACGAAAAAACGACATACTCCAATATTAAAGCATACTTTTAGGCAGCTAAGAAATTCATAAAATTGTTAAAGTTCCCTTGGGTTCATTTTTTTAAATTTAACTTTTAGTTACAAAATTCAATATCCTAAAATCACGATGATTTAATTTTGTTGTAAAATATACAAAGAAATTTATTAAATTTTTTTCGATTAAATATCGAGTGGTAATCGGCGATACCCTTAAAGCAAAGTAGCCAAATGATAAAAAAATCAGCAAAATCTTTCTAATTACTCAAATATATTTAAAACCTAAAAGTTTTAAAGCTTAATTGTATTTGTTTTCTGAAGTAATATTTAAAAATAATTGAAGATTTCGTAGATTGAAGATTTCGTAGCTACATATTTATAATGGTATTTTCAGGTGTTATTTATTTTTATTAAATTATTAAAAGCGTGAAAGCTCAAATTATTTTATTGAGCTTTCACGAAAAATTAAAAATTAAATTTTGATTGCCAATAACTCAAAAACGACAATTTGTACTTTTTTTTCACGTAGGATACCTGTGAAAAAATATTCAATGAGCATTTTGTCCAAATCTTGACTTTCTTCTTGTGAGACTTTTGACCAAAATCTGGCTACGCGGTCCCAGTATGAAGTGTAGCAATACAAATTTATGATTATTTAATAATATGGAGACGGAGATGGGATAAATTATAAAGCCAGAGCTCTGGTATTACCTTTAAAATAGCTAATTATGGAGTTTTTGAGGTTATATCGGAACCAAGGTAAAAAACGACTAATATTTAATAGTCTAACTGGTCTGTTATTCATTTTTCGACTTTATTTTGGGGACTTTTGGCCAAAATCTGGTTCGTTGTGCGATGGTTAAAAGTAAAATAAATGAAATTTTTGGGTTGCTCCTCAACTTTGTGTAAATAATAAGAACCGTCCATGCCCCGGAAAGCGAACCCAAACATTCTAATCGCATTTTTTTTTTTTAAACCATGTGTTTTTGCTCTCTATTTCTGCAAAACGAATTTTTTAAGCGGTTTGAAACCGAGTTTAAGCAAATAGGTACAATAGGTTCAAAAGTGTACCCATTTTAAACAAAAAGTTTTATAACTTCAATTCAATATTTTCACATTTTATTTATACCTGTTTTAAGTTAAATATGTAATCATAAATATTTTTAGTTTTTGTTTCTCCGAATCAACTAAAAAAATAGCATGCATCACTCAAACCGAATTTTTATAAGGTCCATGTCCTGCATAAAAAAATGTTCATGTCAGGCTTCAATGGTTCTTGTCTTGCATAAATAAAAATTCCTCCTTAATAAGAATACCCTTGTGGATATTTTCCCTCGAAAGAGCAATGTTAACACAGAATAAGGGAAATATCAATAGATGGCGGCAGCAAAAATTTTGAAATGGAGTGCACGCAAAATCGAATCCGCATAAAATTGTTTGTTTTCGTTTTCCGGCGCATGGTAAAAAACTATTTTTTGAATTTATTTAAATTTTTATTATAATTTTAAATATAATGCAATAATAATACTATAAGTAATAAAGCAGTAGGGCAACGAGTGACTAGACCTTAGGCCCTATCGTATGTGGCTGTTAAATTTCAT
Source organism: Chymomyza amoena (assembly GCA_037043745.1). Taxonomy (NCBI): domain Eukaryota; kingdom Metazoa; phylum Arthropoda; class Insecta; order Diptera; family Drosophilidae; genus Chymomyza; species Chymomyza amoena. The sequence goes on along the minus strand of JBAMAX010002695.1, from coordinate 399,966 downwards.
TGACTGCTTTACATATTTTAAGGAAATTAAACATAGTCTCGATATTGTTTTTTTTTTTTTTGAGTATTGCAAGAAATGACGATGTTATTTTATTTCGGAAAAGTGATTACCTTATATTGTCAAATCCTGGATGTCAAGCAGGTGGACTGTTGTTAAACCTCCTCGCAAATTTAGGACCTTGAGGACAAATACAGTTGCGGCTGGATAAAGTTAACACGTCGATATAATGAACACCCACATTTGTACATAGAGTACATTATTAAGTGAGCAATCGACAACGTCTAAATAATGAACCAAATTTTGGAAGCATTTTCAAGCCGAAACGAACGAAAAACACAAAATGGAATCAAAAACTAAAGCGGGTATTCCCCTAAATTATACTTGTTCTGTTGCTGCAAAATCAAATGTTTCTTGACGTAATTTTTTGTTTTGTTTACTTTTTCATTTTTCCACAAATATAATCTAATGATATCTAGCACAACTGTCAATTTTGAAGAAATAAAATGAGTTTTAAACAAAATAGGTGCCAACCTTTATATAGTGGCCAACCTTGATACTGTTACTGGAATTAGTTCACTATATCCATACACGACTGTAAAACAAGTTTTCTATATTTAGACAGACCAAGCAGCTAAATTTTAATAATTGGACGTGCTCTTGAAAGCGAACCCGAAAAGTTTATTCGAATTCATTCTGAAGCCACATATTTTGTGTTCACAATTTCGACCAAAACGAATTTTTTATGTGGTTTGAAACCGAATATTTTGTTACAAGCTTTAATTCTGCTACAAATGGCAAAATATATTCAAAATTGTTCGCATTTTTAACTAAAATAGTTTTTTAAAAGGGCATTGATATTCTTAGATTCTATTTATGCCAATTTCTAGAAAAAGTGTTATTGAGAAATATTTAAAAATATTTTTTTTTGCTATCAATCCAAAATATTGCATGCGCTATTCAAACCGAATTTGTTTATGGTCTATGTCTTGCACAAAGAAAATTTTCATGCCTTGCTTCAATGCTTCCTGACTTGCATAAAAAATATCACTCTAATCTAAGTCCCTCTTAATAAGAATATCATAGTTGCGGATAATTTCCCTCCAAAGGTGCAGAGCAATGCTAACAAAGAGTGAGGGAAATATGAGTAGATGGCGGCAGAAAAAATGTGAAATGGGATGCACACTAAAACGAATCTAAATATTATTGTTCCTTTACTTTTGTCAAAGCACGGTCAAATAATATTTTTTTTATTTATTTAATTATTACTTATAATGCAACAATGAAACTACGACTCATAAAAAAGTGCACCTTAGATTCTACATATTTTAAGGAAATTAAATATAGTGCCGATATTGGCTTGGTGGAAAATAGCCTTATATTGTCATATCCAGAAATCTAGCAGATGGGCTATAGGTTAAGACCTGCCCGTAACTTCGGAGCATTGGGGACATATAATATAATTGCAACCTATGCTTTAAAGTCCTTCGAAATCTGATAAGCCCGCTGAAAATCAAGGAAAGACCCAACCTTAACAGTTTCACAATTAATATTTTTTGAATTGTTTTTTAAACTATAACTTAAAAGATTTAAAGCGACGTTTATGCACATTATTATTTTTGGGAACACTTAGTTCTGGGCGCCTTAAAATTATAAAATTTGTCAAATAGCTTTTTAAGGCGAATGTCGCATCTCTAATGAAAAAATTTTCGTAAAAACAGGGAAAATGGATTACAACGGTGGAAAATTATTAATAAATATGAAGAAATTCCTTATTGGATTTCTACGAATTCTACGATTTTTTTATATCCTTTTGAAATTATTTTTTTTTTGTATTAACAAGCGGTTTCTTTTTTAGTAATAATAATTTTTATCAAAAATGAAAAAATAGGCCGCCATCTCAATTCATCCTTAAAATTCAATCACTAAAGTAACGAAAATTTAAGCACTAAATTAAGTAGAGTGCGAAATCCTTATCTTATAAACCTTTTCTTAAAATATAAAAAAAAAAATTTTCATTTCTTTCAAATCCGCCCATGCGTGGGTCTTGAGCCCAAAGCTCGCATCCCTTTAGTCCTGTGTTCACACACAGAGCCGCCTTGGCACGTTGGGGGCAAATAATATAATTTCAGCATAGCTTCAAAATGCTTCAAAATCTGATAAGCCCTCTTTAAATCAAAGAAAGTCCCAAGCTCAACAGTTCAATTATTTTTCTAATCCGGGTAGTCCATTCAGTTTTTAACAAATTGCTTAAAAGAGTTAAAGCACCATATGTGCGCAAAATTATTTTTCAGAAAACTTAAATGTTAAATATTTGTATGTTTTCTAAATTAAACAAACCGTCTGAAGCGTTTTATAAAGAATTATTTTATTTGGTATTTATTATAACTTTATTTAAAACTCCAAATTTGAAAATGTGAACGCATTTAAAGTGCAAATGGCAGCAAGGGCATTCTTTTTATGTTTTCTACATCAAACAAGGCTCCTAAAAAAATTTCTTAAAAAATTCTTTTTAAGTATTTTTATTTTAATCTTAAATCAAGCAAAACGCCTAAAAAGTTTTTTTTAAATATAATTTATTTCCTATTTTTTCGAACTCTGTTTATAGACTCAAAATTTAAACGTGTGAACGCAGCTAAAGTGCAAATGGCATGAAATTGTGACTAAAATTATGTCAGAAATTATCTTTATGTTTTCTACATCAAACAAGGCTCCTAAAAAGGTTTTTCAAAGTATTATTTTAAAATAATTTTTATATTTCCTCAATTAAACATTGCGCGTAAAAAGTTTCTTTAAAGTATTATTTTATTTGGTATAAATTTTAACGTGTGAACGCAGCTAAAGTGCAAATTTTCAAGCAAGTGTTGATCTGTGTGTGTGCGTGTGCGTATACTTAACTTAGCTAATGTAGCTTACTTAAATTTTAGCTTAGTTACTAAATTCTTCTATCATTTACCTGCTTAATTAATTAGCACCACTAACTAGCAACTAATGTATTGTAGTACTATTTTTTTTTTTTAACTAGATTGCATAGTATTTTTTTGATTAAAAAAAAAACAATTAAACTTATATAACAAAAATAAAACTAATGACATATTTTTGTGTGTTCTTTTTTTTCTTTGTCTCTTTTCATCTAACTAACTTTTGTGATGTTTTTCATATGCTACCAAAATTACATGTAAAACGCTTTCAATACTCGTAACTCGCTCTCTCGTTGTCGTCCCTCTCACCACCAAAAACAAAATGCTAATAACAAAAACTCATGTAAACTTTTGTAACGTGCCGTCTTGTAACTTGTGTCCTTGAACTAACTAACAAAAACAAACTACAAACTGCAACAACAACACCTGAACAACCTGAACACCTGTTCAACCCCAAAAAAATTATAAAAACAACCAACCAACAACTACAACAATAACAACAGGCTCTTGCGCGCGGAATTGTATTCTTTGAGGCGCAAGGGTGCGCTTAAAGTCGGTGTCGGTGGTGGAGCGCCGCTCGATGGTACCACACAACCACAACAACAATCGCAACAACAACAACTACAGAATACCATGCAGCAACAACAACAACATCAACAACTCGAACAGCTTGAACACAACAACCACAATCTACTACACGATTCGAGCCGCCACTGCGCGCGCTGCAACACCGAACTGGGCCGCATCACGAACCGCGGCGCACCCTGTCGTGTCTGCAAGCTGCGCGTGTGCAAAGCCTGTCGCGAGTTCACCACCCGCACCACGGACTGGGTGTGTGTGGTATGCCACAAGCAAATGTAAGTCTGTGTCTTCTACTCTCACTCTGTACGTGTGTGTCTGTCTCTCTCTCTCTCTCTATCGCTCTGTTGCTATCTCTCTGTCGCTATGTATCTCTGGCGCTATCTCTCTGTCTTCCTCTCTCTCTCTCTTGTCTCTATCGGTGTCTCTCACATGCTCACTTTCTTTATGTTGCACGCTCACTCACACTCTTACTCTTACTTACCACACACAGCTGTCAATGTCACTAACGTTGTAATGTAAAGCTTGCCTGCTGTCACACACAAAGGATAATCACATACACACGCACAGACACACATGCACGCATGCACACACACACATATAATTGCAAAAAAAAATACTAGAACGTAAAGCTTACTTTGGTAGACTAAAGTCTATAGTCGTATACTCTTTAGTTTCAATATAGTAAGTATTTACAGAAGTGTTAATTGTTTAAATGGGCTGTGGAACAAAATGGCAATGGAACAAATAATAACAATGGCGGATATACTGTACCATTACAAGAACTTATAAATAGATGAGCCGATTTCAATCCAGCTAATAGCTAGGTAGACACACCTAGGCCTACGAAAGGCCCGTTGTGATGCCATTTAAGTTGGCCCTCTACTCTCCTGTATCCTCTTTGAACCAACCTGTCGATTAAATAAACGAAATAATCTTATTTATTCCGGTTCCTGCGAATTCAGTAATATTCCCCAAAGTTTCGGAATCCAGTGTTTTCAGTCTTCTCCTGCATAGTGACATGCATCGACTCATGAGGTGCTCCACTGTTTCCTCCTCCTCTACCTCCTGACAGCTTCTACAGTACTCTAAATACGTCACGCCCAATCTATTGCGATCGGTGAATAGTCCTTCTGATACTCAACAGTATAATATGTCAAGCGTTTTCAGAAGAAAAGACGATAGACTGATAGGCCTTTAGTCTTAAGGACTAACATGAGATATTTTTGCCGCCTTGGGTATAAAAACAACTTTGACTTCCTTCCATAGGGCAAGAAAGTATTTTAGTGTAATCACACTTTTATAGATGGCTAAAAGTCATTTTGCAATATAATGTATGTATCTAAAATTGTAGTTGACTTGGGAAAATTCCATCAGTTCCTGAAGATTTTGCGGTTTGAATGTCAAGCACTGTCCATTTCACATCAGGTTCAGTAATTAGTTTTAGAATGCCTTTGTCAGGCTCTATTATTTTATTGATTATTTCCGCCTCAATTATTTCACTGGATGAACCCGCGAAGTGTGTATCTAAAGACTATGATTTTAAGACTCCTAGATTCTGTCCAGCTCATATCAGGTGTCTGTATGTATCCATTGGTCTGATTAGAGTTCGAAATTAGTTAGTACTTAGATGCTCAAAAAACTCATTGATTCCAGAATTTGACTACGAATCCTTAATTTACAAAGGAATTTTTACCAAAATCCTTGTCCGATAGATTATTACTACAGTAAGCCGTTATTGATCAAATTAGAACTTTCGAAATCTTCGAAAATAAATGTGAACGAAAACAAAAACGACTTGTAGCCTAAAAACTTTTTTTGATCAATCAGCTATTGTTGATATGGAAAGCCGATTTTGTTAAAATTTGGTAGAAATCAAAAATCCTGCTCTTAAATCTTTCAAAAACTTTTGATTGCCGAATTTGACTACGATACCTTAATTAAAAAACGAATTTCTTTACAAAATCATTTTGGCGAACGATAGGTTAGTATATAATAAGCCGATCTTGGTAAAACTTTAACTCAAAAATATCTATCCAACGCCAAATTTAATGTAGACGAAAAATAACGCAATTGGGCCCTAACAACTTTTTTTTGGAGCGATCGGTCTTAAGAAGGCTAGAAAACCGATACTCATTTGGTAAGGTTAGGTTATAGCGGCAGCTGGGGGTCTCTGCGCCCTGCCAGCTTTGTGACGAAGACAACTTAATGGTCTTTTTGAATCTCATCAGTAAATTGCATAGCCTATCTTAGATTCAAAATTATGAAAGCGTGAAAATTTGAATGAGATAATCAAATAGCTTGGATACTTCGGCTCCAATTTTCAATAATTTCAGCTTCAATGCCATTCACACTAGCGCACCCTAAAATACGGGCGTATTTCTTGCCCACAAGTTAAGTAAAGCAAAGCTTGCATTTTTGTGTAATCGTTAGCTTACAGTTCACAAGTGGTTTAATCACAGCTAGCCTTAAGTTCATAAGTATTTTTTTTCCAATAGTTTTAAAGTCTTATTTTATTTGTTTTTATATATATTTTTTTTATGATATTCTTTTGAATTCTCAACTTCTCCATTAATTAACATCTCATCCCGATGACGGCGATCATTGTTTGCAACTAACTCCTCCGGTGGCCTGGGTCAATCGGACAGCCGTAAATCTCTAAAGTATTACGGATGTAATACTTGTAAGTAGAATCAATGCTATTTTGTTTTTATATTAAAAGTAGAAATTATGTAATGCTATTTTATTTTTTATTGAGAATTAATATTATTTTCTGGTTACCTAAGTTTGCAACAGGAAGTTTTATTCTTTTAAAATAAAATTTAAAAAAATATATAAGCCATAAATAGTGTTTTCGGTTTTATGAATCAAAACTTTCTAAAAGCTTGTAAAGATTTTTTTCAACCAATGCTAAAAAAAAAATGTTGAGATTTTTCAAGATTTAAATGTATTGGGGGGAAAAGCTGAACTCACCTTATTTATTCCCCCGGGTTAAAGTTTGTGGCCATTATTAATCTTGTTAGTTTCTATCATTGTTGAATCGTGGGAACTCGATGAAAATGGCCAGATCTTCAAAGAATGTTTTACCCACAAGCTGGATGCATGGTTTAAGTGGTCCAAAGGACAAAGCTAGTGACCATTCCAATCTCGAAATTCTCTATCCTAGGTGAACCGTTTTGAGGCAAATGGGAAAATCCCCTATTGGCAGATTTCCCACAATTCAAAGTAGATTTTACCCCGAAGATCGGAGCGTTTCCTAAGAAGTAATGGGAAGACACATAGGTATTGGATACTTTATGTTTCCCCTACATTTCCATAGTTGTGAATAGTGTTTCAAATATATTGATTCTAGTGCCGTGTATCGGGGAGTAAGCTTTAAAATGGTTTGTGTTTCAAATTTGAGCTCTGTTTCATACGGATAGGCAGGCATACAGTTATTGACCCCGGTTGTTGATGCTGATTAAGAATATACATATGTTTACCTTGAAGGAACTGCCACGCCTTCGTTTAGTCTTAACTTATTATGCCATTCTACCTTTGCTTCAGGGTATAACAAACTATGCTCTGCCAATATTTTTTTTTTGTGACCAAACAGTCTTATGAAGAGTACACGACAGTCGATTTTGAAGAGAATAGCTACAGTGATTGGGAACTTCTATTCTGAAAGTTTGGCTTCTCTAGCTCTTACCATCTCTAAAATCCAGGCGTTCATATAGACGGTAAGGCGATCATGGGCATGTTGAGTACTCATACTTCAGGGAACTTTGTGGAGACTGCGATTTCACATCAATTTTTAGCTTGCAGAAATATAATATATATACCTTTTAGGCCTCTCAGGTATAGTGTGACAAAATTTCGATGAAACATAAGTTTGTTCCTGCTTAAATCAATGGTAATACTTTTTGGTTGGTGTGATGTTAACTTCGCTTTAGACTGCAATTCAGAAACTTTAAATTGGAAAATTTCAAAATTTCATAGCTTGTATGAACCCAAAAATAGAACAAAACTATCGGAAATTTTAACCTAATAAATACATCTATAAACTCAGCGATACCATTTCCAAAATTCTCTGAAATTTTATTTAAGGATCATACTTTACGATTTTTCAGTCTCAGCATTTTCTCAAAATAAGTCTCAGCATTTTCTCAAAATTAAGAGATCGAGTCCGTATATATTTTATGAATATTTCATCGGATTCGATTTAAAACCACATGATTCTTAGCCCCAAATTTACCAAAACGAATTTTAAAATCTAAATCGGTATAATATAGTATCACAAAAACGCAAAATTTTCACACTTCACAAGCTTTGATTAAAAACCCGCATAGCCTATCGTAAGAGTATACGACCCATATCCAATGTCAGCAACTTTTGAGCGCGTGCGACTTTGTAGCGTTTTGTGCGCGTTTTTTTTTTGCGTGTCACTTTGTTGCCGCTTTTGTGCGTGTTGCATGTTGCACTTTGAATGTTTCATTGTATGTTGCGTGTAATTGAAGTTGCCACCCTTTCGGTGCTTTGTAATCTTATCAAAAAGCAATCAAGTGGCAACGCGCACTGTCCAAATGTCCGTAATGTCATCTGATGCGCCGTTGCATATTTTATCTGACAGCTGCTGCTGCAGTGGATCTGTTTTTACTTCCAGTGTTGCATAATGTTTTTATTGTTGTTGCCTCTATACGCTGGTCAATACTTATCTATATTTTATTATTTCAAGCGTTTTTCGTTACATTTTTAGCCAGTGTTGCATAGTTTCGTTTGATATGCATGTGGATTGGATATTTTCTTTGCATGCCATAACTGCAATAGCAAAAACAAAGTGCAAAGCATTTCAAAATTCAATTTGCACGTGCACACAGATACACACATATACAATCAAACACGTACTCATAGATACAGATACAAATACAGATGGCGCATGGTGTTGTCACAACTGATAATTCCCTCTTTGAGTTGAGTGCAAAATTGTAAAACTCTACGAAATGTTAGAAGGATTCGGTTTGTTGTCCCTCCTGCGGCTTTCTGTTTATATTTACCTTTTGAATTTTGCATGCATTTCATATGAGAATTGTGCGAATTGCAGTTGTTGGAAATTGAAGGGTTGCTTTGGTATTAGAGAGCGACAGGATGAAACCAAAACTTGAAACTATATTTGTGCAGTTGAATGATAGGGGAAATGGCATTTATGTGATTCTTCGTAATACAGCTGAAAGTTCAAAATCTTACAAGAAGTTTCTAAGGCTTCAAGTTGATAGTTGGGGAGCTCTATTCAGTTTGAGTGACGGGATGAAGCAAATAGTTTACCTGTGTAGATAACACATATTTTCTATAAACCTTAATTTGATTTTATCTTAAGGAAGTAGCATACTTGCTTTTATAATAAGTAAACTTGGTTGGAAAGAGGATCTCACATTATTTGTAAAAGCATTCAATATGATATATAAAAATTCCTTCCTTCCTCTGATCTTTTAAATTTTCGCAGGACAATTTTTGAAAATCTGGTTAAAGATAATCAAAAGACAAATATATGCATTCAGTTTCTTCAGAAGCATTAAAAACTATTTTTTGCGCTTTAAATAAATATATGAACTTTTTTCCAAAAAGGATCTAGTTAAGAACAAACAATTTACCAATAAATACCAAGCTATTTTCAAAAGCCTTTAATATATCTTTTCTGAAAACCACTAGCCTATAAAAGCTTTTTCCTACGATATCTGAATCGGAATACTTTTTCAAAATGGATCTAGTTCAAAATAACTGATGACCCATATATAGTATACATTCAATTTTTTTAAAGAAGCTTTGAAAACTAATTTTTGAGCTTCGACTGAATATCGGAACCACACTAATTTTTTCTAAAGCGGATCTGGCTAAAAAAGAAATTTAACCAGCACATATCACACTATTTGTGAAAGCTTTTAATATCCTAAAAACCCTAACCTATAAAAGCCGCTTGCTCCGATCCTGTGAAGTTTCGAGAAAATCGATACTTGAATCGGGATACTTTCCAAAATAGGTCCTAGTTAAAAAAAATTGATTATCCGAATATACATTCAATTTTTTCCAGCAGCTTTAACTAATTTTTTTGCTTTGAATGACTACTTAAGATTTTTTCCAGAATAGATCTGGTTCTAAAAAAACAGTTTACCATTAAATATCACATTATTTGTACAAGCCTTTAACATATCTTTTTTAAAAAACCCCAACCTTTGAAAACTCCTTTTAGCGAACTTTTGAATTATCGCTGTTTCACTTTGATTCTTGATTGATTTTTTAAAATGGATCTGGATCAAAAAAATGATGACTTTTGAATATTCGCGGTTCACTTCGATTCCTGATACTGCTTCAAAGTTGAATCTGGATCAAACTGATGACCCATTCATGTACTATTTACCAATAAATATCTCATTATTTGTACAAGCCTTTAACATATCTGTTTTAAAAATCCCAACCTTTGAAAACTCCTTCAAGCGAACGTTTGAATTATCGTGTTTCACTTCGTTTCCTGTTGATTTTTCAAGAATGGATCTGGATCTAAAAAATTATGACTTTGGAATGTTCACGTTTCACTTCGATTCCTGATACTTTTCAAAGTGGATCTGGATGAAAAACACTGATGACCCATTAAAATAATACATTCAATTTTTACCCAGAAGCTTTGTAAATCTACTTGTTGCGCTTTATTCGAACACCTGAACCATAATACTTTTCTTCAAAATGGAACTGGTGATTTAACAATAAATATAAAACTAATTATAAAAGCTTTAATATAGCTTTTCTGAAAAACTATAACCTAGGAAAGCTCCTTCACCTTCATACGATACCTGAGCCGGCATCCATTTTTTCAAAATGGATCTGGTTAAAAAAAAAACTGATGACCCATACATATATTAAATTTTTTTCCAGAGGTCTTGGAAAATTAATTTTTGAGCTTTGAACGAACATTTTCGGCTTGCACAAGCTTAATATACCCTTTGTACCACACGGTACAGTGTATAAAAATAGCGGATATGCTGTAACATCACAAGAACTAATAAATAAATGAGCCGATTTCAATCCAGTTAGTGGTAGAAATCAAAAATCCTACAATGTCATTCACTCTAGCGCATTCTAAAACATAGGCGTATTTCTTGCCCACAACTTATGTAAAGCTAAACTTGCAATTTTTTTGTTATTGTCAGCTTACAATTCACAATTGGTTTAATCACAGCTCGCCTTTAGTTTCATAGGAACTTTTTTTTAATAGTTTTAAAGTCTTATTTTATTGGTTTTTCTCAATCTCCTCAATCTCATTGGACTTTAGTTGAAACTTTCCGTTGAATTCTTCATTTGTTTTTATATTAAAAGTGTAATTTATGTAGTACTATATTATTTTCTGGTTGCCTGCGTCTATTTGCCAATTTGCCTAAAGCATCATTAAATTATATTTGGGTAAATCTAGTTCATTTCACTGAACCAGTTCAATTGTTCTTTTTTTTCAGTGAATGAAGTCGTTTTTTTTCGTTCATCTGGTTCATATAAAACTGTTACGAAGTATCCATCACGATTATTAATCGGCATGTTATAATTTTTACCGTCGCAGAATAATTTTCGAGATATATTCTATTAAATCGTTTTTTTATGCTACAATTTCATCTTCCTGTGCTGGTTTTTGATAAAACGATCTCTTCCTCTTCTGGGTTGCCTTTTAATTTGTTTTGTTATAGTCGCAATTTCTCTTTGTAGTTACAAAGTACTTTTAGTATTTAATTGACTAAGAGGCCGGACCTTCATGCATTTTTTGTCTTCGACAAGTTGCCGGAAATAACCACTGAGCCATTTTCTACTTTTTACTTTTATGTAGCTGCTCACAAAATTGAAGATTTTGTGCTTTCCCATAGTTCATTGTGGCCTTGAAGATTGTGATTAAACCAATTGTGAATTGTAAGCTGACAATTACAAAAAACAGCAAGTCTAGCTTCACATAAGTTGTCGACAAGAAATACGCCTATATTTTAGAATGCTCTAGTGTCTTTTTGTGTTGGGGGGAACATATGGAAATAATAACAGCAAGATGTAGAACAAACTTGGTAGATATAGCAAGCTATCTTTGCAAAATAAATGTACTCTTTATAAGAGTTTAATAATGCCAGCTTGGTGTTATGGCATTCAAATCTGGGGAACAGCTGCCAAGACAAATATTAAAAACAATCCAATTTTACAAAATAAAACTTTGCCCAAAATTGCCGATGCGCCGTGGTATATTCGAAATCGAAACCTTCACAAGGACCTAAGCATTCCCTATGTGAGTAATGTGTTAAATAAATTTAGTGACCATTACATTGATCGCTTAAGGAACCATCCAAATTCGCTGGCATATGCCCTGGCCGGTCATAGACCAAGAAGACGTCTAAAAAGACTTCACCCAAATGACCTCAGAAGGCGTATCTTATCATAACGACTTCCTGATTTTTGAAAATATTGTATATATATAGAGTAGTCTAAACCATACCACACAAAAAGTTATTTTAAGTGTATAGTGACAAGGAAAAAAAAAAAAGAATGAATACCATTTTTCTAAAAATAATTTCTTAAAGACTTTAACTTATATAATGAGTTCAAGCTTTTTCCTCGGATGCTTTGAATTTCTACAATTCTAGCCGATACCAGAGCAGGGAATTGAATTGTTGTTCAGAAGCTTTGAATAAATCTTTTCCTGAAGATCTTAACTTATAAAATATACTACAGCTATTAGCTTTTTAATAAAGGTTTCTAGCATATAAGCATGCATAATTTTTGGTGCTTCAGACCAGTATCTGAACTTGGATGTATTTCTTCCGGTACTTAAAAAGCAATATATATTATACGTTTGGATGTCACATTTTATGCATTTCTCGTCAAAATATGTATCGAAATTAATTTTGAAACCGAAAGCTGAATCGGCAAATCCCTTTGATTTTTAGCAGTTCGAACCGATTTGAATCGGGAAAGCCATTTGATTTTTTGCAGTTGAAACCGTTTGCTGAATCGGGAAAATCCTTTGATTCTTAGCAGTTCGAATCGATTTGAATCGGGAATGCCTTTTGATTTTTTGCAGTTGAAACCGATAACTGAATCGGGAAAACCCTTTGATTTTTAGCAGTTCGAACCGATTTGAATTGGGAATGCCTTTTGATTTTTTTGCAGTTCGAACCGATTTGAATTGGGAATGCCTTTTGATTTTTAGCAGTTCGAACCGATTTGAATCGGGAATGCCTTTTGATGTTTTGCAGTTTGGGCCGATAGCTAACTCGGGAAATCCCTTTGATTTTTAGTAGTTCAAGCCGATTTGAATCGGGAAATCCTTTTGATTTTTAGCAGTTCGAACCGATAGCTGAATCAGAAAACTTTTGTCCATAACGGATCTATCTCATTCAAGCTTTACCATATAGCCATAGAGTTGTATTCTTTTTGGCAGAAGCCTTGAGTATATATTGGCCCAAAAACCGTAACTTATAAATTGCTTTTTAGTTCTTAGCTTTAAGGATTTTAAGCAAACGCATTTATCGCAAATATATTCTTCGCCTTTTAAGCGATTCTGGCATCAAAAACAAAACTTCTATTGACCATAAATAAAAAGCCATAGAAGTCTAAAAATTTCTCAAAAATAAACTAAATGTTTGTTGAAATGTTTAAAAATTTGTTTTTTCCATAACACTCTTGAGATGCTTCCTTTCGAATAAAAATTCTTTAGTTTTCCATACTAAAATACTTCTCACCTTGTACAGCAAAAACAAAAATAAAGTTTTAAAGCTCTATCTAAATATAAACTTCAAAAGCCGGAACTTATCCTTAGCTTATATAACCTATATATGACTATCAAATTTACTTTGTATTTGTAAATGCTATCATGTGTGTAAATTGTATAAATTGTGAGAAATTTGTAAATATTACGCATACGCCCTGTCAGCAAGTTGCAAACTAAGGTCACACTCAACAACTGTTGTGTACACATTGTTTTGATATTGTTGGTGGTGGATGATGCTGCTGATGACAGCAAAGACCCACACGCTGTCAGTTGGATCTAGTCAGACAGTTCCAGTCAGAGTTCAGTGTTAATTGCCAAGCCCGAAAATTTTAAGCAAGGCCAGAATCTTGGTTAATTAAAAAAAACGTGGTAAAAGCAACAGCTGAGGGCTGATATATATGCAAATTATACCAAAAACAATGCACGAATTCAGAGCATAGTCTTTAGACTGGTCTGTTGGTGGGCTGGTGACAAGAATTTGCCAAGACTAGAGCGAGCTATTGGCCAAGTTAAGACAAGACGCTGTGACGCCTACCAATGCGTGCGGGCGCGCCTGTTGCTGCAGCAGTCAGTCTAATAACAACTTGGCATTACACAGTGAGAAAAAGTTGAGTAAATTGTTATCGTAGGGAGCATATCCGTTTAACAGTGTGAGAATGGGATTAATTTTAATTTCATAGAGTTTTGACGTCAAGGTGAGGATCTCAAGAAAACTCCCTAGGAGTGATTTCGTAAATGCTGACTTTAGATTTAGAATTTCTTATAATGAAAAAAAATTGTTTAAATTTTTTTATACCTTGGAGAGTTATAAGCCTAATATTCCGGACTAAATCATCGCAACGTGATGCGACTGGAAAAAAAAATGTTTTATTCAGGGTCGTTACCCATCCGATCCCATTCCAATTCATTCTATTCGAATCCATCCCTTTCCTCTCTATCCCCTTCGATCTCTTTCCACACCATTCCAAAACATTCCATTCTAACCCATTGCCTTCCAACCCATTGCATTCCAGCCCATTGCATTCTAACCCATTGCATTGCAGCCCATTGCATTCCAACCCATTGCATTCCAACCCACTGCATTCCATCCCATTGCATTCCAACCCATTGCGCTAGAACCCACTGCATTCAAACTCATTGCATTCTAACCCATTGCATTCCAATCCATTCGAATCCATCCCTTTCCTATCCATCGCCTTCGATCTCTTTCCACACCATTTCAGACCATTCCATTCTAACCCATTTTATCCAACCCATTGCATTCCAACCCATTGCAATCCAACCCATTGCAATCGAACCCATTCCATTCGAACCTAATCCACTCTAACTCATTCCATATCGACCTAATCCACTCCAACTCATTCCATATCAACCAATATCATTACAGCCCATTCGATTCTAGTCTACTCGATTGTAACCTAATCCTTCCCAATCCTTTACATATCAACCCATTCCATTGATTGCATGGCATCGCATCTCTCATTTTTTAAGTGATTCTTAATAGAAGTTTTTACTTACCTATTTCATTACTTTGAGCACTCCGAAACATTGTTACTCAACGTCAAATTTCTCTCAGTGTATCAACTGTCAGTGCCTCTGTAGACGTGCGCTTTACCAAATTTGGCTACCCTGTGGCGCGTTGATGATGATGCGGCTTTGGCTGGAGACGACAAAAGTCGCTCGACTGCTGCATAGACTTTACCAACTCTCTATAGAGGCTCTCTGGTTGGGCGTATGTGGGCGTGTAAAACAGCAGTGGCAGCATCAACACCAACTATACAATAAATCGATTGTTGGCTGTGGCAGCTGCCGTGTTTGATTGGAATTTTTTCATAAACCAAGGCAGCGGCTTGTATGCGTCTCCACTGAGAATGCCAGCGCCTGCCAAGACTGCGCCTCCAAGTGACGCAGACAGACTGACGGACGGTTTGACATACGCCTAGCCCAGACTTGCCTCCACCTACCTGCATCCACCACCACCATCACCACCTGCTTGCTTAAACTCTATATATGTGTATTTAGTATGTAATTGTGTGTTGGCGTCTCTTGCGTTTAGTAATTTGACTTTAATTTTGCTTTTCGTGTTGTTGTCACATTGACAGTCATTTAGTCGGCTGCCAGCTACACTGCTAGACACAACTCTGGAACAGCAGTCCAGACAACCAGACAGACAGACAAACAGACTGACGCACAGACCCCACAGTACACTTGCCCCAACTGCAGACATAAGCAATGTGTAGTAGTTGACGTAGACAGTGAAATGTTAAACGAAGTTTTTTGGTTTTTTAAATGGAATTGGTGTTGTTGTTGTTGCAGGGAGATACAAGCCGCCAGCGGTGAGTGGCTAAAAGACGCCTACGCCTTGGGCTCCTGCGGTGCTGTGGATCATCTGACCACCAGTGACGTGCTGAGAAAGAGCATACGACGTTCTTGGACCATATCAAGTAAGTTTATTTAATGTTTAAGTAACAAAGTAAAGTATAAAGTGGTGGCAATGGCAGCTACCTTGTCCAATTTGTTTTAAGATTCCATCCCATTTGCTGCTGGTACTAACTTCATGAACTATATTGTTTTAAAGACCAATCATCCCGGCCTAGTATATATAATCTTCTCTTTGTGCATTATGAACTTTATTGATTTAAAGACCATTCGGATTTCGAGATTTATTGTCATATCGACAAATGGAAAGTCGTAGGCCTTTGTATAGAATCGATTTCCAATCATTTCAACTCTATAAGTCTTCGGCTTATCCCGGCTTGGTATATCATCATCATCGTTTGGCGCTACAGCTCTTTGTGAGCTTTGGCCTGCTGAACATATTGCCTCCAGGTTGCATGATTATTTGCTGACTTGGTATATGTAATCTTCTCAATCTCTGTTTGAGCATTATTAACTATCCTGATTTAAAAACCAATCAATATCCGGGATTTACAGTCATATGGACAAATGGAACTCAAAGTAGGCTTTAGTATGATAATCGATTTCCAATCGTTGAAGCTTTATACGTCTATGATTCATCCCGTCTCAGTATATGTAATCTTCTCAATCCCTATCTGAGCATTTTGAAAAAAGATGTACCGTCAACCTAACGAAGCTAAAACCCCCCTATTTGGTACTTTGATTGGGAGCTTGTTCAAAGGCAGGTGCTGATCTAGGATTTGGTCTCTAGAGGGTTTTTCACATCGAAGTGTGTATATCAGAGCTCGGAAAAGACTTTCAACCCGTTTTTCAAACTTGTGGACCCCCCACCCGAAAAGCAAGTGGGTTGATTTTCTTGAATAATCTCAACCTTATCCGTGAAGCTTCTTTGTTCTACCATCGCTACATCGATCCATCTAATGCGACAACACTTGACATTCGGAAACAAATCCAAAAAATTTTTCCGAATAGAAATGTACAAACAATTTACAATAATATGCAATCACTCTCATTCCCATTTTATATATCTGATATTTGGTAGAAGATAATATGAACTAGCCAAAACTATTAACTATATCTACGGACCTAAATGCGACCCCTTAGATATGTTTTCTTCTGAGAAGACCCGTACAACGAGACTTGAACATTTGATGGTCGAGAGCCGATAAGGAATCACTTTGTTGTTTTCAATCTGAAGCCGCTTACAAGCTTTCGATACAGCACCATCGTCCCCAAAACAGGACGGTAAGGTAGTTTTTCTTCCTCCAGGGCGTTGATTATCCGCCTGTTGTATAAAAACATTCCACCCTTCTCTATCTCTCGCTCTGTCTTTCCAATTAGTGCTCCCAATTTTTCCTAGATCCTCACTATCCATCTCACACGTGGTCGACCTCTTCTCCTGTTACCTGGTAAACTACCCGTAAAAATGTTCATTTTGTGACCTATCTTCGGACAAATCTGTAACATGGTCGGTCCATTTTAATCTTTGTTACTTGATGTATTTATTGTGGTGTCTCCCCATTCATCAATTCATATATTTTTCGCAAAATAGATCAATAATCTAATATTGTTCCTTATGTGCTCTCCAATCATTTGACTTTGGGCATAATCCTCGATTCTGACCAAAATGGCCATCATTTCAGCTACAATAGACAGCTTTACTTCCATTTTGCATTTATAAGTAAATTTAATCTGCATCAATATTCATTCAATTATATGCTTTCCCTTCACAGACCCCGAGGACGATCCCAACAATCCCAACGCACAACAGCCCGTGGCCGACAATCTGTACCCGCAGCAGAAACATCTCATCGAGGCACAATCCTCTGGCAGTTACCCGTCGTTACATCATCACCATCCGCAGCCGCGCCATCAGCACGTTATAAACTACAATACAGGCAGTGCCACCGGCATCAGCGGCATAGGTAGTGGAGGTGGTGCCTCCACCCATATTGCCAGCAAGTGGCAAATTGGACGTCGAGTCTTGCGTCAATCTACCCTTCCCAACAGCCTGAACAACGATCCCAATCTGAGTGGTAGCGGTGCCAACTTGGCCAATTATAATTCCGTAAATCTAACTGCGCCCACATCACCACATCAGCTACAAAAGAGTCCACTCTATCCCAGCGCCTACAACAGCGACGATATAATACATATGAACACCGTCGAGTGCGATAATTACGCGCAGCAACAACAGCAAACATCCGCACAGCAGTCACAGGAGCAACTGGCCACGCCCACGCATCATCGTTTGCAGGTAAGTTTGTTGAAAAACTTTTAGAGCACATCAAACTAATTGTGGTTACCATAGGTACGCCGTCAATCCACGCTGCCCGCTAATCCATGCCAGCCCCCGCCATCTATCTACATGTCTACTTCACCCAATCGTGTGTACAGTCGCTCACCCGAGCGTTCACCCGGTGAACAACGCTATCCGCCCTTTGTGCGTCAAACTAGTTTTCCCTGCAATATATCCACGGAGCCGCCACAGCCCACACATCATCGCCCTAAGCTGTTGCCCAGCACCGCTAATATGCAAGCACAGCCTGCTCAGCAGCAGCCGCCGCCGCTAAATTACGATTCTCAAACATCCAGCATGACTAGCGATGAGCTGGACTACTCACAGCCCATGCCCAAGCCTAGAATGATGCGTCAGGCAACGCTGCCCAATCCCGATCATGCAGTCAAGCTGTTGCCCACATCACCACCCAAACGTCAAACTTCACCGCAATTTCGACGCTCGCCGGAGTTTATGCGCCAGCAGACATTACCCAATCCGGAGGCTTTTAGCGGCAACACGCTGCCTGTGCCCAATGCCAATGCGCCGCCAGCCAAATTTATGCCCATATCACCGCGCGCCAAGCAGAATTTTCTATTTCCCAGCGTGCAAAATCCTCGACAGTTTCTGTCGCAGCAGAATGTGCCTACAGTGGCGGAGTTGGGCAGTGGCGGCAGCGTAGCCAGCACCGCTGGCGAGCAATACTCCAGCAGTCAGAGCGTTAATATACATCAATCACGTGATCCACACGCCAAAATGATTAAAGTGCGCAGTCACAGCAATGAGGAGTACTCCAATACAAAGACGCATGCGGAAAGTCGTCGTTTGCTGCCGGAAATACCCACAAGTCAGCGCTCGGTTAGCCGCTCGCCCAGTCGCTTGGTACGTCAGGATTGTCTTAAGGATGATCATGGCTCACGCACTTTTGGAGAGGCCAAACAGCAGTTTAATCAATTTCCAGATGTTAGAGAGGAACTGGAGACTCGTCCCGAATATGATTACTTTGGTGACAGCACCATGAGTTTTCTCGAATCCGACGAAGTGCAATATGAGAAGAACTACAATGCAGGCTTTAGCAGCGAACCGCGCATTATCTACAATGATGGTTCCGATGACGGCAGCTATAATCAGCCACAGCAGCGTCCTATGGTCTATAGCGCAGAGAATGTACTCGCTGGCGAGTCTAGCTATGGCAGCGGCATGGGTGGTTACTATCCAGATATGGGCACACCACATGGCGTGCATGTAGGTGCCGCACTGCCGCGCACACCGCTGATGCATAATCGACTGCGTCGTCGACAATCACGTGAGCTGCAGATGCAGCAGGAGGAACAGGCACAGCTGGCCAGCTTGGCGGCACAGGGTTTGGCGGATAAGGCTGCGCTGCTGGCAACAAGCGCTAATGAGAGCAATGCAGAGCAAAATGAACGTCGCAAGCCGGAGCAAATGCGTTCAGTCTCAGAGGATTCGGGCGCGAAGACAACGCCCAAGCCGGTTACGCGCCGCTCCTTTTCACATCCCGAGAAGGACTCGCTGGTAGGTTGCGTTGTGTTGCCGCTTTTGTGTTTAATTATTTAATGTGTGTTCTATTCTTAGCCACCAAAGAAAACAGAGACATCCAAGATACCCAGCCCCAGACCGCTGGCTGACATACTGGACAAAACACGCGGTAATGCCTCCAAGATACCACAACCCCGACGCCGCAACAGTCGTGGCGGCTTTATGGATGAGGATGGTAAGCTACTTAGAGTAGAGTTCGAGTTGAATTGCGGAGTAGTAACGCTTAAAGCACCCAAGCAGCTAGTAGCTGTAGTTCTACTTTTTAGTTGTAGTCACATTGTAGTTTTGGCAGCACTTAAAGTTGCACCCTTCTTGGCATTTCTCCCTCCTTGTACACTACAGGTAGCACGCATCATCATCACTACTCCTTTCATCAACTACTTATGCATAGAAATTCAGATTTAGCCACGCGTCTGAACAAAACGCCACTTCCTGTCGCTACAGCAGATACAGTAGCTGCCACCAACGCCAGCTTACCTGAAGCCAAGGCTGAAGTCCCGAAATCCCAAGAGCAGCC
This sequence comes from Chymomyza amoena, assembly GCA_037043745.1. NCBI lineage: Eukaryota > Metazoa > Arthropoda > Insecta > Diptera > Drosophilidae > Chymomyza > Chymomyza amoena. The sequence goes on along the minus strand of JBAMAX010002695.1, from coordinate 379,933 downwards.
GTCAGCAAACAATGGCGACAAAGCCAGCAGCAAAAATGAAACAAGCAATGGTACCGATGATGCCGCAACGGTAAGTCCCTTTGTTGCAGTTGGGAAGCAATAGAAACTCTTTTAAGCTGACGTCATGACCTACTCTTTAGACTGCTGGCGCTCATAGCAGCACGTTGGGTGAGCAGGAGCTACAAAATGCAGTGGAAGCCGCTGCTGTCGTTTTCAAGAAGGTCGTACTGCAGCGGCGTCAGGAGAAGGAGAAGGAAAAGGAAAAAGCTGCCGAGGAAGGTAAGTGCCAAAGCTGCTAACATTGCGTGCTTCAATGAGCGTCTGTGTTTGTCAGGAGCGGATCTAGTAATTTGCGGGAGTAGCATATTGTGCACTCCCTCGCCTAGTTCCGCCCCTGCGCCCCTATATGTTTTCTGTGTGGGTGTTGGTTCTAATTAACTTGCTTCCGCTAAAACGTTGATGCTGCGCGCAGTAACTAACAAACTTTTATCTCTAACTTTTGTTACTCGTTTCGGGGTTTCATTTTTCGTCTAATTTCGCACAATTAATTAAGCAGCTCTTAGCTGGTTAGCTTCACTTGGATAAGGTGGCGGCATTGTGATAGTAGTTCTCAAGTTGCTGCTGCTGCTACCTTTTGCACTTAACTCTGTCATCATCATTAGCTTACGTTGTCATTTATTTCTGTAAGCTCCCTTAAAGTATGCTACGACTTTTTGTTCTATTCTGGGCATGTGTTGTCTCCAGGGAGACACATACTAAAACGTATGTGTATGGAGCACAGTTAAAGTATCATTGGGTTGGAATTTTCAAATAAGGTTAAAGGCTGTGACGTCCGGATCTGATGATGATGTTTAAATAATGTAAAAGGGTGTGATGTACCTATCTCCTTGTTTGGTCCTATTACCAGCATTCAAGTCTGACTTCAATTAAGCGGATTCGAAGAATAGTTGAATATTAAGTACAGCCATGTTAAAGTTGGCCACTCTCTTGAATTTAGTTCTTGGCTTTAATATCTGAAATTATTGGCAAAAGTAACCGGATCTCTAGAAAAATGGGCTATAGTCTAATTTTTTGATGTACTCCAGATTTATGCAATAAATTTTTGATAAAGTCCTTTGAATTCGCTCAAAATTGACATATCATTCATTGTGTGGCCATGACAACCCGTTCTCGGGTTACGACCGACCTCAGCAGCTCTCGCCAGGCGCCTCTGTTTGCCCGCGCCTTCTTCAATTATAAATACCAAGGGAGGATAGGTACTTCTCAACTTGATCTTTCCATCGGAGTCGTGGTCGTCACTTTCGTCTTCCTTCTTCGACTTTCACTTCGAATACTTGTTTCGCTGGAGCATCGTTATTCATACGTACGACATGCCCGAGCCCGAGCAGACGTTGTATTGTGATGCGCTGGACAGCATCTATGTCGTCGTAGAGCTCGTACAGCTCGTGGACCAACCGTATGCGATAGTCGTCCTAAAACGATATCATCAGCGCATGCAAGAAGCTGGACACTCTTGTAATAAATAGTGCCATTGCGATGTATACCGGCCTTCCGCAGTACCCCTTCTATCACGAAATTGAAGAGGTCGCATGATAGAGGGTCGCTTTGTCTGAAACCTCGAACAGTATTGAAAGCTTTGGAGTGGTCCGTTCCTACCTTGACAGAACTGATGGTGCCGCTCAATGTCATTCTTTGCAGTGAGTTTAATCCCTGTGCTTTAAAGAAAATACGCTCAATCAGCTGAGTTCCCATTCTGTTTAAAAAAATTCCATTCCCTCCGTTTCATAACTTGCTGCATGTGACTCTCAATCCTACGGCATTCTAAGAATAAAATGCTTTAAAAATATTACACCAAAAATATTACGCCCCCTGCAAGTTTATAAAAAGCAAAAATTCTTGTCCAACTTCTATTGAAAACCCTTCAAAATGCCTGCAGTCAAATGTACCCAGCAGTTTTCAGTTTAATTTTCATTTTTTTTTTTGCACATCATGCAACAGAGTTCCGCCCACCCGTGAAAGAAAACTCACAAAAAAATACTCTGAATTGTGTGGGCTGCCCCAAAATTCAATCCATTTGCAACGTGTGGCAACAATTTGTATAGTCGCACACACACACACATATTGCGTAAATCAGTCAGACAGCCACAAAGCAAACATTGAAGCTTCTAGTTTTTTGGGGCAGGCAGACAAGGGTGCGGCGGCAGTATCTTTTTTTTCGCTAGGGGTACCTCCAGAATTGCGCACTCAAAGATACTCTAGTCGTGCTGCTGCTGGGGCTGCTAGTTTCAAAACAAAGCAAACAAAAGGTGCGCGAGATAAGATTAACGGCAAATTTTTTGACAGCCCACAGCCGAAAATCCAAGCCAGCTTTTCCGCAATCCCCACGCAAAAAAAATTGACTGCGTTAGAGACGGGCGTGACCGACTTTCGAACGTACCTTTTACTCGAGGAGTCTTGCGACAATGGGATACACTGCAAGCTTTTAATTCAGAAAAGGGGATTTCTGGTAAACCGTTCTTGAAGTAGTTGTAAGGTTGTTGGTAGGATGACCTTCAATATAGAAGAGTGTTCCCGGATTCTTGGAATTTTTTTAATACATAGAAACTCAATCGTTGCCAAATCGAAAAACTTCCAAAGAAGCAATACATCTAATTCGGTTTTTACACGGTAGAAACGTTGCAGGAAAAAAGCGTTTAAATTATTCTTATTAGAGGAAGACTTGAAGTAATTACTAAAGCTGCTATAAAAATAAATTTGAAATAAACATTTAGCAATGTACATCTCCTTATCAGTTGACTTGTTTGATTTTTTAACCCCAAATTGGATTCTTAAACATTGTCAAATACAAAGAATTAACCTTTGGTTGTTGAAGCAGTAACTTTTAATAATATTTCATTTTAGTAACTTTCTATAACTATCGTAATATATTATATATACCCCGTACCTTAAGATCAAAGCCTTTTCCACTCGTAGTCAAGGCTAGCAGATAAAATAGAAGTACCTTAAGGTCCAAAGAGTATGTTAAAATTGCCCAAATCAAGAAAGTGAATGTAACATAGAGAGGATGAAGTGGAAGATACTACAAAGTTGACACATACCCTATCTTATGAATGCGTAAATCTCAGAGATGATAAAAACTTGAGTTTTTTTGTTATCTCCCATTTGTTACTTCTCTTGGGAGTTAACTCTTGTGTCGGTTTCAGTAATCGATTTTTATTTTCCACATGCTTGAATTTCCATATTCTTAAGTTTTATCTATTTGTCTAAGCTTTAAAGCCTATGTCAAGGATCCTACAAACATTTAAAATGTATGAAACCAATTGCAGTGGGTATTACAAAGATTTTAATCCACGATCATACATAATTGAATATTTATAGGTATACTAGTGAACCCGGCAGACGTTGTCCTGCCCAAATTTTTTGAATAATCTTAAAGTGTATAAACATCGTATGATTCTCTAGTTAGCTTATCTAGACAATCATAAGATTTTTGGATCAGTTGACTTTCATGACATGATTTTTAAGAGAGCTCGCATCTCTAATAAATTTATGCCCCACGGATATTATATTTCAACCACTTTGCGACTACGCTTCTGTCTGTACTTAATGTTCAATACCCGATGTTGAACAATTCGAAATAGGCTTAAAACCATCGTATTGACAACTTCTAACTCACGTAAAAATTAGATTTGAAATTCATCGACACGTTCATGAGAACATAAGTAACACGTAAAACATAAGTTTCTTTTATATATAGATCATTACATTTTTTTTTGTGCAGTCGTCTGCATATAATAATAAGCTCGATGCTAAAACCAAAAATTTAAAAAAAAAAAAAGAAATTTTAGGGATGCACAACCCTTATCACTTAGGGGTATGAAAAGTAGATGTTGGCCGATTCTTAGACCTACCCAATATGAACACAAAATTTCATGGGAATCGGTCTATTTTACTTTTTTTTAATTATATAGTGAAAAAATCCGTTTTCCAGATTTCCAGGATTCCTTTTTCAATATATTTTTCTTAAAATTCCAAAAATTAAAACAAATTAGGTAAAATTAAAAAAAGAACTATTTCAAATCAAGCATTATGCCATAAGCCCGCCTATACCAAACAAAAGTGATACATTACACTAGTTGATAAATTTAAGGTTCATCGAGCTAATCGAAATATTCTAATTTTGAAAAATGGTCGAAAATTACACTTTTTGAGACTTTGGTCATGTTTTTAAAAAAAAACCTCAAAAACAGTTCTTAAGAAAAAATAAATGAATTTAATTTTCGTATTTCTCGACCTTAATTACCCTAAAAAAAGGAAAATAAATTCTTCTTGTAAACAAGAAGAACTGAAGATATTCCATACGTCAATATTTTCGCAAGAGGCCATAAATTTTTAAAAATCTGAAAATCAGCTTTTGAGCAAAATCAAAATTTGTAGAAAGTGTTTTTTAAGACTCGCTAAATGGAACAAAAAATGCGTGGATAACTTAGGATAAACTAAAGATATTCCGTATTTCATTATTTTTGAACTTTTGAGAAAGTCAAAAAATTTAACTGCAACAAATATTTTATTCAAAACTAAGCAAAAGGAAGAATAATTTCCATTAAATTTCTGCAAAAAAATTTTAAAACTTTTACCGAAATCCATAGTAGGAATGCACGCTATCGATCCGTTATTTTGAATATCAAGAAAATCAATTACGATACTGAATATTCGATACCGATATTTTGGTTCTCGATTAATCGTCGATCCGATACCAATTTGCTTAGTATCGATATCGAGATAAGTTTTTTACTTTTAGGGCTTGTCATTTATTTTTCAAAAAGTCCTTTTAAGGTCGTACATTCGATATTCTGGTATAGTTGGCTCCATTTCAAAAATATTATAACAAAGTGTGCACAGTAATTAAAATGAAGCACTGCGTGTAGAAACAAAAAGCTTACATCATTCTTAGTTTCATTTTAATTTATTATGAACACTAGAAAATTTTGGTTTCTTTGTGAAGCAAAAGACTCCATTTTGTTCAATTCTTCTTCAAAAAATCGTCAAAAAGTCGATACCGATACCGTCGGCATCCATTTCTTTTTAGGAGGAATCTAATCGGATTGGTATTGAGTTTTTTGGAATACCCAATGCTTTGATTCCGATTTTTTTTCTGGATGGAAATTTAAAGTAGAAGCAAAACAAAAAAAAGACTTTTTTTTTAATCAGCAAAGAATATTTTAATTTCCTTCAAATTTTTGAAAACAAATTTTTCGAAATTTTTTTTTGGGCAGCTTTTTTCATATGATAGAAATTTAGGAAACAGAAAAAAATGTTTGTATCAAAAATTCAGCACCGGACATTTTAATTTCATTCTAATTTTTAAAAAAAAATTTTCAGGATTTTCTTTGCAAGAATCCGTGACTTACTGTTCATATCACGGAAATTTTGTGAAAACAAAATCGTATATTGATACAATGCAACTGTTCATCGTGTGATAACATTTCTTTTATAATTTCCGAGTTCCGAATATAAATTCATGATTAGGGGAATTTTTTGACAAATTTTCGAAATCTGTTTAGTCAAACAAATGGTAATATATGCTAAAATATTGCACTTCTAAATTATAAGCTTATGATATATTATGATAGTAAAAATTGGACACTTTGTTTTGGAGATACCACTCTTTAACAAACAATTTCATACTAACCTATATCGATGGCAACACAACGGGCCTTTCATAGGCGTAGGTGTGTCGGAATGAAACCACTTTTACCTACCTACCTACCTATAACGATTGATATCTCAATTCATATCCAACTTCTAGATTATGCATAACTTTCCTTCAGCTCAGTCATCAAATCGGGCTATGAATTCAGTGCTGAAATCAAGCGTAATTTTTTTAAACAATCGGAAATGAATTAAATTCGGATTCCTTCTTAAAGTCAGTTCTGAATTCTGGGCTGAATTATTTCTAAAAAGCTTTCACTAAAGTTTCTCGTAGTTTGTTTTCATAACTAATATCAGCTTATATATTCAACCTTACCAAGTATTAAATCAACAAGGACATTCGGAAATGCTCACTTCCCCCTGTTACTTACACACATCCAAATTGCATATACCCTTTCGACTCTATGAGTAAGTGCCATAAGAGCGGGTGTTTCTGGCTTATATATGTTATAGTGTGTACTCCGTATGTGACGGGGGTCACAAGTAAACATAAACAGACGGCAAATTAAAACATAACAAAAGGTGTACCCAAAGCGGCACAGCCCCGAAGAAAATGGCACTGACAGTCTCAGCGAGATGATTGCGCACATTTCTGTGATGGTTTCCACAATCAGACCGAAGCCAGAGGAATGCGCTGAGGGTTTGGACGATTTATGAATGGTCTGTGGAGAGCCCCCTCTCCACCCATACTCTCCCAGGGTGTTAGTTGTGGCAGACGCCGGTGGCATATTTATTTACCTTGTCTTTCCGAACACGTACGTTAAAAATTTGTTTAAATTGCATAAGCACATAACTTTAGTCTAATGGCCTTAAAGGCCTTGGCAAAGTTAATAACTTGGCTGGAATCCCAGCGCAACTATTAGCCAAGCGACAGGCAAGAGTTTGGCCCAAAAATACTGATAAGCTATGCAAACATGCGGCAAATCCCAGAACTGGTAGTTTGGGGCATATTAACAGGCAAGCGCTTCCAAAACGTTTTGGAAATGTACCACAAAACAAAATGGCGCTGCCTGGCCGCATTAAAAGGAAGCAAACAAGTGGCCTTTGAAGGACAGCAACGAATCTAATTATCGGTGGGCCAAGGCGGAATACTATATACGCTTTAATATAAAAAGAAAATTTATATTTCGGGCAAGTTTTGGCTAGATAAATGGTTCGATAATTTTGATTCTCACGGTCGTTCTTAGAAACTTTGCCCAAGAAACTATGGGTCCAAACCGATTTTTGAGTTGCCCAATTTTTCAAAATAGTTTTTTTTTCAAATATTTAAAATCAATTTTTTGGATCTTTGGGTTATTCTAAGAAACTTTGCCCAAGAATCTATGGGTCTTAAACGAATTTTGAGTAGCCCAATTTTTCAAAATAGTTTTTTTTTATTGTAATGTTTAAAACGCAATTTGTATGAAGGTAAAAAAAACCTTCTGTGGCTCTATAGCGATTTTGGATCTATGGGTCATTCAAAGAAACCTTGCCCAAGTGATTATGGATCTAAAATTAATTTCCAAAAAATATTCTGAAGCTGTCATCGATTTTAATTCTATGGGTCATCATAAGAAACTTTGCCCAAGAAGCTACGAAATTTTGAGTCGCCCAATTTTTCAATATACGATTTTTTTTAAATATTTAAAAAACGATTTGTATGGGGTCGAAAAAACGTTCAGGGGCTCCTAGCGATTTTGTATCTATGGGTCATTCTAACAAACTTTACCCGAGTAAATCTATGTATTTTCAAAATATTTAAAAATCAAATTTGATATTGTATTCACAATATTTATTCAGATTAGGGCGGGTCAATTGGTATGTGGCCGAAAAAAATATCGAAGGCTCACAGTGATTTTAATTTTAAGGATCATTCTTAGAAACTTTTCCCGAAAAACTGTGGGTCTAAAACGAATTTTTCAAAATTTTTTTTTTTTCAAATTATTTACAAAGCAAAAACCGAAAAAACGTTCTGTGACGAAAAGCGATTTTGGAAGAAAGAAACTTTACTCATGAAACTATGGATTGAAAATGAATTTCGATTTTTCAAAATATTTAAAAATCAAACGACATAACATTCAGAGTGTGCAAAAAACTTATTTTTACTCGAGTATAACTATATGAGGGTGTATTCGGTCAAGGCAGAGGGCGCTTTTGTATATTTTTTGATGGCATGCATAACATAAATTATATTAAATTTAAGACAAGAAATCTAATTTTTTGTATAGTGAGTATTTTTCATAATATTTCAAAATCAAGTTTAAGCTCTCTATAGAGCTCTCTTGCCAATTCCGTATGCAATGACTTTCAAAACTTATTTTTAGTTTTATATTTATATTTATAATTTTGAATTGCATTCTAGAGATTGTCAAATACTGTCATCCCGAATGCAATATCACTCTTTAAAATACTCAAAGCATTTTAGAAGTATTCACATTCGATTCAAAAACAATTAATTCCTGTCGGTATTCAGTAAACATCTTTACAAGGGCATTGTAATTAAAAAGCTGATTTGGGATGTTTTATATACACCTGTTAACCGTATGGTACCTTAAGGGTATATTAAGTTTGAATGCAAGCCAGAAAATGTATGTAACTATTCATAGAAGGAGTACGTCGGAATATTCGTTAGCTTAAATATGAAGTGTAAGTCGGTATACCAGCTTTGGTTAGTTCGAGTACAGTCTTTCTATACGTTTCCGAATCATTTTGGCATAATTTGATTCGATAATTCTGGATTGACTATATCTATGAATAGTCCAAATACGAGTCATACCGGCTGCAAATATAACTTCTTTAAAGTCATTAATAATTCAAAGCTATATTTCAGTCTTATTAATAAAGATCATCCTATCCAGCATTTGACGTTTGGAAATTTGTTAGACCACTTAAGCAATGTGCCAAATTTGAACAAAATCAGTTGACTATATCATAAGCTCTCATTGGTCCGAATCTTCCAAAAATCGCTCGACTTTACGTCCGCCATTTTTACGATTTCTTGTCTTCCTCCATGTTTCGATGATATCTCGTATATCGTAAAAAGCCGATTCATTTTAAATGATTTTCGGATGAATCCTCCTGAAAAAAATAAACTTCGAACAGTTATGCCAATTTGGATTTTTACGATTTCTAAATTTATTATATTGAATTTTTCGATAGTTCTTTCTTATTCTCTAATATGTTGTTGATCATAAAAATCGGATTCAGCCGTTCCTGAGTGTTTCATTCTTTAACATTACAAAGACGAAGAATGGGCTACAGCTTTCATTGATTAGATAACCATACCTGAACTAAAATTCTAGAAAAAACAGCTTCACGCTGGAAGCCTAAAGATTTCAAGTACTCGTGATAAGCAAAATGTGATAAAAACCACAAAATGCTCAATACAGACTCTAATAAAACTAACGAACCAGGGGCTTTTGGGAATAACATTTTTACCCCAAGTTACAGAGATAACTTAAAAGTGCCTGAATAATTTGTTGACTGACTGTAGGTGCAAATACGAATTGAAAAAGGTTATAAAATGAGCAACTTTTCATTAATTAGCAAGCGGATCATTCATAAAGTACGTGACACTTTAGCGGGAAGGAGAGCTTGGAGCGCTCAGACTATGGAAAATCTTCAAAAATATTCCGTAACTGTGTCACAAGGGGGAGGGGAAAACTATTTTAGCGAAAGTTAGCGCCACGTATATCATGGATGACCCCTAAGTCATTCTGTCCTAATGAAAATTTTACTTGGATTTGCGAATTGCCTAAGGTCTCAAAACATTTTCACGCAAGAGGTTATTTTTTTTTCATAAACCTTGCATTATTAAACCGTGGTGTGACTTTCGGAAAAATAAAAAATTTGAGAATGAATTAAAATATGAAATAGTTTTGGTATCAATGATAGTGAAACATTTGGGAAACAAAAAAAAGGTCTCAAGAGATGGCTTCGAAATATTTTACCAGCTTTAGAAAAAATTGCCAAGTATTTTACTTTAAAAAAAATTCCATTGAGAAACTGCTGAATTACTCGCCATATTCTTATGTATATATCATATTGTTTAAGCTTAACACATAATTAATATTTTATATATTATAATAATTATCGATATATGTAATAAATACATCTAACACACTTAAAATACCTTACTAAAACCATATCTGACATTAACGCTTCCACATCCCAATTGTTATAACCCCTAAGTCTAACTTGAACGTTTGGTCATACTAAAAAATGGTTTCGGTGCTTGGTCATAAGTAGCTTCTAGTAGTTAACGTTGCAACCCACCCTCTATGTGGTACCATGTTTTTGGGTGCACCTGTGAAACCGGTATTTGTGGTGTTGGTAAATATAAAGCTAAGTTTACGCTACCACGCCCTGACTAAAACATATCAAAAAAACCACCCCACAGCCTCGCAGCTGGCCAGCAGTGACGCCTATGATACCATGGAAACGTCGTCCGAGCTGGACTTTAAATGCAACCCAAACAGTACTCAAGCCGCACAGTATAGCGTCGAAGCTGACGAGTTCAAGCTCGTCTTTCTCAACTCGGATTCTTCGTCGTCTTGCAAAGAGGAAGAGGAGGAGGACGATGAAGGCGATTATACAGACACTGGCTCCAATTCGTCATCCACGCATCAGTGTCATAGTCTTGTAAGCAATGTGGAGGATTGCGATTGGGATTACTTTGAGCCTTCTATGATAGCAGCGGCCACTACCACAACTACTACGACCATGATTGCTTATGGCAAAACGCCTACGCCGCCGCCAACGTCACGCCAGCAACGTCGCAAATCCAGCGATAGCACCAACTCACCGCTGGACTCACCACAGCTACAGCGACGTCAGCTGCGCAGCTATTGTTCCAAGATTAGGGAAAGCGATACGGGCACTGATGAAGAATTGCTTATGCAGGGTGAAAGCTCCTCGCAGACTAGCTCTGATGGCTATGTGGTAAAGCCTGCGCCTAGTCAGTCCGCGCTGAGCATGAAGGCACGCATAAAGACGCGTTTTATGAGCAAGGAGCAGCATCATCACAAAAGCTATCATCATCATCACCATCAGGTGAGCCGCTGTAGCTGCAGCTTGCAGCAGGCGCCGCCTACACCGCCACAATATGTGCCCATACCCGTGCCCGTGCCCATACCTGTGCCCATGGCTGCTTATCAAAACTGGCAGCTGGACTATCCCACTCCGGCTTTGCTGGAGCAGGATGAGCATCTTTGCGCTTCATTGCAGCAGCTTTGGCAAGCCGCTGCTGCAGCCGGCACACCACAACAACAACAGCAAACCGCTGCAGCCGCTGCCGCCGTTGTGGCCGCCTACTCGCAGCAATTCGCCGCAGCTAACAACATGTTTGATGCAACGCCGCCAAGCACTAGTAAAAGCTACCAACAATTGCCCACACATACAACAGCGCTGTCGTCACCAACTTTGGCGCAACTAAATCCGCGGCGCTTGGCCAGCTTAGGCTTTAAGTCCTCTGCGCCGGAGCTAAGCGCCTCGCTGGGCTCGCTGATGACGCAGTCGCTGTGCTCCACTGCCTCATCGTCTTCGGGTTACAGCACGGCTGCGGGCGGAAGTGTGGCTGCAGCGGCAGCCGCGCTTGGAGCACACGGCAGCAGCCTGGAAACCTTAGCCCCCGCCGCCAACAATTCGCCGCAACAACAACCTACCACAACAGAGCCAGCATACGCCAAGTTAAAGCCAACAAGTTTAGTCGCAGCGCGTTCGCCGTCGTGTGAGCAACAACAAACGGATACATTGGCGCAAGCGCGTCAAACGCTCGCGTCGTTTTCGTTAGTATCGTGCGGCGCAGTCGACGTCGACGCCGAAACGCCTACAACTTTGAGATTGTGTAATGTGCAAGATAAATGCGAAGAGCAAAAGTGTATTAAATATAGAGCAGCAACAACAGCTGATAACATAAAAGCAATACCAACAACAACAAGCTCAGTAGTGTCAAACAAAGCGCAAATTCTATGCGAATTTGAGCAAAATTTAAAATTATTGCCAACAGCAGCAACAACAACAACCACCAGCACGACGAACAACAGCAAAACAGACAGACAAACTTACCTGGCAAGTACACAAAGTGTAGACAGCAGCGACGCTGAAGACGGCGCAGACGAAAGAGCCAAAGCCAAAGCAAGCAAAGAAGTGGAAGTGGTTGTAGTCGAAAAAGCAGCAACAACATTAGTAGAAGAGGAAGAAGCAGTCGCAGCAAATATACATAAAAATCAAGTACCAACAACAACAACAACAAGAGCGGCTTTTGCTCCTGCGGTAATAACTCGTTTTTACGGCGAAAACAGCCTCTCGCCGCGTCATGTGGCAACAACAACTAATAGTAAAAGCAGCAGCGGCTGCAGCGACGCCGCAGCGACTGCAGCTAGCCGCCTTAAGACGACGACTACTATTCCTGTCAAGCTGTTAGAGCAGCAAAACTGCAACAAAAGCAGCGACGTCGGCAGCGGCACTTGTACGACTGCGGCTACTAAACGGTCAAAAGAAAATGCCAAGAATTTTTGCAGCACAGAAAACGTCGAATTATCGCAGCGACAACAACAAAAGCAATTGACGGCCAAGGCAATACAATCAACACGAATTAAAATTGAAAACAAAATAAAAAACAAAACAAACAGAATGTCAACCGCAGAGGGTGGTGGTGAGCTTGAATTCAAGGCAACGGCGGAGCAAAAGGAGCAACCACAAGCGGACACCACAGGCTACTTGCGCAGCGAAAGCTATAGCGCGCAGAGCAGCGCTGATGAAGCATCCGCAGACAGCAGCGATGAGACGCAACGCAAGTTGGTGCAACGCAGCTATGATGTAGCCGAGGCCGAACAAAATGAGCGCCAACACAATAAACAAGAGCAGCTGAGACATCACAGTACCACCGAAGAAGGCGCCACCAGCAGCAGCTCTAGCAGCAGTTCCAGCTCGGAGTCTTGTGACTCCGATGACACCGGCACCGTAGCCGATCGCCGACCCAAACGGCGACGTTTTAACAAGGTATTTATAGTAAATCGTCATGCAGCGGGCGCAGGGCCACGTGTGCGACATGGTCTAGGCAGCTCTTCCACCGAAGGTGACTCATTATCATCATCAGAAGCCAATTTAGAGGACAGTTCGGACAATGATACCGATACCGAACGCACGGACTGCGGCATAGTGCTAAACTATGTTAAACCGCTAGAGGAGGCAGCGGCGCCAGCAGCACGTGATGCGCCGCCAAGTGACTACGATGATGATGATGATGTTGATGAGGCGGGCATTGAAAGTGAACGCATTGCCAACTCAAGCGATGAGCTTGCCAACTGTATTATTGTTGTAGGCGGCTGCACCGATGATCAGGCCAATGCGGGCGGCGTAGTGTTGCAAGCTATGCGCGCGTTAGACGAAGACGGCGACGGCAACGACGACGACACAGTTGGCAAGAAAGTTGCAACAAAATCGCAACAAGTTGGCGAAATCCAACAGCGTCACAAGCAATGGCAATTAGAGCAATTAGCGGCTAGCGTGGGTGAGCAGCAGGCACAGCAATTGGAGGAGGAGGCAGCAGCAACAGTAGCTTGCAACATGAGCGCTGAGGCAGCCTGTGATGAGTTGCACAGCATATCCAATGATGTAAATCGTTTGCTGGCATTACACAAACAAAATTCGGAACTAGAGCTTAAACTGCAGAAGCTAAGACGCGGTGTGGCGGAAATCAATGAGGATCTGCTGGTAAGCAACTACCCCACGAACGAACAAGAGAAGCCACAAAACTGCTGGACAGGTCAGGCGGCCACATGCTTGGCTGCACAAAACGAGACGCACGGTAGCGCACAGGTTCGCGTTCTTTCCCAGAAAAACATAAATTCTAATGACGACACTAAACCCAAACAAGAACCAACACAACAACAACAACAAAAAGCAGCCGGCGTCGATGTGCTGAGTAAACATGTAAAAGAAGACGACGACGTTGATGTTGATGATGATGATGAAGTTGAAGCTAACGTCGACTGCGACGCTGCGCTTACCTGTAGCAGTCGTCGTAAGGTAGTAAAAGCAAACAGCGATAATAAAGTGGCAAAGGCGCAAACAATTCAAACGGCCGAAGAAGAGCGAACAGCTGTGCAAACCAACAATAAACAAACGGCAGGGGGTGGTGCGGCGGCTGCAACAGCAACAACATGCAGCGAAGCATGCAAAATAAACGACGATAATATAAACGACTACTCGTTGGATTCGCTGTTGGCACAAGCGACGAGTGAGCAGACAGCAGCAGCTGATCAGGTAAATAAAAAACAACGAGACGCTTGCGCTCAGCAGCAGCAGCTACCTGTTGCGAACGCCGCTCAGGGCCAAGCCGATTGCGCAGCCGAAGCTAAATCGAAGTCAGAGTCGGAGTCGGAGAGTGTGAGCTGCGAACGGCCGACGACATTCGAAAATGAAATGTTAAACGTTGCGGTTGACGGTCAAAATGCGCGCATAGCAGATACTGCCAACAACAATAACAACGTTCATAATGACGCTACTGCTGTTGGCAATTTGGCAGCACAAAAGACAAATGGTAACAACAACAACAACTATAATGACGATAGCGTCGACGTCGGACGCGGCGGTGACGTAGTAGTGAACGCAGTGAATATAAATGTGAATGTGCTTGAAAGTTGTGAAAAAACATTGAAAGACTACAACGATGATTACGATTACGACAAGATATTTGGTAGTCCCAGCTTAAACGAGTATAAACAACAGCAACAACGTCAACAACAAACAGAACAACAATTGGTAACAGCTGCAGCTGCTGCCACACCAACTACTACAACAACTGCCACAAGCTCCATGCCACAGCAACAGCAACAACAACTATTTGCTGCTGCACCCAAAAATTCGCTTTCAGCTAAATATCGCAGCCTGGTCATGATTACAAAAGACAATGAAAGTGCAGCAACAACAACAACCAACTCAAGTGCTGAATTTAACGCTAGCGATTATGAAACGGCCAGTAGCAACAACAAATATGGCCAACAACAAACGCTGCAGAATATTGCCTTGTCTGCTATGTTTAGCGAAGATGACTCATTGCCTTCTAACTTTGAGGAACGCGTGACACCTACAGCTTCACTACTCAGCGAACGTGATTCCACGCGGGATGTCTATAGCGTAGATTCGCTAAACGAGCCAGCCAAACTGTTAGATGATGGCCTGGCCGACGATGATTCCTGGGTAGAAGAGCTAAGCCAACGTGGCGATGAGGATGACTTAAGTCAGGCTACTACCACACCAACAGCCACAGATTCCGAAGATGCTGAAGGTGATGCAGAGGCTTGTGCGCGCGCCATGTACATGGATCGTGAGGAAGAGCTGCGTGGCTATCATCGTTCCGCCATAGATTTTACGCTGCACACCATTGTTGAAGAAAGCTGTGAGGAAAGCGAGGTGGCCTCTATGCGCGCTGACAACGAACTGGATGACGATGAACAAGATTTGGCAGAGCGCCGGCGACAACGTACGCTGCAGCATCATCATAGGTTGTCAGCCTCGGAGCTAGAGAAATACTTTTTCTTTGGACTGGGCGATGGCAAAATAATGAGTTCCATTGATACACGTGGCGATGATACCGCCTCAGAGGTAAGCAGTGAATGCTCTGAGAGCGTGGACTCGCTGCCACATGAAGATCAGCTGCTAGATGGTGGCAATAGTGCAGCGGATTTGGCTTCCTCACGTTTGGAAAAGTATTTTCTATCCGGCTTTATGGGCTTCAATGCACAAGAGAAGCAAGCGGAGAGCGATGAAAGTGGCGGCAGCGTGGGCAGCGACAGCGAGGGTCATCCCAGTCCCAGTCAGCGACGCAAGCGTTTGGTGCGTGCGCGCGGCACGCCGCGTTCCCACAACTCTTCACTAGACAATCTATTGTTGGCTGAGGCGGCTAGCGGTTCCAATGATACACTAGATGCTGCCACAGTGGATGATACATCAGAATCTGAGACAGGCTGCGATGATACGGTCATACAAATGGTTAGCGCTGGTGAACGCGCCTCGGATGGTTCCTCATCGGATACCATTAAACGTAAAAAGCAGCTGCGCAAGCGTCATGACTCGCTGGATGAGAAAAAGCTGCACGATGCTGCTGGTGAGAACACAAATGGTGCTGCAGAATGTCGCACGCCCACGCCAGGCTCTATTGGTAGTGCTGCGCAGGCCAAGAAACAGCAGCATCATAGCCGTGACAGCGGCTTTGTGGGCAGCAATGATGATCTGCTAAAGACGCCAGAATGCGAAGGCAGCGCCAGCGGCAACAAATCGCCTACGCAGGCGCTGGAACAGATTAGCGAAGATCGTGAATTGGCGGCGCTGGCACCGTTGGCCATGCCTAGAACTACAACTGAGCTGCCCAGCACATCAGCAGAGGGCGCGCGGCGTGCAGCTGGAACACTGCCGCCACTAACAAGCAGCTCTAATCTGGTGCGCAAAGATAGTTTCAACAATTGGAGCTCTGATGAGGAGACAAATCTTATGATGTCCAAAATGCGACAATTCTTTAAAACACTTATTGTGGCCACTGCCAATGCGCAGCAACAAGGCGCTGTCAGCAGCAAACCAACTACGCCAAACCAAGCTGTGCCCAGCCAGAGCACGCCCAGCTCTATGCGCCGCGTGACTAAAACACGTCCGGCACAGTTGGCCTATTTTGAGAATGAGCTGACGCGACTGATGAAAACCGTGCCGGGCATTAATGATGAGCAAGTTCGCGAAATTGTGGAGTATTTGAGCAGCGAGGATACCTGGTCGGACTCTTACGACTCATCCGACTATACCAGCTCGGATTTGGAAGGCGAACACAAAGGCCAGCTTAAGGCACAAATCTCTGCGAGCTGTCAGCAGATTATAAACAAATTCGAGGTGGATGAGGAAGGCGTGCGCGGTGATGGCGGACTGCTAGATGAAACTCATGCGCTGCATGGCGACACAGCTTTGGTTTACCAAAAGCTAGTAGCATCCTTTTCCAAAGTTGCAGTTGGTGCAGCAGCAGCAGAGCCCACCGCTACACAGCTCACACCCACCAAACCCATTGAAGAGGATCAAATCTCAAATGGCAGCACACACAGCAATGAGCGTTCCCCGCAGCTATTTGCCAAGGTAATGCAACATATTGGCACCAGACTTGTGGCACTCATGCATGAGGTCAGCAGCGGCAATGAAACACCTACGCCTGCGCCGCGACAGCCACAGCATCATCATCATCATAAACAACGTTTGCAGGCTAAGATCTCGGCCACCACCACAGAGGATGAGGAAGACGAGGTTGAGGAGCAACTCAAGGCTATGCCTATCAAGCCAGCCTCACACCATACCGCCTATCAGCAGCTAAAGTTGCGCAGCAAATCTCATGATCTGCTGCTGGACGGCAGCATACCCGCCAGCCATGCTAACAACGTCAACGCTGCCCACAGCGCCGCACAAAGACCGCATCATCATCAGTCCAGCAGTGGCGTTAGTGACACTGCTGGTGAGGAGTGCGGTATGGCCAGCGACTATGAGCGCTTCTCATGGCGCGGCAGTTTTGAATCGGCATTACTGGCTAATGGCGATTCCAGAACTAAGCTCAGTCAGCTTGATCGCGACAACTCGTCGTCTGCGTCCGCTTTGGCAGTGGCAAAGCGCCGATCGGCAGGCGATCTGTTGTTTAACCACCAAAGTCTGAGCCGAGAACAGCTGGATCGTGTGCGTTCGTGTGGCAGCATTGGCGGCGGTGATGAGCATCACCATCAGTTGGAGGCATCACCGGCCAAACCTTGGCTGTCATCAGCCTCCTCCTGTGGTGACTCAAGCAAGGATGTGCGTCGCTCCAGCGTGCCCGATGCTATTTATGAAACGGATTCCAGCGACGAAGGCGCTGCGTCACAATTTGCCGGCAATCGTTCCACGTTGCCGCGTAGCCTAACTGGCGTACAAGTGGCTAGCACCAATTCATTGCCACGTTTGCCCACCTCTTCCGGTGCGGGTGTGCCCATTACCTCCACACCCATGGCCAAGTCACAGAATGCCCTTAATTACACGCCCAGCTCCACAACAATAACATCAACGGGCAGTGCCAAAAGTGCACGCTATCGTTCGCCCGGCCTGGCCGCACGTGCTGCGGCTGCCTCTGCGTCTGCTTCGGGTTCAGCAGGCAGTGGCAAGAAATTGGGCGCCGGCTTGCAGCAGTTCCTGTACTCCAAACGTGATGCGCGCAAACGTTTAAATATGTCAGCGGGTGAGTTTTTTATTTCTGGGCTTGTCCCAAACTAAAGTGAACGTTTTATGAGCGGGTGGGGCTTTGAGCTTTAGTGGAGGCATAGGATATGTCCAAGCTGGAATAGCTTGCATGCCTAGCCTTGGCTTTTAAATTACGCTTAGTCCAAGCATAAATGTTTTCACTTGGTCGAAATTGTTGGCATACCAAGAAAAAGTTCAACACTGAGAGAAATTGGGGGTGAAGTTGTTAAAGAAATAAGAGGTCTTGGTGAATAAATGAGTTAGAGATCGGCTTGTTTA
Source organism: Chymomyza amoena (assembly GCA_037043745.1). Taxonomy (NCBI): domain Eukaryota; kingdom Metazoa; phylum Arthropoda; class Insecta; order Diptera; family Drosophilidae; genus Chymomyza; species Chymomyza amoena. The sequence goes on along the minus strand of JBAMAX010002695.1, from coordinate 361,726 downwards.
AGGGATTGATAAAACTTTTTTTGGGATAATTACTTAAATTAGTCATCGCATGAGTTTGTTTAGACCCTCTTCAATTTAAAAATAATTTGTTGCTAAATTGAGTAGTGTCTGGAACGCTCAGCTGGTTCTTTCTAACAGACAAAATTTACTGAAAATTCAATTTAATTTTATTGACAAGTGCTTTTTTTTTACACAATGGTAAATCTGACAAATCAAATGTCTGTTCTGTATCTTTTGGATGCATAATGTGATTTATTTAGAAACTTTGCTACCTGGTCTAACAATTCTAGGAAAATTCGATTTCTTCTTTAAACAAAGCGTCATTTAATGCTTCTATTGTTTATGGCAGGTGTTTTTAGAAGAACTCACAAATTTATAAGTTTCCACTTCGTTTCAACACACAACTATAATTATAATAAACAATTTTTTCCATATTGACTTGGCTTACAAGGTTTTCTTGAAAAGATATTTAATAGCCTAGGCATTTGATAAAACAGATTTTCGAGAAAGAACTGCAGCAACTCTTTAATGGTCTTGATTTACAAATTCTTTTTGTAACTCAATGATTCATTTGATTTTAGCAAATTAAATCTAGTACTTAATGCTTAGCTGGGGCCTCTGAATCGAGGATAAAGGATAATACAGGTAAACATGGCTAAGTTGGTGAAAAGCTAAGGGTGATTTCCGAAGTAATTTGCCAGAATTGAAGCCGAATCCGGTGTCAGAATTAAGAAATTTGAGGTTATGTACTCGAAAAATTACATTTGTTCCCATTTGTTGGTGCAACAAATTTTTAATCTGCCGCTCTAGTTACATAATTTTTCTTAACAAAATCAAAAGGAACTTTTTTAGTCTGGCATTTTAAGATTTATGCTTCACGACATAACTTGGGCATTTTTGCCCTTCTGCATTTTTGCCCTTATGCAATTTTTGCCCTTATGCATTTTTGCCCAACAAATATTTCTACCCAAACTACGTTAAGAGTCCGCTTTAAATCGTATATAACTTGCGCAGCCGGATACATTTGTTGCCCAATTCAATTACCAAAAATGTATAGATATTTGAGCTTTAAACCGGTTAATAGACTTGTTAATTACAAACTAAACCTATTAAAGTTGACCACTTAATATCTTGTATAAACAAGACCGAAGACATAAAATTTAAACTTCCCATGAAATTTGTTAAATTTAATTAATGATTCGAAAACTGCTCGTTAAATTTAAGCTTATAATTTAAACTTTTAAATTTTTCACAGTGTACATTACGCTTAGGCCGATATCTAACCCTTTACCAATCGGTGTACCATTACCTTAGGCATTTGGTTAGCCGTTTTCACTGCTTAAGCTAATGATGACCATGTTAATGATGTTGCCTACTAAACCGCCCCAAGCTTCAGCTCGTTCTCACACAACAACTATAGGGCATTGAGAGAGTAGGCTCTCTCTCTTCTAGTTCCGCTCAAAATATTGACTGCCATGCTTGAAACTAACTCTATCAAGGTCAATTAACTGTATCCATATTAAGCGCTACTCTCAACGGCTTCAAGTCGACGAGTTTAAAGCGTTTTTCAGCCATCTCATATTGGCCGGGCTATCAACGTTTCATCGACTCGTTGATGGCGTGTTCCGCTACTCGGGGGCGTTTGTCGTTTGGCCAACAATTTGGCCAAAAAGCGATTAAGTTGTTTAGGTTTGGCTGCGGCTTGGTCAATGGAACCCGAACAAGATCCGTTCAGCTCGGTTCAAGTCTCAAGTAGTCTATTCCTATAGAGCTTAGGCGCAGGCGGGCTTTGAACTTTTGAGTGCCGCTTGGCCAAACACCCCACCGCTCTTGCTCTTGTTGTTTACACGGTTTTATTTAAGCAAATCGCCTTTTTCTTTTTTTGTTGGTTTTCTAGCCACAATTTGCCAAAACAAAATTAAAATGTTGGCCAGTTTATAAAGCCGCAACCATAATGAAGCATTGTACATTAAGCTCTTGACGTTGATGAAGTGTTTACTTTACACACACACACCATTAAAACTATAATGTACTTGTATTGTATGTGCATATGAGTATTTCCTGTATTATTATTTCGCCATCTTTCATGGCAATTTTGCAAAAAAAAAAAAAAATCTATTTAACTATTTAATATCTTTAACCTTAAATCGAAGTATTAGTTAGTTGACATCAGAGGCGTGGATAGCTTCGTGCCTGTTGTTGGTGTAGGAAGTTTTTTTTCGTGTTCTTCAAAGTTTCTTACAGCACTTCTAAGTCTATGAGAAACGGGCGACTTTTTATGAAACACAAAAATTACTTAACATCTTTAACCTTAAATCGAATTATGAGGTGGTTGACTTCAGTGGCTTCGATAGCTTTGGAAGTTCAGCTTGGAAGCTCTATTGATACCCTTCTTAAAGTACAGGGAGTATATTTGCTGGCATGAAAAAAGTGTGTTAAAGAGAAAAAGACGTGGGAGACCCCTCCAAAACTATATTGAGTATAACCTGGGTGACTAATGTAGGCAATATACGACCCTCGAATTATGAGGTGGTTGACTTCAGTGGCTTCGTTAGCTTTTTGTATACGACTTTGGAAGTTCTATCAATAGCATGTTACTTTTAAGTACATAGAGCATGTAAAATAGAGCAGGAGACGTAGGAGACATCTCCAAAGTTACGATAAGTATGATCTGGGTGACTAGAGTTAGTCAATGTCTGTCTTTCCATTCGTATGAACCCGTAGCTCTTAGAACTGCGTAAGTGCTGGAGCAACCAAACTATCGGATTAGATACCTTAATATTTCACGGATATTGCGTTTATTTCTTTTATTTTTTTTATATTGGGCTTAGATTAACTAGAGGTCATTTTAGACAAACTCGAAAAAAACAAAACTTTATGGTTCATAATTCAATTCATCGATATCGGAATGAAATTTAGCGTTTCGAAGTTTTTCTTTAGAATCCATTGACTATATCAACTTCTATTGAAAATTAAAATTCGATGGTTTTTCATTTATTAAAGTATATATTAGAACCCAATTTGGTATAGCAGGTTTTTCAAAGTTCTCAAAAAATGTGTCAAAATTCAAAAAATGGCTAAATAGCTCAAAATCAGTTAACTGTATCCGAGCCCGACGAGAGTGAAGCAATGGGGGACTTCCTCGCTCCCGGAGTTTTTTCAGAGGAAGAAGAAAGCACTATGCTTGCTCACTCAACCGGGGGGTGGACGCTTACGTCACGTAGTCAATTAATAGACTTTTTTTATAGAAATAATGGACCTTTTTTTACAATCGAATGACTACGTGACGACTACGGAGGGGGAGGGAGCTCGCATATACTACGGTTGGTTACCGAGGGGTGAGGGATTCAAAATTATTAAAATATGGTCCGGTAGTTTGGGTACGGCGCCTTACTGTCGTAGTTAAAGCACAAAAGAATTCAAGCTAAAGGTATAATAGAGGAGCATATGCATTTTCTCCCCCGGCCTCGGACTTTTTTCTTACGGCCCTGACTATTTCACATAGGGCCTAAAAACCTTTTTTTTTCTAGAAGACCTGCTAATTGATTTTTCACTCCTATGAAGATTTTCTATAAACGTTTCGTTGCACTTTTGACGTCTTTGTCACTCTCGTCATCATTTATTTTGCTGTTTAGTGCGGCCGCTAGAGGGCGTAGCTAATTGTTGTCTCTACATGCTGAAGCAAATTACTGCATATTACAATAATAATATAAATATGATTGAAACGTAATTAAAGTTCATATTTTATATTGCTTTATCGAATAAAAATGCTTAGCTTAGCTGCGAGCAAGGAGAAGGCAGAGCCCCTTGTTGTAAAAAATAAAAGCTAGCTTTGTTCGACTGGTTTATTGCTGTTCAAAAAAATGATTTAATATTTTTGTAAGTTGTAGTTTTTTTTTTAAACTGGAGTATAACTCACTAGTCATAAGCTAGGACTGACACCCCAATATTTTTTTCCCCAACTACTCCACTGTCTAACATGCTCATAATATTAGTGCAAAACAGCGGAAGTTTTTTTTTTTACAAAATTCCATAGACGGAAGCATTGTGTACGACATAGAGACCCTGTTGACTGGCACCCATTATATGCAGAGTGATCGCTAATTAAATTAACCTTTTTGCCTGACGCCAGTCCAGAACTAAGATGTATGTATCACTCACTCACTCACTTGCCAGCTCATTCTCTCATCCGAGTGTTTTCATTGGAATTGTTTCGTTAATTGCATTTCCATTGCTGGTCCAAACTGACCCCCAAAGTGAACCCAAAGATATTTAAATAATTGAATAAAACTTAGATTTGTACGCAGCAGCCATCGTCGCATCAGTTCTGATGAGATTCGATTGTAACCATAGCTCCAGTTAGTGGGCCACGCTTAACGGCACTTGACGCGCTCTATAAGGCCGAGAAATCTTAATAAAAAAAAAATAAAATCACATTAAAACCAAAAACACGCCGCAAGTGAAAGTGTTCAGTGCTACTATTTTCAGTATTATTATTATTATTTTCTTCGACTTTGTTTTGCTTTTGAGTCGAGAGCTCTGAATTTGTTTTACGCTTTTTTGCGCCCGAGTTTATCGCTCGTTTTGTTTACAATTTATGACAAAATAGCGCAAAAAAAAGATAATACAAACATATAGAAGAGTCATAAATATTGGCACGCTCTCGACGGACTTTTATTTTTTGTTGTCAACCTTAATGGCAAATTTGTCAACAAATCGTGACTACATAAAAGAAATTTTTTTAAATAATGTCAATTTTTTAATAGGCATTTTATTTAAGCCAGCCTATGGTTGTTAAAAGGTTTTTTTTTTTTTGGCAATGTGGTTTGAATTATGCGACCTATATTTTGTGGATAATGGAACGAATTTCTGAAAAGAGCTGAAGCTTTAGCTCAATTTGTTTTAAGGCACTTTATTAGACTGGGTTTTGGTTCAGTTAAGCTTTTATGGCCTATATTTGTGCTTTTGTAGTGATCAGAGTAGAAGGGAGAGGCATGTAAGACCTAAGAAGACCTAAGGGGCCGTACTAAATGTCGTAGACTATGACGAAGTACAAGCCGAAATATTGTCTTTACTGAATTTCAAATCGTTTTAGTTTCACCTTCTTCGTTCCCCTTCCTCGCTTACTTTTTAGAAGTTTTATTTAAAGATTTTAAGAATTGGAATTTAGCCTAACCCAGATTCACATATATTATTCCCGAGTCCAGTTTGCGGTTAGGCAACCATGCCCCAAGTGGGTTTATCTATCCTACGCAACCCTGGCTTTACTTTAGCAAACTCAGTCACCAATGTAATAGGAAAATGGCGGCGCATCGTATCAATATGTCAATATCAATAAACACTATCAATATTATCTGTCCATGCGAGACACTTTTGTAAAAATAAAGGTCAAGGTCTAGTGCACTTAGACCTTTTTCAAAAACATTCACCATTACAATTTACTGTAAACTTTTTATAAAAAAAAGAAAATGACGAAACTTTAAGTCAGACACGTCGACTTTAAGATACCTTTTAATACCGCAACAAATCGATTTCGATCAAATATACTACTAGATGCTCCAAAAATTTTTGACTGCCTTATTACGTAGTCGTGAATTACGTTCCTTAAATATTTTTTAATGTTAATCGATTGGTCCCATGGAAGCTGTTTGATATACTCAGATTATGATAAAATGTTCCAATGTACGATATTTTCCCAAATAAAATTTTTGGTTTTATTTGACATGCTATAAAGTCCCAAAATGGGGCTTATTTCCTAGAACAGAAGAATCCATCTAATATACAGGGTCGTAAAGAGAAAATCCGGGCACTGGAGTGGAAAAAGTCCCGGTCCCTCTATTAGCTTATCATTGTCTTCTGTAATTCGACAGTAATTACACCGGACCTCTAAGAAAAATCCTGTCCTGAGGGAACCTCCCTCCACCCTTTACCCCTCTCTCGACAGTTCTGCTAATATGAAATGTTGGCCTTTCCACCTCATATCAACCCTGGGATATGGGAGTTCGCACCGACAGAAAGACTGACGGAAATTTCTACATACATCGGCTATAGGGTCAATTAGGCAACTTAGAAGAGACTTCGACATCTTCTTTTCTGTTCTAAGTACATAGATTTTTGAGACTCGTGAACTTATGTATACACCTTCTGTATCATAACTTACAGGGTATAAAGTTTATGATCTAGTATACTCAGAACTTTGGCAACACTCTCCCAATGTCCCGGTCCCCCTATTACACCTTTAGCTTATCATCGTCTTCTGTACGTACGACAGTAGTTATACCGGGCCTCTGAGAAAACTGTGGGCCCGTGGGGAACCTCCCCTCCACCCATTTCCCCTATCTCGTCAGGCCTGCTAATATTATATAAAATGTTGGCTTTCCTAGCTCATATTATCCCTAGAATATGGGAGATCGCAACGACGGAGAGACTGTCATTTCTACATATAAAGACCATAGGGTCAATTAGTTAGCTTAGAAGAATCTTCGACATCTCTTTCTCAGTGCTACATAAGTTTAGAAAACTTAAAATCCATTTTGTATCATAAGGTACCGGGCATAAAGTACGCGGTCTAGTGTACTCAAAACTTTGGTAACCTTCTTATCATAAAGTTAAAAATATTGAAAAAAGTTTTTTCACTTTTACTCATATCTACAACTCTGCAATTTTAAATTTCAAGACTTAATTACTATAAAGCCTTCTAGTTGTATTTTACATCATTTCTGCACGTAACAACATTCTCTTTAAAGTTCTCTCCAAGTTTTCCCAGAAAGATCACGTCTAGTTTTGCTAAAAACTGCAAATATAGAGCTTTATACATGAATAGTGATTTGTAGTAAGCTCGTAAAATACTTAACGGCCCAGACGTTTTTCAGCTTAATTTTTTTGTGACATCATTTATGTAAATTCGCTTTCGGAATGTTCTTTTGGGATAGTATTGAAAGATCTTTAACAAAACAAATATGCTGGCGGGTTAATCATATTTCAATGGAACTGAGTAGAAAACGCGGCGAAAGCTAATTAAGAGAGACACTTGAGATGGAAAAAGTTTTTACTTGTAAATGTGTCGCAATGACCTCTAAAGCTTGAAGCGTCTTGACCCATAAAGTAAATATGAGTCTTAAAACTCTTCGTATGTTTTTCATGTTTTTTGTTCATATTTTAGATAAAGCAGAGAGTTCTAGTATACATATATGCTCTATTAAGTTTTTGCAGTTTATAAGATATTTGTTATCTGCTTATCTTTGAATTTGTGGCGTTTTCCACAATTTTTTTATAATGACAGATGCGTCAGTTATAGTTTTATTATCTATATTTTGTTTATCTCTAAAAGTCGGATCTTGAATAAATACTTATATCATTTTGGTCTTATTCTGTTAAAAATAAGCATATGCTATGTTTTTATGTTTTTGTATCTGACTGACATTGGCCCATAAAGAGAATATAAATTGTTAACATTTGAAATGTCGTTTTCATGTTATGATTTATTTAACTTAGATAAGATGTTTATACAGTGATTTTATTTTGGGAACTAATGGGTTTTTTGATACCTTCCCAACTTTTGTATCACAACTATCTAAACTTAAATTTAAAAAATAAAAAAAAATGTATAATAGTTTTCTGACACGAAATAAGAAATCTTTTTTTTCGATTTTCATATTCTATTCGCTCTTTGCGAAAACAAATCCGCTTCTTTAATCCCTTCAATCTGATAAGTTTTATTCGAACTACGTGACATGCTTATTAATTATAAAATAAAATTCATGAGATCCCTAAAAGTTTAAGCTTTTGTAAGAGAAGCTCGAGTTCAATTGGCAAGACCAAAATTTTCCGTTTAAAACAATCCAGTTTTGACTTTCTCTAAATATTCATATGTATGGGCTAAATGGATATTCGCCCTACGTTCCTTATAATGCCATTTGGACAATCTGGAAGTTGCTTCTAGAAACCTTAGACAATGTAAAAGATGCAATCTTATACTTCGCAATCAAAAGAAAATTTGGTGAACTGGCTTACAAGCATTTGCATTATACAGGGTGACCTTATAAGAATGGTAGTACTACTATATTATAAAAATATTTATACAAAGGATATACTTGATTTATGCAAAGAACGACATGGAATCACCAATCCCCAGAATATGCTTTAGGCCTTAATAACAAACGGTTATAAAAATTTTATCGATGCGGCTCCCACCTCCTGCAATTTATTTATAGTGTTTTCTTCCAAACCCCGAAAACTATGCGCTTGAAACTTATCCTATATAATAAAAATAACTTCTTGACGTAACTTTCGATTCTCATAAAAATCGGTACAAATTTATCGAACAAATGGGTATTAATCTTTTTCTGCACAAAAAACAATTCAATTGAAAGTTCTAAGAAGGTATATGTAGGAATATTTTTGTTCCGAGAAAAAAGGGTACAGGGAATCACACTGTCATTCAAATCGCTAGGCCAAATCTGAATCTGTTGATTACCTTTTCTAGGTCTCATTTAGAGCATTCACATCTTTGTCTATGCACTACCTTCTATTCTTGCGTAAGAACAGTCTTAATTGGGATTTAGACCCAAATCCAATATCAAAATGACCCGGCTTGACTCAGGCGCTGCCCAATTTTGCTTATCAAAGCCGAATCAGCGTTTCTGGAATTTCTTCTATACTACCCTATATGGCGACAATCATTTTTCTACCTGGCACCCAGCTTTGTCTGGTGTTTGGTTTTAGGTCCAAAAAGATTTCTTTAAGGTGTAGTCTTATTGGTAACTTTGCCACCTACTGTTACAATATCATTTGAAAAATTATGATTGCTATCTGGTCACACTAATATATATAGGATAGACGAACTTTCATGGAACATCAGAAAAGCCATAGGAGACGTCAGTTTTAATCAAAAAACACGCCTAATTTTGCACGAAATTGAAGTTTGTCGATTCATGTCGATATAGTTCCGCTGAAAAACAATTTTGGTGTTTGTGCCTACTATACAAAAACCATCCGAGCTAGATTTTTTTTAAAATATTGTTAGAATAGTTTTATTTTAAGGATATGATTGAGCTTCGAAAGATACTGTCAAAAACGTATACTTAAGGCATCCTTTCATGCAGTATATAAAGCAGGAGTCGGCATAAAATACACTCACATTTAAGATTGCGTTTGGGTTAGTGGCACAGTGACGTCACGCCATGTGTCTGTTGCTGCGCGCACAAAAGCATGCGATGTGTTCTGTACGTTGTTCGTTATAGGACCCAGTGGTCAGTATGTGGACCAATGTGATCCTAAAACAAATGTAAGATTCTCAGAAGATACCTCTTATCGCTGAAATTAATGCACTCAAATACGCCCATGGTCAACAAAATTCGGCGCAAATAATAATGTTTTTTGGATGAAGGTTACCCCAAACTCGGGCATCGACCCTAAAAACTTTTTTTGCTTCTTTTGTTTTTCCACTCAAAGCTTAAATATAGGTTATGTTGGGTTATACCGGTTGGGGGGAGTCACACATAGTCCTTAGTGGAACTGGAGAAGCTTAAATATAGTATATACGAGGTGTGTTCACAAAATAATGTGTTTCGCGGGCAACGTATTTTCGATTATCGATTTTTTGTTTTGTTGTGTTGGTACACTCTTCCCGAACATCTGTACCAAATTTCAAGTGAATGGCATTTTTTGTTTGCTTGTGAGAGGCGTAAAGGTTATAAGTATTTTGCGTTCTCGGCGATTATTACATTCTTCTAAGCAATAGTGTTAAAAACTTCGTGCTCAGTCACGCTCCCGTCTCGTGTCATTTCGAGTGCCCAACTTATTTATAATTTGTTAAATTCGTATTATTGTTTTGACGGCTTCAGATTGTGATTCAACGACTCTTGAAATTCCATGACCCATAAAACCCACTACAAGTTGTTTAAATTCTTGATAGCATTTCCTTGTTACGATTTACTTATCTTAGATAAGCAGAGCATATCATTTCTATTACACGAAAAACCAATGTCAAAATCGTGCCAAAAATGCTTTTGCCCTCCAATGTACGTGTCATAAAATTCGGTTGGCATTTTTTAAAATTTTTTGTTTCCCGTCCACAAATCATATCAGATTGCTTATCAGACCACATTGCTTATCAACGCCTATCGTGACTTGTCGTCAGCTGGCGTGAGTTAATGAGCTATAATTGAATTACAAACAGAGCGCCCACGCCAAAAAAAAAAAAAACCGATTTCAAATGTTTTTAACAATTAAGTAAAATGAAATTATGTTCCAGATTAGTGTGAGTGTGTGTGTGCGTAGCTGTATCTGTGTGTGTGCGTGTGTGGGCAGCCAAAGGCGGCGTCGGCGCCAATTGATGTCGCAACTGTAAAACAATGAAAAAAGTGGCATGCTTAATTGGCCACAACAAAGCGGCAAAGACCAAAATAAAGCCAAAAGATACACCCAGCTACAATGCCTTTGAGGCAAGCACAAAGAAGCCAAGCAAAAAACCCAGCACATCGGCTGCCCTGGCCAGCGTGCACAACTATGGCAAAATAAAGTCCAACCCGTCGACATCTACGTCATTGCCAAGCAGTTCCGCGGGCAAGATACAATATGCGGCCTTGAACCGCATGCGGCTTAATGGTGGCAACACGCAAACGTCGGCAGCGCCCAGCAAACGCCAACGCCGTGGCAAGTGGCAACGTTGGTTGGGTTTTTGCTGGTGGCAGCGCCGCCGGCGCAAGCGCGACTATAGCAATTATTGGCGCACAGATGGCAAGACCCAACGCTGGCGTTGCTGGAGCTCTTGCTGCTGCTGCTGGCGTACACGTGGCAGCTATCACTATAATTCGCAGGAGGATGACGATATCGATGCCAAGGTGGCATCCTACATAGCCGAGATGAAGCAGCGCGAGAATGCAGCAAGCAGGCAAAGTACGCACTCCACAGAGACAACCAGCTTTGTACTAGGCTTAGTAGAAACAGATGTGGGCGGCTTAGAGACACCGCAGCCGACGCAGCTGGTGGTGCCACGCCGTCGGGATAGTGTGGGCAGCACGGGTCTGCAGTCACAGCCCAAGTCGGTCAAGCGACGTGCTTGGACCTGGGACGATAGTTTGCGTTCAAATTCTGATCGCTTTTTAGAAACGCTGGAGGAGGATCCTGGCTTGGATATGACTGCGACTGCGTCGGTGCATTCAGTGCAACGTCGGCTGCCATTGCATGTCACATTTCTGGTGGAGGGGCAAGCAGGTAGGCGGCAACTAATAAAAGTTAGTTTGCCTGCTGCATGCCACTGCTTGTTAGGGTTAATGTGGGGAGTGACGAGGTGCTTGAGACCGCCCCGCAGCACGAACACGAAAATTGCACTGAGCACTGACACATGTGGGAAAAGTCATTAAAATGCAGCACCTGAAATTGACATCATTTGATGTTTTGAGATGTATAGTATGATGATGATGTTAAGGATGACGATGTTGAGCTAACAAACTTGGGAAGCTTGTCAAATATAATAGATTGGATTTCGTTGCACAAGAATCTTTCAGGAATCGATTAAGCTATATGAAAAATTTTAACGTAAATTACCAACAATCTCTGATGTAAATATGGTTAGGTGAGCCTTGACTATTAGGTGAGCCTTGACTTAAAAACTCTTTTCGTAACAAAAACAAAAGCAGTCCCTTAGACACTTCTGCATTGTTGTTAGAGTTGCTCTTGTCGTGTATCAGGCATTTCTGCATTTCTGCACGACACAGTGAATGTACTAATTTATTCCAGACTATATCTAAAGCTTCATTTTATATCGCCTGAGGCGTTAACCATAAGTAAAGAAAATAGATACATATATGATTGATGCCATATACACATTGTTAATCTAAGAGCCAACCCAGGCAAGATAAGGCTCATTTTATGCCCACATCTGTCAACCGCCTTTTAGAATACTCCACACAGAGCCTAAAGCCATTAATCGCTACAAAAGCAAAAGATTCTACCACAAAATCTTAATGATAATAGTAATTTCTTATCTGCACCTTAAGGTTTATTTTTTCCTGCCCCAAGCTTTGCTAGAAAACTGTGTTCCCCATCTTAACCCAGAGGCATCCACTTATCGCTGTTTACGCGGCACGCCACTTCCACTCATAACTCCATTTTCGAAGACCCCACAGAGATGCTGCAGCATGACCGGTGGCTGGCTGACCAATCTTGTCGCTATTATCTTTTTATCTACGCTGCAATCTAATGATCCATAATTTCTCATAATATATTTAAGCCAGTATTAAATTTGGGTGCATAAAGTTATGTGTGTGTGTGTATGCGTGAGATGATGGAACATCATTAGTTATAATTGAGCCAAGACTCCAAAACTAAAGTTTTATGTATTTTTTACCCATTCACAGAGGAAGCCAAGGCAGCTGCCGAAGAGCTAAGTCGTTCACCTGTGATTGGACAGCGCAATGATGGCACCTCCAGTCCGGTACAGTCGCGTACCTCCAGCGAAGCCTGGCCGGCGCAGTCGGATGAGGATATTGATCGGCTGGTGGCCATGCATCAAAACCGCAGCAGCTTAAGTTCGCTGGGCGTAAGTTTTTTAAACCATGTAATGACAGCTCCAAGAACAATTTAACTTACTCCCTCTTCTTTGCACAGTTGCGCTCCGAATCCATGGCCAGCGTTTACTCCGGCGCTGGTGAGGGACGCTATGGCACAGTGGTTGTCAAGGGTCAAGTAGAATTTGGCATGCAGTACAACTATAAGCTGGGCGCTTTGGAAATACACGTGGTGCGCTGTAAAGATCTGGCCGCCGTAGACTCCAAGCGCAATCGCAGCGATCCCTACGTTAAGGTAAGCTTGTTGCAGTCAAGTTTAGCAACATAACTAATCCTTCTTTACCCGCAACAGGTCTATTTACTGCCCGACAAATCCAAGGCTGGCAAACGCAAAACCAAAGTGAAGAAACACACATTGAATCCCATTTTTGATGAAACCTTGCGCTTCCATACGCCCATCTCCAGTCTGGAATCGCGCACCTTATGGCTGACGGTTTGGCACTCGGATATGTTTGGGCGCAATGATTTCTTAGGTGAAGTTAGCGTTAATTTGCAAGGACGCGTTTTTGACAATCCCCAGTCGCAGTGGTATTTACTGCAGGAACGCGTAAGTGGCCTTGATGCGTCTTAAAATGATCATATATACTAAAAGTCAATTTTTTGCAGAGCGAACCCTTTGACGATGTGGCCACCTACCGCGGTGATATTGTGGTGGGCCTGAAATACGTGCCACCAGAGAACATTAAGTCTTCGTTTTTCTCACGTGGTTCTTCGGTCACTGGCAGCTCATCCAATTTACGCAAATTCGGAGGCAGCATCAAGTCAGTTGCCACCAAGTCGGATCGTAGCGCCAAGGGTGGACAGCTGCATGTGCTGGTTAAGGAGGCCAAGCATCTGAGTCCTATTAAGGCTAATGGCACTTGTGATGCTTTTTGTAAGAGGTGAGAAGAAATTAATAGAAGGATTTAGAGCTAGATTTACGAGTAGATACGTAGAGTCGAGTGAACTGAGATTTAGATAGATTCTAGAGGACAAAAAGTGACCCACCGCCTGGATTTTAAATTTTTGTCGTGTATTCAGACTAAATGGGTAGCTTAATAATTGTAATTTAAAATTTAAAAATTTAGAATAGGAGATAAGGAAAAACGGTTTCCACATCCAAACTAGTTTCCAACAAGAACTATACGCAAAGCTTTAAAATATTCGCTAAGACTTCGCTAATGTATATTAAGAGAAATAAATGATGAAGATGTTGCAAAATCTAAAGTAAAATAGGATAGACTAAAGGCTTTTAAATATCATTCCCTTGGACTTTCCTAATATATAAGCCTTAAGTAAAAGAAGGTGCAAAATTTGATGAGAATTTTATGAAAACGGAACACAAGTAATTTAAAAGAAGATATAAGATTTATTTGTTATGATGAGGGTTCAGCCCCCTGTTGACTTCGCATAGTAATCACTATGCCAACTTCGACGTGGATAAGCTAAGTTCCCCGGATAGCGTTTATTTATTCAGTGGTTTTTTTAATTAAAAAAATATCCATATACCAAGTTGATAAGTGGATTTTTGGCCTTTTTCTCCACCTTTCATGAAATCCTTAAGAATATTAAATATTTCCCTCAAAATCCTACTAGTGACTGAGTTAAAGGTTTTTCAAAATGTTTAATCATGATAGTCTCCGTTTGGGAGCGGAGTTATCCAAAATCTTTTTTTTATACTCACAACAACACTTGATGAAAAAATATTCTCTTAATGCACACTTTAAGCGGACATTTCCTTCTCTTTTCACGACTTTCATTATTATAATAATAAAATCCGTCCACTTCCCATTCTTAGTAGCTGAGTTATTTAAAACAGTGAGGAATCTTTTCTTTGTCATAAAAACGTTACACCACAATTTTATTTCCAAAATAATCACCAAAAACAATACTAGATGAAAAAATATCCTTCCCATTCAACCTTTGAGTCGGCATTTTCTTCACATTCGACAACCTCCATAATAATAAATATGTCCCTTAATTCCCCAAAAATTCTTCAAAAACGTTTTAGTAAAATTTCTCTTTCTTGGAAGAGGATTTATCTTTATATATTACCTTAGCTCTCATATACAAATAAAACGAAACTCTATTGAAGCTCTCAATATCTCCCTTAAGTCAGAACAAGCAGTTTTATATACATAAAATTTTCAATCTAAAGAATAATTAGATAATATTAATATCTTTAACATTTAACGACACTATAGTTTAGATCATCTCATTCTCTTCTTTTTTTGAAGCAATTATTTTTTCTATTTCTAATTAAAATCAGTTTATTTTGCGAAATTTTCTAACACAAACTTAGTAGAATCGAAATAAATTTGTTTATGAGTAAAAAATATGTATAAGAAATAGTATTATCTCTACTATCATCTCATCATCTGCTCTTAAGTGACATATATTTCATTCTCCTTATTTATTGAGTAATTTTTTTTTTGTTTCTAATCATAATTAGTATATTTTCCGAAATTTTAAAGAACAATTTTTGTAGAATCAAAATAAATTTGATTTTGAGTACAAAAAATATATGCAATAAATAGTATCATCTTTACAATCATCTCATCATCTGCTCCTAAATTCATCATCTCATTCTGTTTTTTTGAAACTCCAATTTATTTCTTTTACTAATCAAAATGAACTTCTTTTTCGAAATTTTTGTGATTTGTCTTTGTAGAAAGGAAGTAAATTTGCTTCTTAGTGCTTCATCTTTAAAAAATATAAAATGAATAGTGTCAACTTTATTATCATCTCAACAATAAATTAATTTTCTCAACATTTCGTTATTTCGGTTACTTGGAAAACATAAAATAATCTGCTCTTAAATTAAATATAAATTTTGTTGGTGTACTAAGAAAAATCCATCTGTTTAATTTTGTAATTTTTTCAAAGAATTTTAACATACTGACTCTAGATTAAGAATCAGAAAATAACTATTATTAATTATCAAGATTTACGAAACTTATAGTAATTCCTACAAGATCATCTTGTCATCTTTATTATCGTCTCAACAATAAATTCATTTTCTCAACATTTCGTTATTTCGGTTACTTGGAAAATAAAAATTAATCTGCTCTTAAATTAAATATTAACTTTTTTAAAGTACTTAGAAATCCATCTGCTTAATTTTGTCATATTTTCAAAATCGGGAACAGAATCAGAAAGTAACTATTACCAATTATCAAGATTTACGAAACTTATATTAGTTCCTACAAGATCGTGATATTCCAAATTGTGCTCAGATTATAAATTTATAATAATTATAAAGTAGAAACTAATTTTGGGGCATAAAAAAATGTTTATAGCCAAAGTCAGGGTATTCACGTCTATTTTTGTTTTGCAACCTTTTCAAATCTCAGTCTACTAAATACGTATTTTAATCTTCTAGTTATTTATTGCCGGATCGAACGCGCAGCTCCAAGCAGAAAACGCCTGTGGTAAAGCGCACATTGCATCCTACATGGAACTATACATTTGTCTATGAGGATGTCTCGCTAGAAGATTTGTCCGAACGTGCTTTGGAGTTGACTGTGTGGGATCATGATCGCTTGGCCAGCAATGAATTTGTGGGTGGCATACGTTTCTCACTGGGCACAGGTAAGTTCCTAAGCATACACTTTACAATTTGGAAACTAATTTTTTGATTTTGTTACTTGCAGGTAAAAGTTATGGCCGCCAGGTGGAGTGGATGGATGCCACCGGCAAGGAGCTGTCTCTATGGCAAAACATGCTGGATCGTCCCAATTTTTGGGTAGAGGGTAGCCTAGTCCTGCGTTCCACTTTGGATGGCATACGTGCAATGCCATAAACTCAAAACTTAGCAAAGCGTCACAATTTTACAAAATAATTTATTGATTAGCTTCAAAGAAAAAATTGATGTTGCCGTTACAGTTATTGTTCTGGTTATCGTTATCGATAGTTATCGTTAATGTAACCCAATTAACGTTGCAAACAGTTTTGCACTGATTGTATTGATTGTATTTGTATTGTATTGTATTAATTAATTAATTAATGTACTAAATATGTACGTATTTACATTTATGTATTAAGTCCTTGTGTTGTAGCTCAAAAGTTGACGACAATTTAAAGAAAAAAGCATTATTAGCAGCTTAAGCTGAACAAAACAAAAAACAAAACCGAAACTCAAAACAATTTTGAAAGCAAAAAATTAGACATTGTGTTAATTTAACATTAATGACAACCAAGGCATATTAATTAATTGTTTATAAAGGCACCTTTTTGAATTTAGCGCGTTTAATGTTCAAGTTAATAATAGTTATATACCTACACATACACACGCAAACGACATAGCGAAAGTGCAATTAAGTTACGCACACAACAAAACAATTTAGAACGATTTTGAATACTCGAATATGGTCACACTTATTGTGCGCCAAGCAAACTTAGCACACTAAAAAAAAAAACAAAAACAATACGATAAATTATAAAGAAAAGAAAAGCCGAAAAATTGTTATAAAATTTTTTTTAAACACTAAGCGGACATATCAGATGTCAAAACTTAAGTATATAGTACATATATACATATGAGTTATATATGTACGAGATGTTAGCAAAAAGCAGTCACAGCTGCCCAAGCATTAAGCTCAATATAAAAGATATTGTATTTTTTTCAAAAGAAATTGCAATTTGCATTGTGTATGCATTAAACTATATACTAAACCTAAGCAGATACATACAGAAGATATACATAAACTAAGCTGCTAGTGCGTAAATTATATAAAAGCCTACTTAAGTTTATATACAACTAAATTTAACTATCGAAATACAAATAACTTTTTGTAAAAGCAATTTATTTTTTGTTTTCATTATTTTTGGTATTTATTTTTGTTGACTTACAAGAAGCATTATATACTAACTCATTATATACTAACTAGCATTTAAGCAACTGGCATTCTAAAATCTATACATATGTATATGAAAACATTCAAGCATATCGCAAGCTTTGTGCATAAATAAATAATTAATAAAAAAATCAACAGCAAATACCCACCCCAGTAAACCTAGAACCTAAAAATTCCTTTCGGTCTGTTGCCAGCGGATATACAGTCCATAATTCTAAACCTCACTGCTCCAGCTCTTGTTGCTAATTATCTATTTGTTGTTAAACTTTTATATACAACTTAGCGTTTAGAATACTTTATATAAGCATGTGAGGCAGCTCTTAAAACAAAAGTTATAAAAAAAAAGAAGCTAAATGTGTTGTAAAATTAAAAAAAAAATACAAAACGAATCTTATGAATGCTTTTGGTGTAAGTTAATAATAGAGAAAAACAAAAAAAAAAAATAACAGCATACAGTATAATAATGTTGAATGGTACTTAAAAAATTTATAGAAAATGTTTTTTGTAAAAAAAATTGCTGAATCACTCGTTGCCTAAATACCGCTTGTCTTTTATACTCGATGTTTTCGAAAATACAACAAACACACACTCAAACACACACACACACATACATACATATAAATGCGCAAGTTGATATTGCTAAAGTTGATAAAAAAAAACCGATATATGTATATATATATAATAAAAAAAAATATTATATGAAATCAACTATAAAATGATAAAATATCAAACAATAAGCAGCAAATATTGCAAAAAAAAAAAGAAAAAGAAATGGTATTTAGTAACATACTTATGTAATATACAGAAATAATATGAATAGTAGGATGGGTCAAGATTATAAAGTTTGAAAAGTCAAGTACTCTACTAGAAAGGTTATGTTGGGTGCATTTGAAAAAGATACGTTTTTTGGTACCAAGCTAAAAATCGTTAAAAGTCTAGAAGTTTGGTATTTCAAGACTCGTGAATTATTTTATTGCTCATGCGATTGAAGTTGTTTCGCCCATTTTGCGATAAACAAGTTAAACATGACATTTGGGGTGTTCACATTGGTAAAGACAAGGTAAAACTATTACGATTAATGAGGTGTTCAACACTGGCTATAAGACATAAGGCCAAAAATTCATCACTTAGAAAGATAACAATAATATAGAATATGTTACGTGAGAAGAATTCTATTTAAAAGAATAAACTCTTAATTTTTTTAATTTTACCAGTACCATATATATATATATTTCGCAATCTATCAAATAGATAATACCAAAAATAGAACACAAAATATGATCACACTCATAGATTTTATTTTTAAAGTATAAACTATAATGGGTATTTGAATACGCAGTTATACCATATTTTAAAAAAATGTACAAACAAATTTCTAGATCTATGAACCGAATATTTATTAATTACATAACTCGCAATATTTCTACATAATCACCTTCGACTTGAATACATTTTTCGTATCAAATATATGAGTCTACAAAACTCGTCTTTGAAAAGCAAAAACGTGTCTTATATATTTGGAGCCATATATATTGATATATGTTTGTGACTTCATCAACTGAACAAAATGCTATCACTTAATATGAGATACCAAAGAGATTAGGTGACACAAAATATCCGGTCGACACTTTCCAATAGAGCTCTCGTTTTTTGAGCAGAATAGGCGCATTATCATGAAGCGTAAAATGTTTTGGATATCATTATACTGGACGTTTTCGTCTGACGGCTATTTTATGATCATCTACCGAAATTTCGCAATTACGAGCTGTAATGACTAATGTACCAGGTACCATAATTTCTTTTTACAAAAATATGGTCACACTCTTATTGAAAAGCAAAAAAGTTTGGGGTAATTACTCAATACCATATATATTTTGTGATCTTCAACTGAAAATTAATTAAATAATACCAAAAATAGTTTACAAAATATGGTCAAACTATTTTAGGCAAGATTGCCCTAAATTTTATCTAGAGTGTAAGCGTTGGAAGCGAACCGAACCAACTTTCCCCCTTTTCACTAATGAACGGTCATCTACAAATTGTTCTAAACCGATTTTGAACAGAATTCCACATTCCGAAATTTTAATTTTAGAATAGATCACTACTAAAAAATTTTAAAACTTAAAAAAAATATATATTTCTTTTGTTTGATTGGATCGGTCTTATCTTGATCAAATAAAATTACAAAATTAAAATAAAGTTAAAGAATATATTTTTAAAAACAATTTTTTCAATTTAAAGTTTTAATTCTTTTCAAATATTCTTTCTTTAACGAACGGTCATCTAGAAACGATATTGCTCCAAAACGTTCTTGAAATGAATTTCACGTTTCGAAATGTTATTTTAATCATAGATAACTTCTATATTTAAACAAATTTTAAAATGGCTTTTTATTTGTAAAAGAAACTTTTTTAGATGGATTGGATAATTTATTTTTGATCAAATAAAATTCTAAAATTAAAATGAAGTTATACAAATTTTTTAAGTTAAATTTTTTTAATGTAAAGATTCAACTCTTTTCAAATATCTTTCTCAATTGGATGGGATCAATCTTATTTTTGATCAAAGCGGAGAAAAATTTTGAATTTCAATTTAAATGCAAAAATCTATTTTTGGCGGACCCCAAGCTAATTAAATACGATTTTAAATTTAAAATAATTTTTTTAAATGCAATGCGTCTTTTTAATTTAAAGTTTTAGTTTTCTTTAAATAATGTTAATTATTGGATATTATTTTTAATCAAAGCGGAGATAACTTTTGAATTCTTTAAGTAACCTTCCAAAATATTACGCGCCAGATGGGGTCGGAAACACAATGTTTCAATAAGCTTTTACACCAAGCGTTCCAATCTCGGCGCATAATTTTTAAACGGGAAACTAAAATTTTTGTGATAACTTCGCCTCTATACATTTACAGAGCTTCAAAATTAAAAAAAAAATTATTTTTTATGTCAATTGAAAGTTCCCGTTTGAATGCTCCCCATCACGACTTCTGTAGAAGCTGTGGCGATGAAGAGGAGCTAGAGACAGGTGGAACACTTTTTCTGTCACTGCCCAGGACTGGGCAGAAAAAGATTTAGGTTCCTACAGTCATATTTTCTAAACGACCTATCTCAGCTCTCTGAACAGAGTCCAATTTGCCTTTTAAGGATCATTCAGGCAGCCGGATGGCTTCCTCAACCTTCGTAGGGGACCCAACAAGTGGGGAAATGTGGTGAACAGGCTCACTAGCGGTACCACAAAGGGCCTATCCTTGGCCTAAGTGAGTTGGGATGTTGGTCCCAACTGCCGCCCTAACCTAACCTAACCTAAAGTTTTATTTTTTATTGTAAAAATTAATTAGATTATAATTTCTTGTTAAACAGATTGGGCTCATGAAAAATAAATCTGGTCTGAATTTTCCTTTATACAAATTTTAGATAAAAAATCAGAATTTAGGAAAAAAAATCAATTAAAAAAATGAAAATGATGAAGATAATAATTAGATCGGTTCAGATGAGAAGCATAGTTTCATAAAAGTAAAATTTAAACATTTATAAATATTTTGTGCGAAGCGGAGATCACTTTTTAATTTTTAAACGAAAAAAAACAAATTATGCATATAGTTACATTATATTTATATGGATCAGTTCAAGTTTTTGAATGGAAAAATAATTCAAATATCTTTATTTGTTAGCGAGAAATAGTTTGTTCTTGAAAGGTTGTGTTCAGACAAACTCAGTTTTTGATAGATTCAAAGATATTCGGAATTTAGAAAAATAAAAGTTTTAAAAGGTGAACATAGTATATATAAAATAATAAAATATATGTAATAAATACATATAATATGTATAAAATAATAAAATTCACCAAAGCTGAAAATATCGATTTAAAAAATCGCCAAGGTGGCATAGATAATCTAAAGTGCTTAAAAAACTGCTTTAAATACCAAAGTGACACAAGAATATTTCATTAACATTTTAGGGTGAACCAAAGAAAATAAGTATATTTTTAATTGCACCAAACAAACATTTTCTAATAGAGTATGGTTCTTTCAAGCAATTCTTATGCATGGATGCCCAACTTAATATGCAGACTAGTTTTTGAGTTGAGCAACTTATATATTTAGAGACACAGCTAACTGCTGTATCTGGTGAAAGCACTAAA
Source organism: Chymomyza amoena (assembly GCA_037043745.1). Classification (NCBI taxonomy): domain Eukaryota; kingdom Metazoa; phylum Arthropoda; class Insecta; order Diptera; family Drosophilidae; genus Chymomyza; species Chymomyza amoena. The sequence continues at coordinate 340,174 of JBAMAX010002695.1, read as the reverse complement.
ATTCCTAAAAGAAAAAATTAATACATATGTATACTGCTTGTACATATGTAGTTACAATTTGTCTTCAATGTTTCAATGTGTGTGTAGTAGTACTATGATGCATGTATATTTTTCTACTTTGAACTTAGCTAAAAAACTCCTAACTCCACTAAAAACTCTAAACTCTAGAAAAAAACTCAAACCAATCAAACCAAATTGTGTTTTAACAATTTATATCCATTTGGCATTAGGAAACTTAAAGCAAAATTTACTCACATTTACTTACTCTGACATGGTGCTACTTATATACTCGATACTTGTACTTACTTTAGGTACTGGGGGGAGGAAAGACAAAGAAAAAAACAAAAAAAAAGAAAAAAAAATCATGAGAAATCTTTTTACCTTTATACTGTGTGTGTACATTGTGTATTTTGGATTCAACTGAACTATTGTGAACTAGTGTTGATTATACTACTTACCATCTACATACATATAGTGAGCTGCATATACTATACATACATAAATAGCTACTTACTGTTAGTTATATATACATATACTACTATATATATACACAGATATACAAGCAAAGTATTTGTAGTATTAAGCTAAACGTTATAACCGATTTCTAAAGAAACTTTTTTGCGCAAATCGTTGCCAGTTGGAACGCCAATAAGAAAAAATATAAGAAAAATTACAGAAAAAATAAGAAAAAAAACAAATACACACGTTATAAGTAGTTTTATATTAAGAGATTATTCTTGATTGATAGCAATTGCAGTAATTGCCCATAGCATTTAAGTTATAAGCAGTTGTAGTTATATCTTTAGCTATGCTCTCAAGTCTCAACTTATGACAATTGTTTTCGAGTCCAACTTATAACTTAAAACTTGATGCTGCGTTTACACTGGCGCTGCAAATAAGCAACACTAAGACTGTAAAGCAAACGGTCACACTGGTTTATTGTCTTACGTTACTTTTTTAAAATCCGGCAATGCTGTTTTAATTTAAAATAAAATTAATGCCAGTTTTCATTTTTTTTATTTGTTCCGGACGATCTGAATGAGTACTATTTCATCATCAAAATAATATTATAAATAAAAAAAAATAATCACCATGCCTCTTCCAGGGGCGACTTACAAAATAATCAGTCAGGGAATTATATATTATTATTTTTGGTTTTCGAACTAGCATATAATAATTTCCTTAAAGACCAACAAAAAACAGTCGAACTTTCCTATATCGAGTTACGACGAAGGCTAGAAATTCTTTCGATACTTAGACAAAAGTAGGATACCACGCATCCAGGTTGAATGCTCCCCACTACGACTTCTGTAGAAGCTGTGGCGATGAGGAGGAGCTGGAGACGGTGGAACACTTCTTCTGTCACTGCCCTGGACTGGGCAGTAGAAGATTTAGGTTCCTACAGTCACACTTTCTAGACGATTTATCTCAGCTCTCTGAACAGAGTCCAAAATGCCTTTTAAGGTTTATTCAGGCAGCCGGATGGCTTCCTCACCTTTTATAGGGAACCTCTCAAGTGGGGAAGAGTGGTGAATTAGATCATTCTAGCGTTATCGCAACGGGCCTATCATTGGCCTAAGTGAGTTGGGACGTCAGTCCCAACTGCCGCCCTAACCTAACCTAGACATAAGTTTTATTCAGGAGATCAAAAAATAAGTGTATTTAAAGGAAAATTCGTAATGTAAGAACAAAAAAAATGCAGCATATCGGTTCGATATATAGAAAATAGATTTAAAAAAAATTATTTTGAAGAGAATTCATAATATCTATAATAATATCTATTCATAATATCTATATATAAAGTTCGTTGATCGTTATATATTATTTTCCGTACAAATTAGTTTTTATAGAATGCCGAGCTGGCTTAAGCTATGAAACCGAAAAAATAGTTGCTTCAACAAATACTTCCAAAAAACATCGAAATCCGCAAAAACAGTTTCTTTTTTAAATACTTCAAGAATCATCATAGCAATTCGAAATCGCAAAAAATTGTTAAATCGATCGGGACTTTACGACAAACTAAAATAATGAAGGGCAGAAATCCATAAATAAAGCGGATTGAGCTTTTTTAGAATCTGAGGTCCTTCAAAAAAAACATCGTCGAAAAAATGTGTCTAGTTAGACAAGGTAAAAAAAAAACTCCATCATGCAGAATCCTTAGATAGCCTTTAAAAAAAGACATTTTTAAACTTAAAAAAGAGACATTTTGAAGGTTATCTCAGAACTCCCATGAAGTAGAAGTTTTCAAGCTTCAAGAAGATTCTGCCTATAAAAAGAGACATTTTTAAACTTAAAAAAAATACATTTTGAAGGGTCAAAAAACGGCATCAAGCAAGATTCTGAGAAAACCTTAAAAAAGTGACATTTTGAACCTTAAAAAAATAAAATTTTAAAGGTTATTTCAGAGCTCCCATGAGCTCGTTATTTTTAAGCTTCGGATCCGAGTTTCATTCACCCTAAAAATACTTAGTCGATTAAGCTTAGTTGAAAAAATCGTTGATTGCAAATTTTGGGAAAGTTTGGTGGGGTATGTCTAATCACTCCAATATCATTTTTGACCGTTCAAAGATTCTCCATTTTTTTTGATTTTTTTAGTCTCTTCCCAAAAGGTCTAAAAGATTTGTGCAGCAATACGCGTGGAGTTCAATATACCAAGTTGCTTATCATAATATTTCACAAAAGATTTGAATTTTCTGGGGGAAGTTGAAGCTTAAAATTTGACAACTTTTTAAATCGATATAAGCTTTCCATTATAAAGTGCATCGAAATTCAACATAGATTTTATTTCTTAATCAGTCAATAAAAACAGAAATGTTGAAATTTTCGCAAAATCTTCTATTTTCCCTTCATCTACTCTAAGTCCCTTAATCTTGAATACTCCTACCAAATTCTTCTAAAAATATAAATATTTAACAAATTTTGAGATAAGTATTTATTTGCAGTGTATTCCATAGTAGCAAATCTTCCCGACAGTTTGAAATCTTGAATACTCTTAGCCAATTCTACTAAAAATATAAATTACAAAATTTTTGGGAGAAGTAATTATTTGCATGTTATCTCATAGTAGCAAATCTCCTCGACTGTTTGACATCTTGAATGCTCTTACCAATTTCCACTACAAATATAAATAAAAAATATTTGGGTCAAGTAATTATTTGCAGTAGTAACCCATAGTACATATAACCATAGTACTCGACTGTTTGACATTTTAAAATTTATTTTATTTTATTATTGTTTTTCATTTTTAATCCACGCCACTTATACAAAAAAAAAACAACTGTTCATTTTTTTAGTGTAAACGCTTTTACTGCAGCGCTTAGTGACGTCACAATGCAGCACCTTTGTAAGCGCAGCTTATGAAACGATATTTTTTAAGTGCTTGTTATTACCGCATACGCATAAATTGTTAAAACTTTTCCAATTGAAAGCCGATCTGTGATCGTCGACAGTAATACACACATTTATACTTATAAAAATATAATTAAAAAAAAGACAACCTAGCATTTCGATATACTAACTCCAAAAGTACCAAACTATGGTCGTCATTCTCTTTAAAACGATTTTGACTTGAAAATTGATAGATAATTTGCAATGTATGCGCAATCAATAGGCATAGGAAGACGATATTTATTTGTCTTTAGCAAATGGACTCTTACTATTCTATATACCATTTCCATTCACGATCTCTATCTCTTATATACATAGTGTTTTATATATATTAAGGCCACTTATATTTAAGCATGCAATTTTTGCGTTTAGATTTTCCAAGGCAGGGCAATGCAACCTCTACTCTGTAATTTGTAAGACTTTCTCTAGCTCTTAAAATTACTATTAAAAAAAAATTAAGAAAAAAAAATAAAATACTACAAAAAAACTTGACACTTGAAATTGTAGCCAAAAAAAAATGGCCCATATAAGAGTTAAATACAAAAAGTTGACATAACCATTTACATATTAACACATACATACAAACGTATATTTATCGATAAGTACTTACAACAACAATTAATATGTTCACACACCAAAAACAAAAACAAATATAAAAAATAAAAAGTATTTGCAATTTGTAGGTACAGCAAAGAAGCCCACAATAAATACAAAACTTGTGTTAAAATAAATTTTTTGTGAACAAAAAAGAAATCAATCAAATAAAAACAAATTCCACATCTACTGATAACTTTCGGAACTAAACTGCTTTTTTCTTTTAAATCTAGTTAAACTTCTCTTTTTGTTCGATTTCTATTTCGTTCTACTAAATTCAGTTCTTCTTTAGATTCATCCTCATCATCAGCATCCTTGGGCCTTAAGCATTCGAATGTAAGTATGGCGTCACCTTTACCAAAGGCTTCACCATCCTCCAGCGTTATGGGAAGTTGTCTGAAAGAAATTCGTAAAAATTGTGGTTAAAATTTATTAGTTTGTGAGATAACCTAAGGAATTTATATAATCATATTGAAGATAAGTCGACATTAGATTGCGCTTACCGCTTATAAGCCAAATAATCGGATGTATGGGAATGACAATAAAAGTATAGTCCCATAAAAGATTATTATCATCATTTGGCACTCGGCAAAAAATATTCTTTTAAAATTGTAATAAAAAGTATCTAGGACAATTTCTTACATTTATAATATTAGTACGCCATCATATTAGTCCAGATAGCTTATCTGTTTATAATCCGAATAAACGGTTTTATGAAAATGCCAATATAAAAATTAAAATTCGAGATAATAAATTTTGTAACAATTTTTGGTAACAGAATTAGGTTAGTTTGCTGGATATTCAGATAATTTTTTAGATAAAATGAGCAAGCCGACTCTAGTACGAATAATCGGATATACAGAAATGACAATGTCAAGAGTAGAACTTTTAATAATTCCTCCGATTTTAAAATATCTTTACATTTAAGAGCCTAATCGGCATCCGATTTTGAAATGTCTTGACATTAACAACTATTATCATCAACATATAAAATTTAGTATAAAAAATTCTTTTAAAATTGTTGGTTACAGAAATAGGCTAGTTTACTATATATTCAGATAATTTATCAGATAAAATGAGCAAGTCGACTATAGTGCGAATAATGGGATATACAGGAATGACAATGCCAAAAGTATAACTTTTATTAATTTTTCGAATTTTAAAATATCAAATTCGAATATTTAAGATCCTTCTCGTCGAAAATTGCCATTGAGCAAAATCGTTATGTGAAAATTTTTGAAAACAGCTTGTTAGTTTGCAAGATATTTAGATAATTAAACTTCAGATTAACCGAGATAAGATGGGCAAGCCGAAGAATTGGATGTACGGGAATGGAAGTTTTAAAAATTGTACTCTTAGATTATTTTTTTTAGTTTTGAAAGTTCTTTTCATTTAACATGTAATCGTCGATAATCGACAAATAAGAATTATGTTGAAAATTTGTTTAGCGCAATTAGTTGGTTATCCAGATATTTAAACAGTTGTTAGGACACAGATTAATAACAATAATGTGCAATATTAAAAGTATAACTTTCTTAATATTTGGCAGATGCTCAAGGTTCTAGTTTTAGTATGAATAATCGGTTATAGGCAATGTTTTGCCAATTTTTTCCCAATTGTCCAGAGATTTATTAGGACGCAGATTAGTAAAATGATGTGCAATGTTAAAAGTATAATCTTCTTACTATTTGTTAGTTGTCCAAGGTTCTAGTTCGGTTGTAGCATGAATAACCGGTTATAGGCAAGGTTTAGTAAATTTTTCCCAATTTTTTAATGCCATGGCTTGTAAAATCCAAATTATTATCTTAACTTATCTGGTACACTTATCGAAGCAGAGAATTTATCGAGTCTAGGAAACTAGTAAAAATAAATAACCATCCTGACGCCGTTAAACGTTTAATAAAAATATCTTTGAACGTGGATTTCTTCCGGAAATGTCGCCCTTTTCCCCTCATCAAAGTACTGATCATAGGATCGAAAACTGGAATTTCGCACATTTTTTTAAAATGGTTCCAAATTTTTCAAAGATTCTGGATACACTTAGAAATGTGTCAAAGGCTAAGATTCTGAAGCCTGAACAAAAACTCCAACGTTTTGTACAATTAAACTAATTTTCCTATTTTATTTCAAATCATATTTTGCCCAAGAAAAATTTCTATATATTTCAAGACTGTAGGTTCCTGTTTTCTTCAAACAGTTTTTATTAGAGAAGTCCAATGCGCCACCCAGGGATAAATTAATCAGCAAAGCAGATAGAAAAATTTCTCAAAAAAGTTTATCGATAAGTTAGAAAAAGTTTCAAGTGGAACGATCTTTCATTTATTTGTGAAGTTATAGAGATTCCCAAGCTTCGCCCAGGGATAAATTATTCAGCATAGCAGACAGCAAAATTTTTCAAAAAAGTATGTCGATGAACGATAATTTTTTTAAAGTAAGAAAAAGTCATGAGTGGGAAGATCTTTCATTAATTTGTAAAGTTATAGAGAGTCCTGCAAAGCTCCGCCCAGGGATAAATAAGTCAGCAAAGCAGACAGACAAATTTTTCAAAAATAGCACATCTATAAACGATAATTTTTTGGAAGTTAAAAAAAGTCACAAGTGGGCCGATCTTTCAATAATTCGTAAAGTCATGACAGATCGCCTCACTAATAACTTTTTCTACAAGGTCGCAAGTTGGGTATCCGTACTACTTAATGCAATCAGTCTGTTAAATATTAAATTCTTAACATGGTAACGGAATAAGTAAGATTCGTGTAGAGTTTAGTAATCGTAACTACAAATGATCCTACTACTGTAGACTGAGTGGGATTGCCATTTAAAATATTTATGCGTCGAATGAAATTACAACGAAAGGTGTGCCTACAGGGCAATCGAACGAGTAATACTGTATGCTACGGATTTTAAAGTGTGACTAAGTCCATACGCGTAAAAAAGTTTTGTTTTGGAATCCGAATGTCAAAGTTGTCCGAAACTTGAACATAAGACGCATTTTGTGGCGAAATTTCATAGCTACTAACTCTTTTGAGTCTTCGAGAAGAAGGTAATGCAGACTAACGAATCGGACTTCATCAAATTCCTTTATCGTCCGGATCACCTTTCATACAAATGATATTTTTTGTACCCAGAATATGCCCGCACCTCGTCAAAAACTTACTTGTTAACCGTCTCCGGCAGCATCAGCGTCAGTAGTGCATCAATCAGCAGCACCACGGTGAGTATAAGCGAAGGTGCCGCTGGAAACTTGGTGCCCAAATGTATAATATATGGCGATAGAAACGATGCTGCAGAGCCGGAAACATGTGCTGCAGCCAATCCTCTAGAGCGCACACAAGTTGGTAACAATTCTGATGAAAACTGCGATCCACCCGTATAGCACATGGAGACACCAAAGCGCATTGGTAAAGAAACCGCCAGAAGTAGCACAAAATTCTGTGCAGGATCGTAAAAGGAGAGTATGGCCGCCATGACACAGGATAGCAAACCAGTAAGCAGCATGGAGAATAGCGCCGTCGCCTTACGACCCAGTGTCCTCTGCAGCAGTCCTTGACTTATGCTAGCCGGTGGTATGGTCAGAGCAAACAAGGAGAACACCACAAACGGAGACAGTCCCAAGCCCTCCACGTTGCGTGTGATTGTGTTGAAGGACAGCGACTGCAGCATGCTGAAGAAGTCAAGTTACAATGTTCTTAAAATTGAGAAGGGTTTGGATGCTTACAATGTGAGCATGACGGTGCAGGCGGTTCTGCGCAAGCGCGGCGTGCGTAACATATGGAAGAGGCGGACATTCTGTTGTCGCTCCATGTAGAGTTTTTCCATGCAGTGATTTTGAAAGGCGTCAAAGTCGTCGTCGGAGACTACACGGCCATTAAAATGCGCTATGTACTTGAGCCTTTGGACAGCGCCATCGATATCATTGCGTGTGATGAGCCACTGGGCGCTCTCCTGCACTACCAGGTAAAAGAGCGCCACACAGAGTGACGTCATAGCGGCGCACATTAGATAGATACGCCAGTTCCCCAGCAGCACAGGCAGCCAGGAAGCGGACTGTGCGCCCAGGAAAAAACAAAAGCCCAGCGTCGCATTAAAAGCCAGATTACGCATCTTGGGTGAAATATATTCCAGCACTAAGAGAGTACACAAAGTAGCTACCATTTGTACCTCAGCTTATCAAAGTTGTTTATTTACTTACTCACCCAAAATAAACATCAAATAGAAATTTGCATCCGCAGCTAAACCAGATATAAAGCGGCAGATAGCAAAGTGCACCAGATTGGAGGCATATGTAGTGGTAAAGTCACCTACAAAACCGCATAGATTGGCCATAATTAGCGCAGGCACACGACCAAGTCTGTCGCCCAGCGCGCCAAAGGTCAAGGTGCCCAAGAGTGAGCCCACAAAGAACAAAGACTGCCCTATGCGTGCCTTGAAAGCATTATCACAGACCCAGTTCAGCTGTGAAATAAAAAAAGCACTTAAGATATTATATCTAGTTGTAACTTGTTGTTGTTGTTGCGTACCTCCGCGTTCATGCTACGAAATCCAAAGTCATATTTGTAGATCCAACGATCACAGCTAGCGCTGCTCACGGTGACATTCTCGCCCACTATGGACTCCAGCCGCGTGCAGGAGGCAAGTCTGCCAAATGGTCTATAGATTTCGGCTATCTCTGCGTAGCTACGATTTTCCAGCTGCTCATGATAGCACCAATGAGCCGGCACAAAGCTTATCACATTCTGCGAGTAGTAGTGTACCGTGCTCGTAACTCCTATATAGCCCAGCATGCCCAGAATAAGATACTGATAGGCGCCAGCATCTCCGCATTTTTGCAAAATTTTATCAAATTCCATGAGCAGACGAGATGTCCGTCGTGTGTGCGCTTCCAAAGTTACCTCTATGATGACTGACACAAAAACGCTGAACCGAGTGATGAATGTTGTGCCCAGCTGAGATATGTTTACTTTAGCTTATCACCATGGCATGGCTGTCGACACAAACTATAAAATAATTTGTGTTTTAATACACTGTAGCTGGTAGACTATGGGGTAAGTCGATTTTTAGAAGATAATATATCTTAAAAGTTTTCAAAGTAGAGTCTAATTTCTATGCTGAAGATCTAGAGCTCCCTATCGGTTGCGCTCACAGACACAAGAGATCATTCATAAGCTACATGACGTTCCTGAGGGATGGGGAGTTGGTCTGTGTCACTAGGGAAGGAGGGGGTCTACTTTGACGAGAATTAGCGTCACGAAATTTATGTATAATCCTCAAGTTGAAGGTATACTTAACTAAATTATGAAATATCGTTAGGCTGGCACTGAGTCCACATTCTACAAATTTTATTTATTGTATTTTATGTTATTGTATATAAAATAAAAAACATTAATTTCAGAAAATACTTTTTTATTTTTAACACAAAAAGATTCCCCTAAGCTAAGTTTTTAACCTTGCTTTAATAATAGTAATAAAACTGATGAAAGAATTCAAATACTAGAGCACTCGGTTTATTCAAAATCGTTATATTAAATGTAATTTAGTAAAAGTCCAAAAAACCAGCAGACATTCCGACTAGAGGATACGCTTACAAAAATATATTTTTTTTGCACTCTTAAGGGTTACAAGACCCACGATTCGATAAAATCTCATGCCCTCAACATTTTATCCATAAGCCACACACAGAGCCAGATTCAAGTATGTGTCGACGTGGCCACAGCCCAGTGGAAAATGACGAGAAATTAAATTAATGCCAAATCGATTTCTTATACTATGAAAAAAGATCCAACTACACTATACACTTTCTATTTTAATTTATTATTTATAAAGTATATCTTAGTACTCGGGAGAATTATACAAAAAAGGATTCCTCGTAACATAAGTGAAGAATTAGATCATTAAGATTCAAGACCAGATTCAAGCAGGGGCCGGTGAAGCCACAACCAAGGGGCTCATGATGCAAAAGTTTGGTTACTCTTAAATTAATAAAAAATCAAAGTCGCTCAGATATGAGGGAAGATCGCCTTGTGCTCCTGATTCTTTTTTGTCTTAATTGGGGTGCACTCCGTGAATTTGGGATCAACGAAGTCTAATATTACGAAAAGAATAGGTAAAAAATTAGCATTAAATTTAACATTCGGATAGTCGTGATAGGAAAACCTTATTTTTCCCGTACTTTGACCCACCTCTTGCTCTGGCGACTATTACCCTTGGGTACAAGAAATACGCGAATCGAGGACTTTTTTTTTTTCAAAAAGTATAAATAAAAGAACGTATATTTCTTTTACATTTCATAAGCCTAGCCCCACTTTCCGTAAGAATGACTAACCCAAAGAGTAAGAACTAGAGGTAGTGCGCAGTGGTGTAGATCAGCACTATAAAAGGATTTTCGATAATTTCGCCCTAAAGAGGCAATTGCGGGTTAGGGTTATGTAGGGAAATCTTCAAGAAATACATTTTCATAGGTTTGGATAATTCGGCACCAGCTTCTACCAACTAATAATGGCGTGATAGTATAGCAAATGAAGAGTTTCATCTGGAAAATAATACTTAGTGGATGAAATTTTCGAAGATCGTTAGATATCTTTTTCTAAGTCTAAAACAGATTTTTCCAAACCGTACCAACATATATTGCCACTTCCCCTACCCACAAATACGAAAACTCGGTTTAAGACTTAGAACATGGTCCCTAACAATCCCTGAAGAACGCTGCCCTTACTTTAAAGCTGAAAGAAACAAGGACAGATTTAAGAACCTCGCCGAAAGTGTGTAGAACTAAGAGGGCGAAGCAGGCGAGGTCTTCACACCCTAGTGTAAAAATACAAAAAGTGTTTATTTTATCATTATCAATACACGAGTCGTTCAGATATGCCACTAACCACCTTGGTAAGTACTTATTGTACATCGTAAAAGATGATGGCCAAGGCTGCAAAGAGGAAATCCGGCCCTGGCCCCTCAATTACATATTCTTTGAATCACGACCGTATAACAACAAAGTAATTCAGCAATTACGGCAACAGATAATACTATAAATCTATTCGAAATTTTGTTTATAAATAACTAAAGGTCCACGGATGTTCCTGCGTGCCAATGATCGATCAATTCGATCCATTTACGTTAATCAATGTAACTAAAAAAAATAAATTTTTCAGCCGATGATTTTTAAATTCGAATTTTATACTTTTTTAAAGGCTTTATAAATCTTCAGCGTGACTAAGTACTTGCAGAGTAATCTATAAACACATAGTTACCTTTGGCTCAAGAGCCTGCTGTAAATCTTGCCGTACTGTGTAAAAAGAGGGTGGTATTTTTATCGTCAGGGCCCGGATTTTCTTTCTACGGTCCTGGTTCCATGATTGATTACAGAGTATTCCCATAGTCAGCGTTTTTCATTCAAAACACCGCGCTATATTTTATTTATTGTTTTATTGTGATTGTATGTGTGGCGCGGAACAATATCTAGAATGTCTAGTGTACTATATGGTCTCACCAGCGTCGTCAACTTAACTAATGCGGCGTCATATTTGATTAATAAAAAAAAAACACGAAAACATGCTCTTTATCTCACACGACCTATCTACCTCGCTCTCTCTCTCTATCTCTCTTAAATTAAATTAGGAACTTTGTTCGCTCATGAGCTTTTGTTGGCCGTCCAGACGTTGCGTGGGTGCATCATCTTCAATACAATTCCGCTTTCCGGCACGCAGATTCTGCAGAAAGTCAAACATGCGCTCGCCCTTACCAAACTCTTCACCGTCTTCCAAAGATATGGGCAGCTTTTTATTCCGCGTATCGGGCAGTAATAGGCACACATAGGCGCCGGTAAAGAAGAGCAAACCCAATATCAGAGGAGGCCCTTCGCGTATGTACAGCGATAAATGTAAGATATATGGTGAAAGAAATGAGGCGGCTGCACCGGCAAAGTGAGCTGCAGCCAGACCACGGGAACGTACGCTGGTTGGAATAAGCTCCGTGGTGAACTGCAAGCCGGCTCCATAGCAGACAGAGATGCCAAAACGAGTGCAGAGTGTTAGGGTGACCAGCAGGATAACGCTGGGACTTGCACTCTGCGTCATTACTATACCCGAAGAGGTGGCAAAAAGTCCAGTAATAACCATAGCACTGACTACTGTAGCCTTGCGTCCGAGACGATTAATAACTTGTCCCTGCAAAATTCCGGATGGGGGTAGAGTCAGAGCATTCAGCGTGAACATGACAAAAGGTGAAATGCCCAGACCCTCCACATTGCGAGCAATGGTATTATAACAGGAGGTGTTGATCATGCTGGAAAAAATGAGTTTGAGCTGGATGAACTATCAAAAGTACTTCCACCGACTTACAAAATGATGACCAACTTAAGCGTAGTGCTGCGCATGTGCGGAGTCCTCAGCATATCCAACAGATTGTCCTCCTTATGCAGGTCATCATCAGATTTGGCATTGTAGTTATCCAAACAATAGCTGCGAAATTCATCGAAATCTCGTTGTTGCACACGACGTCCATTAAATTTGGCCACTCTTTTGAGACGCAGGATGGCGCCGTCAATATCATTACGCGTGACCAGCCATTGAGCGCTCTCCTGCACCAGAAAGTAGTACAGCGAGATCAAAAGCATGGGCACTGAGGAGCAGGCCAAAAATGTACGCCAATGTCCTACGGCCACTGCCAACCAAGATGCGCTTATAAGGCCCACAGCGAAGAACGCGGCTGAAGCGACGCTTAGACCCAGATTACGCAGCTTAGGCGAAACATATTCAACAGCTATAAAAAAACCAAATTAATACTAAATATGCTACCTCAAGATTAACTAATGGATACTACCTACATAGTATATACATCAAATAAGAATTGGCATCAGCAGCCAGGCCAGATACATAACGACTTATGGAAAAAGAAGTCAGACTTGTGGTAAAAATGGTAGAAAAGTCTCCCACAAAGCCGCAACAATTGGCCAAAATCAAGGCCTTAATGCGTCCAATTTTGTCGCCCAACATGCCAAAGATAACCGTGCCACACATGGAGCCCACAAAGAACAGAGACTGACCCACGCGAGCCTTGTAAGCTGAGTCGCAAACCCAATTAAGCTGAAACGAAAAAGTTTGTTAGCCTAAGCAATAAAAATAAATAAAGCTCTGGTCACACTAAAAATTACACTAGCTTACATAGTTGGTTGCAGAGGCAGCTAAGGAATTGGGAAACTGAACAGTGTAAAACACAATTTTCTGATTTCTTTTCACTTAATAAAAAACTCATCCCAAGACCTTGGCAGCCGTTTTAAAACCTAGACTGTCTCATATAAGATCCTTCGAAATCACGACGAGTTGAAATGTATGTAGTAATCTGGAAATCGTAAAAATGCTGTTCATAAGTCCATCGGCCAAAAAACATTCGACAAGCAGAAAAATCTGATGCGATAAAAATAAAATTTGTGAGCTGTACAAAAAATGTTCGATACTGTTGGAAAAAATAAACACATCCCAAAATTTTAGCTTTCCCCTTAAATGTCTAGATTGTCTCACATAAGATCCTTTGAAATCTATTAATTTGGGTAAAAAGTCATAAAAAATCTCTAAACACAAAAATCTGTAGATATAAAAATAAGATTTATCAGGCTTACAAACTTTACGCTATTTTCAGAAAAAAAAAATTAAAAATAAAAAAACTTAAATCTGTTTATAAAAACCTAAACTATCTTATATAAGATCCTTCCAATTATCAACACTTTGGAAACTGGCAATTAGGAAATCGAAAAAGTTCGTTCCAGTTATGTAATTAAGCCATATTTGAACAATTCAGTAGTTAACAGCGAAATGTATCCTAAATATGTTCAACTTGTTTCCGAAATAAAATGGAATGCTTAAACCAAAAATGCAGTCAAAAAATTTGGTCATGGATTAAACTTTACGAGCCATAAAAAAAAACTAAATGAACATTTTTTTTTAAGTTCCAAATAGATTTTTTTGGAAAACTTTGCTAAAATTGAGGAAAATCTCATACGAACTCATAAACAGTGTCCAAAGCGATTCCATCGGTACAGCCACATGACGGTGAACCTTATTAGTGGAATATTTTTTTAATTTCGGCAGGAACGGATGCGGGAATTCGTCATAGTGGAAGTTTTTCACTTCGAAGTGTATATATATAAGAAATGGCAATACGGACACGAAATTTGAGTCATTCAAATTCTCGGCTCTATCTCTGCTTCAGTTCATAAGAAAATCAATGCCTTTGTTTTCGAATTAATCCTTACTTTTTTTAAAGATGATAAATTTGTTCTTGAGTAGTTGCAGTATGTCCAAGTTCTTTTTGTGTTTGTTACGATTTTTTTCCAAACATATTTTCACTCCCGTATCCTGGAACACTTTCGCCCTGCCACTTCCCCACCAAAATGACTGTTTTTTTATTTTTTAAATCACAAATAGCTCTATGCTCTTTGTTACCAGATGATAATGAGGTTTTAAATCTAACAATTTCAGCACAAGCTCCTGATGGAGCCCTCTTTAGTTAAACGGTGGAAATTTATTACAGGACGCCTAAACATCATTCGAAATCTTTAGTTCCTGTTCTATCCTTGAAGTCATCCATTCTAACTCGGAGTAAAGCTCGTAAATTCAATTCACAAACAATTTGACACGACATTTTTTTCACTTAAGAGCTTACTAACTTTATTAAAAACTTTTTTGCTTAGTGTGACCATCACAATGGCTCACTGCATCCAAATGGGAAACTTTTTAGTCTCAGCCCTTCTCAAAACTCACTTCAGTATTCATGCCATGAAAGTCGAAATCATATTTATAAATCCAACGTTCGCAGGGCTTCGTACTCGTTGTTATATTATTACCATCAATGCTCTCCAAACGCGTACAAGAAGGATTTTTAAATTTAGAATAAATGGCCTCAATTTCGTCCAGACTACGATTCTCCAGCTGTTCATGGTAACACCAATAATCCGTGGTAAAGCTTATGACATTCTGCGAAATGCTATGTATGGATGTGACAAACATCACAAAACCAAATAGTCCTAGCAGCAGATATTGGTAACGACCGTTGTTACCACATTTTATAAGAATTTTATCGAAATCCATAACGTTGTTTTTAGGCGAAACTTTAGATTGTGACTGATGCAGTGCTTCTGATGAATCTGTCTGATATTAAATTTATTTTTTAAATATTGATATTTTTTTTGTTATCATGTTAATTGCTGTGAACCGGTTTCACACCAATTGTTTAATTTGGGGGTGATGGCCATAAATTGAAATTTTCTATAAAAATTGGATGATGCGTTAGGCCCAGTTCAGTTTCTTTTTGCGACCCAGTTTTAGATGAGTAAACGAAAAGCTTTGTAGAATACCAAAATAAATAAACAAATATGCAATAAAACGTGTTACGTTTGAGCCAAGTTGATAATAAGTTTATTGGCTAAAAATAAAAATTGGCGGCGTCAAATTTAAATAGAATTCATGGAAGCAAAACGCATTGGGGTTTTTCGCTTACAACTCGGTTTTGGTTTGGTTTTGATTGTTTAAAAGCTTATCTGCTGCCTCGATATTTTGTGCTTCGGATTGGGGCTTCTTACGGAAAACTTGTAGAAAATCCAACATGCCTTCATCTTCACCAAACTTCTCTCCCTCAGCCAAGGATATGGGCAACTTTTTCTTATATGTATCGGGCAGTAGCAGCGCTACATATGTGCCGCCAAAAAATAGGAGTCCCAGAATTAAGGAAGGTGCTGCACGAAAGTACAAGCGGGAGTGTTGTATGTACGGCGAAAGAAATGAGGAAGCGCCACCAGAAAGGTGCACTACGGAAAGACCACGGGAACGTACGCTGGTCGGTATAAGCTCTGTGGAAAAGAGTATGCCGCCACCATAACAAACTGATAAAACAAACCTGGCGACCAACGTCAAGGTCACCAACAATGCTGTGCTGGCATTTGGACTCTGTGTCAGGATAAGACCAACCACCAAGACAATCAAACCATTGGTCAACAAGGCACCAACCAGAGTAGCCTTGCGTCCTATACGCTGTAGCAGATATTGCAACAGTATTCCAGAAGGTGGCAAAGTCAGCGAAAACAGTGTAAACATGATGAATGGAGATAATCCCAATCCCTCGACACTGCGTGCAATTACATTGAAGCATAGTGTGAGTATCATGCTGGAATAAAGAAATCGGAAGTTACTATATATCTAATTACTATGTAAGTCTGACACTTACAACATGACCACCAACTTAATCAGGGTGATACGCATATGTGGCGTCTTCAGCAGATCTAGAAACTTTGCCTGCTGCTGTTTTGCCGTCTGACTGTTTTCTTTATACTTAACATTACAGTAACTCCGAAAAGCTTCAAAATCCTGCTCTGTGACGTCACGCTTATTAAATTTAGCCACTCTCTTTAATCTCTTAATGGCACCATCAATATCGTTGCGGGACACCAGCCACTGAGCACTCTCCTGCACCAAGAAGTAGAAGGTAGCTACCAGCAACAATGGCAAAGAGGTGCAGGTCAAAAAAATACGCCAGTGACCCACTAAAAGTGCTAATCCGGATGCGGCTAGGGTACCCAGACAGGAAAATGTCGGCGTAACCGCATTAAGGCGTCCATTTCGTAGTGTGGGTGAAACGTATTCCAGTACTGTAAGTAAGATGAAATGTTAGTGGCTTCGCTCTGGATTTCCTTAGAAAGGTTTTCTTCTGCATTGAAAGCACCTTAAAAAATAACAGCAACGTCGGAATAGAGGTAAGGTCGAGGATCACTCTTTTAGTCTTGGCAGACGATCAAGAAGCGTAGACCACTCTTTTAACGATATAAAGGATTCCTACAACATTGGAATCTCTGTCAAAAAACAGCGATATCGGAATAGGAGTGAGCCGAGGATTACTCTTGGCTAATTCAGACTTGGCGGACAATTAAGAAGCGTGGAACACTCCTTTGACGATATAAAGGTTTTGTCCTACCGTCAATTAAGAAGCATGAAACAATCTTTTGATGATATCCTAGTCTTACATTGGAACCACTGTCGAAAAAGAAAACAACAATATCGTTACAGATGAACCAGCTCTTTCGGATGGAGCATTTTTCCTCTATTAGGTTTGCGCCTAAGATTTTGTGTGTCCTGCAACGTAGTGTCTACCGGTTGCACATAACCAGTTGTTCCACTATTCAATTTGTGCTCAAAGAACAAGGAACACAGCAAGGGGTAGACCTAGTATTTGCCAGAAAGATTCTGTCCTGCCTGTATATTTGATATTGTGCAGTACGAGTTTAAGATGAGCATGGAGAGATGCCTTGTTCCAGACGAAGCTAGTCATTATCAAGAAGAACCCAAAACCACTTACCTAGTATATAGGCCTGTACAACGTTGCCATTCACAGCTAGGCCTGATACGAAACGGCTTATGGAAAATCCCAGCAGACTTTGTGTAAAGATTGTGGAAAAGTCGCCCAAAAAACCACAGCCATTGGCCAGAATCATGGCAATGACGCGACCCAATTTATCGCCCAGCAGTCCGAATAGGGCAATGCCACACATGGAACCCACAAAAAACAGGGACTGACCCACACGTGCCTTATAAGCCGAGTCGCAAACCCAATTCAGCTAAAGAGAACAACTCACATTAGCATCCATATTTGATAACTAAAGATAAGAACTTACTTCCGTATTCATGCTATGGAATCCAAAATTATTCTTATAAAACCAACGTCCACAACTTTTGGTACTGACTGTTACATTGTTGCCAATGACACTCTCCAATCTCGTACAAGAAGGTTGCTCAAACTGCGCATAAATGGACTCAATCTCTGTGTAACTGCGGTTCTCCAGATGTTCGTGATAGCACCAATGATCGGGCACAAAACTTATAAAGTCCTGGGAGAAGAACTGCATTGTGGTAACAAACACAACGTAGCCGTAGAGACCCATAAGCAGATATTGGTAGCGATATTTGTCGCCACATTTGGCCAAAATTTCCTCATAGTCCATGGTGGACTATTTGATTAAGTTCATTGGAGACGGAAATTAGACTGTTCTGTGGCATAGAAGACAACGCACTGTTTTTTTGAGACAGTTTAAAAAACGTCTAAACATTGCTCTTCTTAATCCGCAAACTTTTATGTACTCTTATCATAACTTTTTAGAGAAGCATGATTTAATTATTTAGTGAACAAGATTAAAATAATATACACTCGACGACTAGGGTGCTTAGGAAGGGTATATTTAGTTTAGTACACAAGTTTACAACAGCCTAAGCCATCGAAGAAGGGTTTCCCAAGTACAGGTAGCGTTTTCTTAGAAGGGACTTCACAAAATAAAGGGCGTTATTTTACAAACCAAAACGTGCAAATCGTTTAACGAAATGAGACAAATCGCGCAAAATAAAGATAACTGGAAGACTTTTGTTGCATCCTTAAGTTCCTAAAGGAGTATAAAATTGATAATATTAATAATATTGGAAAGAAAATTTTATAAAATTATTCTTGAAATATTTAATAGATTTTGGTCATGTTGCAACGGCTATTTCGCCAATAACTCTTCGAATGCTAATTTGTAGGTCTTCAATAGTCTCTGCCTTATCGACGTAGATAAGTGTCAATAATTTTCTCTGGATGTAATAGTGTTAGGACAAATGCTTGTGGATTATCCTCGCTCCAAAAGCGATAGTGCTTATTTACGTACCCATTTGACCAAAAATGGGCTTCTTCGAAGGACAACATTTGGAATAAGTTTGACGAACGGAACCATTATTTTGATAAAAAATTTCAACAATTTTTAAGTCTTCAACAAGTGTTAGTCATAAAAATCAGATAAAGCAGTGTTGCCATATCAAAATTGTGAACGTCTAAAAAAGCACTTTGTATATGTCAAATCTTGTATTCCATAATACCATTTGCAACTTTTTGGCTATGCTTCCTCTTTGTTAGCCTTTCAATCAAAATCTGAATCCTTTTCTAGAGTTTTGTGTTTCGGCATAGAATACGAGATATGTCGCTAAGTCGCTCTGCCTTAGTCTTCGTTATTATCGATCAGAAATGTCCCCTGAAGGAATTTTTATATAGTTGTTACCACTTAAATTTAATTTCAGCTAGAGTTACAAATCATCGGAAAGAATGAAATTTTTTTGACATTATGGAGATTTCTGACATATGAATACCAAACTTAATCAAGTGTTAATAAAGAATAGTAGAGAATACTTCTAGTTGAAGAGTATAAAGACGTCGTTATGTTTGGCAAGAAATTTTCGCACGTGTCTTCAAAAGTTTTATATGTTGGCTTGTTATGACTTTTATCTGAAGATTATAAACATATGCTATTTTGGTTTTAATCCTAGTTTATTTATAGGTACCTACACCTACTGAAGATAAAGTTGGGAGCATGCTTTATATGAAATGTACAATAGAAATTATACGCAATCAATTGTATTAATGAATTTAATATGCATAAGTAAGCAAAAGAAGGCGTGGAAGAAGAATAAATAAAGGAAGCAGTTGAAGTCTCGCTTGGATTGATTCCAGATGAGACGTTAGTACTCATAAAACCTATCTGTTGCCTTATGCTCGAACTTTTAGTGGACAGACGAAGTGGCTATATTCCAGGATTTATTTAACGTGACCGCTACATCGTACGAAAGGATGATAGCTCTCTGATCTTTCTTTTAGATCTCTAGAGATTGGGATATCATTTGTATACAGATAGTATAAAAACAGAGCAATGACGGTTACCTGTGGCACATCAGTTCTCGGTAATCTTTTCGTGTAAGGGGCTTAATTTTCTCCTTTTCTTCATGAAATGGGAGGAGCTTTCTGCTCAGACAGAACATCTGCGTATAAAAGAATTATACTTCTCTGATGTTTCTATCAGATCTCTAGTTATCGTATACAGATGGCAAAGAAACGGAGCAGGGACGTTTCCCTGTGGCACTCCAACTCTTATTAGTCTTTTCGCGGCAAGGGCTTCAACTAGGTTGAAAACTTCTGTCAAACACTGGGAGACATCAATGAAAATTCAGTTTCAGTATTATCATCAAACCCCTATAATATTTAGTTTAAGATTGTATGAATCTCTCCTGTGCTACGTTCTTCCATGTCTAACCTTTTCCAACATCATTCCAAACTTGAGAAAGTGCGGAAAGCATTGGAAGAAAAATAAATTTTTTGAGTTTTATTTATTTATTTATTAGCAATCAGTTTGCTTAAAACTAGGGCAACAAAATGTTTTATTTTTTAAATTTTTCTATTTTTCTATTGAAAATTGTCTTGAAAGCAGCTGATAATAACAGGCAAACAGAAATGCGTAAAATTCAGAAACAAACTTTAAATTAGCAACTGAAAGTATGCTACAAAAATTTGACATTTTGAAAATATTTTTCAAAAACTGTTGCATACTTTTAGTGACATTTTTAGATACATTTTTGTTCTGCAGCAGCTTGCTTATCATTTCTGTTCGCCTGGTAGCTGAAATCCGTTCAGACACAAAATTTATTGAAAATCGATTGCAATTTTTTTTTTGCCAAATAACCAGAAAATTTATATGCATTTGAGTAACGGTTTTAGGCTGTTGTTCATTAGATTTTCAACAACAAAATAGATCGTTTCGATGATTCCTCCATGCTGAATATTTGACATATTTTTAGAGCTTAAAAACAAAAACAGCATTTGTTTAAGGTAATTGATTTCATTTTATTTTTATAATAAATTATTGTAATTTACAACTTTAGATTGTATATTTGATTTTTGTTATTTGTTACATTTTTTAGGAACCAGGAGACGCAAATACAAATATTTATTCATAAAATTAAAAAAATTTGTTTTGTTAAAGGTATGTACATATGTATGTGCAGATCCAGCCGGATTCGGAATTAGTTGAAGAAGCCAACACCAGTTCAGAAATAAAAAAAACTATTATGGCGCTGCTATTCCGTAAAATGCCTCTTTGGTGACTCATTACATTTAAAAACCTGAAATCAATGTTTCACATAAACTGCAGTTAAATAATACTCCACTGTGCATATTTATTTTCGCCTTAAATAGCCTTAATCGTTAAAAACATATATACTATAAAATATGATTCTTACGCAAAACCTATATGATCTCCTAAGATGAACTTTCTTAGATCAATTGCATTTTAATTAGTTAAACTTAATTAAATATCATTCTTTATACTTATATCTCTTAAAAGTTTATCTGCTTCTTCACTTGGTTTGCTGGTAAGTTCCACATCGGTATTTAAATCCGCTTTAGAGCTTTTCTTCTTAGTAAAAATTTGTAAGAAGTCAAACATGCGCTCTCCTTTGCCGAACTCTTCACCCTCAGCCACGGATATGGGCAATCTTTTGTTATATGTATCGGGCAGCAGCAGAGCTACATATGTGCAGCTGCAGAATAGCAGACCCAGTATTATAGAAGGTGCTGCACGAAAGTACAAACGGAAATGCTGTATATAAGGCGAGAGGAATGACGAAGCTCCTCCTGCCACATGTATAGCCGACAATCCACGGGAGCGCACGCTTGTGGGTATAAGCTCCGTGGAATAGAGCATGGTGGCACCATAGCTTATGGAAACGCCAAGTCGTGTGCCCAACGTTAAAGCCACCAAGACAGCAGTGCTGGGTATAACACTCTGTGTCATGATCAGACCCACGCCCACTACAATAACTGTATTAATCAGCGTGGATCCCACTAATGTAGCTTTGCGTCCTATACGCTGTTGTAGCAGACCCTGCAATATGCCCGACGGCGGCAGGGTCAACGAATTCAGCGTGAACATGATGAACGGAGATATGCCCAATCCCTCGACGCCACGTGCAACTATATTGTAGCACAAGGTGATGATCATGCTGTGTACATGTAAGAAACATTTGGGGTCAATGGGCTAGATGAGTAAACTACGTGGTGTACTTACAAAATCAAGACCAGCTTCAGTGAGGTACTGCGCATGTGTGGCGTCTTCAACATGTCCAAGAGCTTGGCTTGCTTCTTCATCACCTCTTGTGACTTGTAATCCTCATAATTAACTTTGCAGTAGCTGCGAAAAGCATCAAAGTCTTTTTCACTGACCTCCCGTCTATTGATTTTGGCTACCCTTTTTAATCTCTTGATGGCTCCATCAATATCGTTGCGGGATACCAGCCACTGTGCGCTCTCCTGCACCAAAAAGTAGAAAGTGGTAACCAATAGCAATGGCAAAGACGTGCAGGCTAAGAATTTGCGCCAATGTCCAACTAAGACAGCCAGGCCAGAACCAGTCATAAGACCCATGCAGTAGAAGATGCCCATGACGACGTTGAGGCTACCATTGCGTAGTGAGGGGGAGACGTATTCCAGCACTGTAAAGAGAAGGGTTATTATATACAAACCAATTGAAATAAACATAACATATGCTCTACTTGGCTGTACTCCAAGCTGTATCCAAAAGGATGGAGTTCAACAAGATTGAAATGCTTCGAATTTTTTTCATTCTTCTAAGAAATTATTTAAGCTTCTTAAGAAACTAAACTGCTTCGGAGTGTGGCCGGATTCCTCTACTTATATCAATCTCTGAGTTCCATATACTTCCCCGAGATTAATGCAAGATTTATTTATGCACAACCCGTTATCAACAGCTATTTATACGCCTATAAATACTTAAGCACATACTCACCTAGTATATACATCAGAAAAGAGTTGGCATCCGTAGCCAGACCGGAGACAAAGCGACTTATGGAAAAGGCAGTCAAACTATTTGTAAATATGGTCGAAAAGTCGCCCAAAAATCCACACCAGTTGGCCAAAATACAACCTCGAATACGTCCAATTCTATCACCAAGCAATCCAAATATAATCGTACCACACATGGAGCCCAAAAAGAACAGGGACTGACCCACACGCGCCTTATACGCCGAGTCGCAAACCCAATTCAGCTAAGATAAGCAAAACACTCAAATTAACATGAAACACTTGATCATAAAAGATTATAAAGTTACCTCGGTATTCATGCTATGGAATCCAAAATCATATTTATAAATCCAACGTTCGCAACTCTTACTACTAACTGTTACATTGTAGCCATCGATTGCATCCAATCGGGTACAAGCTGGTCGCTCGAACTGCTTATAGATGGCCTCAATCTCAGCAAAGCTGCGGTTTTCCAGCTGCTCATGATAACACCAATGATCCGGCACAAAACTAATAAAGTCTTGTGAAAAGAAATGCATAGAGGTTACGAACAACACAAAGCCGTATAGCCCCATGAGCAGGTATTGGTAACGATGCTTATCCCCGCATTTCGCCAAAATTTCTTCATAGTCCATGCTCCACGGAATGAGATTCAATAATAATTGGACGCGATCGTTGGCCTGCTCTCTGCCATTGCCGGCTACACACTAATTTGGATTGGCTTGGTTTGTTATCAGTTTAGAATGCTTGATTTTTTGTAGTATTTGTAGAGTGTGGCGTTTCCTTGGCCTTATCATAACTATGGAGTAATATATTTGATTTGATTATTGTATAAATTATACTCTATGCATAATGCGTGAGTGGGAAGGCATATTGCATATTTGGTATGTTATGTTGCGGGCAAATGGTTATCGATAGCTTTAAATACATCTGGTTTAAGTTTTAATACGGCATTCGCACAATAGAGGGCGCCACCAAGTACAACAGCTATAGCGCTTCCGTTGAATAAAAGACGTAACTAAGCTGCTGCTTTCTATAGCAGTCGTTGCAATTATAATATTTAAAATTAAAAAAAAAATGTTAATTTCTCCTTAAAATTTAAAATTAACTGGTCTTTTGAATTAAAAATTTAAATTGTGGAATAATATTATAGTTCAATATCAAAATTTATTTAAAAAATTAGAAATTTATTTTATTTTTAAGGTGCATACAATATGGCTTACACTTCAAAACCTTTCTTCTTCTTTGTTTAAATTTTGTTTTTATTTTAAATCAATAAGAAAATAAATTGTGTAATAAATTTTTTTTTCAGTTTATAGAACATTAAATTCATAAATAATTGTAAAATAAAATTTACTTTATTTTTAAAAAACATATTTTATACCTAAAACTTATATGTCCCAAAATAACCAATTTTAAGCAGGGACCGTAATGCTTATAATATTTAAAAAAAGATTATGAAATGATTTTTATTTTTGATTTTTTTATTCAAATCAAATTTTAACTCTTATTTTTAACATAAAAATCAAAAATAAAAATTACTGGCCAAGTTTTATTTTAAAATTTTAAATAAGAGTCACTCTGAAATTTTTGTAATAAAAATTAAAAATAATAATTATTGAACAATTTTTATTTAAAATTGAAAATAAGAGTTACTCTACAATTTTTAAAATAAAAATCAAAAATAAAAGTTATGACATAATTTTTATTTTAAAAATTGAAAATAAAAATTGAATTTAAACATCAACCAATTTTTATGTTAAAAATAAGAGTTAAAATTTGATTTTTGATATAAATTAAAAATAAAAATTTATCCCTATTTCGTAAGGTCCTTAAAAAAAATTATATATTGCTGTATGGACTTTCATATAAACCACTTTTTTAGCTTTGATTTTTTCATAACCATAACTCTTATTTGCGATCCCTAATTTTAAGCATACCCAAAAAAAAAATTATTTCAAATATATCTTTAACAGAGGCAGGTATTCAGATAGTTTATTTTTATGATCTTTAATATTACAATATCTTTCCATCGTTACCAAATTTTTGAATGATCTGATCTTACTTCAAACGATGTTCTAATTGAAGTTTAAAAATAATAATTTAAAGATTTCAAATATCTTTTAAGCCAAGGTACATGTAAAAATAGTGGACTTGTATGATATTTACTTTGATATATTTTCATCGCAAACTTATTTTTTTAAAGGGTCGACGTTCTGAGATGCATTTATAATATTTTCTTAACCACGATGTCCATAGTACATTCTATGTGTTCATTATTTTGATGTACAAAAATTTGTATGCGCACCTTGGTTTAAACGATGTTTAAATTTGAGTTTTATTGAAAATACAAAATATTAAAATTTACAAATAAATTTTATTTTAAATTTTTTTATTTAAAAATTCAGAAATATTTTTAAAATAAGTGTTACTTCCAATTTGCTTAATAAAAAATTTATATTTAGCTTTTATTTCAAAATTGTTATTTTGAAATCTGAAAAAAAGACAAATCTACCAATGATCCACAGGCAGCAGTTTTTACAGAGATCGCAATTTGGTACTGGTATTTTAGGGAATAAAAACAAATTTAACTTAACTTATTATTTTTTTTTTAATTTAAATTTATTGTATATGATATATGGCATACATTCATCTAAAATACCTTTAATAAAGTTTCTTGCTAATTTTGAATATTTTCAACATGATAAGTTAAAAATAAACATTTAAGACGAAAGTAGTCTTTTATTTGTCTCCGTCAATTTTCTAAATTTTTTTTTTTTTTTGGCTTTAAGATTTTTTATTCTGGGCTGTAGTTTTAAAAATAATAGTTTTCTAAATTTAAAATAAGTTAGACATGGCTTACTATTTTTATAGTTAATCTATATATTCCAAGTATACACTATGTTTATATAAATACATTTAATTCGAGAGTGTTAGAAAAATCAAGAGTTCGCCTTAGAAATAAATTCGGCCTATTTTTTATTATATAAACAAGAGCTGATTGTATTGGGAGCAATTAGAAGTAGCCACAAAGTAGCAGTTTCAAGTGGAACTGTGCCCAGCAATTTTTAGTGTGCCCAGCACATATTTTATTCGCTCATTAAGAGTGATTTATTTATTTATTTTTTGTGTAGTTAATTTCTAAGTGTAATTTGTGTATACAAAATATTTAGTATTATTCATTCCGTCATCATTACTCAATTGTTATACTTTGTTTACAAATATTTTGTAATTGATTTTCAGTATATAAACAATCTTTGGTATTCACTCAGTAGAGTATACATTGTTGTCTAGTAATCTCTACAAAAAGGCTTACTTAACTAATCTATATTCTTATCGCTCACAACTCCAACCCATGCATGGATGCACTCAAAAGAGATCAGTTCGCAACCATCGCATTTGTTATCATTTTCGCTCATTTTGTAGTTAATTGCATTTGCACTCCAATCTCTTTGTACTTTGCTATTTTTACCAGCAATCTCAACTTTAATTAATATTAATTAATTTTACCCTTTACCCTCAAGAGGTCAAGAGTAATATTGTTTTTTGCAGCAATAGGCAATAATTTTTTTGTGCGTCAATGATCAGCATGAACTTAATTGTTCGTATGAGCTGGATCACGAAGTTCACAGTCGTTTATCTCATGATATTTATTTACCATATGGGAGAAAGTCTGCAAAGTGAAGAAGGTGTATACCCAATAATTTTTTTATACTCAACCAATTTAAAATTGCTCACTGATCCCAAATCAAATTTTCTTTGGTAGCAACTGAAAAATTAAAATAGGTTCATAAAATTTGTAAGACAATCTTCCTATAATTGCAATAAGAATACATTGGGAAAGATCGGTCAGTTCGGAACATAATATCATAAAGCTGTCATAGCAACTAACGCTCAAAAATAATCTTTAAAATCTAAATTTTTGAAATAAAACTTTTTAGGCAGTATTGTCGAATTTTTGATTAATTAGAAAAAATGTTTTTATTTTTAAGCTGTAGTAATCAAACTTGCCAGTTTCTATATGTATAAATTATGAAAGTTCCAGCTTTATTTTCCAACTTTCGAAAAAAATATTTGGCAGCAAAAACTTACACATATGGTGAGTTCGAAGTTAGGTTATGTTTTTGAAAGCCTTTTCCAAGTTGCTAACATAAAATAAACAAATATATCTAGGAAGTACAAATTGGACATATTTAACCTATATTGTTGACAAAAATTTCAGAACGATTAATCTAATTACATAGCTGTCAGTTTGTTTTTAAGGTAGGCTAGTTTTTAATTTAACAAACAAATAAAAAGATGTCTATGCTGACAAAAAAATAAATTTACGTTAGAGAAATGGGGTTTGCTCGGAACATTCCACAATTTTAAAAGCTGCAATTCAGGACTTCCAACCGCTAGAATTCATGTAAGCAAAATTAATTACATAAATTTCGATGTGGCTTTGATTTCAGAAACGCTGTCTAAAGACATTCCATAATCTCAAAAATTTAGAGGAAGCTGCCCAAAGAATATGAAATAAATCGTACAATTTTTTTGGAGTGGAAAAAGTTGAGACAATTCCACATAACATTTGTATTCAAAAGTTCTTAAATTTTTAAGTTTCTAGCTCTAGTAGTCGCCGGGATCCAGGTGTTTAAATGGATCGA
Source organism: Chymomyza amoena (assembly GCA_037043745.1). Lineage (NCBI taxonomy): Eukaryota > Metazoa > Arthropoda > Insecta > Diptera > Drosophilidae > Chymomyza > Chymomyza amoena. Next base: position 312,902 of record JBAMAX010002695.1, on the reverse strand, counting down.
TAGAGCTACGAATGAACGAACAGACATACGTAAGCGTTGTGCTCGAACGAGCACATTAGTATTACCCTATACTCAATAAGGATTGAGTATAGGGTAAAATTAAGTTGTATTACAATCTGAAAATACTTTCGAAAAACCCCAATTTGTATTGCATTTTCGATTTAGGAATCCATTTATTATCAAAACTATATCAAATTATTGGTAATACAATTTAAACATATTCTTTTCTATCAGAAACTATAAATTTCGTCTAAGATAACATTTTGCGTATAGAGTATCTCCTCGTCCATACCACGTCAAAAACAGCTCTCTAACTAGTTTCTTTATTTTTACATCGTCATTTTGATAAGCTGGATTTGGCTTGATTGTGGCATACTAAACTAAGTATTTTATAAGCATAGATCATAGATCTTATCGGAGCAAACTAGTCTAGCGCGATTTCTAACAGCTATCGCCTTTAACTTGCTCTTTGACGGTAATCTGCTTTTGGTATCGGTTTGTGTTTACGTATTTTGTTTATTAGCCCCCGTATATAAAGAGAGTCTAGAAGTGTATATTAAACACAAAATATTGAATATTAGTTCCCGTATATAAAGAGAGTCTAAAAGTGTGTATAAAACAAAACAGAAATTTTTTTGAGTGTGTGGTATAAATTATTTTATTACAACTACGTCATGATTCATTGCACTCTTCGATTGTGCCAGCCTTTAACTCCACTTCCGCTTCGGTCTTCGTGCTTTGATTTTTTTTCATATTATGCAGAAAATCAAACATTCGCTCTCCTCTTCCAAACTCCTCGCCCTCCGCCACAGATGTGGGCAGTTTCTTTTTATGCGTATCCGGCAAGAGTAGACACACATATGCACCACAGAGGAACAATAGGCCCAGTATTATAGACGGTGCTGCGCGAAAATAGTTTCCCATTAGCAATATATAGGGCGATAAAAACGAGGAAGCGGCTCCAACCACATGAGTCACGGCTACACCTTGTCCACGCACGCTGGTCGGTACGAGTTCCGTGGAGAACTGCAAGCTAGCTCCATCGGCTATGGAAATGCCAAAGCGTGTGGCTAACGTTAAACCCACCAGCAGTATAATGTTTTGATTTTGGCCCTGGGATAGAATAATGCCCGCACAGGTGGTGAATAAGCCCGTGATAATAATCCAACTGACAGCTGTAGCCTTGCGTCCTATAAGATCCTGCAGCGCACCTTGTAGATAGCCCGATGGGGGTAGGGTCAATGCGTTCAGTGAAAACATGATGAAAGGGCGATATGCCCAGGCCCTCGACATTACGTGAAATGGTATTGTAGCAGGGTGTGATGATTATGCTGGAAGTTAAAAAAAAAAGTTGAGGTTTTAATATAGAGGTTATTTTTGGATGCTTGTCAGCGCTTTGAGATTGCATTAGTATAAATTTTTTGACTTTTTTAGGTACGGTGAAGTGCGAGGTTAAATTTTTATTATAAAATATTTGGGGAATAGTATTTTCAATGTCCCTACCTATAAAACTAATTTATATTTTAAGGGGACCTACAAAATAGGAACGTCGGTGTTCTGCATGTGATCCTGGTCTATTAAATATTTTGAGCTTATTTTATTTTAGGCTGACCCATATTATTTGTATAGGAGGCCACCGATGGTATGGCAAATTTCGGATCATCTTTAAATTTTCCAGACGCTTTATGTAGGTAAAAGAAAATCTTTTTATTTAAAATCGATAGATTTCGCTAAAATCGCCACCCTATGTATTGTCTATAAGATGGTACCCTTCTTCCAATTTCACCAAAACGAGTTTCCTAAGTGATTTTCATTACAAAAAAAGAATCAAATATGAAGAAATATCGACAACAAAAAATGTGAAATTAAGAGCACGTAAAAGCGAAAGCAAACAAAATTTATTTGTTTTCGATTTCCGAAGCCCGTGACAAGTAGTCAAGAAATATACCAAAAAAGAGTGTATAGGTACATAAATTTTATTTCGGCACTTCTACTCAGCTGATTTTGTGCGTTTAAATAAACCGAAATTTTTGAACTATACTTTGTATTCTATTAAGTGGATACAAATTTTCTTACGCAATTTATTTCTAAGTGCTCTGAATTCAAGATAAGAATTTATATGAAATATAATATGATTCTCTTTTAGGATTCCCCTAGCCCGTTCATCTATTTGCCTGCTTAGTAGTTAAACAGTTTATAAAACTCTCTTAAGAGGTTTCAATAATAGAACCATTTCTTTTGCCAATTGACCATGCATTTTTCACATCCAACTCCGTTGAGCATGCTGCCGAACCAAGTGGACTTTTAACATAAAAGTTCGTATCACTTAGATACTGGTTTCCATACGGGACTACACTCATGTTTAAAATTTCTATTTGCAAATAGTTCGAGTAAAGTGGGGAACTTTTATAGGTCACAAGCCTAAAGAAGATCTGGTGAGTTCCACCTAATAAATAACTACATAATAAGAGGACGCCTCTGACCTGAGGAACAGACGCCTTTTGCAGCAGCTCGTTCCGAGGCAGGCGCTGCAAGACTTTGAGGGACCTTTAAATCGATTATGCCAAAGTAGCCCCCCGAAGCTCCCTCTTTCGTTAGCCCTAACCGTACCTCCCATGCGGGTTGTTTGCCTCTTCGTCTGTTGCTTAGGTTAGCAGGATGTACAACTGTGAGGTAAAACTAGGGATTGAGGCATTAGATTGCTGATAACAGGTACCTAGGAATTGAGGCATTAGATTGCTCATAGAAGCTGCTTTTAAATTTCCTTCCCCATTAAAGCTTCTCTCCAATCTCCGACCAAGCGCTTAATCCCATCCATGTTCACAAAACCTGTATCTTACAATATAAGCAACAATTTGAAGCAAATGTTGCGCATGCGCGGAGTTTTCAGCATATCAAAGAGCTTATCCTTCTCCTTGTCCGTTTTTTGCTTTTCCTGGCTATAGTTTCGCCGACAAAAGTCCCGAAAAGCCTCATAGTCCTGCTCAGCTACCATACGTCCATTAATTTTGGCTACACGTTTTAAACGCTTAATGGCGCCATCTACATCGTTGCGGGTGACCAACCACTCGGCACTCTCCTGTACCGAAATATTGAACAGCGTCACCAGCAATATGGGCACCGAGGAACAGGCCAGAAAAATGCGCCAATGACCGACTAGTACCGCCAGGCCACATGCTCCAATTAAGCCCACGCAATAAAAAAGACCCGTAACTGTATTGACGCCCACATTACGTAGAGAGGGTGAAACATATTCAACGACTGTAGAGAATGGAATTAATCAGAACGTAATCACCATTTAATTATAAGAAGTAGCTACTTACTCAGTACATACATAACGTAACCATTGGCAGTGGATGCGAGACCAGAAACAAAACGACATATGGCAAATGTGGCGAGGCTTTGTGTAAATATAGTTGAGAAATCACCCAAAAATCCACACCAATTCGATAATATGATTACTTTAAGGCGTCCAATTCTATCGGCTAGGAAACCAAATGTTAGAGTGCCAAACATGGAGCCCACAAAGAATAGGGATTGACCCACACGCGGTTTGTAAGCCGAGTCGCAGACCCAATTGAGCTGTTTGAAAAAAAATACTGAGATGTTTAGTAAATAAGTTCAGCAAAAATAAGTAAGTTTGATAAGACGGTGTCATTTCGAATCAAACCTAAAGAAACTTACATAATCTATTTCCCTAATTAAAACAAAATTTTTGTTTTTTTAAATATATTCCTTTGCTACCATCTTCGTAAGAATTTCAAATGACAACAGTATAGAAGTTCTTTCTCCTAGAGTAAGTTTTAGTTCCATTATAAAGCATTCAATAAAAATATTATTAAAAACCTTCAGAAAACTATTTTTTAGTATTTCGTTCTCTTTGTAATTTTTTTAGCCAACTTGTATTTTGCCAAAAAATTTAAAAATTCCCAAATCCTCTAAAATGAAGCATTGATAGAGTTAAATTAGGACTTCTTTAAAAAGGGTTCAAATTTCCTAATGTTATATCAAATGTTTTTATACCCTGTACCGTATGGTCCAAGGGTATATTAAGTTTGTGCAACCGAAAATGTATGTAACATATGAAGGAGACGTCGGAGACATCCCAAAAGTTACCTAAAATATGATCAAGGTGAATAGAGAAGTCGATATACCCATGTCCGTCTGTCCGTCTGTCCGTCTGTCCGTCTGTTCGTCCGTCTGTCCGTCCGTGTGAACGCCTAGATCTCAGAGTTGGTAAGAGCTAGAGTTACCAAACTTTCACATTAGATCCCATATTATTCCATAGGAGGCAAGTTTATTTTATTTTTTTGATATCGGGGTTAAATTATATAGCTCCCATAGGGGTGTTTGAGACGACCTCGACAAAAAAAATAAGTTTTAGATGAATAATTCGTTTGTTTATAAAGATATCGTAACCAAATTTGGTATTCGAAAGTTTTTTATAGTTCCCAATCACTGTACCAAATTTGATCGAAATCGGTTGACTATATCATATAGCTCCCATAGGACCGATCGGCCTAAATAACTTTTTTAAAGAAAAATTCGCTATATTTCGTTTTTTAATTAAGATATCGTAACCAGATTTGGCGTTTGGAAATTTTTTAGACCACTTAAGCAATGTGCCAAATTTGAACAAAATCGGTTGACTATATCATATAGCTCCCATAGGTCCGATCTTCCAAAAAATCGATTTTTTAACAAAATTTGTTGTGTTTCGTTTGTTTGTTAAGATATTGGGACCAAATTTGACATTCGTGAGTATTTTATAGTTCCTAAGCACTGTACTAAATTTAATCCAAATCGTTTGACTAGATCATATAGCTCCCATAGGACCAATCGGTCCAAAAACACGTTTTTTATACAAAATTCGATGTGTTTTGTTTGTTTGTAAAGATATTTAAAATAAATTTGGCATTCATATCTTTTTTAAGGTATTTAGGCACTGTGTCAAATTTTATTGAAATCGGTTGACTATATTATATAGCTCCCATAGGAACGATCAGTCAAAAAAAAAATGTTTGCTTAAAAATTCTTCTGTTTTTGGTTTTTTGTGCAGAAATCAGCCTTTATTACAAGCTAGTGGTACAGGGTATCCTAAAGTCGTCCGCGCCCGACTTTACGTCCGCCATTTTTTTTTTTGGAATTTAGCTGAATTTTGCTTAGAGCTTTTACTTTCTTTGTTGAATTTTTAAAAGATAAGAACTTAAGGAGTAAATCTTGCAGTGCTTCAAATTAATCGTTAACTAGCTTTCGTCCTCCCAACTTATCGATGGCGATAAGGCCCACCTACTAAACTATTAAGCTTACTTATCGAAAAAAGATTTTAGAAAGTAATCGATCGACTTTCTAAATATTTTTTTCGATGTACTTTTTTTAATATATAATTTCCAATTAATAATTTCCCTCTTTTATTTAATAAACACCTAATTCTGTTATTACACGGTTGATACGTTCCAGAAAAAAGCCGTTTAAAAAAATATAAACTAAATTTTAAAGCAGCTTTAAAATAACTTGGAAAATAGAATTCTCTAACTAAATTTTAATAAAAATATATTTATTTATGAAAGTGTTTATGCAAAGTTTCAATTAAATAGCTTTATTTCATCGAGCTGAGTCCAATAAAATTCTGTAAAATTTGTTTTCCTAGTTATTTAAAAAAACCGTGTATAAAAAGACTGCTTAAAACCAGAATTGGGTGTCTACACCTCAGAGTTTTTCATACCATGTGCATAGGGTATATTAAAATGCGTCTTATATTCCAGTTCTTCCCAATCATTTAGATTTTATATTGTACCCCCTTTTTGCCATTAGATTTTCCGAGTTAGGAGGGCTTTTTTAATCAACAAAATTTAAGCTCACTACAAACCTCCGTAATTTGAAAATTTATCCGTGGAATTTTTTAATATTGGTAAAGATTATACCAAAAAAAAAAAAAAATCTGTAGGTCCTAATGAAGCTGTAGTAACAAAAAATTCGTCAGTTAACTCTCGTCTTGGCAATAATACATTATATAAAATCTATTCACTATTGAAGATTCCCTTTCTTTCTTTAAAATCTTAAAATCTATTCAAAAAATTAGGAATTATAAATTAGCGAAAATACAGTATACAGGAGAGCCCGGATGTGCCGACTATAAGCATTCCCCGAGGGTCGGTTTGGGAACCGCACGAAGTCCTCATTTTTTCAATAGTTCCAATTTTCAAATTGGCTAACATTGTATCCTATTTCAATAGGCAATTAAAATTCTTTGGTAAGAGGAAGAAACGGCCCGATTTCGACCAGGTATGAAGTTGTTTAAGGGGCCCCGCTTTGCACTTACTTTACTCTCAACGGCTCTGTTTTTGTTACAATGCTACCTTGAATTTTTACAAGTTTTCATAATTCAGAACTATTATTATTAAATGTATTTAGCTAACTTATAATTCAAATTACAAGCTTGCTTAATGCGTGAGGGAGCACTGGCTACTAAGGCCTTCAGCTCCGAGAAGGTGGTTAGGTTATATGGTATGGTAATTATAATTCATAGCTAATAAATAGAAAAAGCTTCAGAATATTTTCAAAACGTAATTTATAATAGCTCTGACATTATTTGCTTATTTACATTTTTCCCCCTATTGTGTAGGAAAAAATATTCGTTAATATTTACAAAAGAAAGAAGACGGTAAATTTGCTTGCCGCCATTCTTTAGTGTGACCATGCTTTGTTCTAATCGCAATTTTATTGTGTACTTATAGTAAATCATTAGATAATCCAAATTTTAACACTGCTTATGTAGGAAAACTGAAAGCCTATTAGGCCTACAAGAAAAAGCATAAATACCTAAATAGATTTGGAATGTCTAACATTATAAGAAACACCTTAAATGAAATCGAAACCCACTTAAAGTTTATGAACTTAAGTAACAACAAAAGGGTGATCGAAAAATGGATTTTGCACACCGATTTACAAACTACGTGCCTTTTCACTTTTTACCCTTAATGGCGCATATTTTCCAAAACTCTTACCTCTGTGTTCATGCTTCGATATCCAAAATCGTAATTATAAATCCAACGATCACAGCGTTTATTGCTAACTGTCACATTGTTGCCCTCAATGGTATCCAAACGTGTACAAGAAGGATTCTCGAACTGCGCATAGATGGCCTCTATTTCGACAAAACTACGATTCTCCAACTGCTCATGGTAACACCAATGATCCGGCACAAAACTTATAACATTCTGCGAAAAGTAATGCATGGATATGACCAGCATTAAAAATCCATAATGAGCCAGCAAGATGTACTGATACCGCTGGTTATTGCCGCACTTGGCCAAAATATTCTCAAAGTCCATGGTTTGAGAATAGTAAAACTGTTTGCAAAACATAACAAAATATTTTAGTTTGTGGTACAAAAATGTTTGTAGAAAGTTTAGTTCAGGCCGCGAACCGGTTTGCACCTAAACATTTTATTCGAAAGCGTTCTATTGGCCTCGAGCGGCAGTTGGCAACTGATCGGAAGTGCAATGTTGCGCCCACATAACATATGGCAAGCAGACAGACGGTTTTAATTGAGAGAGCGCAAAATGAGAGAGTAATTTGAGCGCTCTCATTAAACGCCAAATGCTCAGTAGCCACTTAAGCGTTATCTGCATGTGAGGTAATTATTTCACGCAAAACATTAATGGGCGTTCAGCACGTTTTGCGTCAGGCAGACGAGGGTGGTCTATTTTGTTTCGGGAACAGGGCTGCCAAGAACTGCAAAAAAAAAGGTGATTAAGGGGTAGCACTTGTGTGGAGCATAGTTTTTTAAGTATATTTTTGGAAATTTGTTTTTCATAACAAACTTTATTTTATATTCAAAATCCAAAAAGGGTGGCTATATTATACACATTTTGCTACAAAAATTAATTTTTTCTCAGTAATAAAAAATAAAATGGCGCCTGTAGGGAGCTACGAGTACTGAACTAATTTTCGAAAAGGCACCCAAGGAAACAGCTTTTTGACGACACCATTGATGTGAACAATAAAAACGGTTTCCTCATAATCTATTGGACCAAAAGCAAGTAAACCAGTGGGGTTATCAGAAATATTAATTTTTAAGAAAAAATGCTTTGATTCAGTAAAATATTTTTCAAATAATCATGAAAAATGAGTCTAGAAAGTTTTAACTTTTTTAATACTTTGAGAAAATTCTACGTAACCTACTAGTAAATGATTTTTTTTAAATTATGTTGAAATTTTAAACCTACAGGATAAAAATTAACTGAGTTATGAGTTATGTGAAGCTATTCGATAAAAGCGTTTGAAGTACTAAAACTGAGCGGGGTGCTATATGCCCGATTATAAGACGAGATATATTTTTTTTCCTGAAAAACCCCTACGGGACGTCTTTTTATAAAAAACATCGGTTTTCTGATTTTTTCTACACAGGCATTACAACTTAAGGATCCAAAAAGTATACAACAATTTTTGAGCTATCGGACGGACATTTTTTGAAGTTGAAATTATCACGAATTTGTTTTATTTTCATGCGAGTTGTCTTATTTCGAAATTACGTCCATTTAAAGTTGAGACAAAAATTTGGTCCAATTTGTAGTGATTGTGATTACGATTATTTTTGCTTCGAAAACTCTCATTTAGAAGTTATCGCAATAACTTACCCATTGAATGTTAGAAAGGTAAAATTTTTCGGATTTGAAGTGATCGCGAATTTGGCTTATTTTTGGGAAAAGTCGATTTTGACAGACAAAATATTTGATCCGATTTGCAGCAATCGTGACTAATATTATTTTTATTATCGTCTCATTGGAGGTTATGGCCATTTAAAGTTAAGATGTTAAACTTTTTCGAAGTTGAAGTCATAACGAATTTGGATTATTTTTAAGCTTGTTGTTTTATTTGAAAATTACGTCCATTTAAATTTGAGTGCATTTTGTAGTGATCGTGATTTCGATTTTTTTTGCTTCGAAAACTCTTATTTGGAGGTTATCGCTATAACTTACCCATTGAATGTTGGAAATGCAACATTTTTCGGAATTGAAGTGATCACGAATTTGGTTTATTTTCGCGGTAAGTCGTATTTTTTAAAAACAAAAAATTTGGTGCAATTTCCAGCGATCGTGATTTCAATTGAATGATGAAAATTGCTAAGATAAAATTTTTCAGAGTTGACGTGATCATTATAACTTCTCAGCTGCAAGAATTAACTTAATTAGTCATACCTTGTTCCCTGCTTTAATATTATTTTATGTAAACTTATGATTATGATATTTATATTATTATAAAAATTATTTTATTGTGACTAATACTTTTTTTACCATTTTTTTAAAAATGTTTTTATTATTATTGTATATTTTTAAGCATGTTATTGAACAGTTTTATTTAGAAATTGTTTTAGGCCCTTCTAAATCTAAATATAGTACAAGCCTAGATATCTTTCAGACTCTAAATAAAAACATATCAAACTTCGAGGTCTAATTTTTCAAACAATTCGAGGTTATTAATTTCTATAAAAGTTAATCGATTAACCTATGTCGTTTTTATCCTCATTCCAATTCTGAGTTTTATGGAGCGATTTGCACAGAAGGGATAGAGCCAATGAAGTGAGAAAAAGTTAGTCCCAAAAGAAATTTCTGATTTGAATTGCCAGATAGCTTGCGAAATCCATAATTATGGTTTAAATAAAAGGAAAACTCTTTGAAAATTTTCAGAAAAATGTATAAACATTCATCAATAGTTCATAAATTTTTTTTTTGAGAATGAAAAACTTTTCGATTGGAGATTTTCCAATATTTCACCTTCCAATTGCCAGGCTAAATTGCTTAAAAAAGAATAAGTAAAACTCATAAATATGTTGTCGTCTTAGATAGGAGAATTTCTAAAACACTTAATCTCATTAATCGATCAATTAAATACCCGTAGAGTCCAGACTTAGCAACGAATTATGAATTAAATTGGTGAGCTAAAATAGCCTGTTTTGATTTTTTTTAAGGATTTTTATATTTTTGTAAAATTTGCATTTATGATGTTTTTCAATCCTACGCCTGACGATCGTACGGTCCTAGTCAGGCACTATTTGTCGGTCCAAGTCTTACCATCCTTTTTCGTCCTTATAAGAGGTCTTTTTATAATTTTCATAGTGATAGATCGACAGCCAATAAAATTTTACGCAGATACCTGGGAGCCTAAGTCTCTATGTTAGGTAAAAATATATTGATTATTATTTACAGATAGTACAGTTTACAAAACTATATCTAACTCTGGCTAAAAAATATATTAAATTAACGTCGAAAAATTAAAAATGTCTGGCCAGACCCGTTTGTCAGGAGGGTTAAATTGTTGAATTCAAAAAAAGGAAGAAGAAAATTCCGTTTCGATTTGGTTTTCTATTCCCTAAATATATAAACAAAGCTACCCTCGTATAAACTTTCATCTTAAATTGGAAAAAAGAGATTAAATGACTTGGAAATTGTAATATTTTTTTTTCATCTTATTTTTAGCGATTTAAGTTTTCTATTTGCTGTATTTTGAATTTTTTAAATTTAAAAACAAATTAATTCATTTACGACTCAAATCCTCGAATATGTATGAAGCTACGCTCTTAAAAACTTACATCTTAAATTTAATTTAAAAAAAGAAATAAAAACACTTTTAATTTTTGAATTTTTTTCTATATAGTTTTATTTTTTTTGTGTGATTTTTTTTTCGATTTTTCGATATATATGATTTCTTCAATTACAATTGCCATTTAAATGAATAGATGCCTACATTTTGTTGCCTTTAAATATTTTTGCATTATATTAATTATAAATGTTTTAATATATGTAGATTTTTTTTTTAAATTTTCATTTGTGTGTGTATTGTTTCTCGTATTACTTTTTATAAATGTAGTAAACGCAATTTGATAACATGATGATAACTCTTAGTTGTAAACATTATTATTATACTCATAGTACTTGCTTTTGTTTTTGTTGTTTTTGTTTTACTTTTAGCCAACTTAAAATATAGTACATATCAAACTGTACATACATACAAAGATTACATGCAAAGTGTTAACTAATAAATCATTTATATATAACAACTAAAATTTGTTGATACAATTTTAAGCTAAAAAATTAATTTGAGAATACATAAGTGTAGTATATAGTAGTTTATATATAGTAGTATATGATAATTAACTTAATTAGACTTGCTCACAATTTTTTAGCAGACATAATATAATATATAAAATATGATTTCAATAATAAATATACATACAGTTTTAGAGTTTAAAGAAAGGTTTCTTTATATAAACAACATAATCTTTTAAGTCAGCTGCTATTAAGTATATATATACACACAAGTCTGGACTACCTACAATACATACATAACTTAATTTATATATATAAACTTTATGTTTTACAAAATGTGCGCTAACATGCAATAAAAAACTATCCTTTCTAGAACTTGCCAACTTCATTTAAACTGCATTTTGTTTACATAAGACTAGTTTTAAATATTTACTAAATTTTAGCAACTTATTTTAAATGGTGTTTTTTATATTTGCATAAATATTGCTGTAACTAGTTTAAAGTGTTTTATACCAGCTTAAAATTCGTTAAATTTGCACAACTTGGCAACCCTGCTAATATATACAAAAAAATCTTTAGCTTATGTACAGCAAAAAGTTGTTTGGGTGAAAATTTAAGCGCATTCAATGCTATCATAAAATGCCTCCTCCACGGATGCGCCCTCTTGGCCATGCCCCTCAAAGTTGTCCACATCGTAGGATATAAGCGATTGTAGACTTTCTCCAAGCAGCTTGTGCTGCACATGATGCACCTCAAAGGCACTGGCATCATCTTCTTCCATAATGACGCCATTAGCGTATAAATTTTGTGGCGCACCAAACCAAATGGCGCCATCGCGTTCATCATCATCAACTGCATCGCCGCTGCCTGCCCCAGACATTTGTGGCGCCTCCTCATAGGAGTCACTGTAACCATAGTCAAAAGTCACTAGCAGATTGGCGCTGCCCAAATCCATGGAATCGGGCGTGGTATATTCTGTATAATATGAATCATAGGCCGTCTCCTCGGATGTCTCTACCAAATTCTGAGCCATCCAAACTCCCGTGTTGTTCTTGTTGTTGTTGTTGTTATTGCAAGTTTGCCAATTATTGTCATTAAAACGAAAATTTGGCTTGTTGCTTATTGCATATACCAAATTCTGTGAGCCAATCACAATAGTTTTAGCCAGTTAGAGGGGGTTTAGAGAGAGCAAAAATAGAAAAATATATATATCATTTTTTTAAGTTTTAATATATATGTAGTACATAAGCGTGTTTGCAAACAGTTAGCAAGGGTTTTAGAAACGAAAAGTTAGGATAACACAAAATTAGGGTAGTAGGGTTAGCTTTTTACATAATATAGTATATCGGAAACTATTAGAACCTTAACCTTTTCGCACAAGTTTAGTGTTAGCACAATTTCACACACATAGTAAGTAGTCTATATACAAAACTATGACAAAGCTTTGGGCCTGGAGGCCCACAAATTATCCAAAAGTGCTTACTCATAACTGGATGCTAAAGCTGAAGGTTGCTGTCTAGGTGGGATATAGATAAAATTGAGTGCCCAAGGAATAATACCGAGTTTGGGGAGTGTACTACAACAGGTAACCAAGGATTTTGCTAGGATATACTAACAATGCTTATGTGGATTTGTGTGCTAAGCAGATATTAAACATAGTACAAGTCTGTTTTTGCTTTCGGATTCGGTGGATTATTTTTTTAGTAGATCGGCTTTATAAAAAATTGTTATTTATTTTTCAGTTTATAGAAAATTTTTATTTATTTTTCAATTCATAGAAGATTATTACTTATTTTTATTTTTTAATATTTATTTTATATTATTATTAATTGCCAGGGTTGCATTTAAGTGTTTTTAAGTGAATATCATAAACAAGTCTAGTTTGCTTTCAAGAAATTCACAATTATGCATCGTAAAAAAGATTTAATTTTTGCCTAACCCACTTTTCAATTCAAATTTGACTGTTTAAAATAATTATATACTTTTTTCTATATCGAAGAATTGAATTCCTTTCTGAACCTATTTGTTTCAAGATCAAACTGATAGCTGGTAACTTTCGAAAAATGGTCTCGCGTTTTTATTTTAACAAGAGTTTAAACATAATCGTACTTATCAAAAATGAAGAGTTATTTTTTTATTTGTAGCTGTATCTCATGAACAAATCTGAAAATTACACATTCAGAGTTCCGATCCTGTATCCATTATATTTTTAAAGTCGCTGAGTCCGATATCGAAAAAAACTCAGCACGTTAGATTTCTTAATCTCCAAAATATCGAGTTTTATGGAGTTTTAGGAAAGTATGTCAAAACATTAAGTGCCTGATTTTTTTCGGCCTTTAGCAACCCTAAAAACATATTGTCGTGGCCTGTCCTCCAAACCCGAAAATCGATTTATTTTTGTAGCAGTCATACAACCTCAAAACATTTCATAAAAAATAATTTTCTAGTCCGGATGTCCTTTTGGAATCGCTGCATCCGAATCCGGAGTCCAAATTTGTTTTTAGATTTTTTAGGGTTATGTTAAGTCATCACATGCTGGAGATTTTTGGACCTCAGATTTGGATGCAGGAAGTCCAAAAAATTAAAGAAGATTTAATTTACTTTAAGTTTAATTTCAAAATAAGACTACGTCTAAATTTAAACGAAGAAGAATGTCCCTGATTTCTAAAATCGGTTATTTTATTTAGCTGTATTATTAAATGGAATAATGTTTGATTGTTTTCTTGAAATTCGAATATTACAATTTTACTTCAAATTAAAAAAAAAAAATGAAGTAAGGTTATCTCGTTTACGTTTGACGTTTTACGTCATAAATAACGTCTAATGTGGAACACTTTCTGAATGTCCGAATCGGGTCACATTTTAAGAGGACACTGAAAATGAATAATTATTTTCGAAATTAAAGTTACTTTCATACGCGACGTTATCTATATTTAGGTGCGATATTATTAGGCGAATTTTTATTCAATAATAAAAGTTCTTGTTATTTAGCTCGAAAAGCTTAGTTCTAAGCCCTTTGCTTTAGATAAATAATGGCTTTAATATCAAGATTAATTAAGAAAACTACTTCTTACTTCATCTCTATTTATGAGAAACTTTCTGAAATTTCACTTAAAATTTTCTAGAAGACTGAAAATTTGCCTCTACCTTGTTAGGCATTAAACCATTTTGTTTAACCTATTAAACGAAAATCTGTGCTTTTAAAAATTTTTGCTTTCTACAGATTTGGAAATTTAGTTCTTAATTCTTCTCCTTAGATTTTTGAAGCACTTCGATAGCATGAACAAATTTAAGAAAGAGAAATAGGCTGCGTCTAAATTTCAACGATGACTGAATAATTAAAGTTTACACGAAAAAAAAAAAATGAACTTTCACTAAAAAGTGTTTTTTGAGGCAATTTCGGTACCAAAAACACGAAAATTAACTTTTGTTTTCTTAAGCTTTTTCGAAAAACATGTTTAAATAAAATAAAAAATGTAAAAAATACTTTTATACGAAGTATGACCTTTAATTTTGTAAACTAGTGTATTGAATAGTTCTTCTCAAAAGGAAAGAAATCACTTGTTTTCTCAAAATATCTTATGATCAGGTCGGAACCGTATTAAACGATGTTAATTTCATTAAAATAATTTTTTTTCTACAAATTCGGAATCTCAGTTTTAAACATTTTATATGGAAACATTTTTACTGAAAATGTATAGTTATCGGTCTAATTTGAGAGATTTTATTGCCTGATCTTATGATTAGCTCAGAATTCTTAAAACTGAGATATACATTTTTAAACAATTCACATGGAATTACAAATTGTGAGATAAAATTATTATTATTAACTGCGTTCAAATTTTAAACTAGTTCTTGTGAAAAATGTAGAGATTTTAAATTTTTGTGACGTTATCTAAAGTTCTGGCATGAGTCATCAAGTCGCGTCAAATTCCTACTAATATAAAAAAAAGTGCTTCAATAACAAATTTTAAAGATAACTTCCGCAATTCACAAGATCACATTATTTGACAAATATTTTTCAAGAGTTTACTCTTGGCGTTGTTTATTTTTGTTTATTAAATGGCTATATATTCTTTTAACATAAAAGATTTTCGTTAATCCGGAAATTAATTCTTCACTAACAAGAAACTCTTCAAATATCATTAGTTAGCAAAGATTAAAAGATCATCTCTTGCGTTCTGTTGTTTCTTTTTTTTAATGTTTTAACTCATTTCATTTTTTTTTAAACCCTCAACACTTTAAACATTTCTACAGCTTTATCTTCTCAAGATGTTCTGCTGTGACCTTTTTACCTTAAAAATTATGAATCCGAAAGCAAAAACACCGTTAGAGTAGTGTTGTACTGTGTCAAAAAGATACAAAAAAAATAATAACAAAGAACTACAAAAAAAAAAGCAATTGGTGTTGATGGTGCTGCGCTTAGCTTATAGAGGTGAGAGTTACAACAAAAGAGAGACTTACGCGTAAAACAAATTGCGGCAAAGTGTCTAGTTCTTTGTCTTTGTCTTGGGATCGTCTAAATTAAACAAGACACAAACAATTTACAACAAAATGCCTCAGGCTGTGATCTTTGGGCTGTCTTTCAGTAACTTTTGCGTCTGATTCCGCCGGGGGCTGTCCAAACCAAAAAATTTCAAGTCCAAGCGTGGGCAGTTGATGGTATTTTGGTATTTTTTTTCTTGGATACTTTTATGTTAGCATTTTTTCATTAGCCATGCAGCTTAAATTTTCACCACCAACACGCATCTATCAATCAATCAATCAATCAATATACCACCGTAATCCATGCTGCTAGTCTTCTAAGTAGTAGTAGAGTTCTTCAGCTTGGGTTAGATACGTTGCTTTTTTTTGTTGTTTTTTTTTTTTTGTTTGTAGGTTAAGAAAAGTTTTCACAATGGTTTTAGTTACAGTTTTCAATAGCCTGTATTAATTATTTTTTTTTGGTTGTTGGGTGGTTGGTTGTTTGGTTGGTTGTTGGGTAGTCGTGAGTTTTGGCAAGGACATATTTTTGGTACGGGCAATTTTGTTTGTTTTTTGTTTTTTTTTTTTTTTGGTGGATATACAAAATAGTACATACAGGTGAGTTATATATATGATATATAGACAGTATACAAATTGGTTTGTTGTTGGTATTTTTGTTTGGTATTTTTTTTTTTGTGGAGTAGACATACATGGTACATAGGGCAGAAACGCAGAAAGAAAAAGTAAAAGTAAAAAAAAGAAATTACAGCATTAGATACAATTATATTTGTGTATGCTCTGGTTGGCTGTTAGGGTTTTAATTTTAGCAGCAAAAAAAAAATCTAAACCTACTTTAAGTCAGCGTTTTGATTTTTTTTTTTAGGTTAGTTTTTGAGCGAAAGCGTTTCCAGTGTCAGTTGAGGCATGAGGCGGCATGAAATGAGCTGTGATCTATACGTTGTTGTTGTTGTTGGTATGATGATTATAATGAACAAAAAATATAAAACTTAAATTTTTCTCAATAAATCCAAGCCAAATTGTTTGCTAGCGTACATAATGCTTTGTTTTTGTATTTCTAATTTGTATATAGTATACATGATATATATATATATAGAAAACTGTTTTTCGCTTTTTATACACAATAAATAAATTAGCATTTAAATTAAACCAAATTAGAGGCAAGCCTAGTTACATATAAACTTATATAAATTAAACTACAAAAACACAATTTAATACACGCACAGTTACTAAATCATAATTTTTTAAATAAACTAAAGATTTTACGGAACCAAATCAAAAAAAAAACATGCTTAAAACAATCTTTTGATGTTTAACAGGTATACATGATTTTTTTTATGTATTATATGCTTGTGTATAGTATGGTATATATGTATGTAACGTATAGGTATATGGTATATAGTATATGTATATATGTACATTTTTTTTTATGGGCAGGCAGGCAGTTTATGTTGATGTCAAAAATTATTTAGAGAATTTTGCAAGGCAGCTTGGTGTTGTTGTTGTTTATTGTGGCGCTATGTGTTGCATGTGGCATACATAAAATTTTATTGTGGCAGCAACCAAACGACTGTGCACTAGGCAGTGAGTACCAAATAGCAAGAGACATACTACGAAATAAAAAGAGAGCCCGAGCTGTGGCACCTTTCATAAAAAAAGAGCTGCATAAACTACGATTTAAAGACCAACTCAAAAAAAAAAACTATTTTGTTTGTGCAACATTTTTTTAAAATTATCTCTGTAAAACGTCTTTGGGACTTGCATGCTTTTCTCTTACGCACTTGACTGATTTTAAATAAATTGTTCTAAACTCTTCAAAAAACCAAAAATTATAAAAATGTATTTCAAAAAATAAATCATTTACTAAGTACTCTCTTTATACAACAATAAGCGAGAACTTGCTTACGATTATCAAAAAATGTTATGCCTAAAAAACAAAACGAGTTTGACTAGTCGAAAATAACATTTTTGTATTCACTTCAATAAACTGAATGCATTTTAATTTTTAATCACTCTTTGAACTCAGTTGAACAAATTTTGACTGATATTTGACGTTTAGAGTACATTGACTCTTGACTTACATAAAGCAAGTATCGAAAATATAATCGAAATGCAATAAATGACAAAAATTCAAACATTTAAATTTAAATATACCTTATAAGTACCCGCATAAGTAGATGGTTTACAAACAAATTACAAATATTTGAAGCTTTATGAAGTTCCGAGAAACAAAGATGCCTTTAAAATGACAAAAATTATTTCATTCGGCAGAAGCTAACCTTATACGCACTAGGGAATTTTGAAAAAAACGAATATTTTCCACAAAAACCTTAGAAAATATTTGAATATTCGCTCATGAAACAGCCTAAAGTTTAAAACGAATCAAAATGAACGAATAAAATTTAAAGCAAGCATTTTTGAATCTTCAAGAAATTTATGAATTGATATTCGCTTATGAAATAGCAAAAAGTTTAATGAATACAATAATAAACAGGTATTTTAATACAAGTGCTTAAACGAATATATATTTGCTCTCTCAGTGTATTTACTTGCTTTAAGGAATTATTTGCTCTCCTAGATTGCTGTGCTATATTTTTAAAGTATCGAGTGCTTGCATTAACAAATTCATAATGCATACATGAATGAATCGAATATTTTGCAACTTATCTTATTATATCGAGTGCATGCGATGTCCAAGTATTTTTTAATAGATCTATTGCTTGCACTAAAGGAAATAGAGGAATGAAATGTTAAATATGTTTTTTAAATGTATCGAGTACTTGCTTAAACAAATATGTTTGTCAGCTCAACAAGTCCAAATAAGAATATCGAAGCACATAAAATGCAGAATGGGAATAAATAATAATGGATACCCTACTAGAACTGATTAATAAGTTCAATAAGAAGTAGAAATAAAGCGCGTAAGCAAAAAAAGGACTGATCAGATCAATGAGAGTAGAAATAATATTCCAGCAAAAAAACGGAATCGATCAACTCTAGAATGCAAAAAGTAGAAATAAAATTATCAATGTATATATTTGCAAAAAAAATTGATAAAATTCTATGATCAGCTACACAAGGAGCAGAAATTAAAGTATCAAAGCGCCAAAAATTCCAAAAAAAATATTGATACCTCTACTAGAATTTATTGGTCAGCTCAATGCGGAGTAGACATAAAAAAAGGAATCGAACACCTTTTGGAATTGTTAGATCAACTGAACAAGAAGTAGAAATAAAAGTATCGAAGCGCATAAAATGCAAAGAAAAAAGGGATAACTTTCCAGAATTAATTGATCAGCTCACCATGTAAGAATAAAAGTATCTAAGCGCAAAATATGCGGAAAAAATATAAAACCTTTTTGAATTGAATAATTAACTAAATACCATGAAGAAAAAAAATTAAAGTGCAAGAAATAGTTTAATCTTTTTTGATTGAACAACTTTCAAACAAATATAAACGAAAAATATGGAAAAAACAAAAATTAGATAACCTTCTAGAACTGATTAAGGAAGCAGTTAAAAGTTCACATTACAAAATAACATGCTCTTTGAAAATATGAATATAATAAATGTGTTCTAAAGTGGTGCATAATATTCAATGTTAGCAGCAGGGGATATGCTTTTCATTCTAAAATGAGTAAATGTTTCGCTAGCATTAAAAATAATCGAGTACTGCATAAAAAAAAAACATTAAGTACTCATAAAAGCTGTTAAATATTTTGGAATTAATTGCTCCACATTTTAATTAGAATAAGTAACTGAGATTAGTTGTGAAAAGTAAATACTCTCAAAACCAAATGTGGGAGAAGTGGTGGAAAAATTTTCAGTTTTCTTGACTTGCTTTCTGAACATAATATTTGAATTTTAAACTTTTATAAAAAACGAATGAACTATATTACAAAAAAAAATTGAGTATGCCATGTTACATCTGCTTACGTTTGCTTTTTGAAAGTATATTTTTGGTAAGTTTTGACAAAAGGATATCTTCTTTGAAGACTCCAAGTGTTTTTTTAGAAAAAACAATCGCATTATCGGTTTTAGCATATATGATTCAACTCGATTTTGTTTTTAGTTCGCTCAGTTGCTCATTAAGCAATTTATTACATTTTTTATTGGTTTTTAAAAGCATATTATTGCTAAATTTTGACTAAAGGATACATTCTTTGAAGACTTGAAGTGGCTTTTTCGAGCATACAATCGCAGTATCTGTTTGAGTATATTCGTTTGAAGTCGATTCTGGTTTTGCTACACTTATTTGCTTATTAGGCAATTTATTACTATATCTTATTGGTTTTTAATAGCATATTATTGTTAAATTTTTACTGAAGGATACTTTCTTTAAAGACTCGAAGTGGCGTTAAGGAAATACAATCGCATGTTTATGTGTATTCCTTTGAAGTCGATTTTTTTTTACCAACAAAAAAAGATTTAATTGCTTTGAAATTCAATCCAGTGCGTACTTGGCTTACGTTTGCAAAACTAGAATTCTTCTTTTCAAAAGTGCGTGGATAATTGATATACATGCAAGTCCTTAAGGCGTATACTTAATAAAAATGACATGCTAGCCAATAACAAATCTTATAAATGCAGCTGAAATCGCAGCTGTACCTAAAACTGCAACCATTTTAGTTTACTTGAATAGAGTTAGAAAAAAGTAGAGTGAGTATAGAAGACACCTAAGATTACAACGAATTATTAACTCTTAGCTAGAGAATTACAGAAACGATCCAGTAATACCAAATCGTTCGAAATCTAAACTAGTTGGAAAGTTACAGATAGTTTTTAACAGATAATAATTATGCACGTAGTATGTATGTGTGTAAGTGTTTCTGTTGTATGCATTGCAGGTTAATCGTAGACTTTTAGATATATATATAAATATATATGTATGTATATATGTGTGTGTATATATAAATAAATAAATACGTAGTATTATGTATGCATGTATATTATGTTGTAGTATATAGTTTTATATGTATATAGAGGGTATGCTGCGCGGTTGCTGATTTTTGTTTTTGTTTCTGTACTGCTGTTGTTTCTGTTGTTGTTGTAGTATTTTTTTAAGTTGTTGTAGTTGTTGTTGTGGTAATCAAACGCTTATTAATCAGTATGTATCATTATTATCAATATCAATATCATAATTATCGTTATTCATTTGAACCAACCCAAGAAAGTTGATTTTAAAGTGCGTACCTTGCCACTATCACTATCGCCATAGCTCGAAGCTGGCGTTGCATTCGCATTCACATGCGTGGCATCCATCTGTTCCCGCATCAGACGCGACCCAGCCACCGAAGCGCTGCTAAAGCGTCGCGCCACGCCGCCGGTTACACGTTCGGCCACCGTTCCGCCGCCGCCGCCACCACCATTGGCAGTGGCGCGTCTTTGAAACGGCTGCGGCGCTGCACTTAGCTGCAGATCCTGACGCAATGTGGAATTTAGCTGCGCTGTTATAGAGCTGGCGCTGTTCTTGGCCAGATAAGTGCCAACACCTGAGCTGTTGTTCTCTGGTGACTGCTGCGCGCGTGAGAGCGAATCCAAATGACGCACGCGTGACTTGAGCGTTTCACGCTTTAGTTTGGGCAGCGGAGAGTTCTGTAGCACTCTCGGGGACGGAGTTGTTGTTGTTGTATTGGCGGAGCTATTTGCCGTGCGTGTACCGCTCGACGATGAATACGGTGTGGTAGCCAGCGGTATAGAGGAGTTCGTGGAGCTGCGACTCGTGTTCGTGCTTAGCGAATGATTGGAGGCATCCTTGCGTATGCTTTGTGAGGAGTCGGCACGTTTGAGGCTCTGCAAGTTGCCCGTGCTGCGACTCAGCGAGCTTTTATTAGAGCCATACGAAGTGCTGGACGTATTTGCTGAAGGCGGTGAGCGTCCCGCTGTGCTGGGCCTGCCCGAGGGCGGCTTGCCGGCAAAATAGGCGGCCGCCTTGCTGCCAGGCAGCGGTATCTTGCTGGGCTTGCTAGTGGCACCAAATTTGCGGAAGGCATGCACACGCGCTGGTGTCTGCTGCTCAAAGGGACTGACACCGCCCACACTGGTGCTCATCACGCGTCCAATGATTTGCGAGCTGGAGGCAGGCGTGCTGCTGCCTATGGGCGTCATGTTCATGGTTATGGTCTTGCTGAGCGTCGCATCCTGCGTCAGTTCATGCTCATGCGCTGACTCTGTGCTGCTGCTATGCTGCTGCAGCTCATCCATGGGCAAATGCACCATGGCCTTCATGCTGGGCGTGCTTATCTGTGTGGCTGGCGGTTGCGGCATGGCCGTCGATATAGGTGTGCTGGAGCGCGCTTCAACCGAGTCACTGACGCCACGCCGGCTTAGCATTATCGTAGTAGAGGCCGAGCTACGATTGGTCTCATAATCGTTCTGGGAGTGCAAATACGAATTTGTTGCGCTGGGCGTGGAGGCGGTTATGCGTGATTCTAGCACACGCAGCTGTGCCTTGGTGCCCTCAAGCTCAATGCTCTTTTCTTCGAGCTGGAAGCGCAAATCCTCTACATCCTCCTTGCTTTTGTCCAGTCTTTTGACCAACTGTGTTTTGGACTTGCCAGACGAGTCCAGCTTTTGCATAAGCACCTGATTCTGCACGGTCAGTGTTAGCAAATGACGCTGCAGCTCCAGCACATTGGTCTCTAGCAGAATGGCGGAAAAACGTTTGGAGTCTGTTATGCGACACTTGGTGTTACGCGCACCCGGCGAGCTCACAATGCCATCCAGTCGACCCAGCTGCTGTTGCTGCAGCTTTTTAAGACTTGTTGCTGTTAGTGTATCACTGCCTGAGCTTTGATGGAATGCTGAATGTTCGTCCTGCTGTTCGATGACAACAACCGGCTGGAATGTATGTGCGCGTCGTGGCTGCTCGACCAAGGCCATTGCGCCACTGCCATTTGAGAGCACCGTTGTGGCCGAGGACAGAAAATTGCGCTGACTGGAATACTCCGATTGACTTTGACTGCCGCTGCTGCAAAAGGATTTGGCGGTATTAGTGCCAGTTAGTGGCGGCAATTTGAGTCCTACGCACCTGGATGAGCTTTTGCTCTGTTGTTGTTGCTGCTGCAGCTGCTGCACACGTGAGCTCAGCTCCAGTTTTTGCGCCATTGCCAGCTTTAGCTGCTCCTCGAGATCTTTTTTAACGCTTATCAGTTCTTCCACCTGCTCGTTCATTTTGGCTGCTTTAATGCGGCCAGTCAAAGTTTCGGCCTCCATTTCGGCCAGCTTGTCCAGCAGACGATCACGTTCCTTACGCAGCTGTTTCATGTCCTCGCGATTTAAACGCTCCACATGCTCGCGGAATTGTTTCGGCGTCATGGTAGAGCTACTAGAGGAGGAGGTCTTTTGACCCTTTGTTGAGTCGACCTCCTCGGACTGTGAACGCTCATAGCTTTGCAGATGCTCCACCTCTTCGCGTAAGCGATTGGACTTGCGGTGTATGACATCCAGCAGGTTGAGCAGCTCGTCATCCGATTCCGCGCAGCTCAGGCGATTCGATGCTATGGTTACCTGGAATGATAAAGGAAGTGGGTAAGTATGTTGCAGTTGGGGATGACTCCTTTAGCTCTACACGCAGGAAAATGGGTTTCCCCTAAGTAGTATTCATATAAATGTCAATACAGACAAACGAATTAAAGTTCACAACTTGACAGCCAAGGAGTATCATTCGACTGCGTGTAGAGCATAAGGATTCTGTTTATTCAGCCTACCGCCATAGCACCATTGGTGGAGGACGCACTGTGGCCGTCCTTGGAGGAACTTGTCTCCGTTGAGAAGCCGGAGTCCTGCACAACGCTGCCGTTGTTGTTCTCTCCGCTCTTTGGCTCTTTCTTGCCGCTGTGCGAATTGCTGCGACTGCGTGTCAACGATGAGGAGTTAAGCTGCTCGGCAGCAGCACCACCTGCTGCGCCTGCGGCTCCATTTGCTCCAGTGGCTGACGTTGTGGACGGTTCCTTGTGCGATAATTTACGCTTCGTGCGTATACCTGGCTCCCATTCGCGTCTGTAATTATATAAAACATATTAAAATGCAATTACAATAAAATATTGAATTTCCGGCTCACCTGTTCGCTAACGATGAGACGCCACCAACTGAATGACTGCCACCATTGCCAGAGTTGGTACCACCCACTGAAGCCACCGATGATGTTGTGGTCGCCGACATGCTGGCCATTTTATGCTTGAGATCGGGAAATGTTTCAATGACCAGATCTCGAAATTCCAGCAAGGCGCCCACCTCATGCTGCAGCTCCTGCAGCGACTTGGTCTGCTCGCTGTGTATATGATGATGACTGCCGCTATGATGCAGCCCATAGCTATTGCTATACGGCGAATGCTGACTCAGCAGCTGATGGTGATGATGATGATGCAGATGATGTGGATATGTGGCGCCCACCACAACAGTGGCCGTGGGCAGCACCGGCGACACTGCGCTAGCAGCGCCTGTTCCATTGCTTGCCATAATGTGTGGATGTGTTGTATGATGCGAGATGCCGCCACTCAGAGGCAGGCACTCCATTAGACCGGCCGCCAGTTTTGGATTGCGTGAGTCGCCGCAGTTGTTGTTCTGCTTGTTGTTGTTGTTATGATGGTTGGTATTGTGGCCGTTGCAGCTGCCCTCCAATTTACTCGTGCCATGCGTTGAATTTGTTCCAAAGCCGTCATTCTGCAAGTAAGCCAAAGATGTGGAAAACATTTAGTTAAAATTGAAAAAATTTTTTAGGAGTGTTCGTTCATCGGCTCATTGCCACTCAATCAATTGAAATTAACCAAGAAATTTTTGAATTCCTAACTAAGCCAAGTGACAAACGGGTTTCTGCACGAGCCATAACTTGAACGGATGCCAATTAGCGACATTGTAAGGCAATAAAAACATACGCCTACTGTCAGCCAAACATTAATTTAAGTTAAGAATTTATTGCCTTAAATAAATAAAAGCTTAAATTGCGATATCTTCATGACAATGTTTATGCGGCATATGACGCGGCACGTTGGGTTGGTTCTGACTGTGGCCTGGTTCTTGCAAACTGATATTTTTGACTGGGTGGCAACTCGCAGCACAATAAAGCTGCCAGACTGTGGTAGCCACAAGTTGTTTAGGGTTAACCCACCAAGAATAAAGAGTCTTTGTTTTTGTTATGGTGAATATTTCTAGTTTTGAAACATAAAAAATAGTTGATTTTAAAAATGTTCATTATAAATGGTATAAAGGTAAATATTTATTTTTGATTTTGAAAAATAAGCCTAGTATAATCTTGATTCAAACGAAAGTAATTTTAAAAAGATTTAAATTTAAAATTTATGTTCTTTGTCAAACCATTAATAATAATATAAAATGATCTTATTAATTTTGTTATTTAATTCTCAACAAAAGAGATTTTAGAATTATACAAATTTTAGCTACAAAGACGTCTGAAAATTGAAAATCGATACAAACTATAAGTTACAAATATGTGAGTCGAAATCGTCTTAGGGAAAATGTAAGGGCCTGAACAATAGCTTCAAAAAGTATTCGTTTACCCCAAATTTAAAAAAAAATTAATGGATACTTGTTCCGTCGTAGAAACCCATCCTTAATTTAACTTTAAACCATAACAGAAATTATTGAGAATTCCAGCTCTTACATGATCCATAACATACAATAACAGCGTTCAAACATTTTTTCTGCTCTTTATGAAAGTAAAAGCTTATGTAATTTTTAGAAAATACAGTCAATTTGCTTATATAAGAAAGAAAATCCGATTAAAATTGTAAACTTAATGCTTCGACAGCTACATACACCCATTTGCTTGTTAACATACATTATGATAAGATATGATGACGAAATATGTTACTATATAAACGTGTAATAGCATTAATAAGTGTGCTTCCAAAGCCACTCTGCTGAATTATGCTGGTCCAGAGACCTGCCCAGCAGACTTATAAACATATAAGTTTTAAACCCCACTGGGCTGTAAGACAAGCTCTACGACTAATTACTCTAAATAAAAAGTGAATTTAATTTATCATCGTGAGGCAATCCATGTTGAGCTTCACTTGGACAGGCAATTCGTGCTTCCCAGCCTCAGTCGGAGTAGTCGGAGCAGCAGCCACATGAAACGATTAGTGAATGACATACAAATTATGATTGATGAGCTACAAACTCAGCATGGATAGCAGCAGCAGAAGCAGTCGGAGCATCAGCAGCAGCCGTTGGAGCATCAACCGGAGCAGATTGCATTGGTTGTGCTCAGCAGGTCGACCTCTAGTGCAAACTGTGGCAAAACTGCAGCGCCAGACGGAGAGCCTCAAAATGGCCGCCGACAAAACAATAACAAAATCAATACCCAAAGCGCCATCATCGATATCTTCGCCTCCTCCGCCTCATCCTCTCTGTTAGTATATAATGGCAAAAAGCAATTTGTGACAATCAAGTTATTTGTTTGGTTTGTTTGTTAGTCGCTCGGATTGTCGTGCAGCTTCATTTCATGCCTCAATGATGATGAATATCATCAGCCACCAGTTGGGGCATTGACTGCAACTAGAACACGCGTCTAGTGGCATAGTCAGACAATAATAATGGTAGTCACTGTGGTGGTGTGTTCCAAGTAAAAGTTGTTTGCATTCACAATAGACAATGTGTGCCAAAGCAACAGTTTAAACAATTTGTTTTGAAAATGTCAACAACGATCGGAAGAGCCACGCTGACATAGTTTATGCGCTAAGAAATCGCGATATTCTTAAATTGAGGTTTTGAAAGATGACTTTTTTCCTCTAATTATCAATTTGCCAAGTAATTTGAGATTTTAAAACAAAATGGCTTCTTTGCTTGAATTCTAACTTTGCCAATAAATTTTTATGATTTGAAGGATAAATGCTCGAATTTTTCTGCATATAGAGTAATTTCATGAGAACTAAATCTTTTCATTCAAGAACTTTAAAAGTATTACTTTTCTGTACCATAAATTATTCTTGAAAAAAAAATTTTGCCGCGTAACATGGCAGTGTTTTTTAATTCCAATTTTCATAGAAGTGATTAATTCAATGATCTTTAGAAATACAACTAAGACACTACTAAGTCCCAAATAATTTATTATTTGATTTGATTACTACCTAGGCCATACATTTAAGGTCTCAAAATTTTAAGTTAAAAGCTGAGATAATAATGTAATTTTCTTAAAAACGTGCCATTTTGGTTTAGCAAAATGATGATTTAATAAAATTTAAAATTCAATCAATTTTAAACTGGTTAGTCTTATGGAAAATTTGTATATACAATAACTTATATACAAGAACTGATTTTTTGACACATGTTCCAAATTAGTAATAATGAATACCTATCGGTTTGAAAAGAGAAAACTAAAAAAAATTTTGAAAATAAAGCAAAGCTCAGAAAACATAAAATATATAAATATTTTGACTCCATACATAAATAAAATTTGCATAATAAAATGTATTTCTACGAATTTTTAATTTTTTCTGCAAGTTTAGGAAGCCTTAAAGAATTTTGTTTGGCTGAAATAAATTCTAAAGCTAAATTTTACACATCATTTCAGGATTTTCGCAAGTGAAAACAAAACAGTCGAATTTCAAAACATGCTTGTTGAGACGAATTGGAATGAAACAATTTGGCAAATTCTATAAAAAACGACACAGATGCTTAAGAAGGCAGGATTTGGGAGTTGAGTAGTTTTAACAGATTTTAATAGAAAGATGTTCTACCTTTTACATCGAAGAATTCTTAGAAAATTTTAATTTAAATACTACTTACAATATAAAATGCAACGGTGAAACGATTTGGAATAAAAGTATGTTAGGATATGGCAATGGATTTGGCTGGTGTCCTTTCCTCGGCACAAATTACACACATTTTTAATGCCTTATTAGAAATACAAAATATTAAAAAGGTAAAATACAATCGTTTTTTTTTATTGCCACTTTCATAACAAATTTATTTTTATACTTTCTATCGAATACTAGGGTGGTTCCACTAAAATTTTCATTCTTTTTCGTTTCTTTCAATTTTTTCTGATAATATAAGATTTTCCGTTGGGTTTAAAACTTCGCTTTGTCTTTTTATAGGTAAGACCATACAAAGTTCTCAAATTGTCCGCAAGACCAAGCGAATTATAAAATATATAATAGGCTTCTTAAAATATTTTGATTTTAATAGTTAAACAAATTTCCCAAATGTTACTTTTTCCGCTTTATGAAAAAACAGCAAACAGATTTTTCGATATATTTCGGCAAATATACACATTTCAGACTTTGAGATTTTGTCGGCACAGTTGCAAGTCTCAGTGTTTTAGGATCCACAGCAGAACCCCTAACTAAATTAATTGGTTACAAAAAAAAAAAGTTAGTCCTTTTTTTAAAGTATATATTTTTTTTTTTTTGCGTTTCTGGTATTTTTCCCAAGCAGCTTTTTTACATTTGTTTTTTGCGTTTCTGTTATTTTTCCAAATCAGTTTCATTTACATTGAAGTGGTAAACTAAGTCCAGTGCAAGCTCTTAAATGATTGGGTAGCCGAATTTTTGTGTAATATTCTAACCCATTTGCCTATCCCTTATTTTTTGGCATTCAGAATAATTGGTTGCAAAACTACTTTATAACGCTTAAGCATAAAATAAATTTTTAAACAAATGCGGTAACACTGTTTGAACTAAATCAATGCTCACCAGTAAGCAAAAACTTAGCGCGAAAACATTTGAAGACAATTTTTCAGGGTTGGCTAGCCTGATTTTGCAGGCATTTTCTCAACTACTTGCCTTTCCTATATTTTTTTTGCTCTCAGAATAATTTGCTACAAATTTTCGTCGTAGCACTTAAAAACTACAGCTGTAGAAATTTTTCAAAAATATATGGGGCAACACTGTTTGACTCAAACACTGTATACCAGCAAGCAAATAACTTGACGACTAACCGTTTGCTAGCATTTTTTATATGAACTTTTATTTTTTGTCTTGAAAGGTTTTTCAAGCTGCGTACTCGCCTGTAAAAAATTCGCTAAAGAGATAGATCATGAAATGGAGTGTACTTACTATATGCCAAATTTTTTTTTGTCAAAAAGTAGGCTGTCAAAATTTTATTGCCAATAATCCCAATCAAAGCTTGTCAAATACAACACTACTGGATGACGCTGTACTTAAATTGCAATTTTCGCGCACGCATAAACCCCATATTAAAAATGCGCATGGTAGAAGATTCAAACAGAGTTGCGCCGCTTTCACTGCTAAGGCGTTGCGAGAATTTTTTCTCGAGTATAAATGCAATGGATTGGAAATACTTTCACATGCATTATAAAAAAATATATAGTATAGAGTATGGTATACTGCATATATTGCAGTCGGCTATTGATCAAACAAATGAACATGCTATAAATACTAAATCGACGTCAAAAACTTTGAAAGGCTAAAAACGAAAAAAAAAAATCGTTTTAAAGACAGTCAAAGTCAAAAGCAATTGGGTTGATGGGGTGTTCTTGTTGGGTTGATTGCATGCGCCATGATTGACTGTTTGTTTGATTGATGATGCGATTAACCGAATGGCAGGCAGGCAACGGCGAACAGGCCAACGAATTGGCAGACTGATTTGTAAAAGTTGGTCAGTTTAATGGCGAAAATTATGACAGCCCCAGAGTATGCGAGAAGTATGTGCAATGAAGCGTTAAATGTGCTCCACATTGGTTGGCCCATTATTTAATAGGCAGTAAAAACTAATTAACACGGCTCTCATACATCAATGCAGGAAGCAAAGACTCATAATTTAATTTTTTGTTTTTTTTTTTTGTTTTGTTTGAGTGTTATTTTTTTGACTTACATAATAATTCATGGCCCAACCAACACACTGGGTTGCACTTTAATTTGGCCGCATTGCCTTTCAAGCGTAACGTCGACGTCGCCGGCACAGTTGCAAGTCGCAAGACGCAATTGCTTCCCATACCCATTTGAGATAATGTAATTATAGAGTAATATCCATTGTCAACCACGAAATTGAAACCAAACAATTGAAATGTCGCCGTTGCTGTTGCCAACTGTCTGACTGTTTGTCAGTCTGTCCGACTGTCGTTCTAGTCCCCCCCATTCAAAAAGACTCAAAAGTGTGCTCAATGTCATTCTAGTACGTACTCGCTTATAATCGTGGAGCCTCATGATTTGTCAACTCACTTGGAACAGCTGATTTTTAACCCAACACAGCACAGTGGTCAAAATAATTGATCTGGTTAATCGTTGGCAAACATTTTATAAAAAAGACTTCAATTTTGTATGGCGCCCTCTAGCGGACAGTGTTAGAACTTGCCATGTTTCTTATCTTGCTCCCTCTAGCGGACAATTTTGGAACCTGGCTTGGACTGCACAGTTGAAGAGCGTCAAATTGCTATATTGATAAGTAACTAGGCGTGGGCTGTGCATCTGGCTCTTGGGGTGTTTCGAGAGGAAAATTCTTGCGTAAGAGATCTTCGATCCCTAGTATCCGTTTTGAGGAGCGAACATATCGATTTTTCCAGATAGCGAAGCTGATACCACGAGCATTGTCATCCTAGAGCGTCTACTCCAGAATGACTATAGAATGTTGTCACAACCGCATCACAATACAACTGTCTGCGCTGGCTCGGAGTCTTGCTACGTATGGATAACTGGATGCTCCAGAGAAAAAGGTAATCGAAGCCGAAGCCGACGAAGGAAGACGAAAGGGACGACCACGACTCCGATGGAAAGATCAAGTGGAGGAGAACCTATCCTCCCTTGGTATTTCTAATTGAAGAAGGCGCGCGCAAAGCAGTGGCGCCTGGCAAGAGCTGTTGAGGTCCACCGTAACCCGAGAGCGGGTTGTCATGGTCACACGATGACGATGATGAAGTAACAGGTCTCTTTTACAAATAAAAAGCCTTTTGTTTTTTAAATTCCTCGCACAACTGACTTCTTTTCTTAACCAGAGGAAAACGCTCAAATATTCAAACTAAACAAACTGCGTTGGGCCCACTGTGCGTAGCTTGTACCTATCTCATATGCAAATAGAGTTTCTATAGATACAAGTGTTTTTCCTGTCGCATTCAAGCGAGGCGTCAGTTTTCCCCCAACGTAATGTATCTTCAAATGACTCGAATTGTAGCTGTGTGTGTGTGTATCTATGTGACAAGACTCGTTGATTGTGGTGGGCGCTTGTTTTTTGAAGTACTCTATCTATCCATTCAACTATCTATCTTTGCATGCGTTGTTGAATCTTTGAGTTTTATTACTTTGCCAGCGGCAATTGGGCTGATCTTCATCATGCTCCATGACAGACACAAAATATAAAGCGACAAGCAAAAGATACAAAGATACACTCACAGTTTTCCTATGTTTGTTTATTATGTGTTTGTCACTGAGCTGCTCAATTAGGCTGCCCACCAATTGTGAGTGGAGCTATTACTAAGCTATAACTACCAAGATATGAGTTGAGAAATGACAACTAGTGGAGATGTCCAAAAGGAACTGGGTCATTTCCGCAAGAGCCGTGAGAAAAATAAGCAAAAGGGGAAATGGGCCATTACGTTTGTATCTGGGAAGTGTAGGTTTCAAATGTTAGTAGAGCTAAGTATCTTACAGATACTTTTGGTTTTAAGTTGAAGTCTCTAGTAGTTTTGAAAATCTTGCTGATATTGTTAGGGCAGTCCTTAAAAGGAATATTTCAGATAGTTTTCAGAATTCCACTAAGGACTGCAGTCAAGGTGTGACTCCTCCCAGGGGTCAACCGGTGTAACTTTATTTTGGGAACATTGCGACTTGCCAGGCACTTCTTAAGTCGATCTCTTACGATTACTTTTTTTATACGTGTGATCAAGGTATTTTTTTTCCAAATTCCGATTTGTATCGATTTATGGTTTACTTTAGGTAGACCTTCATTTGACAAGCCATACCTCGCAAGCACATTTTTTTTCCCAATAAACGAAACAAGATAGATTGGATAGATTGGTTTCACTTCTTTTCTTCATTTTCCATTCTTTACAAGACATTTAAAATAATAATTGCTTTGTACTCAGTTCACATCCATCCAATGCGCCCAAAGCCTTAATAAAATTCGCATCCCGAGTTGAGTAATAAATTAATTTAATTAACAAGCTTAGTAAATTACTTGGTACCTATGATTATTTTCCAGTCCACTTTATAGTCCGCTTAATTGCAGCTGTTCTTAGAAGCTTTCTTTTTCTCATAGTTAAACTAAGGATGTAAGGCAAGTTAAGGTGTTGGTATCCCCTAGGAGTAAACCCATAAAATTCTATGAGATACATTTATTAGAGCTTAAAGCTTTGTTACTTTAAAATTGATTGATTTATAGGCGCTTAAATTAATTAATTAAATTAATTCTTGCCTCTATATGCGTCCTTTCCCAAGCAAGTGGAAGAAATAACTTTGTGTTCTAGGTGGGCCTCAATAGAAAAGTGTTCAAGGTATGCGGCATGAAGGTTGGTTTTCAACTCATTTGATATTGAGAAAGTTCGGAAATCCGATTAAAATATATGTAAATGAAGCAGATTTTGTTGTTCTTAATATTTTTATAAAATTATGGCATACACAATATTGTCTTTATTTTAAAATAAGATCAAATTTTGGAGGCTGTACCGAAGGAATTCTTTCATAATGAACGCCCATATAATGTGTGTACAAAAGATATTTTTATATACCTCCCAAAAATTTCAGCTTGTATTAGGAAGACCGGTTGACAACTAGGGAGAGTCACACATAGACTGCATAGTCCTTAGCAAAAAGCTAGTATTATTTGGAGGAAAAAAAGGACGTCCGCGAAAAAGTCGAAATGGAAAGGACCGTGCACAAGATCGGGATGAATGGAGGAACACTATACAGAAAGCCAAAACCAACCCCCGAGTTGTAGAGCTAAACGATGATGATTATTTGGAGGGTAAAGCTAAGAAATCTGAAGCACGTTTTGCAAACACTTATTAAGATTTCTACAAACGGAAGAAGCGATTCATTGGGAAAGAAGAACTCCTTCTAAATAAGGCATTTCTAGCTCAGACAACTATGGCGAAGGGTAAGATAATGAAGTGATAGTTTTGAATTAATATAGTGGGTACGGAATGGTTCTCTCCTTCTATAGAGAAGGCCAGCGGGCCTAGGTATGGTTAAAGGCACCTACGGAGACACCTACAGTGTTCAATGTGCCGGAAGACGTTTCTGTTTCCGTAAACCGAGGTAAAGAAATGTCTTCGCGATCCAATAGAGAGAAAAATCTCGAGTAGCGATACGATCTTAAGCTCGGGGAAACCACGGTGGAGTAACTCCGAAAGACACCTAAAGGGATGAGAATTGTATTACATGAACTGTATCCATGTACCGAAAGGCGTCAGGGACGTGATCTTGTAGACGTTGAGCAGGCCGATTGACCAATGTTAGCAAAATGAAGGCTGACAAATATTCTTCTGATTGTTGGTAAGTTAGGTGCTTCGTACAGTAGCGTTCAAAAAATTGTCACACAAACTTAGCAATACCAAGTTTATGCCAAATTCAGGATTGTCATGTTGCTGCACGTTCCTTACCTGGCACCGCTGGATTTCATCCAACAAAAGTATATAAATCTTGCTTTAAACAAAACGATTACGATGGGTTGGCCAATTAATCAGAGCAAACGATAGCTATCCTACAAAACTAATAATGATTTGACAGTGTGTAGGTAACCGAACAAGAGATCGACCGAAGTTGAGATGGTTTGGCATTGTGGATCAAGATGCAGAGGATTTAGGAATGTGGGAGAGGACGAGCCCGAGATCGTGACGAGTGATGGTGAAAACTACAGCATGCAAAAACCCGATCAGGTTTGTCTCGCCAATGATGATGATGACGTATTTTTTTGGTATTTTTTGATTCTATCTTGTAAGCAGGCCTGTAGAGAGAAGGTGCAGAGGTAGGGAATCCCAAGAGCCTGGAGTTAAATCAGGAGCCCGCTCTAATTACTGGGGATTCGAAGCAAAAGGTGTAATAGAAGGGCCGGTACTTATTCCACTCCTAGGACGGGTTTTCTCTCTATGGTCCTGCCTTGAAGCCCAAAGAAGAAGCAAAAACAAATGAAGTTGTATGGAAAATAGGAACCAAAAAGCCATTAAATGAAAGAAGACCCACACAGGGGCAAGATTTATGAGGCTTAAGATTTGTGGGTGTGAAAACGGCTCATCGACTTAGTTTGACTCCTAAAAAGCAACAAAGGGTGAAGAGGGTTCGCCAAGATATATGTAAAGAGGATTTATATTCGATGATATCACTGACTCGTTTAATTTATTGAATACTCAATAAATAAATTTGCTTTATAATATAATGTGTGGAAACGGCAGATTTTTGGGCATGCAAATCTCTCCGTCGATTTAGTTTTACTGCTAAAAAGTAAGAAAGGGTTAGGAGCGTTTGCAAAGATGTATGTAAGGAGGTTTCACATTCGATGATATCACTGCCAAGTTTTAGTAATTTAATACCCAATAAATAAATTTGCTTTGCCATGTCCAAAACGGGAAGGTGCGGAAACGGTTGAGGCCGTTAAGCGCTAAAGCCGTACTAGTCCGTATCAGTTGCAAATTTTTTGCTATAAACATATTTATTCCTGGAGTTATTACCGTGCCTGACTATCTCTTACAAATAACAGCGAACTGATACGCAGGTACTTATAGTGCCAGTCGCAATTAAACACAACTAATTTGTACCTGGTTCCCATAATAATAATGCGTACAAGTCGCTTTAGTTTCCAACCAAAGCATTCCAAAACAAAAATACCAAAAAAAATCAATACTCTAATACTGTCGGCTAGTTCTAAAAGACATTAGAAAAGGTTTTCCTTTCCGTCAGCACCCCATAGTTTTTGCGGCTATGACATTTCCCTTTTGCTTAAGGTAACTATTACGCTAGTTTGATCGATTTTTTGGGGTCTACCCCAAACTACTTGTACCAGACAAAGCAAAGCTGCACGCGGGCGTATACTTGATGTGTGTTGTATGCAGCGGCTTTTTTGTGGGTCTAATTTTTTGGTTTTATTTTTTGTGCCACGCTCCGAGTAGCACGTTTTCACCGCATACCTACACATAGTTTGTATAAGCGCAATTCTTTATTTCTTTTTGAAGTCTTGTTACTGTTATTATTTCTATAAGGTGCTTTTTTTTGTTTTCGTATATGTTATGCTTGTTCAAGAGATTTCCACTTAAAGCTTTTAAACGCCTTTCTTTGCTTGTTTTGTTCGATCAAAAATTTAATTGAAGTTTCGCATGGCATGTAAGTGGTTTGTAGGCGTAGTTTTCTCCATAGAACTGCCCCCAAGAGACTCTTGTTGTACGCATTTCCCGGACCGACCTCTTTCTCTGTCTGCAAATAGCCTTTTCAATTAGCGTCTGCTCTTAATTGGTTTGCATAACCGTCCTTAACAGTGCAGTAAAAGAAACGTTAGTATAATTATGTGCCGCGGCTGCACTTTTCATTTATTATTATTTTTTATTTTTTGATTACTTGGGCTTATTAATTACCAGCATATATACAATGTGTAGGTTAGTGCATTATATGAAATGAGCATGACTTGTAACATTTTGGAGTCGAGACCGGAGACCGTCATCGTCATCGTCGCGTTGCTGCCGCATTGACTATGCCAATTTCAATTTCAGTATTTTTAATTTCAATTCAATTTCAATGCATTTTCCAACATTGCATGTTGGCGGCATTGGCCCAACGGGGTTTGCCAGCCAAATGCGATCTCTCTGACGTAACTTGGGCTGGGCCGTAGTCATTGCCGTAGCTTTAGGCCGTAGTCGTCGAACCATTTGTGCGTTGCGTCTTATTGCTATTAAAAGACAATTGTTTGACGCTGTCTATATGCCATCTATGGCTCATAAGCCACACCAAAAAAAATGCACACGAGACACGTTAGAGATGAGCGTGGGTCGTGTACTGAAGGCACGAGTGTGACGTTTTGGTATTTTCGAGAAGACGCATAAAACTAAGAAGAAGCATATGGTCGATTTATATATAAATAATATGGTTTGGGAACTAAAATGTTATATATGTAGTTATAAAATTTGGCTATAGGTGCGGACATGATATAGTTCTGATAGGATATGGTGCAAATTTACTTCAATCTTAAAAAAATCAAGTGTATCAAAATAATTAAAAATTTTACTTCCTTTAAGCTTTATTTGTTAAAGGAGAAACTTTGCCAAGAGTCATCTAAAAGCCTTCATTATAATCTGCAGAATATATGTATTTAATCGACTGAAGCAGTCAATCTGGAGATATTAAATTTTATCCAGTACACAGTAACAGTTGTTAATGTCGTTCTCATAACCATATCAGTAGAATAAAACTTTAAAAAGTATATCTCCAAAATCGACATGTTCAACTTTCTTCAATTTTAGTTGCTCTGGAGAGCTCTTAGTACAAATGGAGGAATGTTAAGTAGGTAGGTAGAAGTGGTTGCCATTCCGACACACCTAGACGTATGAAAGGCCCGTTGTGATGTCACTTGAGTCAGTCCTCTATTCTACTGAATCCTCCTTAAACCAACCTGTCGATTTAATAAACGAATTAATCTTATTAATTCTGATTTCTCTAATTTTAGTAATTATTCCAAAAAGTTTCGGAACCCAGTGGATTCAGTCTCCTTCTGCATAGTGCCATGCACCCAAAGAGGAGGTTCTGCCACCTGACAGCTTCTACAGTAGGAGGAGAGTTACTCACGACAAATTTCTACGACAAATCACTTTCTAATTTTCAAACCTTTAAAATCGATTTTATTTTTTTATTTGGATGATTTTTACTATGTTTCTAGATATCTTGGTCAATGACCAGTAAAAAAGTAAAGATGTCTAAGATTGAAGCGGTATACATTTTATCGATTTGTCTTTAATTTGGATGATTTTTACAAAGTTTGACCAAGATCTCAATACTTATCATATCTTTCAGATTTTCCTTCATGATGACGAAAACTTTAGAATTTATTATACCACGGCGAAGTCGAATCCAACAAACTATAGATCATCAAATTTCGCCTAGCCATTCTTGAGTTATAAATGGTGTAACTAAAATAACGTTCTTTTATATATATATAGATATACTTATTTCTCAAAATTTTGTGAATTTTGGTCACACTTTTAGCGGCTTTGATATTTTGTTTGTGAAATAAGGACTTTTCTTAGAAAATATTTAATTTCTTCTCTTCGTTATAAGGTCTACAGCTGTACTACACTGAGAAAAAAATCAAGTATTTCGTACTTAAAACTAGAAAATTCACACTTGATTTGGGTGAACGAAGAAAAATCCTGAAATGTAGAAGATTTTACACCAGTATTTCGATTTTAAGCCCCGAATAAGAATTAAGAACGTAATTTCTTAAAAAATAAGGACGAAATATTATTTCTAATATATGATTTGATTAGAGCATATTTATTGGAGACGCCAGCAGAGAAAGCTGTTTCTCCAAAAAAAGAATTATAGACTTTTGATTTTTCAGTAATAAATCTCAAAAAATCTCTTAAGATTCACAAACAAAAAGTGGCATAAATTGATTTTTCTGAACCCATACATTTGGTATTTTGGTTAGTATTTTTTTATTTACAATTTGTAAGATGCCAATTCAATCGGGTTGATTTCCAATAACTAATCCATTTGGTATTTTCTGACGGTACAAAAGCAATTTTTCGAGAGCAATTACATTTTGTTTGTATGTACTATTATTTTTAAAATAATTTTCTGTATTAATATTTATGATATTTTCTTATCATCCTAAAAAAAATTGTTTTTCAAGAATCATCTACCAGTTAAGACAGAACTAGAACTACTGAAATATAGTTTTGAATATGATGTACAAAGATTTATCAACATAAACCAATTTATAGAACTCCAAACATATTTGCCTTTTTTTTTAATTGCAACAAAAAAATAAATACTAGAATAAAATATTCATAAATTTGAATCATTTTTCTGGACGAAATTACACAACGTTATATTTGGTATTTTAACACGTATTTTAGTGTTTTCTGGAATATCATTTAAAATTTATTATTTTCTTATTTCCTCGTAAAGTTTTTAACAAATGCGAATTGTGAAGTATATTTTATTTTTATTTTTTTTTATATTTTATTCAAATATTTCAATTAAATCCCATTTTATTGGACGGTAATTGCATAGTGTAACTCTAAACGAAGCTTATCTATTTTTAGTTTATTATTTTTAAATAAAATTTATAAATATCAAATATTAACGTAACTAACTAATATGTATTTTTTTATGATTTTTAGTATAT
Organism: Chymomyza amoena; assembly: GCA_037043745.1. Lineage (NCBI taxonomy): Eukaryota > Metazoa > Arthropoda > Insecta > Diptera > Drosophilidae > Chymomyza > Chymomyza amoena. Next base: position 275,124 of record JBAMAX010002695.1, on the reverse strand, counting down.
TTAGTATTTTGGTGTCTATTTTAGTGTTGTCTAAAATTATAGTTTAAAAACAAATAATTTTTAATATTTCCTAAACTCATAAAGTTTTCAACAAATTTGAAGCTGTCATTATCGTAAAAGAGAAAAAAAAACTTCCGTTGCACGCCCATCACTACCACACACACACTCACTCACACACACACACTCACTCACACACACACACTCATACACACTACTTAGTTTGTTGCAGCTGTTGCTGTTGCCATTAGTCGCTATTAGTTGCAAGCGCGGACCACAATTGTTTTTGTTGTTGTTGTCTTTTGAGTCTTAATTTTGATAATTCTATAGTTTGGAGAAAAAAACAACAACAACAAATAGACACACAAAATGTTATGTGCTGCTTGCAACATGGCTTTCGTTGTTGGTTAGTCATATATGTGGCAATCAGCTCAAATACACCGACCAATACCAACAACAAATGCAACATTAGCAACAACAAAGCCGGTAATTGTCTAATATGTTGTTGGCTTTTGTGGCAGCAACAACTTTGGTAATGGTCGCAGTCAACCGGCGCAAATGTTGTAATTAAATTAACAATTTTTTGGGTTGTTGTTGTTTGTCTAGTGCCCAAAAATATACAACAAATTATATAGAAGTTGTTGCAATGGCGACAATAATAGCAACAACAACAATAACAACAACAGCAATTGTTGCAATACAAAATGGCTTTTGTACATATTTATTTTTTTAGGCTTTTGTCAAATTTACTTTCTGTAGTTTTATTAATTATCTTGCTTTGACTTATTTATGTTGATTTTCTTTAAAACAAACAATAACAACATAATTATGAAGTTACATTTGCTTAATGAGTTTTTTTTTAAGTTGTTGTAATGGCTTTTCAAATGAAGGTCAGTAAGTTAGGTCATAGAGGCTGGGAAAATTTTTGAACTCGCTTTTTTTTAATTTTTTAAAGACTCTAAAAATGGCCGCATAAAAATGATCTTGAACTAATTTTTTATATGAGCAAAAAAGCCTAAGTCGGATTTTATGTCTATCAAAAGTGTTGGCAGATTTGTATGACCTTCAATCATAGAAATCACTTTCTGTCGTAATTTTTAGGCGTGGCACTTATCTTAATCACTCAAACTTTAGCCAGTTGGCATGCCCAAGATACCTTTGTGAAAGTTAGAAAGCTAACGAAGTATATTTTGTGAAATTATCAGCACTTATCAAAAAAATTCTAAGAATTCGTGGAACACCATTATCAAACAAAAAAGTTTGTTTACTTTACTAGATTGATAAGATAGGTATGCAGAAAACTTTTTATCTAATTGGCGAACTTTCTGATAACTTTCCATCAAGCGAAATTATTTATTACGATCTAGCCTATTGGCTAGGGAAGCGAATTTAGAATTTTTAGATATTTTATTAAACAGAAGAAATTTATTTGTATCAATATATATATGGGCTTTAGGAGAACATAAGAGATACTGGTTCTCCCTTCCGGGGCTTCGTCCATCAAAATCAAGACAAAAGGTCTTGGCAGAGCGGACATAAAGCTTCTGGTAGCTTACCTATCTGGCCACCACGCTGTCAGATACCATCTACAGAAAATTGGCCTATCGGACACTCTAGAGTGCAGACTCTGTCTCGAAGACGATGAACTAACGAAACATATCCTATGTGACTGCCCAGCGCTGGTATGGGACAGAGCCAGTCACATGGAAAGGGAACGGATTAGTTCCTTCCATTTTAGGTCAATACCAACAAAAGACCTACTGCTATTCATGCGGGAAGCGGAAAGTCTTTTGCTTTAACTTAAGGGTATGGTACAAATGATCTTTTGGTCGCAGTGTCCCACCTCTTTGTGAGGAACCCTTTTACGGAGAAAAAAAAAATTATGATTCCTAGAGTTCCAATGTGGAACATAGGACCTCTAGTGATTATATGATTATCAAAAAATAATTTTTGGTTTAAGAATTTCTATCTCTAGCCATTTTAATGTGATATGCAGTTCAAAAATTGACACAATTTATATTTGACCAAAAATAAATAGTAAACGGTTTTGTAAAAAATGTTTTGCAACCATTTTTTCTGCCAGCCTGCAATAAAATGCAATTTCACATTGTTACTGCTGGCGCCGTCTAGTGAGCTTGGTGGCGCCATCTAGCCGAAAATGTATGTAACATATAGAAGGAGACGTCGGAGACACCCCAAAGTTACCTAAAATATGATCAGGGTGAATAGGGAAGTCGATATACCCATGTCCGTCTGTCCGTTTGTCTCGTCCGTGTGAACGCCTAGATCTCAGAGATGGTAAGAGCTAGAGTTACCAAACTTTCACATTAGATCCCATATTATTCCATAGGAGGCAAGTTTATTTTATTTTTTTGACATCGGGGATAAATTATATGGCTCCCATGGGGGTGTTTGAGACGACCTCGACAAAAAAAAAGCATTTTAGATGAATAATTCGTTTGTTTATGAAGATATCGTAACCAAATTTGGTATTCGAAAGTTTTTTATAGTTCCCAATCACTGTACCATATTTGATCGAAATCGGTTGACTATATCATATAGCTCCCATAGGACCGATCGGCCAAAATAACTTTTTTAAAGAAAAATTCGCTATATTTCGTTTTTTAATAAAGATATCCTAACCAGATTTGGCGTTTGGACCACTTAAGCAATGTGCCAAATTTGAACAAAATCGGTTGACTATATCATATAGCTCCTATAGGTCCGATCTTCCACAAAATCGAATTTTTAACAAAATTTGTTGTGTTTCGTTTGTTTGTTAAGATATTGGGACCATATTTGACATTCGTGAGTATTTTATAGTTCCTAAGCACTGTACCAAATTTAATCCAAATCGTTTGACTAGATCATATAGCTCCCATAGGACCAATCGGTCCAAAAACACGTTTTTTATACAAAATTCGATGTGTTTTGTTTGATCGTAAAGATATTTGAAATAAAATTGGCATTCATATCTTTTTCAAGGTATTTAAGCACTGTGTCAAATTTTATTGAAATCGGTTGACTATATCATATAGCTCCCATAGGAACGATCGGTCAAAAAAACAATTTTTGCTTAAAAATACTTCTGTTTTTGTTTTTTTGTGAAGAAATCGGATTTTATTGCAAGCTAGTGGTACAGGGTATCCCAAAGTCGTCCGCGCCCGACTTTCCGTACGCCATTTTTTTTATAAGAAGTCTGTTCTGTTAAGGATAGATATACTTGACACTTATATGCGGTATAAATACTATAGACCTTAAGATATAAACATTTTATCCGTAGAAAATCTAGTAAAAAAAAAAATTGACTGGCTTTTCGCTTATAAATAAAAATGATTAATAATGGGATCACAATGCTAAACTTTCGTCAATCTTAAGATGAAAATATTTTGTTTGTAGATAAGTTATTGACAACAATCTCCCTTGTTTTTATTCCTAAGTTAAATTGTGTACGGATAGGATCACGATTAAAAAAAAAGAACTAACTAAAAATCCATTTTCAAGAGTTAAGTGCAAAATGCTGGAATTTTTTTTATCCTCTTCGAGAAATATCTGATTACTTAGAAATCATAATATTTAGATGGAAATATTTTGTCGTTAAAAAGGTTAGTGATAATAATCTCTTGCTCTCCTTGCTTTTTATACCCTTTACTTAAAAGTACAAAGGCTATACTAGATTTGTCTTTGTAACGGACAGAAGGAGGCGCGGCAATCCACAAGTCCTTTATACCAAAATGTTTATCATAACCTAGGGTAGCGATTGAGCCATGTTCGTTCGTCTGTCCGAATGAACGCCTAGATCTCGGAGACTAGAAGAGCTAGCAACATCTAACTTTACAAGCTGGTGGGCATATTTCCTCAGAAGATGAAGTTTGTTGAATCATGCCAATATCTTTCACGCGTTCCCTCCCAGTAGATTTTCGCGGTTTTGGGCACACCGCATAATATTTTCATCCGAAATATCAGCGTGATGCCTTACGGTTCCACGATGTGTGTGTCAAAAATGAAAAAATCGGACAAATACAGCAAAAGCTATAGTCAAAAATATACGTACTTCGTCAATATTTGACTCTATTTAATTATGCGTTAAAAGTGACTTCGAATCACAAATTTTCAGTAAGCTGATTCATGTGGCTCTCAATGAACAAATCCATATCCAAATTTTATCGATGCGGACCCCCACCCCGAAAGAAAAGTTACAAGTTATTCCAATATCGGGCACTGCCGCGACTGTACCACATTTTTAGGAGTAAATATGCAGAATTGAATCGAAAACGATTTTATTAATTGTTACTTAATTTTTTTTTAACGTTAAAAATTTGATGAGCCTTGTTTTGTACTTACAACTTTTAAATAACTAATACACTTCCAAAGAAATACTTCGTATTGACAACGTACCTGAAAAGACAAAGAAAGTTATAAATTAATTAACAAATTTTTATTTTTCGATCTGTAACGTCGAAATTTTATATTTTCTTAAGGCCTTCATCTCAAACCTTTAAATCTATTCATTTCCAAAAAAAAAAAATTTTCCAAGCTTATAGCATTTCTTTAGATTTCAAAAGTAAAGTCTCTTTTATAAAGACGCAGAATTCTTAATGTCAAGCGAGTTTGATTACTTATTTAATACAGTTTAAGCAATACGGCCTGAAGGCCGTTGAAATTAACTCAACTCCAAAAATTTATACACAGTTTTTTTCGCAAGAAAAAATATTTTCTTAGCTAATAGCCTTTAATAGCCTTTTTTTTAAGATTTTAAAAGTGAAATGAAATAAAGAAAATTTGTTGATAGTTATTTTCGTTCAACAAAAACTTGATGGAAGAAAATGGATAATAATAAAAAAATAATAACAGAGAGCATTTAAGGAAACTCAAAATTTGGTTAAAAACTTGATTTATGCCATTTACTAAAAATTCTGCGCCCATTTTTAAATTATTCAGTAAATAAAAATATCGCACTTGATTTGCTCTCTATGCAATAAAAAAACTACTTTTAAACATATTTTCAAAATTCAATGCGATTTCTTGTTGGTAAAAACCGCTCTCTACAAAAAACTACAACTAAAATTTTTATAAACATTTCAATTAATTATATTACCCAATTTAAATTGCAAAATACTGTACATAAAATACGGAGTTATAACTTATGCAACCTTAACTAGGCAAAAAGATATTTTTTTAAAAATATCGCTCGCAAAAAATAAAATTAATTAAGCACATAAATTATGCGGCAACAACAGCAACAACAAAAACATAACAACCAGTAGCCACAAAAACTACAACAACAACAACAGTAACAACAACTTCGTCAAGTGGCCAATCTAGTGGTCAAAACTTAATAACAACTTGCTTAACACATTACAAGATCCAGAGAGCGGAGGGCGGGATAGGAAATAGATTCATTTGGCGGCAACCTGTGACCACTTTGCATTAAATTAATTAACAACTTTTATAGACCTCATGGTAGTTACATATACATATAAATATTTTAATTGCAGCTTTTGAATAGAGAGCTAGAAATTATGCGCCGTTTTGGGCTTCACATTTCACTGGAACTTTCGCTAAATGTAACCAAAAACGGTTTTCATATCAAAAAACGTAAAGTTAGTTGCCCTTGGGCGCTGTCATTCTCCTCACTCAGCTGCTGCCGCACAGACGGCCCGAAGGCTAATTTATGAGACAAAAATTTTATTTGTTTTTGGAAGCTCACTTGATTGATTAGCTAATGGTAAACTCGATGAGTGAGGTAGCCAAAAGCTCAATTTTGAGTGTGTGTGACTCAAACTATTTAACTATGTTTAAAGTTTATAGCTTCAAATTAATATTTTTTTATTTTTATAATTACGTTTAAATAATTTTAATTGCGTAAGTATACATTCTAAAAATGCTTTGAGCAATTATAAGCACCTATCCAAGCAAGCCTGTGCAAAAATTGTGAAATTTGTTTATATGAAGCTTAGGAATATTTCTTTTGGAGCCTGATGGCCTATTCCCTAGAATTAAATACAATAAATAAATTAAATTAAAAAATGTGTATTTCTTTATAGAACTTTACTTTAAAATATACTATCATTAAATAACAATATGTGTTTTATCTTTATATATATAATTCTTCTGTGAGTGTGTATGTCACTGAACTTCTCTTAAACGACTGGACCGATTTTGATGAAATTTTTTGTCTGTGTTCAAGGGGATCTGAGAATGGTTTAGATTCACAATTTTGTCCGCTAATTGCGACGAAACTACTAAAAAGGACAATTGTATTTTCCAATACAACATTTTTTTTGTTAATTTAGGTTGGCATTGTGTACATTGTCAGATTAACTAATATTTTTTAGTAAATTGTTTTTGTCCAAAGGAAACACAAAAATTAATTTTATTGAGGCACACCAAATTTCATGAGAATCGGTACAGCCGTTTCGGAGGAGTATGGTAACTAACATTGTGAAACTAGAATTTTATATATAAGAAGAAACTTATGTTTTACGTATTATGGGTGTTCTCATGAACGATTCGATGAATCTGATTTTTGCGTGTGTTAGAGGTCAATGCGAAAGTTTTAAGCCTATTGCGATGAGTTTGTGTGAATTGGTTCGTGGGATTGTGAATATTGGTTTTTGTGTGAACATACTCCTCCGAAACGGCTACACCGATTCTCATGAAATTTTGTGTGCTTATTGGGCAGGTCTGAGAATCGGCCAACATCTATTTTTCATACCCCTAAGAGATAAGGGTTGCCACTTCTAACATTTTTCTTTCATTTATCGACTATACCTTCATGGTGTGTTCACGGGCGCGAAGTTAGCCGCGAAGCCTTCCATACTCCTGTTTCGCGGCTTTCGCGGACGGCGCGTTACGCAATATTTTTCAATCTGTGGTTTGTCTTGACTGAACGTGAAAAAAAAAAGACATCCTGTCGCCATTATAGGTTAACATTATTAGTGCACGAAAACATTAATATCAGTACTGCTTAGAATGCGGAAAATAAAACTTCCAAATCACCATCAAACATGGTTAAAATGTAAAGATGGCGAGTGGTTGAAAATTTTATGATGAAATTAATCCACTCATCGATCAATCGGACGATGTTTTCCAATCGGAAAGATTCCAGATCTAGACGAGCGAGCGAAGCGAGCGTGCCGGAGCGCAGCGGAGGCCGTCTAGTAATTTTATAAAATTCTTAAACGATTTGTAAACAGTTCGCTTAATTATTTATTATGAATACTTTAGTAAGGAGCATTATTAAATATTTCTTAAAAATCACCTCAAGAGAGATTCTTTCCAGTAGTCAGAACAATATTAATGTTTTTTTGTGTTAGATAGAGTATAGCTTCAAGGTGAATTTATTATTTTGTTGATTTTGTTTCTGAGTTTAGCTGGGTGTATAAGCCGATTTAAATGATGACAGCTTTTGCGTTAAATCCAGTAAAGTTTAATAATAAATAATAATTTTTTTCCATCACAATTAAGGTAATATTCGAGCCAAACTCTTTTATATTTATAAATTTATTTTCATATAAGTTTTTTTTGCCTGTTTAATAAATTTTAATTTAATTTTAATTGATAGCTAGATGGCGCCAGCAATACCAACACATATTTCGAAAGCACTAAATACTAAGCTATATGTGAAAATCAGCTTTTTGTTTAGAGATAGTAAATCAAATGTTAAAACAATAACAAAAAAAGCCAAGTCGTTTCATTTGAACTTACATGATAATGAAAGTTATGGGTAAGGTCAATAATTTTGCTCTTTTAAAAAGTTTGTGTATCAACTTGGTCTACCCACATGTAGGGTACATTTGTTTTGGTAGCAAAATAGATTCACTTTTGTTTTTAGCGGTACAATGAAATGGTGTTGTTACTGTTGGCGCCACCTAGCGTCAAGTGCTGATAAAAATGGGCAGCACTAATTGTGAACTAGGCTGTGATTTCTAAGAATTTTGATATGAAGTTTTCTCTTTGAGGGTTTGAGTTGCTGCGTACACTGGCCTGTAGAAGCAATTAAATTCTTAACCCTAAGAAATGATTTTTTTTAAAGAGTTTTTGTGTTGCTGCGTACTGTATAGCAGAAAATAATTTTTTTTCTTTTTGTGAAAAATACGGAAAAATGGCGTAATTTACAGAATTCATTAATCTTTAAAATATGAACAAAAATTAATTTTTGAAGCTGAACTGCCCAGACGTTAGGGCTATATTTTTTCCTAACCCTTTTAAGGTCCGAATAAAAATAAGACAACTTAAAAAATATTTGACCTCAGAATTACGTTACTATAGCAAAAGGCACAGAAAAAATGTCAAGGTCTTAGGCATCCTAGCTTGGCCCCAACGAAATATTGCCTGTAGGATTTTAGAAGAATCCTGACCAAACCACTCATGTTCAAAAACATTTATTTAATTATTAATTTATCTTTCTTAAAGCAAATAAACCACTTTTTAGTAATTAACTAATAATTTTTTTACCTTACTTTAATTTATTGCTGTTCTCTTTATCCTAAATTAAAGTGCAACGAAAAGCTCGTCTCCAGTAAATTTGGTTCTTCGTAACATACGATAACCTTTAAGTATTTTATTTTTATGTACATTTTTTTTTTTACAATTTCAATGCCAAAATTAAATTTATTCTCATGTCGTCAGAATTTTACAGCTGTGTTATATTTATCTTCTTGTCTTATTGCCATAGCAATTTGTTTTGGAACAGCACTATTTTTCAAATAGCACCAAAAAACATAAATCTCTTGCGAAATATAGAAAATCGTAGAATCTTACACTTTTAAAATAATATTTTTGCTGCAGCTGGCGCCATCTAGCTGTCAATTGCACAAAAATGGGCAGCACTGGTGCACAATACAAGTTAAGATTTTTTCACTCGTCTCTTTTTAAGAAGCTGCATTTTTTTTTGGCATATCCTGCAGTCACTTTTGCAGCGAAAAATAATAATTATATTCTTTCTATCAAAACATTAAACATCCAGCCCAAATTAATATATTGCTCCCTCCTAATGAATTTGATTTTCGGGTACTTTTTTTTAGAAAGCGACAACAAAATGAAATTTCTCGGCAACATACAAAATCATAAAGATTTAATTTTACATGCATATCCTGCAGCTAAACATTTGCCTGTTATAAGCGGACTAACTTTGGCTTAAAAATTCAGTTCAAAAAGATTTCCGGCACAACACTGGCATATAATCTTTATAGCCTTGCCATAATCTTAAATTCGCCGCTTGTAACAAAGTTTCCGCTCCACTGTGCCTGGCTTGTGCAAATTTCCTTTTTATACTCTATATATATATAGATACTATTATATATAATATATTTTTTAATGTGATTACAAGTCCGGGCTGTCTCTCAAATTGTCGCTCTCTATCGCTGCATAACCATGAGAGTGTGAATGTGTATGTGTGTTATGGTTATTATGGTTGGTGTATCCTTCGGGGACCTCTGCCGGCGACAACCACAAGTAGTTAACAGCTCCAAGTTTTTTTTTTTTGGTTTTTTTGCCTGCTGTCTATCCAACTGTTGTTGGCCATTGGGCACACCTCTTGCTGTCATTTGCCAACGATTTCTAATCGATTTTCCGGCGCAAGCAGCAACAACTACAAACATATGAAAAAATGGCCGCCAGCCAGACCCAGCTAGCCAACTCTACGAACTTGCAGTCTATTATCGTTAAGCGTCGCTCTTAACTTTTGTCAATATTTCAAAGTATTGTTTTTTGTTTTTGGCCACAATTTGCTAGTCTTTTTTTTTTGGCTAACTGCCTACCGATTGCCACCACTTTCACAATACACAATCTTCACACTTTTTTGCATTTATAATAGAGTTGGTTTTGTCGTTAATTAGCATGCTTCCAAAAATTCCTAATCCCGGTCACGCGATTGCAACAGTTTTGGTAGCTAAACAGCCATAAACTCTGATTGGCTTGGTCAGAGTTTAGCTGGCCCAATTGCCGGAAGTTGTCTGGGTTTTATCAAATTTGCACGTCCAAAATTCGCCAGCTTTGATTTCTGTGGATGATTTATTGGAGCAATGTAAATAACCCCACCCACTGACCAACCATTCAACCAGCCATCATCATCATTATCATAATGGAGCTGCTAAATATTTGCTTATAAGTTTTTTTTTTTGTTTTCGTTTGTTGTTTGGAAAATTTGTTTATTGTGTTGGGTCACAGAGTGCTGAGTTGAGTTGAGTTCAGTTCGGTTCGGAGTTTTCTCTTTCTTTTGTTTACTTTACTTTGGGGGCCCCCAGTGCGTCCTAAATAGATGACACGCCCTTTTCCGCATTACCAGGCTTGCAGTAACTAATTTTGCTGTTCATTGCACTTTTACAAAAGATTCAGCAAAACGAAATTAAAATAGTTTTTATACTCTTATCGAGAAGGGTGTTATGAATTTTTGCAACGATTTGCAACAGTAGTGGGCTTGGTAGACTTAATAATCAGCATTGAATGGATTTTAATCTCTATCTAGATCTTGAAGAGCTTGAGAGATAGGCGTATTTGCAGATAGCAGGCAAAGTTCGTCTTTCTGTGTTGATATCTGTGTCAGTTTTCCCGGTATAGATAAAGTTTGTTGTTTCCCTGATGATACTATGGTTTGCAGCCCTCTTTTAGTCTGAGTGGAAACAGCTACGCGTCGGAATCGTGTACCCTGCATCATGGATAACTAAATCTTAAGATTTCATGTTTTGGCTAAATGTAATATAATCGAAGACATAAGATACCGATAATCGAGAATATTACCAAAAATGTTGATCATCGAACAGCCGACTGTAAAACGGCTCTAATATGAGCCATCGAAACATACAATTCGAATATATGATTGAAAACTTTAATCATCTGAATGACTATCAGTAAGATCAGTCGTGCTAAACATTTGTACACTTTTCATAGAAGCCTCATGTAAGCCCAATAAACAAAATCAGGTTCGTTATTTTTTGCTGATAAATAATTCACAGATTTAATAAGAAAAAACTATGATTGCCTTAAAAGCATTCGCGAGAGAGGAGCAAAGAATGTGAATTTTATCTCCCCAGAAGCTAACTCCTAATTATTATACTAATACATATGAGGTTCTAGAAGGACCTTGGAATAGAAAGAAGGTTGTAGGTAAGAAAGAGCATGAGTTTCAGTTTTCCTAACGCCAGCACCTCATGGATAAATCAAATCTAGCATCTACCACAAGGGAGGCCTTTCACTATCAGGATCCATTAAACGGAAAAACCAAACCATTAATACAACAAAGAAGATGGATTTTGGTGTAAAGGATCGAGATCTAATAAACAAGTAGTTTAGCCGATACGCTTATTCCAAGTTTTGATACTACCACATATGACACAACTAAGAAGATGGATCGAGATTCTACCACATATGGGGTTCTAGAACCATAAAGGAATAGGTTAGGTTAGGCTGGATAGGCTGCTTAAACTATCGTTGAGATCACCCAGAGACCATTGTGGCCCATTGTGATGATTAATGGAGGAAAGGAAGTGAAAAATTGTGAAAGAGGATCAAGAACTATTGGGTACTTCCAACCGCCTAAGTCTCTGTTATTACAAAATCAAACAGGTCTTCGAAGAATGATTTTTACAGAAACTGAGTTTGTCTTCTTAGAAGAGCCGGGCAGTCACATAAGAAGTCGTGATGGAGAACGTGCAACCTCTCAGTCATCAGCCCAATGGTGCTGTGTTCTGTTGCCACTCCTACCACCATCATTGTCCTATTTTTGGTAAAAACGTTTGAGATCGGATAGTCGCTTTGGATTGCACCGTGGCTAGAAGAAGAGGAACCATTAAGGTATAGTGTGAAAGTTTTAGAAGGACGAAGAATACTCGTTAGGTAATAGGGGTGAAATGCCTTTTAATTTCTATCGAGAAGAGATATCACACGCATGAGTCTGATTAACGAATCTGCTCTTGCTTGTACCACAAGAGAGACTCCTTAAGCTTATTAAACTGCATCCAAGCAGTTTTAACAAGTAAGAAAGATTTAAAGAAGCAGGCGAAACTTTTGGAAAGCATCTTTTAATGCCGAAAAAGGGATCACAGCGTATACCACTGTCGTACATCGCCTGAACTATAAAACTTTTATTTTTTGCATCGTTTTTGTTGTCTCGTTTTACTACGTGATGTTGCTTTTGATGTGCCAATGACTTTACGTTTTGTGCGATTACGAGTATCTGTATCTAGTACTCGACCGTAATGGTATGTGTGTATGAATGTGTGTCTGTTTGTCAATGCAGCTCCATCGAACCATGAGCCATTGATAGAGCGCTAGAGAGACCAGACCAGACCAACCAAACCCAGCCCAGCGCTGTCCAAGCGATAGTTTTGTTCGATTTTTAAACATCCGGTGGCGTCGAGACGCGACGTTTCACTTGCAGCTGATTTACTAAGTTCATGAAAATAATATATTACATACGCATACAGATGCAAAAAATAAAAAAAACTATGTACTACAGTCAAAACTTATGCGTAACGAATTTCTATGCAAAATTCTCCAAATAACGATACGATTCAGTCAAAGTGAAATTGCTATTTCGAATTTGCTTGCAATTTAAATTTTTTATAGGAAATATTTATATTTTTCAAATATTATAAATAAATAATAATAATTTTAATATAATATTTAAAATTTACGAAATCTTTCAGCTGTTTAACAATCTTTGTTAGACCTTTTAAAAGTTGTTAATATATTAAAAAATAGCTCTTTTTTTCAAATAATGGTAAAAATTTTATTCACAAATTCGTTTCAAATGAAAACGTGTTTAAATTTTTAATTTTTATTTTTTTGTAACTCTCATATTTGTGTTATTAAAACTTAAATATATATCCAAGTTAAGCAAAAACATTTTTTAATTTTATTTACAAATTCGTTTCAAATTAAAACGTATTAAAATTGATTTACTCTTATATTTATTTGTGTTGTTAAAATTGAAATATATTTCCTAGTTAAAAAATAGCGTACGTAATGTCGGGCGCGGACGACTTTGGGATACCCTGTACCACTAGCTTGCAATAAAATCCGGTTCCTTCATAAAAAACCAAAATCAGAAGAATTTTTAAGCAAAAATTTTTTTGACGATCGTTCCTTTGGGACCTATATGATATAGTCAATCGATTTCGATCAAATTTGACATAGTGCTTTAAAACCTTAAAGCTTAAAGATCTGAATGCCGAATTTAGTTCAAATATCTTTACAAACAGAACGAATTTTGTATAAAAAATGTTGGACTGATTGGTCCTATGGGAGCTATATGATATAGTCAACCGATTTTGATCAAATTTCGTACAGTGCTTGGGAACTATAAAAAACTTACGAATTCCATATTTGGTCCCAATATCTTAACAAACAATTGAAACACAACCAATTTTGTTTAAAAAAAAAATATTTTTTTGAGGATCGGCCCTATGGATCAACCGATTTTGACAAAATTTGGTACAGTGCTTAAGAACTAATGCCAAATTTGGTTACGATATATTCGTGAACAAACCGAATTATCCATCTAAAATTTTTTTTGTCGAGGTCATCTCAAACTCTCCATATGGCTATATAATTTATCCCCGATATAAAAAAAATATAATAAACTTGTCTCCTATGGAATAATTTGGGATGTAACGTGAAAGTTTGGTTACTCTAGCTTTTACCATCTTTGAGATATAGGCGTCCAAACGGACACACGGACGGACATGGGTATATCGACTTCTCTATTCATCCTGATCATATTTTGGGGTGTCTCCGACGTCTGATTCATACATTTTCGGCTTGCACAAACTTTATATACCCTTTGTACCATACGGTTCAGGGTAAAATAAATAGAAATTTTTAAGCGCTTGTGAAAAATGGAAAAAAAGTGCCGTTGGTTTCTCTGAAATCCTATAACTTATTAAGGAAATACTAGATATGGTTAACTCTATGGGTATACCTCGTTAACTCATGAACAGTACCCAATTTTACAGCCGTCAAAACGCTTCTCAACAAAATTACGCTTATTACATAATAGATTTACTTAAGCTGATTATATTTATGACGTTTCGCATGGCGTTACCTATAACGAATTCTCTTCGCCAAATTTCCTAGCCCTCGCAAATTCGTCATGGGTTAGGCTCAACCGTAGGGTGACTGTTTTGCGCGAGAGGCTTGTCAAGTCAACGTTTAGCGAGCTGAGCTTAATTCACACTGCTTGGATATGCAATTTGGTAGGTGGTTCGGTGAGTATCGCCCACCTGCTGTATGAATACATTTTGCATTCATTTAGCTGGAGCTTTTTTTTAATGGATACAACAACGACAGCCAAAAATGGCGACGCAATTTAAAAGCGCATTGAATTGCGTTCGCTTTATAAGGTTTATCAGATAAGCGCTGATAGCTGGCAAAATGTTTAAATTTAACATTAGTTGGCAAATTGATAAGCATAAAAAAAAGTATTTGTTGCATGACGCATAGCTAGACAATCAGCTGGTACAGTACAGTAAACACGTAGTGCACAAATTCTTGTATAGAAATCGGAAATATATTAAGAGAAAAACAGATGCTTGCATAACGGTTAAGAAATTGCGCATACGCCACGTAGTACAGCTCAACTTTTTAAGGTGTGAAATGTTGGCAAATGTGACAAATTTTTATCTCATAAGCAGCCAAAAGAGCTGTCAACACACAAATAGCAGGCACTGTTGTGGTTGTTGTTGTTATTGTTGAGCCCTCACTCTCGGTTCGTGGTTGTGTGATCTTTGACACAAACAGCCGGCTAAAAGACCATAAAATCCAGCGCAGACCACATCAAGGCACACTCAAAAATACACACACACTCATACACACACAACCACATACACTCGCTGACATAAAGTGTGTACTAGATGTTGTTTTTCCGGCACTTTGTTTACTTGTTACGCTTTACCCAGCAACAGCAGCAGCCAACACAAAGAGTAAAATAAACCATACAATAAAAATAATAATAATAAAATAAAAAAAACTTTCACTTTGTCATCACAAAAAGTAACGATATAGAAAATAAAAAAATATATAAAAAAGACCGAAGCGTTAAAAATGTTATTTGTTACCTTATATCTAACTATGACTGTCCAGCTAGACACAGCTGCTCAGACTAAAGATACGAAAAAATAAAAACAAAATGTATGAGCAAATAATGAGCTTAGAAAATTTTATGACTTGCTCCCAAAGGGTATTCGATATAGGGTGCTTTTTAGGACTTTTTTTTTTTAAATCTTGAAAACCAAGCAGTTGCCAAAGATTTTTGAAATACCTAACTTCGTTAAATGCAGCCTCTATAGGGTGATTTTTTTAAGATTTTTTTGTTCCAAACAGTAAACAGTTGCCACAGAAATACAGGGTGCGCCATTTGAATGTGGTCGATGGAAATATTGAATAACTTTGACAGATTTCAACCGATTGACGTCGTCGAACACATTTTAGAAAGGTTATTGCATTACAATTTTAACCATGAATCGATTCACGCCCAAAGAACGCGCGGAAATCGTGACAATGATCATTAAATGTAATTGCCCGATTTTTGGTAGCGAATTTTAATGACTGATGAGGCCAATTTCACGCTATCTGGCACTGTAAATAAACAAAACTGTCGCATTTGGGGGAAAGAAAATCCTCATACTATCCATCAAACTCCACTGCATGATCAGAAAGTGACTGTTTGGACCGGTGTCTGCTTCAATATTTCCATCGACCACATTCAAATGGCGCACCCTGTACTCTAAACCAACATTGAGTTCAAAGCATACGATTGTTTTAAGTGACTCATTCAAAAATGGGTCGATTTCATTTATAAAAAATGGCGTACGTAAAATCGGACGCCGACGACTTTGGGATACCCTGTACCACTAGCTTGCATTAAAATCCGATTCCTTCATAGAAAACCAAAAACAGAAGAAATTTTAAGCAAAAAATTATTATTTTCGACCGATCGTTCCTATGGGAGCTATATGATATAGTTAACCGATTTCGATCAAATTTGACACTGTGCTTTAATACCTTACAAAAGATCTGAATTCCGAATTTAGTTCAAATATCTTGACAAACAAACGAAACACAACAAATTTGGTTCAAAAATCAATATTTTGGAAGATCGGCCTTATGAGAGCTAAATGATATAGTCAACCGATTTTATTCAAATTTGGTATAATGCTTAACTACTTCAAAAACTTCTGAATGCCATATCTGGTTACAACATCTTTATAAAAAAATGGCGGACGTAAAGTCGGGCGCGGACGACTTTAGGATACCCTGTACCACTAGCTTGTAATAAAGTCCGATTTCTTCACAAAAAACCAAAACCAGAAGAATTTTTAACAAAAATTTTTTTTGACCGATCGTCCCTATGGGAGCTATATGATATAGTCAACCGATTTCAATAAAATTTGACACAGTGCTTAAATACCTTAAAAAAGATATGAATGCCAAATTTATTTCAAATATCTTTACAAACAAACAAAACACATCGAATTTTGTATAAAAAAGTGTTTTTGAACCGATTGGTCCTATGGGAGCTATATGATCTAGTCAAACGATTTGGATTTAATTAATAACAGTGCTTATGAACTATAAAATACTCACGAATGTCAAATTTGGTCCCAATATCTTAACAAACAAACGAAACACAACAAATTTTGTTAAAAAATCAATTTTTTGGAAGATCGGACCTATGGGAGCTATATGATATAGTCAACCGATTTCGATCAAATTTGGTACAGTGATTGGGAAAAAAAAACTTTCGAATACCAAATTTGGTTACGATACCTCATAAACAAACGAATTATTCATCTAAAACGCTTTTTTTTTGTCGAGGTCGTCTCAAACACCCCCATGGGAGCTATATAATTTATCCCCGATATCAAAAAAAATAAAATAAACTTGTCTCCTATGGAATAATATGGGATCTAATGTGAAAGTTTGGTAACTCTAGCTCTACCATCTCTGAGATCTAGGCGTTCAAACGGACAGCCGGACAGGGTATATCGACTTATCTATTCACCCTGATCATATTTTAGGTAACTTTGGGGTGTCTCCGACGACTCCTTCTATATGGGGCCCAAACTTAATATACTCTTTGTACCATATGGTACAGGGTATAAAAATCATAAGCATCAATTTACTTCATAAAGTTTTTTTTGCGATATTGTCCTTGAGAGAAGTTTTATGAAAATGGTTACAAAAGTCTTTTTGACTAATATCTTTAGTTCCTGGGCAATACAATAAGTGCTAATTCAACTCGATGATCGATTTTGTCAACATTTTCGAGCAGAGCGTTGCCTTTCTTCGAAATCCACCTACATTACCAAAAACGAATTTTTAAGCGCTGTAGCCCAAAACTGGTTTAAATTAAACTTAAATTAATACTATTATTTCATCCTTCAAATCAGCTAAAATATGCAATATGATCCAATATTAATAATAATAAAAATTGATAAACTTTCTTATATCTTAAAATTAGCAAATAAAATAAAAATCAAGCAAAACAAAATATATATATCATTAAGGTACAAGCTACTACTCAAGGCAAATTGTGATTAAACCACTTCTGAATTATAAGCCGCCAATTATAAAATATTGTACGAAAACTATTTAAGTATACGCATTTGTTGCCGAACTATATATTTTAGTTTAGGACATACGCATTTAGTAAATTTAGCGAGAATCATACGACCCACATTTAGGAGCATAAGGTAATATATAAAACAAAAAATAAGTGCTTGAAATCGAGAAAACTTACATATTAAATATATCGAATAAAATCAAAAATCTAGTAAAATCAAATATATTATTAAATGTGTGATGCTACTACTTAAGGCAAAGCGTGATTAAACCACTTGTGAATCATAAGCTGATTTTTGCAAAATACTACACATTATTTGTCAAAACATGTAGTAAATCGTCGGATATGGCCAACTAAAACATCCAGCGAAATCTACCATAAACTGACAGCTTCTGCACAAGTATGACTTATTAAAGAGCATCAAACACACCGAATACTATATAACTTCCATATATAAAAAATAATAAATACTAGAATCAAGCAAAATCAAATATATCAATAACGTTTTTTTTTTTTTTTTTTTTTTTTTTGATAGTAGGAGGGGGGAAATCTTCAGAAAGACACCGGGAAGGGTAGTGTCGGATTCGCATTCTGCGCCTACCGACTAAAAACCCCCTCCTATTTGGTTGCCAACCTTTACGGTTCTAAACCTCAGAGTGTGGGGGTACCATCAGAGGGTGTATGAGGGGGTGCTTGACGCGGTATATTATGTATGATCGGTTGAACCGATCTCGTTTATGAGAGGGGGTGCACGAAGCGGTATATTATGTATGATCGGTTGAACCGATCTCAATTTCCCATTTAGTCGCCTTTTACGACAAGCAGAGGAACACTGAGGTGGATATTCTTCATCCGCCACCTCACGGATAAAACATATATCAATAACGATGCACATGCAACTACTTCAGGCAATGCGGGGTTAAGCCACTTGTGAATCATAAGCTCAAACTATGTTTTTAATTGAATATGATCATAAATTTAAATGTTACACGCAGTTTATTGCATAGAAGCTTATTTTAACAGACTGAAGACATTAACATGTTATGCTATTGAGCAGACTTTACTAAGCATTTTGTCTATTTCTTTTTTCTACTTAAGGCACAAAAAGTGAAACCCTGAAAAAAATTAGCAAAGATAGTAAACAATTTTCTCAAGAAAACTGGAATTGATAACAAAATTCCCGGCATAGTTTCTTATAATTATTCAAATGTTGTCAAGCTGTCGCTCTTGTGGCTCAAAACAAAAGCTCCCAAAAAAGCACCCCATAAACGGCAATCAATGCAAATGGAACTAGACTAGACGTAGACTATGCCGCATCGCACGTGCAAGCAAATGTTATACGAAATTCCATTTCACTCTTTTTTTGTGAATTGCCGCAATCGTTGCGACGGCATTTGTTGGTATCAGCGAAATTGGCCAAAAGTAAAATCAAAAGAGCGATAAATGTCGATAGTGTGAAATGGTTAAAAGAGTTGGAGCGCAAAGTCTGTGATTTTTTGGACTAACGTTTGTCCCGCAGCGTCATGAATTATGAGCCGTGGCGCTTTTATGGTCTTCAAGCATTAAAACTGATTTTCATTGTTTTTTTCGTCTCGGCTCACCCTTTGTGGCCAACGAAGGCTGCAAAAGGCGACACTTAAAAAATATAATCATAAACGCTGGGGATTTTGGGAATTTATTTTTTGTTTTTTTGGCAGTTTTACAAAGCGTTTCAGGCTCCAATTGGCAGCGGCTTTGTTAACTATGGCTCATAAACAAGCAGAAAGATTACAACAGTTGGCTTAAAGAGACGTCGATGTGGACGTCATTCAAGCATTTGGCCATAAGTGGCGCTTCGAGTGGGCAACGGCTATGCGACTTTAATGAAGTCAGCCATAGCCAAAGCCAAAGTCAAAATCCAAGTTAAGCTTGACAAATGAACAACCAGTTAGTCATCTTTTCATTCAATGCTACAACTTCACATCATCATCATTATGATTATCAACATCATCATCATGGGCAACATTATTATCCACACACACAATGTGTGTGCTCCCACTTTACAGACAGCGATATCACTCAATAAAAAGTAATCCCACATGCGTTCAAAACCGCACCGAAAACGCCCAAAACTGACAACGCACACGCGCCTCACTAGACAGGCCTTTCCAGACGCGACAAATCACGCTGCATTCGGTCAGACAGCTGACAACACCATTTGCGGGCACAAAGGAGCGGTCGAGTGAAAGGGAGGAGAGAGTCTTCGTCTTCGTTGGTTATTAGAGATGGGAATGGAGCGATTTCTTTTTACAAAAAGCATGCTGACATGCTGTGCTCTTTCATAAAACACCATGATTTAATTATGATTTTATTGCTAGATCTGGGTTATTAACTGGGATTGATGAGCCCAACAGTGTGGGTAAGAGACTGTAACTAAATGGGCTTATACCGGAAAAAGATTTGGTTTTAAATAGACTAGTTATTACTTCAATTCAAGCTATTTTGAGATTTTGTGATATCGAAACAACAAGCCAGTTATCGGTAGCAGGCGTTCCCTAAAAACAAAATAGCCTTCTCCACAAACTCAAGGTCGGTATAAACAATCAAAATTCAGAATTATTCGAGACAGTAAAAGGCAACAGGGTGATTGAGGGTTGTAATCGTCATAATCTGACTTAACCCTTAAAAAGTGCAGCAACAAAAAAAATTTATGACCAGGAAAATTACCATATTCATGTCGGTATTGGATTTCCATTCTGATACCGCTTTTTCGATCTAACAATGCAGCTTATCGTTATAGTAACACTTATGGTAAAATATCTATTTAGGCTTTGGGATAAACTAGACGAGTGTAACTATAACGATAAGCCGCATTGTTAAATCGACAAGACGGATTCGTAATGGAAATCCAGAACAGGCATGATTGTTTCATCAACAAATTCTTGAAAGCCGAAGTTAACATCGTGGAGCGTAAGCTGAAACATTTTTAATCAGGAAAAGGGCAAACTTTTTATGATAGATAAAACTTTCCCAAAACTACCAGTAATCCTTGTCCATGCTTTGCTGAAGCATGAGCTATGGGTCACTTTTTTTGCAAATAAAGACATTTATACTCTTCGAAGATGGCCAAGTTTCGTCTATTTATCTTTCATAAAACTTTTTTTTTCATAAAAATCTTGATTCTATGACAAAATCTTGCCGGGTTCATTTCTAGCAGTTTAGATCTTCATCATAAATAGAGTTTTTAAAGAACATACTCTAAATAGAGATCAATTCAAAATATTGTTATATCTCAATTTTCTATTATTATGGTTGCCCTAAATAACTTTGATCTTTAAGCAAAATATTTAAGCTTTTTTTTCATCCGGGCAATTACCAGACACTGGCTGATGGGTAACCATGCATCAAGGCTCAATGCACATCATTATGATTTCTGTAGAAGTTGTTGAGATGAATAGGAGCTGGAGACGGATGAGCACTTCTTCTGTCACTGCACCAGGGTATACAAGACAAGGCTCCGATTCCTTAAGTCAAATTTCTAAGATGCCCTATCCCAGCTCTCATAAAAAAGTATTAGAAGTCTCTCGAGATTTATTCCGGTAGCCGGATGGACGTGACTTTTAAATCATAAAGGGAACCTTCTAGTGGGGGTAAGGTTGGTGTAAGGTTCACCCAGTGGTATCACATCGGGCCAATTTTTGGCCTAAGTGAGTTGAGACATCAGGTCCCGACAGTCGCCCGAACCTAAACCTATGACTTTTCTAAGAATGAAAATCAATAAAGCGGTATATAGAGACAGCAACAACAATCTATTACTAGCACCCATCGCAAGTTTCTCAAAAACCAATTTTTTTTATTCCAAAACCATGAAAAACTTTGGAATCATGTTCCATACCAAGGAGTGTTTCTTTACTTGTAAATGTTCTTAACTCTTGGACTAGGAGCGGAACCAAAATGGGATTCAGAAGGCATTAACAGAGTGATAGTCTTTTCATATTGAACATGCTCAAAGTGCATAAATAGCTTCATTCTTGGGGGCGCATAAAAAAATAAGTTCGCAATGTAAGTGACAATAGATCCAAGTGTTGGATTCGGTAAAAAAAAAGTTTCAAAAGACATTTACAGAGTGAGTGTATCTAGATTCTAATATCAAATGTTGAGCACAGTTTATTTTTGGAGGCGTCGCAAAGAACATTCGCAATGCAAGTGACTTAGTTCTAAGTGGTGGATCCGGGGAAAAATATTCCAAAAGGCAAAGTGAGTAACTTTAGCTTTTCGTATTGAACAAACTCAAACATTTACGAACTTTGGGAATCCAAAAAATACATTTATATTGTGACTAAAGTTGTACAACTGATAAAAAAAAAAGGTCCCAAAGACATTTACAAAGTTCGTATATAACTTTCAATTTTGGAAGGGGGTTCCACTTGTTTGAGAGTTGTCGTTCATTCGAAGTTCATTGTACATAGCTCAAATAGGCAGGAAATAATCTGTCTGTATCAGTCCGATCGTTCCGCCCTATGCTCCACCTAGGGGAACTTATAAACGCATAATTAAGCTTTACAGTAGTCTGGAAATAAATATATAAATACTTGGTATAATTTTGGAATTCAGGAATTTATTGTACAAATATGCCCCTATGGCAAGATGGCTAAAAGTGTCTTCCACATAAATGTACATCAAAGATGAAAGCGGCACGGTCTGGAAGTAACTTTTAAGGCGCTAATATAAAGCATTTACAATGACGTTGCAAGATTCTTGGTGTCGCCATAGCTGACACGTTTGATCGTATCGCAGGTGTCCTAGTCCTAGTATTCAACACCTGAATTCAAACCTAGACATAAGCCCATGTCTGCTGCGATACTTTTCTAGTTTTGATTGCACCAAAAGCTGATGACAATATAAAGTCAACAACACGTGCCCAATCATCGCTATATCAGAAGTTTTGATTAAATATTCACTTTGTGGAAATAAGTATTTCCGTCGGATTCAGAGATAACTTCTTAGATTCCAAAACAAAAAAAGATAATGCTAAACGCCGCAAAGCAAAGCCCAGCTCGAGCAAAGCATTCGGTTTAACGTGCCTCAGTGGCCTTAGCCTTTAATAACGCTCACGCGCTCATCTCTAGCCTTACTGCATTACTGCTACAAATTTAAACAAATTTATCATAGCAATTTACACTAAATATTTATGTTGCACGGAATTTGAAAAAAGGAGAAAACAATTAGCCGTAAGTGCAATATAAAAAGCAAGTTGCCAAATTTGGTAAATGACATGTAGCAGTAGACACAGTTTGAGACATAGTTAAATGTGACTTCAGATACAGATACAAACATACACACACACACACACACACGCCTATCTTCAAGTGTAATCAATTTAACTGTCTGAGTTGGCCGCTTTGATCGTGTAGACCGACCCCAACTACACATCGCATACGTCGCTTCAATTTTCATATATTCAAAAAAAAAAATATATATGTATAAAAAAAATTTACATAATTTTCGTTAGATTGACGTGATTCAAGTTTCTGTTTTCTTAGATGAATGTGTGTATGAGTTGTTACAGTCAGCTCACAAATTATGCAGACGCTTTTTAATTTGCAGCTCAGGAACTTCGGTTAAAGTTGCCATAATGTAAAAGATAAGTCATAGTAATACTTCAAGAATTGCAAAAGAGTCCGAAACCTTTTTAACTGCAGTATTTTTTGTATTGGTAACACAATTTTTACAGTCAGCTCGCAAAATATGCAGACGCTTTTTAATTTGCAGCTCTGTAACTTGGGTAAAAATTGTCATAATGAAAAAGCTTACTTATAAATAATACTCTAAGAATTGCAAAAGTGTCCGAAAACTTTTTATATGCAGTATTTTTTGTATTGGTAACAAAGTTTTAACAGTCAGCTCGCAAAATATTCAGACGCTTTTTAATTTACAGCTCTGTAACTTACACAAATGTCATTATGTTAAAGCTTTAGGGTTCCAAGGAGACTAAATAAAAATAACTAATACTCCAAGTATTGCAAAAGTGTCCGAAAACTTTTTATATCCAGTCTTTTTATGATTAAAGAGTTTATAAAGTCAGCTAAGTAAGTAAGCTAAATTTAAGTAACATCTCTGCAACTTTTTCTTTTAAAATATCCAAACATTTAAATTTTTCAGTGTTTTTCTGGCTACACGGTTTTTACAGTCAGCTTCAAATATAAGTAGACGCTTTTTACTTAAAGTAACAGCTCTGGGACTTGGGTAAAAGTTGTCATAGGGTGCCAAAGAGACTAAATAAAAATAACTAGCTGAATCTCTTATAAAATATCCAAATATTTCAAAAGTGTACCAAGACTATTTATATGCAGAGTATATTTTCAAAAATTTACTATAATTTGGAAAATCATGATGAAGCCAATCAAAATTTCTGAAAAAATATCTATTTTATATCAATAATGTCCGAAGACTTTTTTGTATGCAGTTTTTTTTTAAATATTCCATAATTTGTTTGGTTCTAGTTTCAAAATTTCTGATTAAAATGTTACTTAAAAAATAAATAAAAATTTTTCAAAATTTCGAATTTTAAGTGTGCCCATAACTTTTCATCCTACTGTGCATGCAGTGTCCATATTTGGCTTTACCGTCTACTCGTTTGTTTTACCTAAAAAGCTTTTTAAACCTTAAACTCAAAAGTGTGTCTATAATTTTGATTCCCACTGTATTCATATCTGTATGTACTGTCCACATTTGGTTTGATCGTCTGCTCGTTTGTTTTACCTAAAAAGCTTTAAACCTAAAACTCAAAAGTGTGTCTATAATTTTTATTCCCACTGTACGTCTGCGTGTAGTGTCCACATTTGGATTTAGTGTCTGCTCGTTTGTTTTACAACCAAATCCAATTTCCATTCAATGCGAATTCAATTGAAACGATGCGTTTTGTGAGCCACAAACCAATCCACATCCAAATAAATTTTGTGCGGCTTCATTCGTTTCATAAATGGTATGATGGTTAATTTTTTTTGTTTTTTATGGTTGTACAATGGATTACTTATAATAATATTAAACGATAACGATATTTTTCTTGATATATTTACGAGTTGACATTTGGGTCGACATTTTTAGTACTTATATGGGGTTGGATCGGCTGTTTGACTAGGAAACTGACAATTAGATTAATGGCACAATTTAATGTAATTATGAGAAAGGTTGTTGTCACAAATCATTTGATAAATGATTGTCAGTTCATTGCTTAAATGTGTTTAAATTAATTTAAAGTTTTAAACAAAAAAATAATATCTTAAGGCCTAAGCGGCTTCCGGCTATTATAAAGCCAGCTAATTAGAGGTTGGCAAGCCAAAAAAATTAAACATAATTATTTATTATAAAAAGTAACATGTCTACAAAAATATAAACTTTGAAGGTTAAAGCTACGCGCAAATAGTTAAAATAATTTGCATAAAAATAGTTTATAACAAAATTTAACTATCTTTAAATATAGAGTCTATCGATAAAGTTTTGATTGAGCCAACAATTTGAACAACATTTTTCAACTTGCAAATATTAATAACAACTTTTCACTTTTCACAACGGAAAATGTCACTCACAAGTCATAGGAAAATTTTCATTGAATCTTGTGTGCTGTATCGAACAAACAATTTTCGTCGTCAAGACGTCAACAACTTGTACCAGGAGGAGACCCCTGACAGCCGACACCAATGAATAATGCGTGCAAAAAGCCATGAAACTTTTCCGAAAAAAAAACACTAGGCAAAACTTGTATTCGCCTAGACAGCTATAAATTGAGCAGTTAGTAAGATATACCCCCCAAATTAATGATAGCGCTTTGAAGGGGGTTCCGCAAAAGGTTTAATGTCATGACCATTTCACTACGAATTATGAACGCGTGAAAGTGAAATTCTCGCGTAAGCCGGCTCTGATAGGCATAATCTCTCGGGTTGTTCATAAAGTTTAATGAAAAGTGAAAATTCCAAAGCTAATCTGCAGCTAATAGCACTCGTTGTGTCTGGAACAAAAATGTACAGTGGGCAAGAAAGCTAATCTGGTGGTAATAAATTTAAATTTTCTGCGGACACATTTTATGCAACATTGGAAAAGATATTTTTATTGAACTTTCTTTTCAATGACTAAAATTTCTTATCTTTTTAAAAATTGCAAAATAAATAGATAAATATGCTTCGAAAAGTATTTTCTTGACAAGAGCTTAAACCAAATAATCTTTTACAGGAGACGGCTTTGACGGCTATTAATTTATATTTTCTGCAGCAATATTCTTTTAAACGCCTAACACTTGTGATAATAAATTGAAGGAGATATTCATAAGCGATCATTTTATTTACCAAATACAAAAAAAAAAAATAAAAAAAAAAAACGGTTTACAGTGGGCGAAAAAGTCTATATAGCAGCTATAAATTCAAATTTGATATCTTCTATTTGCTAAATTTCATTTTTAATTCCTAATACTCCAGTGAACCTAAAGCTCAAGATCCGGATATGAAAAAAGCTTTTCGTGGATTGCCAGAAGCATAGTAGAAATAAGCTAAAACGTTATCTTATATTTTATTAGAAGCAAAATATACAAAATTTTATATTAATTTTCAATCATGGTCAACTTATGGAGCTAGAGAAGCTCTAACAAATTCTTCTCTTGTTTTATTTTATCAATAAATTATTTCTTATAATCAAAAATAAAACGAACTTGGCTGAACCCTATATAAAGAAATAGATTCTTTTTCTTCGATTCAACAACTTTGAAAACTTTTTTTTTATTATCAATATTTTTTTATAATATGTATAAAATATATCGGCGAAAATAGGTGAAGCGGGCCACTTATTTCCCGACCTTTTCCGATGTTAAGTTTAAAAAATATGGCTTATAAGCCATATATAAACTATAGTTTAAAAATTAAAAAACCAATATTTAGTTATAAATAATACGATAAATAATCGGAATTTTGCAATAAAATTTGACGTGGGTAGTAGCCCTAACAAATATGTAAAAATCATCAAAATCGGAGAAGGCCGGAAAAAAAAGAGACCGCTATACTTATTTTCACCGATATATATAATATACCCCTGAATATGTTAAAGGCAAAGCTCCGCGAGCAGATAAAATCGGCGTTGAATGCTTCCAAGCGAATGCTCAAATGATGGCACAAAAGCTAATTCCGATCTTGGAAGCTGTTTGGACCTCTGAAAATGTGCCTAAATCTTGGCAGGAATCGGTAATTATCAAGATTCCGAATAAGGGAAACCGACAAATGTGCTCTAACTGGAGGGGTATCTCTCTCCTGCTAGCCATCATGAAAATTTCCAATCAGATCATACTGAACCGCATTTCCGAGCCACTTAACAACATTATACGTAGAAATCAAGCTGGCTTTCGCTCTCAAAGATCTTGAATAGATCTAATAAACACTGTACGTATTATCGTAGAGCAATCCGAGGAATTCAACTCTACGTTATATTTAGTTTTTATAGATTTTCTGAAAGCGTTTGACAACTTTGATAGGGAAGCAATTTGGGTAGCACTTCGAGCTAGAGGGATGCCAGACAAAATTATTAATATCACAAAATCTGTAGTTTTTAAGCTATCATAAAAAAAATATATAACGAATTATCAAATGTGCTATATGTGTTATTTGAGATACGACTTTTTGAGGGCCGACTTTTTGAGGTCCGACTTTTATAAGCAAGCATGTGGTTAGATCATCTGTGAATCTGTTGCAAATTAAGAAACATTAAAGACGAGCCAAAATCCTTCAACTTAAAATTTAGCTAAATTTCATTTCCATATTTCGCTCATTTTGCCCACTGTGCCACGCAGCCTACAGCTGTTTGCTCATAAATTTAATAGATATCTTTTACAATTGTTGGCAACGCCTTTAGACAAGACTTAATATTACGGCTGGTAATGTTGCCATTGTTTTGTAGAATTTCCCAAGCTACAGCCCCAAGTGCAGGCCTTGGACTGACGACTACCTACCAAAAGCCAACTTAAATGTTGGCTGTCATTGTTTTGGCCTAAACTTGTAGCTAAATGCAGCTTTAAAAAAAAACAGCTGTCTTTTTAATAATTACACGTTATTAAATTGGCATATGTCTGCGTCACATAGCCAAAGCTGTAAATGGCCAAAAGATTCAAGTGGAGGAGTGGCAGCTTGCCCACCAACTAATCACAAAAAAATAAAACCAAACTAATGGTATTAGTAAATTGTGGAATTAAAGTTTCGCCTAGAATCTTAGCACCTTTCAAAACCATATTTGTGTTTAATCAAAAATTTTGTAATTATTTATTTGGAAAAGGCGGCAACTAAGTTTGGCATAAAAACCAAAAAAAATTAACTTATCCGGCAGCTGTTGCCAAGACCGCTCTTTAATTTGTAGCCAAACAGTGCGGGATTTCAAATGTGAGGGTTCTATGGGCCCAGTGTAGTGTGGGGCTCAAGTTGGATGTTTAAATACTACTTTGTTACTAGTATAATATAAATTTGAAGTAAAATGATTCTATAATATTAGCAACTTCTATTTAAGTACTTAATACTCTTTCCGCTATACAGAATTTAATCATACCGCATAGAAATAATTATATGTGCAAGTCATAATTTGTTTGGTCTTCGATGTAAATAAGTTGGGCTGATAACCAGACATTATAATAATGGTATTTACCACTTTGTTATTTAAAATTTGGTTAGTTCGTCTCCCAGATACAGTGGGACCTCAATGACCTTGTATTTACAAGCAGGAGATCAATTTTCCTGTTACTACGGTCGTCGACATTTGAATTTCGGCCATTTCTCTTGATTTTTCTATAACTATCTGAATTTTTGAAAAAGTTTGTTTTCGTTTTTAATGCCGGGTTAGTCTAGAAGCGATTTGACTTATTTTCATGCCTTTTTCGGGGATTCCTTGCACCATGCCTTGTTCTCTTTCGGAAAGAGGCTTACAGTATGACCTAAATGACGAATTTGGTTCGCATAGTCAATTTCTTTATAAAATAAAAAGAATCAGATGATCAAGTCTATCTTTTTTCGATCAAAATGAGTTTTTAGCACGATCTTTAAATATCATCGTTAACTTTTTTTAGAAAAATTTTCGAGCACCAGCATTTTTTTCAGAGAGAATTTTTACAAGAATAAAATATTTATACACAAAAATTTTATAATATTGGTATAGTTCGGATTGCGAAGATATTGGTTCCGCTTTTTTCAGAACTGAAAATATAATTCTCAAAAAGTTATTTGAACAAGTAAAAAATATTTTAAAAATCGAAAAGTTTCCACATTGGGTATAGCTATATTTGAGATTAGGATACTTCCAAAACAATTTAGTTCTCAAAATATGAACAAATAAGACGAAGATTTAACACTGGGTATTACTGGATAGAACTTGTTTATAAGAACAAAATATTGGTATACAAAAATTTTATTATATTCTTATAGTTCGGTTTGTGAAGTTAAGTTGCTTATAAAACAGACAGAATCAAATGATCAGGTCTTTCTTTTTTCGATTTTAACGGTCGCTTTTTTTTAGGAATTTTTAATTCTCAAAACGTTATACGAACAAGAAAAAAATGTAAAGAAATCGAAAAGCTAATTTTTGAAACTATGATATTTCTAAAAAATGTAATTCTCAAATCGTCAAAAAGTTCTCAAAATGTGTCGAAACGAATAAAGCTTTACCAATGGGTTTTACTTACATTTAAGACTTGGATATTTTGATAATTTAAATCTCAAATCGTCATACGAACGAATCGAATGAAGCTTTATCACTGGATATAGCTTAATTATAAGACAGGGATATTTACAAAAAAAAAATATTTAGGTTTCAAATCGGCCAATCGAGTGAAGTTTTAACACTGTGTATTGCTTAAACTTGAGACAGGGATACTACCTTGATCATAAAGTTCCCAAAATCAGCACTCTCAGTCAGTTTGGTGTCTCAAATCGTTCCCGTTCAAGACATTTTGATGACAAAAGATCTGAATTTCATGCAAAAAAGAACCGCGCCAAAGTCATACAATATTTCCAACATCATTTGGGGAGTAACGGAATGAATAACATCCAAAAACCACCGAATTGACCCGTCCTATTTGTTCGACTCAAAAAACCGCTTCGTTGACTCCGAAAAATGGAAGATGTCTCTGATGACCAAACCGATTATAAAAAATGTTTCGAGAAATGGATCCTGAGTGCCTTGCAGTTGATAGGGAATTCTTTTATGGGGACAATATTGGTTTTGATGAATAATCTTGCATTTCGGTTTTTCTAAATCAGTTCCAGGAACTTTTTGATCAATCTGGTATTTCCATAAAAATTTTTAAAGCATCACTTATATTTTAGACTTGGATGTTTCTAAGACTGAAAATTTATCAATCAAAATCACACTAACTTTTATTTTCCTGAAGTAGAGTACACGCTTTTATAACAATCCATCAAATACCGGAACCATGGCTACACTCCCCGCTGCCTTAATCCGTCCCTGAATACTACTTATAAAAATATACTCCAAGTCTTGTATGGCAGTCACCGCACGACGTTTTGTCTTTGTTCAACACAGAAAAAAAAAAAATCATATTATGTATAAAATCTGATCTTACGCGCCAAGTTTCTCATTGTTTTTATTTCTTATATTTTTTTTTTGTTCGAGAAACCTCTTGTCCCGCTTCTTCAAATTGTTGTAGTTGCTATTTTTGTTGTTATTCGATTGTTGCCATTCGATTGGCAGACAATGACCTTTTTAACATGCCGCTTCACTGCTCAGTTCCTTGGTTATTGACTATACTATATACAACTACTTAATACTATATACGTTATATGTATCTACTACAGTACCTAAAGTCACAACTCAAGTGCCTTTTGTTTGTATCTGTATCTGTTGGTATGTATCTATGTACCTACTCTATGTATACATTATATATGTTTATGTGTATAAAAATATTCAATTAAAAATTGCATTTTGCGCAATTTGTTTGAG
Organism: Chymomyza amoena; assembly: GCA_037043745.1. Classification (NCBI taxonomy): domain Eukaryota; kingdom Metazoa; phylum Arthropoda; class Insecta; order Diptera; family Drosophilidae; genus Chymomyza; species Chymomyza amoena. The sequence continues at coordinate 244,604 of JBAMAX010002695.1, read as the reverse complement.
CTTGAGTTGGTTGATTTTTCATTTTCATGATTTTTGTGTCGTGATTTGCAGTGGCAAATATTTTTTTTTTATTTATTATTTCTTTTTATATAGTGTTGATTATTTATTATTTTTATTTTTGCTGTTGCTGGCCGTTGATTAATTTAAACATTAATTTTACGGCTTCGTTGACTTTAAGCTGCTATTTGTATACTTTATGTGCAGAGTGTTAAAAATTTGTTAAAACGTTTGTAACGCTTTAGATAAGTTATCGTAACAGCTAACCATATGTTCAAAAAGTTCAAGGTTTTTTGGTTTTGTATGACCTACACCTATAATTTTTCACGGTATCTTCTGTAACCAGCTTAACTAATTACAAAGAGTTGGAATAACCTTTATACCTTATTAGGTTTTAACATAATTCCTCAAAGTTAACACATCCACATACAAATTGTAAGCACTAATTTGTTATCTTTTTCAGTGTTATGACGTCACAACTCACCTGCAAAGAGTAAAAGAAAATCATGCATTAGACAATTGTGAAGGTAATTCAATATAAATTAAAATATTTATAGTTAATTATAGTGTTATTAAGCAAAATCAAGTTTGACCGGATGGTGATAATGATTACCTTTAAACTCGCAGAATGGGTTGGGTAAAGTTTTTTATGGGGAATAATCGGCTGATCGTTTATATTTAAAATGGTTTTTGAGATTTTAACAGGTAGCTTTAACTGCTCATTGGTAAGGTAAAAAATATGCGTTGAGTTTTGGAAGATACTTTAAAGAAGTGCGCAAAAACTGGTTCAATTGTTATATGGTAACTATATGAAATATTGGAACAATTCTGATTAGACTACACACAAATGTTAAGCCTAAAACAAAATAAAACTCACATAAATTTGATCATAATATTTAAGAAATATAGCATATGTTTATGTATTTTTATGCGTTTTGTATCAGTCTAAACATGGCCCTCATCCAATAGGTATTACAAGGGGATCAACGTGTAACCCTTTGTGGTGCACGCGCCGTTATTGTGATACACTACTGGTAGTGCGACTATACTCTCCCCGTGAGGGCGGCTGGAAACGGGTCCTTGGCACGGCCATGTCTCTGCCTTGGATACTGACCAATTGTAGTCTGGCGAAGAGAAGAACACTCTTTCTAAAATTACCCCAATATAGGTGGAACATCATACGCCTATGATCGAGGGGGTGCTCGGTCCCTAGTATGCGGACTCTGGATACCTGTCAACCTCCAGTTTTAATCCTTGACTTCCCACGGCATCTCGGGCCATCCCGTGGGCGACATCCCCGCCCCGAGTATTCAATATATTTATGGATACTTCTTTAAATTCAGAGGAAGTCCGCCCGGCGACATCTAGTTGTACCGCTACGGCTGATGTGCCGCAACTAGCGACCCCCCCTAGTAGTGCTGTTAGGCATACAGAAGGGACTCGGGTTCAACCACATGAATCTGTTCAGGTACAACCGATACTCCTTCAACCGAAAGGATCGCGTCTTCATCAGCAGCTCGAGGTATCGCCTTCTAGCTCTGAAGATGAACTCCTGGTCTCTGACGGAGATGACAATGTGAGTTTAGTCTCGCAGAAGTCGTCTGGCACCTCTATCGGAGCCACCCTCCAGACCCTCTATGTAGAGACAGAGCCTTCCTTTGCAAGGCTAAGCTCCCGCGAAAAGCGACTCCTCAGGGTCGCTCTTCGCAAAGGACTCTCCAGAGCAGAAGCTTTAGCTTCCGTCAAATCGGCACCCCCTGCGACACTGGTCAAGCTAAGCCGATCTGACGATAAGTCGCCACATACGGCGACAAAGAAACCCAAACAAATTGATGGATGTTACAAAAGACCTTTTGGTTGCAGTGCCCCACCTCTGTGAGAAAGGTATTTATAAAATAAAAAAAGATTCATTGCGATGTTTACAATGAGAGAGAGAAGCATGCCAGACAGTTCTGGAAAAGAGCATATCTTGATAAAGCTTAAAATAATAAGCTATGTTTTTCCTGATCTAAATCTTCCTCGTAGCAAATCATAAATCATGAGCCAGACACAGTCGATGAACCAGTAAAACCTTTACCCAGTTTTTTTTCTTTTCTTACCCAAAAAGAGTATTCCAACAGCGGCTATTTAGGCTACACCAATTTCCCATTGTTAAAAGTTTATTTATGAGTAATTTTTTTTATATAAGCCTTGTCCGAATGATCCGAACATGCGATCATTTGTAATTGGCAATATAAATTTCTATGTTTTGTCCAAGTTTTGCATGTTACTACTATGTGTTACTTATGCAGTTTAGTTAGTCGTTGTTGTAGATACTTCTGCTGGTTGTTTGTATCTTGATATTAGCCAGCAGGTGTTGCTGTTGTAATTGCCTGACTATTAATAATGAATGCCAACATTGCTTAGCCGTTGATTAGTTGGCCAAGTCAATGCTATTTATGTTTTGCTGACGTGCTATTTCTGAGCACGCATAAAGAAGCAGAAGAAGACGTCAGCTAGCAGAAATAAAAATATCAAACCCATAAAATACAATGCCTGGTACACAGAGAGAAAAACGATAACAAGGAAATAAAATGGTCATTAAAAAGAATTAAATGAAGATATTATGGCTACAAGCGGAAGGAATAAAGGTGGACAAGCGACCCGTTTTAAATTTGTTCCTAAACTGATTCTGCAGAAATTCGTCTTCATTCTTGGAGCCTGCAGACGTGAAGCCCCCTTTTTATTCTTTTGAGCTAATGACGTCAAGTGGAAGCAATAAAGTGGGGCAAGTGAGCCCTTTCTAATTTGTTCCTACCTTAAAATCGTTAAACGGATTCTGCAGCCATTCGTCTACATTCTTGGGGCTTGCAGACGCGAAGCACCCTATTTTTTTGTTTTTTCTTTTGAGCTAGTCCATGGTCTAATCCATCATTATCATATGGCCAGAAAAGTCAATACATGATGCTTGAAAATAATCAATTGTCTATTAGCGGTATGAATGATCCATTTTATCGATTGATTGATTCACCCTTCGAAATGTTTGGCCCAATCGCTAGGGACAGGTATATTGACTCAGATCTAAATATTATTGCAAAAGAAAGTTATATTCAACTACCAACTCAACAATAACCAAATATATTTTTGCTGAAAGAACTCTTCCGATGCCCCTACCCCATAACAATACAAAACTCTTTGCAGATCTTAACTTTTTTTATAAAAAATATCAAGCACCACCTCCGCCAGATTTAAATCTTTAGATGAGCTTAATTCTCGTACAGCATTCTCATTTATTTTATTTTCTTTCTGTGTATGCACTGAAATGAGTTCAGAGCAACTATACGGGGCGTATGGGTAATGCAAAACGCAAGCAGCATAAACAACATGGCTAACATGGCCAACAACAATAGATCCAACATGGCAACAGCATGAGCAGCCATAATAAACACAACTATAAAGTAGCACGAACCCCAACAAACAACAACAACAACTACAACAAAAACAATGCAAATATCTGCAACAAGAAACAAAAACAACAACTACAAAAAAAAAACAAATAAAGTTATTATTTTAGCGCTGGCTTGAAGCAAATTGCACAAAAAATTTGCAAAGTGAAAATATTCAAACCATTTTCGCAGTTACATTTCATTCATTGCCGTCGTCTGCACCGAACTGCGCCTTCATAATTTGCATGGCATAAAAAAAAAAAATAATAAAAAAAAACGAGGTAATCACAAAAAAAAGTAAACTTTGATGATAAAAAGAAATGCAACTAGCTTGGCTAATAAGCAGCTAGCCAAGTGCACTGAACTTCATTGTTAGTTGGCTTAGAAATTAATTAAAATATCCCGCTGAAAGTGAAAATTGAAAGGAGGCACCTGCCATTTATGGTGACATCATCAGCAGGGAGTGGACAATAGGATAGGAAGTGGCAGGTCAGTGTGCTGAATATAAAATAAATGTAATATAGGGTGGGCCATTTGTTGAATTGGCTGTTAAACACGCAGAGTAACTGCTAGAACAGCAATGGAAGACCTTACTAGGTAGAAAGTGGCAGGTCAGTGTTCTGAGTATGAAATATACATAATATAGGCTGGGTCATCTGTTAATTTCGTTGTTAAAAACTCATAATAATTGCTAGAATAACAATTGAAGGCCATGGATCGTTATCTAGACTAGTAAGTGGCAGGTCAGTGTTCTGAATATGAAATAAATGCAATACATAGGGTTGGTCATTTGTTGATTTGGTTTTTAAAAACCATAAGAATTGCGAGGACAATAAATGAAGCTCACGGACTATTATCTATGGCAGGAAGTAGCCGATCAGTGTTCTGGGTACGAAATATATACAATATAGGGTGGGTCATCTGTTGATTTGGTGGTTAAAAACTCATACTAATACTCATACTCAATTAAAGGCCATGGTTCATTATCTAGGCTAGGAAGTAACAGGTCAGTGTTCTGAATATGATATAAATGCAATACATAGGGTGGGTCATTTGTTGATTTGGTTGTTAAACACTCATAATAATTGCGAGGACAACAATGGAAAACCATGGATCATTATCAGCGTCGCCTATTCTTTCAATGGATAGAAGAAAAGATATAGGTATGATTTTTAATCAAAAAAAAAAGTAGTGTGGGTCATCTGTTGATTTGGTTGTTAAGCACTTATAGTAGCTGCTAGGACAGCAATTGAGGTCCACGAAACAATATCAGCGTCGCTTATTCGTTTAATGGGTGGGTGAACCCACATATGAGTCCAAAAAAAGTTATCGAAAATTTCTGTGATCGCTAACGAAACTGCAGAGCCAGCCGCGGCGGACAATTGAGCGATATTATTTTTTATATATAAATGAGTAGTTTTAAACTTATTGCACAATTTTGTGGGAAGGTATACAAATTAAGTGCAATAAAGAAACAAACCAACAGATGGCCCACCCTACCCAAGAAACCGCTTCTGGTAAGGTATGCTAAATACTTTTTAAAAATGTCATTTAAATTGAACCGCTTTAGAAAAAATTATGATGGGATTGAACGTTTAGCTGTGGTGCTCGGTTTTTAGGATAAAAATAATAATAATAATTATAGGGTTTATAAACCTTTTAAAAGATAAAGGCTTACATTGGTTGGCGGAATATTTTGTAAAAACATTGATAAGGTAATGTTTGCTGAGGCTTATAGACAGGCTCTCAATGTGAAACATTTTGCCATATGGTAGATTTGGACGTTTTTATTTACTGTATAATGTTCTTATCAACTGGGAGTGGCTTTTATAATGTGACCATATGACTCGATTTATTACAGAGAATAGATATAGAACCGAATCAGCATATTTCACCTGCGTATGAATAATGTAAAATTTTTGTGTAACATTTGGTAATTACAGCTCATAGAGTAGCTAAAATTAAGGTATTCCAACGAATATACCGGCAGATATATATAAGAATTATTTTATTCATAACTTAAATCTGGTGAATACTTTAAAGATTACTGATCTTCAGCGCCTGTATTCAAAACTAAGAAAGCAAATAATTGAGTATTGAAAAAATAAAATCGATGCCGATACGACTCGATATAGAAAAATAGATCGATATCGGTATCAGGAGGTCAAAAGTTCTAACTAGAGGCTACCATAATTGGAAGGAAAGGAATTAAAGAAAGGGAGGGAATGTGGAGAAGGATCAAAAACTGTACGACATCCCCAATCGCCTGAGTATCTCTTGTTATAGAGCCATTTTGAGGATTCAACAAAAGCAGCCAGATCCGCTATGGGTATATAGGTTAGACTACCCAGATCCTCAAAGAAAGGTTTACCCAGAAACTGGGTTCGTTTCTAAGAAGCGCCGGCAGGTCGCATTGCAGGTGTTGGATGCTTTCTATCTCTTCCTTATCTCCGCAGCTCCGGCAAAGATCGTGATGGAGAACGTGCAACCTCTCAGCCATATTGCCTTTGGTGGACTGCCCCGTTACAATGCCTAGTTCAGATATTCGCTTCGGATCATATCTCGGCCAGAGCGCTCGGATGATGCGACAACCGGACACCATGTCCCATTCTCTTCCCACCGGAGCTCTAGCCGTCTCCCTGATTTGCAATACGACATCCTGTAATGGTCTCTTTATGAACTTAACCGAAAATGGTTAGACGATATGACGGTATCAAATGAATCGACACCAGCTATCCCTGCGTTTAGGTAAAAACGAATCGAATATTCTGTGTATATCCAATATCTTTAATATTTAAAACATCGTGTCAATACCAATCTTCCCTATCGTTTAGGTGGAAACGAATCGATTATTCAGTGAAAGGTATCAAATATTCTCTACCAACACTAAAATATTTATAATATCGTAGCAAAACTACGCATCCCTAGCGTTTAAGTAAAACTACTCAAATATTCAGCAAGGGGTATCAAATATTAACTATCAACAGCAAAAAGTTCGATATATATTATATATGTATGAAATATCGTATCCATGCCGCTCATTTCTAGCATTTCGGTGACAATGAATTTTCCCTTGGTAAATTATTAAAACCAAGCATTTTTCTATAATTTTTTATATGATGCAATAAATCCGCCCTATATATCCAAACAGAAGTGACATATATTACATGTATTAGGTTTTTTTTTCTGTATGTCATAGGAATAAATAATATATAATGGATTTTACAAGGTGGCGTAAAGATATGCACGAGTTTGCCTGCGCAGAAAACTGGTTCAACTTTTGTACGGTAGCTAAGGAATTAAAAAATAAAAAAGGTTAAGTTTTAAGCCTCTAAGAAGATACAACTGGCATTAAATTGGTCATGATTATAGTACTATTTCATATAGCTACCATATAAAAGTTAAACCTGCACTAACTTTTTTATTATTTATTTAAGGAGTAAAACTCATTTGTAAAGAAAATAGAGCGAGGATAAAAATTTGATCTAACCCGCGTCTCTAGCACGACATGTGAAATTTTTAATGATATGCACCAACTCACATCAAAAACTGGCCAGACACTTTGATTTAAAGAAAAAAGCGAGATAAAAATTATACATTCTTTTCTCTATCTTCTAGAGAAACACGAATAGTGAACCTACGAGATGGGCTATCTTTTAGTTGTTGGATCGTGATTTTTCAACTTCATTAAAAATATCTTACGATTCCCTATTTATAATGCTCTACAATGCACATATGTCAAGAATGACGTCATGCGGCCAGATTACCAAGAACCAACAGTCTTATATGAATATCTCTGTCAAGTTCCTTGTAGCCAATCCACAAAAGTATTACAATTAAATTTTGACGCCGTTTATAGTTATAGTAAGACTCACACATTTCCTTGATAACCCAATAATAAAAAATCTTTCACTTTGCTACATATATTAACCCATATATAATGCACCACTAATCAATGCCCTGAATGACGTCACACACACCAGCTTACCCAAAGCCCCAACCTAATTTTAATGCATTTCGTATGGGAGAAACTTTTACGTTTCCTGGATAACCTTATACAGCACCCAAAAAATTCGACTTTAAAACGATTAAATTAACATGCATTCGCAGCTACATTCGCTTGCGAAAGTTTTCAACCAAGATAAGACAATGAATATTCTTAATTATGATAGATTTAAAAGCCAACCCAGCTGTTTGAACCACCACAACACTTTCCCAAACCACACCCATGCCCATTTTTGCTTAATTATTTTTATTATTATTATTATTTTCTTCTTATTGTTATTTTGCAATGCTCCGTTTTCAACAATCTATTATTGTTAAGTATAGTGCACGACACGGCATGGTTTCTGTGATTAAAAATTATGATCAGCTTGCTAATATAATGCAAATTAAAAGTCGGCATCTCGTCTCTCAGTAACCCACACAATAAACGTGCGTGCGTGATCCGTGAGTGAGTGTGACATTTGGACAAAAAATACGAAATTTTGGAAACATCAGATTTCTCTGGGTCTATTGTCTGTCTATGGGTTAGTCTATGCAATAGAGCTCATTACTTATACACTGAGCCGTTAATTAAGCACATTAGGTGCCTTTAATTATATCAACGTGTCAATATATCAAGTCACTGGCAAACGCGGAAATATGCTCCAACGCTTAGTCACAGTGACAAGGCTGACGACGACGATTACGACGATATCGTCGTCGATAGGAACGATGACGATATGACGATGACGCTGACGATGACACTGACAACGCATGCAAATTAACGCCTGAATAATGCACCAAGCAGTTCCAAACACACAAATCCCACCACAAACAAAAAACTCCGCGCAAATGTTAATAAATAAAACTTAAGATCTACTACAGTTGTGTAATATATCCAAACGTGTGCGTTTATGTATGTCCAAGAGCGCTAAGTTATTGGTCGGTCATGTTGTGATGGTCAGTTCAATAAACTCTAGACAGTCAGCAGGTTGCATGGTCATCCGGACAGACAAACATACAACGGCCAACTAACTAACAAACCCCAACCAACCATGCGACCAGCCCAAGCACTTTGCTTATTAAAGTACCTACTCAAAAACAAAAAAAAAAATAGATATTGTTAGGACACGGTTTGTATACACTTTAAAGCTAAGGAAATGGATAGATAGACAAAAGATAGTTTAAAGATTGATCCAGAGGGCTTCTTCTTTAAAATCAAAAGTCCGAATATAAAAAATATATACGCTAATCCTGAGTCTTAATCTGAACTGAACTTCTTTTTCTTATCCCGCAAAACATATCTAACTTCCTGCGGCGGAGCCGGAAATCAAAAATCCAACGGGCTTCTTGTAAAAAATCAAAAGTGCGAATATAAAAAAATATATACGCTAATCCTGAGTCTTAATCTGAACTGAACTTCTTTTTCTTATCCAGCAAATATTTCAAACTTCCTGCGCCGGAACCGGAACTCAAACTCCAACGGGCTTCTTCTCAAAAATCAAAAGTGCGAATATAAAAAAATATATACGCTAATCCTGAGTGTTAATCTGAACTGAACTTCTTTTTCTTATCCAGCAAATATTTCAAACTTCCTGCGCCGGAACCCGAACTCAAATATCCAACGGGCTTCTTCTTAAAAAACAAAAGCGTGAATCATGAAAAAAAAAAGTATGGTAACCCTAAATGCGTTAGTCTGGTTTAATTTTTTGCAAGATGTTTGACTATCTGTCTATCTATTTATCATAAATCAATGTCGGAAGATTTATCGAAATACATATTATAGTGCTATGAAAAAGACTACCGTCCTTAATCTAAATATGGGTGTGACTCTTCTTAATATATGACTATATTAAATTCCTAATAAAAAAATAATTTGGCCCGTAGACGACTACCTCTCCGGGCTATACCCGAAAACCCAGTTTCCAGCGGGCTTCTTCTGATACCAGGTCCAACATCAAAAATCCGAGACATACCATAAATGATGTTTATTTGTTGTATTCTCTATTAATTTTCCGCAAATGCTTGACTATCGATGTTGAAATTATATTCATCTCATTTTCATATATCTGGTGAAAAGGAAAAATTTGTACTATATCCCAAATAATTTGCTTTCACGAATAAAACTGACTGTTCTAAATATCAATATTGAATACTTATGTTAAAATTCCCTAAGCAGACTCCTCTATAACGAATATTTCTTAATTATGAATTTTTCTAAGTTTACGGATGTTCAAACTGAAAAAATCGTGCACGAAGATACAGAAACCTACAATGATAAGAAAAAACTCGTACACTAGTCGAAATAAAGTGAATAAAAGTAACTTTTTTAAATATCCATATTAAATAGTAATCCTTAAATTCCCAATAACCGTCTCATCTATAGCAAATATTTCTTAATTATGAATTTTTCCAAGTACACAGATTTTATAATCTCCGTATAAGAAATAACCGACCTGGGAGCCTTCTGCATCAAAACATACTCTTTAAATTTCTTATGGCTCTTCAAGGAAAAGAATTCTATATATATATAATTCCCTGTTAGACCCCTTGGAGGAGGGGCATAGGGGATCTCTATTAATAACTGTTCGAACAGAACAGGGACCTACAGTTTATAGCCGAATCCGAATGGCGGTGTCTTTAATTAATAGAGACTTTCATGGCAAATAGCGTCTTTGAGCTAGCGATGCCAGTGCTAGGCAAATGCACCAGTGCTACTGCGGGGAATCGAACCACCGACCTTCGGTTTTAGAGGCGAGTACGCTACCACTTAAGCCACCGACGGCCATTACTATGTAATGACTATAAATCTGACATAAAATCGCTTTATACTTAAGAAAACCCAGTCTCTACTATCTCAGATCCGATCTCCCCAATTCCCGCAAAAACAAGAATTTATTCCTGAGAGAAGTAGCAAAGTTTAACTTATTTCTTGGGTTCACTTCGTGGTTTGAGATCTGTAGGCTGCTTCTTTTCGAGTGCAAAGGCCTTTTCACCTTCAAGGTCTTTTTTTTTTAATTATAAGTACGTTAAAATAATTTGCATATTAAATTTAATTAGCATTAATTAAAAACTGTTATAATATGCATTATTTTTTATGCTTTAAAATTTTTGTATGATTATATTTAATGAAAAATGAGTCATTTGGTCTTGAAATTTTTGAAATTTGGTATCTACTCCCTTTCGGTAATAATTGTCATCTTAGAAGTAAATTTCCAAATTAAACTATTTTTAATTATAAACGAATTTTTATTATGAAAGAATATTTTTATATTTTATTATTATTAAATAAGTTTAAATTGTTAATTAAAATATAATCTTTTATAATTTAAAATGGCTGATCTGAACAATTTAATCTACATTTTTAATCTACTTCTCAAAGAAACATTTTTGCAACCCCTATTATGTCCTATTTAGATACTTTCAAGGTATCTGATTATGAGTATATTTTAAGTTTTTCAAAATTTCAAAATGCCGGACTCAAGATTGCCACTTTAGCTTAAGAATCATTTGTCTGATATATATGTTTATGAGTTGGGTATGAAAATATGGACTTTAACGGGCCGCGGATAACGAATCTGAGGTTAGTTTCAAAATATAAAAATGGCGGATCGAAGACGGCCACCATAGCGGAAAAATAATGTTTCTGATTATAATATAATACGAGTTGGGTATGAAAACAAGGGTTTTAGGGGTCACGGATAATGAATCTGGGGTTAGTTTCAAAATTGCAAAATGGTGGATCCAAGACCGTAGATGATAGAGATTAAGTTTTCTGATTATGGTACGAGTTGGGTATGGAAATATGGCTTTTAGGGGTCCTGGATAACGAATGTGGAGTTAATTTCGAAATTGCAAAATGGCGGATCCAAGACGACCGCAGTACCTAAAAAAGTACTTTTCTGATTATAACACGAGTTGAGTATGGAAAAATGGATTTCAGGAGTCGAGAATAACGAATCTGGGGTTAGTTTTAATAATACAAAATGGCGAAACAACGATAATAATGATGAAAATCATTATATATTAAAAAAGTTCAAATTCAATCCTGACGATCTCCCGCCTTTGAAATGTTTTGAAATGAAAAATTAATGGAGAAGATGACATGGATTAAAAAAATCGTGATAAAAATTACGTCTGATATATGAATAAAGTACTCGCAAATCAAAGGGTAGGTCAGTGGGAAGGATGTTCGACTATAAACTTCAATTTCCATGTCTCGAAAAATTTTTATTAAATATTTTTTTTCTTCTCTTATTACTAATGCCACCCTTCACTTTTATAAGCGGCTATGATAGCCATTTACCAGTTGAAAAATCAAAAACATTTGTAGAATTTATACCATTCATTAATTAAAAAATTATATAAATAATCCCTTTACTATTACATATATTTTTCGTAACGAATGAATTTAAATAACCCAAAAATGGCCACATGGGGGGTCTCAGAACTCAATAAAAATGTCAACCAAATTGAATTAAAAAATCAACATGATGGATATTTTCACAAAGTTTCAACTTACATTGATTGCACAGCGAAATATATATTTCATAATTACTAGGATTGGTTTTCAAAAGAAATTTCAACAATTACAGGTCTAATTTCTCGTATGAGTAACCCGCATAAGTTGTCATTTCCTTCTCACCAACCCTATTTCCCCTTTAACCATAAAATTCGCTGAAATTTTTCATTCACGATTTATTTTACAGTACCATTGCCGTAAAAAAATTACCCGCATATGCGACATTGTCACAAAAACCAATTCATCATTGGAAATTTTTGGCGGATTTGGATGATGGCGTAGGCCTAACCCAGACTTAAATCGAAATTTGGATTTGGCTAGATTTATGAGTTTTATAAAATTGGTTTTGCCCTACAAATTAAACATAAAACTTAATATACCCCTTGCAAAAGATCAACTCGGCAAAGACGTACATCAAGCGAAATTTATTATGATGAGGTTGTATGTTGTATGTATAAGGCTGAAACAACAACAACAACTCCAACTACAACAATAAAACAACAACGTGGGCAGGCAACAATGAGGAAAATTTATTATCGGTGCGGCATCGAATGGTTTGCCTGCAAGCCACAATGATAATTTTTTTTTTCTGTTTTTGTTTTTAAATCAGTTAATACCCCAAACGGAAGGGCCAACAATTGCATTTAGTCATAGCCACCAAAAAGGCAGAAAAAAAACAATGCACATTTTAATTCCGTTCCGTAATTTTACTTTTTTTTCCTTTAGTCATTGCCTGCATTTACCATTGTAGTCATATTATAGTTTGTACTGCTGCTTTTGGCCTAAAGGGCGCATTGGTGTGTGCGCTTAACCGCAACACTTTCATTTCAGCCACCTCAGCGACGTGTCGCACATTCGACCAACTAACTATGGCCAACTAACCACAACAAAGTGTTGGGGCCTTTTCGGAGCCGCGCTGCCAACTGAAACCACAGCAGCAGCAGCTGGTCTGAAGGGAAGCCTCAACAGCTGCCAAGTCAGATCTTGAGAGGAAAACAAACCGAAAAACCAAAAAAATAAAGTCATATAAATATAAGTGGAACTGACGAAAGCACAGATACCCTAGAAGTGCGGTAAGTTACAACAATTTGGATATGATGTTGAAAATTAAGTAATATTTTTCGACCTAAAAAGCAAAATCCTAAAATGATGTATTTTCTATGAGAAAATATTTTTAAATCCCGAAATAAAAGGCTCTATAAAAGCTAGAAATATTAATAGGTTTGTACAACAAAATTTTAACTCAGCTTACTCACATTGGCATTAAAAATATTTTTTTGAGCCAGTCATAGAAAAAAAACTTGTTCTACAAAAGAAAAAAAAATGTAAAAAATAAAAAAAAAGACATAAAAATAAGCACATTTAAAAAAGAAATGAGCTTAGTAAAAAAAAAAGAAGAATTTCAAAAGAAAAACCAAATAGATTTAACGAATTAAAAAAAAAAAGATCAAAAAATTCAATCTAAAACTTAAAAAAAAAATAATTCAAAATTAAAAACAATTCGTTTAAATTAAAAAAAAATTATTAGATATGTTAATATAAATTTGAAAAAAAAATAATTAAAAATTTTAAAAAAATAATTAAAAATTTTTAAAAAATAATTAAAAATTTAAAAAAAATAATTAAAAATTTTAAAAAATAATTAAAAATTTTAAAATATATAGTATATTTAAAACTAAAAATAAAAACATATTTAAAATTAAAAAAAAATCTATTTAAATTTAATGAATGATACTACAATGCAGTTCTGAATAAAATCCACTTTATGGAACTCTTCAAATATTTTGCATTTAAATTATGTTATTTTTATTTACGTAAAAAAATAATTTTAATATTTACGATTTTAATGAATCGTGAGAATCGGTTACTTTGAATTTAAATAAATCAAAAATATACAATTTTGAAACAAGCTTTAAGAAATTAAAACTTTTTAACAAAGAAAAATAATCAGAATTTCGAAAACAAAAAATAAGGATCTTAAAATAAATAATCTTTTTGTACAAACATTGCACAATTATTTGCGAAAAATTAAAAAGGCTTTCAGCTATAAGTTGATTTTAATTAGAAAAACAAGAAGAATAGCTTACAGGAGCTAACATATTGAGATCCTGCTCCAATGGTTCTAATTGTGCAATGTAAAATACCAACCAAATTTTATTTTTATTACAAAAAAAAAAGAATAGTTTATAAGGAGCTATTATATTTGGATTCTGCTTCAAGGGTTCCAATCGTACAAAATAAGATACTGAAATATTTCTCAAAAAATTCAAATTTTATTGTAAAGAAGTATTGTTTTATTATATTATTCTAAATATTGCTTGACGAGAGGGAGATACTTCGACCGTGTCTGGAGTTTTACAGGGGACCGGGAAAAATTACTGTCGTACTGTAATGAGGTAACCTACAGGCGCAATAGAGGGGTCAGTACATTTTCCCCCAAGGACCGGATTTTCCCTCTAAGATCCTTCATACAAGTTTTGTAAATACTATTTTTATAAAGAACATTTCGGGCATACACCTAAGAAATAAACTCATTGCTCATACTGTGTATTTTTTTTTCTATTACGTTAAGTTACTATGAAGTAAAAAATAAGGATTTGAGGGTGTTCATTTCGTCAGAGAGAAATGCAGAAGTACTTAATAGTAACTAGCACAAAATATATTCTGCAATTCTAGTCCTTGAATATGACTAAATAAAGCACATCTGCCCAAAACACTATTTTTGGTATTTTTAAGCTCTTCAAAAAATCAGAGAATCTATGTATTTTACCAACAATTGTAAAAACTTTATCTTTAAATAGTAATTTTTTTACAAAAATTTTTTTTTTGTTTGCAAATGCAAGCCTAAGTGATAAGGGTTGTCCACCCCTAAAAATTGTTTTTAAATTTTTACCATACTTCTCCGAAACGGCTGGGCCGATTCTCATAAACTTTTGTGTGCCTAGGTCTGAGATAAGTTAGTTATTTTTTTTTTCTACACTAGAAATTTCCTAGAAATAGTATAATTTATATGACAAAACAACGTTTGACGGGTCAGCTAGTATTTTTATGGAAATCCACCATATAACACTTTTTAGTCCGGCCCTTCTGCATCATCGCGACGTTAAGGCTGCGTATGGTGGGCACTTTTGCATTTCTGCCCAACTATGTTAAGTGAACATGCTAAATGTTTTTACAGAATTCGTTCAATCTTTTTAGCCGAATTTAGTTAAATTGTAAAAATAAACCGTAATAACTTAATCCTTGCGCATTTATCACTTTCAAACTCAAGCTCTACCTCTTACTTTCAAGAATTGGTCAAAATAAGTACCTTCCGCGCAACAACTGCACTTTAAAAGTTTGATAAACGTTTCCTTTTATGACTTTTAAACTTTGGAAACAAAAAAATTAATAATCCCCTCGGTAACTCTATTATGTAAAGTCTAGACCAGTCAAATTGCTTACACTTATGGATAGGAGCCTAAAAAACAGACATTTACTTTGGCGCAACTTTCAGATACTTAGCTCAACATGAGGTTGAGGCTGCCCTCCCACGTACTGTCATATATAGGCGGTGGTGGTGGCGGCGGCGTCGGCGTCGGTCCCTGATGTTTATTTTAAGTGTAGCGTATCTAAAGTAATACTATACCTAAAAACGAAAAAAAATTATATGCTACATGCAGACAGACAGAGACCGAGGGTGGGACAGGCAGTCAGCTACGTAAAAACAGAAAAAAAAACCTAAAGTGTGGTTACATTATCAACGGACGAATGAACAAGATCCGAAGCGAGAGCTGCAACAACCTCTATTGAAGGGCGCATATAAAATTCAATATTAACAGAGCAGCTCTCTCGAACAAGGTAACATGCAACTCTGATGCGGTTTGGCAAGATGGAGGAGATGGAGGAGCTGGAGATCTGTTGTTGAAGCTTTGACAAACAGCTGACTAAAAAATTGTATAAACGACTGACAGATAGTCAATCTGTCAACTATATAAATATAAATGCAAAGTTTGCTATGCATGCATATGACAGCCCCTGTTTACTTAAGAGATAGATACAAAATATTATTAAATGCATGGATAATTGCCATTTTGCTTATTTGGAGCAGAAATTAATGACGTCAACGACAACGTCGACGAAAATGTTGCATTAACCAAACTTAAATTGCTTTCGAAAGTAACAATCAGCGTAAGTATTAAGTACTCACTCAATCAATCGACTTATTCGCATTTTCAGTCAAACCATTCGTAGTACTCGTTGTAGCTCAGCCATTCGAGTTCGACAGTTCCAGCGACAAAAAGTCAAGTGGTCAGAGCCAAGTGATTGACGTGTCTCGGTCTCAGTCTCGACTCTCGGCCAAATGCGTACTGCAAATTAATGACCAACACTTTCGCTAGACTTGTCTCTCCTCTCTCCGATCCGAGACGACCGAGCGCTACTTAAGTGGCATTCCTTGTGAAATTCATGTGTGAAAAGCGCGGCGGCAGTTAAATATTCATTTCATCAATACTTCATAATTTCATTAGCGGATAAACTTTCGCAATTTATCAAGTTGTAGTAGCATAAACAGTGTAGTAGTATAAAACAGCTGATAAAAGCCGACGCTTCCGTTGTGGTTGGTCCCCGGGAGAGCAACGAACAACGCCTTTCCAAACAATTTTAGTTGATATCCTAAAGTGTCTAAGACAGTGAGCTACATAAGGTTGTGGACAAGACACTAGATGTTTTGAGAAAAAAAAAGGGTTAGTAGAATTTGAAAGAAAAAAAAGGGTCGTCCATTTTACACTATCAGGTCAAAAGTTTACACACTGTTAAATAAATATTTAAAGAAATTCTGTAAAAAGTATTCCCAACAGTAAACAAAAGTATAAGGGCTGGCATATCCCCTTGATCTAATGCTAATCAAAGAACTTGAAAGCTGAACTTGATTATCTCGAGTAAAATATCTCCATTTTCAATCTAACTATGGTCCGACATAATACGCTGACTTAACCTGAATCGACCTTTTTAGAACAAATTTGATCGCTCAAATCGGAAAACAGAGTAAGTGTTCGTAATAATATTGGATAAATAAGGATGTCTAGTTAAGTTTGGTAGGGAACGTTAGTACCCTGTAAGATAAACTTTCTTTTAATAGTTTAGAACGTTCCTGCATGATTTTCCACATTTTAAGCACCCTCTATAAAGTAAATATATTGCAAAATTTTCTTCAAAGCCTTCAAAAAAATTTTATTCAAAATAATAGCAAAGTACTAACCACAGCATATAATATATATTTCTAGTCTGAAGTATTTAATATTATATTAAGGAATTTCCCATTCTTCCTTATTTTTTATATATTACAACACTAAATCGTATAAAGTAAGATAACGTTTAGAAATTTCTCAGTTATAAAGCGACAGCTGAAGACTGTAAATAAGGTGCGCGAAATAATTGAACTTATAAACATAAAAACATTTATTACAACTATAATTTTTATGACTTATTTTTTAATATTATTTTTCTTTAAAATTAACAAAATAACAATTCAAAAAATGCCAAAGAAAGTTTTAAAAAGGTTAGGTAACATTTTTCAAAAATTAAATGAATATTTTCCGGAGCGAAATTAATGAACTTACAATTTCATTATTATTTTATTTTCTTAAATTAACTTAAATGAAATATTATTTAATTAACTTTAATTACTTAAATGTGCCCTCCCTTGCTATTTAGTGTCTTTGTTATACGCCCTGGCATTGAATCTATTAACTTTTGGAGTAAGGATACATCCAATTTTGCCCACTCCTGCACAATAGCCTCCTTTAACTCTTTCAATGTATTAAATTGTCTTCCGTGCATGTTAACTTTGCTGGAAAGTATGCCCCAAAGGTTTTCTATAGGGTTTAGATCTGGACTTTTTGCTGGCCATTCCAAAACCGGGATTTGTTTCTCATCAAAAAATTTTTTTGTGTACTTCGAGACATGGATCGGAGCATTGTCCTGTTGAAAAGTCCATGAATCTCCATAATATTTTTCTCCAAAATCAATAAGTTCTTCGTCTAAAAGTTGAACATATTTCTCAGAGTTCATTTTGTGTGTTACGAAACATATTGAACTCTTTCCAGCATATCCAAATGCAGCCCACACCATAAGCGACCCTCCTTGGAAATTACGTGACATTTTGACCTGCTTTGGAGCCCTAGTATCCCTATAATAATATGGATAGCCATCTGGACCATCTAAATTAAATTTTTTCTCATCACTGAAAATAATATTTTGCCACTCTAAGTTCCAAAACCTATGAGTTTCTGCAAATTGCATTCGGGCAAGTTTATGCCGAGGGAGTAGTTGACATTTAGTTAGCCTTTTTTCATACGAAACGTTTTGATCAGCCCTCAAAATTTGTTGCACTCGACGCTTTGATACAGGCAGAGCCAGTTCGTGACAAATTTGGGCTGCGCTCTGGTTTTCTTTGGCGGCTAGGCTTTTTATACGTCGCTTATCGCGTTCTTGCAGTAAAGGTGGGCGACCCGTGCGAGGCTTTTTCCCGTGATTTTCGGGATCTTTTAAAAATTTTTGGATTGTGAAATAACTTCTGTTCACTTTGGTAGCGATATTCT
This sequence comes from Chymomyza amoena, assembly GCA_037043745.1. Lineage (NCBI taxonomy): Eukaryota > Metazoa > Arthropoda > Insecta > Diptera > Drosophilidae > Chymomyza > Chymomyza amoena. The sequence goes on along the minus strand of JBAMAX010002695.1, from coordinate 226,095 downwards.
GTAGTGGCATCCCCATTTCGCGATAAGCTGAAATTTTTGCTCGCTCATCATTTGTAAGATAGCGACTTTGAGACATTCTATTGTAAAAAATTAAATTTAACTTATGAAACACCTGAATTTCACAATAAACTCACTTTAAATGTTGGTTTAAACAAAAATGCAAAGAAAACAAATCAATTTGATCCGCTTATGCTCTTCTAAGATGCGATCGACTACTACTGTAAGCTCAATTATTTCGTTCAGCATTACGAGGCGCGAGAGCTTATATGAAGGAGTAACGGAACCTAAAGCTTTTTTGTTCTGCACTTTGTTATTGCGAGCAAGGCGAGCTTTTTGTAGGAATTTCTGCACAAAAACAAATAGATCAAACTCAACGACAAGGCTCTGGCAGCAGATTATAAACATTGTAAGATGACTTTTTTCGCACACCTTAATTAAACTTATACCTGCCTAACATTATTTGTACGTTAAGAGAATCAAGCAATAAATAACTAAACTCAAGAACATTTATTCTTATACATTTTTCGGAAATTATTGTTTTTTAAAAATATTTTCCTTTTTTTTTTTTGAATTTTAAGGTTTCTTTTTAATTAACCTTTTTATTTACAGGTTTTTTTTAAATACATAATAATAATATAATATACCTTTTTTTAAATCTTTCTATTTTTTATTACGTTTTTAGATATTGTTTTTTTTTTTTGTAACATTTTTGTATACGCTTTATAAATTATTCTTATTTTAGTTTACTTACATCATATTTTTTAATTATCTGTTTATAAAAATTATTTTTAATTTAAATTCATTTTTCTAAGTTACTTAATTATTATGTTATATTATTTCCTTGAGTTTTCGCTCTTATTCGAAGCATAATTATTTAATTATTGTATCAGTAAATTTGTCTCTTATTTTTGATTTTCAAGATATTATTTTTTTCAATTAACCTTTTTAATTGCACGTTTTTTTATTAGTAACTTTTTTTTAAAACACGGGTAAACCCGTAAAAGGAATTTAGAAAATTTGTATGTTTTTGGTATCTTAAAAACCCTTTACTCAAACACCTTTTTAAAGCGGTCATCGCCATAACTAATTTTTTGTAAATATTTTTGTAAATTTACAAAAACTATAAAAAAAAAATTAGTTCAATTTATGTTTTTGGAATAACTAACCGAACTATTAAAGATAAAAAAGCAAACTTGGGCAATTATTTGTTATATTTTTGCGCCGAAACTTTTGACCAACACTGTTGATACCCTACTCAAAGATTCCTTATTGATGATTCCGTGCTCTGAATTTTCAAAAATCTAAACAACTAAATTAAATTCGTTTTAGATTTTTTTTTAATGATTTTAACATTTTTTGTTTTTTTCAGTCTTTTCAAGAAATTCTTATATTTTCCTATCTCTAAACAGCTGAACGACTTTCAAGGAAATTTTTTGAACATTGTGAATATTAGGGAAATTAACTACAAGTCATCTAATTTTATTAAATGGGAAATTTGTTTAGTACAAAACAGGATTGATCCTATCGATGAAGAATAATTTATTCTTTATGTTTTTCTTCGAACGACTGAAAATGGTTTTTTGTAAGAGCGTATGTTGAAAAAAAAAAAAATTACAATTTTGATTACAATTCATCATTTGATAATTTCCATATTATCCCATTTCTAAACAGCTGAACGAGTTTTAGGGGAAATTTGTGAACATTGTGAACTTTATGGAAATGAACCGCAAGTTACCCATTTTTATGACAAGATAAATTTATTTTGTCCCAGACATTTTTGATCCTATCGATATCGAATATTTTATTCATTTGGGTTTCCCGCACACGGCTGCAGATTTATTTTTATAAAAGCGGATGTTGAATTAAAAATTTTACAATTTTGATTACAATTCATAAAAATTTATCTTGACTGTTCAATTTTTTATCATGTTTGTTTTCAAAATTTTATCTGTATTTGTAAAGTAGTGACAGTAGTTATATACTCAAAACATCCAACTTTATATGACAGAAAGTTGCTGCGAATACGTGGCCTTATTAATTTATAAGATAGTTAAAATTCTTTAAGCTGTGGAAAACTCTGTTTTTAACAATCGTAAAACAATTTAACAGTCACTACCAGACTTAATCAGATATAACCATAACAAAAAAAAAAAATCGACATAAACTGTTTATCTGCGATACAGCAAATCTTTGTTACACAACGGAAACATGGTCATAAACAAATCCGCACGAAAAAAGAAAAGCTGGAACGCATTGAGCTTAAACAAAGAAATCGAATTCAAATATGGCGCTAGATCAACAGTTCCGGCATAATTTAGCACCAATTTGTGTTTACCTTTTGTTTTCGCCCACTAAAAGGCGCAGATCCTAAGTGTAGTTACTAGATAGTTATACGTTAGACGATTGCTAACAAATGTTTTCAGATTGGCAATGGAAAATGGAGGGAAAAAAAACAATTGCAAAAAAAAAAAGACGTTAAAAAAGGTCATGGCAAAATTCAAACTGAAATTACAGGCACTTAGGCAGAGAGCGCGAAAGTCAAACCAACAGATACACTCATACGTTGTTATATAAATACTTATACCTACTATCTACTTGGTAGATACTATCGCCAACTTGGCCAACTAACTTGAGCCCTGGTTGTTAGCTGTGGCTTTTAGTGCATTCAATGCTTAAATTGCATCGCCATGGCAATTATAGAAATGGCGCACAAATAACAAACAAAGGCTATAAATTCAGAGGGATACGAGTACTTATACAATATACTGTATTTGTATCCGAGCATGTTCATATTTGACCAAGACAAACTGTGAGGCGGTTTCAAAGGCCCCTTAGGCCCCTCTCTGCATGCCGAAGGTTAAATGTCTGCGCATAGTCTTTGGCTAAAAACGTTAAGAAATAAGGGTAATGGGGCGGCATATGCCGACTGTTATGTACCCTGTACTTTCTTGGAGTAGCAGATTCGAGAGATTGCGGGGTGATATTCCAAACAAAATGATAAGTTTAGGATACCAATTTTTTGTAAGATAGCTATTAATAAAGTTTCTAAGCAAAGGATTTTAACCTGGGCAATATAGGCTTTACCTTCCGAAGTTACCAGCGAACTGATAATGAATATAATTATCCAAATTTCCTACAAAACACGGTTTAAGTGGGCAATAGTCAGAACATATTTTAAGGATAATGAGGATAGTACCCCAGAAAAGTAAACTAAATATGTTAAGCGGATTAATTTTTACTTCGATCTCTTCGATTTTAGAGAATTTTTTATAAATAAAATGAAATATGTATGTAGGGTCCAAAACGAATATTTTTTAGGGTCTTTTTTTCCTTTTTTTGAAAAGCTACAATTTTTGACGCAGCTATCGATAACTTAAAGTAAAATGATATGATTTCGGATACGAAATTGAAATAGGATCACTTTTTAAATCGATGTATTTGATTTTGATTTTTTTTATATGTTATAGGATACTTGACAATGTTTATAATGTAAATTCAGTTTTTTGAAAAATTACGATTGTTTGCCGAATTTTCGATAATGAAGTAAGTTGAAGTAAGTTAGACTTTAACTTTCGAGTTTTATCACAATCGGAAAAAATGTTGTGGAACTTATAGGTATAAATATCAAATTTCACAAAAAAAAAAATTAATTGGAAAGTTCTTAGTAGGAATATGCAGCAAAAATGTTTTCGAGAGAAAAAGTACAGGGTATTCTACAGTCGGGCACCGCCTCGACTGTACCACATTTTCAGGAGTGGAGAATTAAATATGCAGAATTAAATCGAAAACGATTCTATTAATATGTTATTTAATTTTTTTTTAACGTTAAACATTTTTTGAGCCCTATTTTATACTTACAAATTTTAAGTATCTAATACACTGCCAAAGAAATACTTTGTATTGAAAACGTACCTGAAAAGACAAAGAAAATTATTAATTAATTAACAAATTTTTATTTATCGATCTGTAACGTCGAAAAACATTATTTTATTTTATTTTTAATGAATCTTATTTTTTAGTTTTAATGACTTATTTGTTTTTTTTTCAAATATGTTAGACCACCTAATGCTCCATTTTGTAAATATTTCTTTAACAATAGTCCAATAATTTATTCTAAGGTACTTTTTGGCGTCCTGAATTAAAAATCTACACTTAAAATAATATAGGGTTGTTCGTTTTCATGTTAAGTAGGAACATCTGAAAAGGTCCTCAAGGTCCTCGCTTATGAAAAATTTAGTTTGATTTTAATTTTTCTCTGAGTTTTCTTTTTCTTGTTTATCTAAATAACATTTTTATCTTCTTTCATTGGATAATTTCAACTTATAAAAAGATTTTGGTATTCCTTTTAACATTCATTGGGTTATTCGAATTTATGGAAAGCTTTTGGTAGGTAAAGCTTTTCTTCAAGTTCTTTTAATTCGGTTTAATTACATAAGCTTTTTTAACATCTTTTAATGAATAATCGGAACTTATAAAAAAATTCTGGTGTATAAAGTTTAACCATAAACTTTTACATTGATTGCAAAAATCTTTTTTAATCGTTATAAAGTAATTGAACCATGATCTTTTATTTCTTTTTTTGTTTTAATTTTTTAGTTTTACAATTTTGACTTATTTTGTTTATCTAATCTTGTGTTTAGTTATATCTATTTATATTTATTTATTTATATTTATTTATATTTATTTATATTTATTTATATTTATTTATATTTATTTATATTTATTTATATTTATTTATATTTATTTATATTTATTTATATCTATTTATATTTATTTATATCTATTTATATTTATTTATATTTATTTATATTTATTTATGTTTATTTATATTTATTTATATTTATTTATATTTATTTATATTTATTTGTATTTATTTATATTTATTTATATTTATTTATATTTATTTATATTTAGTTATATTTATTTATATTTATTTATATTTATTTATATTTATTTATATTTATTTATATTTATTTATATTTATTTATATTTATTTATATTTATTTATATTTATTTATATTTATTTATATTTATTTATATTTAGTTATATTTATTTATTTTATTTTTTCTACATTTATTTATTTTATTTTTTCTACATTGATTTATTTTATTTATCTACATTTATTTATTTTATTTTTTCTACATTTATTTATTTTATTTTTTCTACATTAATTTATTTTATTTTTTCTACATTTATTTATTTTATTTTTTCTACATTTATTAATTTTATTTTTTCTACATTTATTTATTTTATTTTTTCTACATTTATTTATTTTATTTTTGCTACATTTATTTATTTTATTTTTCCTACACTTATTTAATTTATTTTTTCTACATTTATTTATTTTATTTTTTCTACATTTATTATTTTATTTTTATTGCATTTATGTATTTTATTTTTTCTATATTTATTTATTTTATTTTTTCTATATTTATTTATTTTATTTTTTCTAAATTTATTTATTTTATTTTTTCTAAATTTATTTATTTTATTTTTTCTATATTTATTTATTTTATTTTTTCTATATTTATTTATTTTATTTTTTCTATATTTATTTATTTTATTTTTACTGCATTTATGTATTTTATTTTTTCTAAATTTATTTATCAATAATTTTGTAAATATTTAAATTAAGAGCAAAGATCTCCAAAATTACAACGGTCGGTTTCTATAGTTCACTGGCGAAAAAATAATTATCTTGGAACTGCTATATTTATGAAAGTTTTACTTATTTTTTTTTAGAGGTTAACAATGGTCACTATAATAATTTGTTCCTTGCAATAGTATTAAATAGACATAAGTCCTCGAAATAGATATGGTCCTCTAAATAAAAAGGTGAACTTTAAACTCACTATATATTCTCAATTTAACATTTTATGAGGTATTTCAAAATATAAAATGAATATATCAAATGGTACATTTCAAAAAAACTAAAATTCTTAAAAATAAAAAATAAAATTCTCAAAATTCGACATTAAGCAATTCCACCACAATTCCTTCTGCTGCATGCTACATACATTTGCACAAACTCAATATGGCCTTGCCACCAAAATTACAGCGTATTAGAAAACTCAGTTATCCTAGACATTCCAGTACGCCCTGCTAATTAGTGCATACGAAACAGACTCATTGCTCATTTTTTAGCACTTCTAATTGGCTTGGCCTGAGGCACAAAGTGCACTTCACTTAGTTGCATACATTATATACATAGGTGCATATATATATAGTTCATGTACTTACATAGACGCAAGCCCAAGACCCCAAAAAAGGGGGCGTGAGGGTTAACCTTTGGTATCGCATGACACGACCAAGATTTGTAAACGTTCAATGTCTGCTCGTCTCTGGGCCTGTCTGTCCGTCTGTCCATCCGTCTGTCGGTCTTTGCTTTCATTTGTCAACAACAAAAACCAAAACGTGACAAAACAAAATCGCGCGAAAGACCCCACCGAAAAAAATAGACTATGTAGTCTAGCAAAGTATTTGTATCTCTGTAGGTATCTATATGTGTCCGTCTGCCTATCGAGTGCAATCGATATGGCTTACCGGCTCAAAGGCTTAATGGAATTGTAACAACAATCAAGCTAATTACATATACACATGGTCAACATCCAGACCCCGCCTTAGTCCACTACGACGATACTACAATAACACTCTTTGTTTTTTTTTGCACAAGTGTTTGGCGACACCTAACAAAGGCCAACTCACTGACATTTTGGCACTCATAAAAGATATACGAGAGTATCTTTGCATATATAATATTTAAACTTGACACTATTTTCTGGCTAAAATACATTAAAAAAAAACTAGCTCGGACAATTGTACGTTGTAGGTAGCCAATTTATTTGGTAAAACTGACAAGAGATGAAAAATAAATTAAGTTAGAGGGAAATCGACTATGGAGAAACGAACTCGAAATACTCTTTAGAGTGTATATGAATAAATAAATAATTATATATTCAGCAAAGCAATAAAGGGTTAAAGAGCTAGTTCGTGATTGATTTTGCAACAAACCAATAGCTACGACTGCTACGTATTTCGATATCGATAACAATTTTATTTGTTAAGCAATGCAGATTATCGGCAAAATTACACTTTTATGGTATGGTATCGTCTAGTATCGGTGTAATAATTAGACCAAAGGTTGAAGGCATTGCGATAATTGAATTTGATTCGAAAAAATTAAAATTGAAAATGAGCAAAAATTTCATTAAATGAAATTAAAAATGGTTATCCGATGAAATTACAAAATTTGCATCCCATGAAATTCAAAAATTTAATTTCTTAATTCTAAGCAATTTCCGTATTTCGATATCGATAACGATTTATAAGTTAAGTAATATAGATTATCGCAAAAGTTACTCCTTTATAGTTTTTTAAAAGGTTAAAGCCATTTCGATAATTGAACATTCAAATTAGAAATGACAAAATGAAAAAAAAAATATGATTTTAACAAATTCATCTAATGAAATTCATAAAATTTCATATTACCAATTTAAAAATGTCCTCTTATGAAATTCAAAATTTTCATAGCTTATTTTTAAGTGATCTCCGTATTTCGATAACCATAACAATTTATCAGTTTATCAGCAAAGTTACTCTTTTATAGTTTGTTAACGAGTACTATTTGTGCCTTGTGCACAATTATATCAAAGGTTAAAGGCATTTCGATAATTTAAATCAGATTGAAAATAATTCAAATAAGAAAAGAGAAAAAATTTCGAAATTGCATCTTATTAATATAAATTAAATTCAAAAATTGCATCTCATTAAATAAAATTGAAAAATCATGAAATCCAAAATAATCAAATTCATCGCATGAAATTCAAATATTTAATATCATAAATTTAAGCAATCTACGTCGAATTGATTTCAGTTAAAACTGAAGTTTTTTCAACTCGTAAAATTTTACAAAGTGGAGAAAATATAAAATCCTCAGTCGGTTTGCCGTATCTGCTCTTAGGTGTCCTGATTCTTTATATTCCCTTCATTATATGGTTTTAAAAATATAGTGCACAATTGTGACGCCATCCCAGATTAAGCAATTTTGGATATTTGAATTTTTTAAAAGTAATGGAAATTAAAAATAAGTAATTTATCTACTTTTTATACCCTGTACCGTATGGTCCAAGGGTATATTAAGTTTGTGCAAGCCGAAAATGTATGTAACATATAGAAGGAGACGTCGGAGACACCCCAAAGTTACCTAAAGTATGATCAGGGTGGATAGAGAAGTCGATATACCCATGTCCGTCTGTCCGTCTGTCCGTCTGTCCGTCCGTGTGAACGCCTAGATCTCAGAGATGGTAAGAGCTAGAGTTACCAAACTTTCACATTAGATCCCATATTATTCCATAGGAGGCAAGTTTATTTTATTTTTTTGATATCGGGGATAAATTATATAGCTCCCATGGGGGTGTTTGAGACGACCTCGACAAAAAAAAAACGTTTTAGATGAATAATTCGTTTGTTTATGAAGATATCGTAACCAAATTTGGTATTCGAAAGGTTTTTATAGTTCCCAATCACTGTGCCAAATTTGATCAAAATCGGTTGACTATATCATATAGCTCCCATAGGACCGATCGGACAAAATAACTTTTTTAAAGAAAAATTCGCTATATTTCGTTTTTTAATAAAGAGATCCTAACCAGATTTGGCGTTTGGAAATTTTTTAGACCACTTAAGCAATGTGCCAAATTTGAACAAAATCGGTTGACTATATCATATAGCTCCCATAGGTCCGATCTGCCAAAAAATCGATTTTTTAACAAAATTTGTTGTGTTTCGTTTGTTTGTTAAGATATTGATACCAAATTTGACATTAGTGAGTATTTTATAGTTCCTAAGCACTGTACTAAATTTAATCCAAATCGTTTGATTAGATCATACAGCTCCCATAGGACCAATCGGTCCAAAAACACGTTTTTTATACAAAATTCGATGTGTTTTGTTTGTTTGTAAAGATATTTGAAATAACTTTGGCATTCAGATCTTTTTTAAGGTATTTAAGCATTGGGTCAAATTTTATTGAAATCGGTTGACTATAACATATAGCTCCCATAGGAACGATCGGTCAAAACAAAATTTTTGCTTAAAAATTCTTCTGTTTTTGGTTTTTTGTGAAGAAATCGGACTTTATTACAAGCTAGTGGTACAGGGTATCCTAAAGTCGTCCGCGCCCGACTTTACGTCCGCCATTTTTTTTTAATATTGTTATTACATCTTAAATAATAAGATATCAGGCCTTCGTTACTCTCACTACAAGCCCTTAATAATGCTAGGCGATAAAAAATTTTGCTATCGAGATATTAACGAATAAATGAAGAGATACAATATGTTTTTCAAAAAAATCTTGAAATCAGTGCATAAGAATAAAAAAAAATTTGTGTTTCTCGACTTGAATTTACTCTAAGAAACACTTTTTTACAAAAGTTCATTTTACTAGTGTAATTTGTCCACTTTTTATTTAAATAAATATATAGTTATAAGATTTAAGATACAATAATTTGAGGCATGAAACTTTATTACCAAAAGTAGATTAGTTTAAATGAAAAACTACTAATCAAGATTAACGCAGTAGAGCGCAGCTCATTTTTATATGGGAGCCTCGTCTCTTAAGTATAAGCTTCTTAAGTTACCTTTATCTTAGGAAAACACTTGTAAGAACAAGCAAATACTTGTAAACTTAATCTTGTTTGTCAACTTAAACTTGTTTGTCTTGTTTACAACACTTGTACGTAAAGGATGTATTTATACTTTATTGTCAAGTATTTACTTTTCGTAAGAAAAATAAGATTATTTTCTTTTTTATTTTTAACCTTTATATCAAATCAAATAATATTAAAGCAAAAAAATATTAAAAAATGTTTTAGATGAATTTAAAAAAACTAAATAAAAATCTATAGAGCGAAATAAGCCAGTTGTACACGTTTTTTACCTTTTATTTCGAAAACTTAATTTTTGTGTTACTAAAAGGACTAATTTAGACCTCCAAGATTGTTTCGCACTAATAAACCACATTTTAGTATGAAGTAATATTGACTATTTTGACTCATTTAGAACACTTATGCGTCCTGGTCTTTCCTTTCTGTAAAACTTATGAGCAAGTATTTAAGATCCAAATTTTTTTGTAGTATGATAATCATTCTGTATTTCGTGCCTCAATACACTCTTTTGTCTTATGGGAAATTTGAATGGTAGCATTATCCTGTTGAAAAGCTCACAATCGTCAAGGTTTTGCGTCCATAATTTAATTTTCATTTCAAAAACATCGTAAACTGAATTTATATAACGTCTAAATTTCATATTATATGTCTCGAAACACATAAGACTGTTTTCGATACCGACAAAAGCAGCCATTACCGATCATTCTTAAAAGTTTTGAGACAATTTTATTAGATTCTCGGTCAGGACTTTAATTCATACAATTGTGTGGATCATCGATATTAAATTTTTTTTTTTCACAACAAATAATACGACCAGAATGGCAATTTTGTTCAAATTTTCGCGTACTAATTTTCATTTTAATCCGATCCTATGTAATTATTTATATCGAGCACCTGAGTTTTAAATAAATAAATTTTTGCCCTTAAATATTTACAGAAAATTACATTATTTTTCTTTAAAAGGATAACGCAAGTCCTATATTTAAGTTTTAACCAGTTTGCTGCTGATTTTATGGAATTCGTCAAACTTTTTCTAAAAACGTAACAAACTCCTTGTGAGTGTAACAAAATATGAAAAAAAAAAATTAAGTGACTCATATGTAAAATTTTTGCAGACAAAGAAAAATTACGATGAGATTGGTATTTTCGGAAACTCAATTAATGATTAGTTTTGGTTATTAAAATTTTAATAATAATAATTATTAATTTTAATCTTCTCATATTTTTGTTACACTTTGTTATTATCTTAATCTACGATGCAATTTTTCGAAGACTATACTATTTTTTTTACCAGGGAAATTTTGTATGCAAGACATGAACCATTTAAGCATGATATGAATATTTTTTATGCAAGACAAGGACCATATAAATATTGAGTTTGAGTTGTGTCTTCTTAAGGGTATTTTTTAATAGTCTCCGTCCGGATTTCCGAAAGAAATATATCTGAAACCAGTTGTCACTTTTAACATATTTAAATTTCATTTTATTCTATAAGGATTAATTAATTATTTAAGTTGGAAATCCGTACGCGCTTAAAAAAACACTCTTTATTTTTGGGGTTTATTCAGAAAACAAAAAAATAATAATAAATATTTGTAATAACAAATTACTTAAAAAAAAATTGTTTAGCTGAAATTGAAATTTAGCGTCTTGTAACGCGGGTTTCTTTAACGCGGTTCCCAAAATGCGGAAATATTCTTCATACTCCTACAACGCGTCTGAAGTTATGCTTCTATTTTTGCTTTAATTTACTAATTTTAGTTATTTCAACTTAAATATTATGTTACGTAGAATTGAAATTTTATTTTAATTTATTTTTGTTTAAATAATAGAAGTCTTATCAATCGAATTTTATTATTATCCAATTTTTTAGTTTGAAACCAAATTCTGATTTTTGTATGGATTCATATCCCCTACAACACGATTTCTTACAACGCGGCATTTTTTGGGAACCTATTCCTCGCGTTGTAGGAGGGTTAGCTGTACTTTATAATACATTTTTTTTTTTAGATAGCTAAGGGGCTTCGCCGCCCTCTTGAATAAAATTTGAATTCTAAGAAAATCTTCTTTATTTACACAGTCTTAGAATCTAAACTGAAAAAAAATGATGTAGCTAAGTTTTATGTAGACAAAAATTTGTATTATTTAGTAGCTAGAGCCGAACATTTTCGGCATTTCATCACACTACCTCGACTTTATAAATCGGTTCTCAAAAATCTAAAAACACTTTGTAAGTGTATTAAAATAATGAACAAAACTAATTGCATTTGATTTAATGATCTTTTAAATGTTTTTTCTATATGTTTTTGTTTATGGTACTTGGTATATGAGATACAGTAGAGTTCATTTGCATGCGTTTTTCAAGGTTTTAAAAGTATTTCGTTACGCCTTGATAGAATGAGGCCCAGCAGCATAAAGTTCATTATTAGACGGGTAATATTTAAAAGTTGTGCGTTATGGTTCGGGCCCTTTTGGTTTGCCATTAACATTGAAATTGTAGCCAATTTGTAAACACAAAGCAACAACTTTTATATGCCCAACACTGGCCAACAAAAATTTTATATTCATTTTATTTTAGACGTTTTTCATTGTTTGTCTTTGCCGGTTGTTGTTTTTTATTTTTTATGTTTTTGTTTCGTTTTTTGTTTTTGTTTTGCTCGAAATTAAGTCAATTAAGAGCAACAACAAGAAAAATAGACATCAAACAAAATTAGTTAGACAATTGGTAGTCAAGGTTTTCTTTCTTCTTTTGAGAGGTTTTTGAGCTTTATTTTTTGATAGTCTTTTTTTTTGCTTTTGCTGCTTAGTCATAAAGTCAAAAACTTGAAATATATCTACAAGTAGTTTAGATACTTTTTCTTTGTTAGTTGTTTTAAGTTTATGTTCTTGTTATTATTGCTGTGTTGGCAATAATAATTTGCCCAGCAGCCAAATAAAGTTCCAAGTTTCGTCCAACTAGTCACAGTCAAAAGTATCTCAAGAATTTTAGAAAGTTGCATAGACCGAATTGGCGGCGAGTAATTAAAACACCAAAACCAAGTTCTGCGTCTGTTACCAACTGGCCAAAGATGCCGGCAGTGCTTGACTGGATTTGCAAGTTAATGGCTCTTCAATTGCACTTACTCAAGAGTGTGCTCGTTTCGACGGTTTTAAACTCCTTGGGCTATTCATGAGGCGCAACTAATGAGCCACAAAGCGCCATTTTCATTTATGTAACCAAGTGATGACAGTGACGTTGTTTACCTTCAAAGAGAGAACGTCACTACGTCACAGCGCCAGGCAGTCAGTCAGTTAGTCAGTTAGCTACTGAAAACCTTGCGAATAACGCAATCATCAACATCATCATCGTCATCGTCATGATCATCATCATGATAATACTAATAATGACGCTGACAAACGACAAAGAGCAGCGCCAACCAAGCCCATTAGAGGCGCAGTAGGCGACTTTAATAGCCCCCGACAATTGTGCAATGGGTTGGTACACGCGGAGCCCACGGATTTCAGGGACTTGGTTAAATGCAATTAATTGCTGCCAAAGGCCATGATGATGAGAATTGACAATTCACTTTACTCTTGGACCAACTCTTGGGGACCTACATTTTTACAACTATTTGCAACATCAAATGGCCATTTAATTTCCCACTGAAATTCTTTAAATTTATGCATTTTCTTTGCCAGTCGGCGGCAAGCTTATATATTTATATACATATATATATGTATATATATATATATACAAACATATAGCCACAACTGCCTAATTAGTCGAAAACCTGCTCAACTCGCATGGAGTGATTTATAAAGGAAAAAATCAACAATTACAAACTTGGGAGCGACAAAGTTTGTATACCCTTAATCGCTTGACCAGTCATGGTTTGAAAACCCAGAAATGGCTCTTTCCAAGTAACATATAATTTGCATCACCTTGAAAAATTTTTCGATTTTTACGTCCAATAATCTTTTAGAAAAGCTTTTACCAAACTTTTATGAGTTGAGAAAGACTTTTTATATTACAGCTTTAATTTTTTTCTCAGTGTAGCTCTTTTAAGGATTTCGGGACAAATAATTTAGTACAATTTGGAGCAAAGTTACTATATGATCTCTGTGTCCCTCTGTATTTATTGGGAGATATTCCGACTATAAAAGCTATTCCCTACAATTCCCATACTGGTTCATGCTCCTGTTAAACTCTAAATACCTTGTATCAGATTAAAGAAGTCTTAACGGTATCGCGATACCGATTCGATATTTTGACTATCGAAGTCGATACTGAGTATGCAATACCCATTTTTGGTTCTCGAATAATCATTGAAGTTGCTTTATCCGTGGCACTTGGAAATTATTTTGCAAAAAAGTTCCTTTATGGTTGTGGGTCTTGGAGATGGACACCGTAAGTGAAATCAACCACCGCATGACCACCACAATAAACTATACGATAAAGATTTAAATAAAATAAAACCTTTATCTCATTCTTAGTTTCATTTTACACTCTTATCTCCATATAATAAGAATATTAGAAAATTTTGCAGTTTTTAGCCGGAGAGTCACCTGGCCAAATCTGAAGTGGGCCTTCTCTCCTGACTCTACCAGAATATATATTATAAAAATATTTTTTAAATGATTAGATTTACATCGTGGAAACATATTTTGCAACAAAATTTTTTCGACAAAAACTTATCCAAAGGTCTTCAGGAACACAAAAATATTTTGCACCCTGTACATAACCTTAAAAAATAAGTAAAAAACGTTGGTTTTGGTGTACATAACCTCAAATATCTCAAAATCCTCACATGGTCTGCTCAGACTTGGCTCTGATTCTGCGCAGCAAATTACTTCAGAAATGATCCTTAACCTTCCAACAACTATACTATGCGAACCTGTGTAATTAATAGAGTTAAAATTTTATGAAGAATATTTCAACAACAATTCTGATATGATATTTTGTGCTGTAAATGGTAAATGGAACTTGGTTCGTTGAGCTCATCAAGAATAACTTCATGCTACTTGTTCTTAAAGAGTTATTTTTTAATAATATTTTTGCTATTCTTTGAAAACAAAGAACACGGTTTGATTTTATAGAAACAATACTATCATGGATGGGTAAACAACGGATTAGCTTGTTGATGTCATCAAGAGTTGGTATTTACTACGTATATAGTATAGTATGTACTTTGTGTTTTCTTTGATAGCTTGTTTTGATAAAAATATAATAATAGTTATTTCATCATGGTTACTCATTGTTGAGGTAATAAAGCGTTTATCTAAAACTATTTACTAGTTTTCAAAGTCGACAATTTTAGTTTAAAAAGAAAATGACAAATCGGCAACTTTATTGGATTATCAGAAATTTTTTTTATACAATACCAATTCTTCGCTTTGCTTGATATTCTTTTCAAAGGTATGCAAAGCCCTAATCGCTTTGATGATGTGCAAGAAGAGCGTTTAAAATCAAGAAAGAAAGATTTCTCAAGTGACTTAAAATAAAGTAAAAAATCTTCTGGATATTTCTATCAATATATTGAGAAAAAAAATTGTAAAGGCATGTAAAGCCCAAATCGCTTTTTTGAAGTATAAGAGCGTTTGAAACAAAGAAAACAAAATATTAAAATAAAATAACAATTCTTCTCGATATTATTTTCAAAATATCAAGGCGGAAAGTAATACCCTTCTTTTGAAATCTACGCAGGTAGATTTCTCAAGATATTTCAAGTAAACCTGCAATTCTTCTGTGGGCTCGATAATTCTTTGAAATGGATTTGAAGACGAAATCAATTCGTTGGCAACAAGATAGAATATACCTCTTGTAAAGCGTCTAATATATAAAAAAAAAACATTTCATAAAAGATTTAAAAAAAATCGAAATACTTTTGTGTGCTCGATATCGTTGCAGAAGAATTTAAAGACAAAAAAATTCTTTGTTGTGCAATAAATGTGATTTAGAGAGTGAAATATGAAGTCAAAGATTTCTTAAGAGACTTTAAATGACTAAGCTATGCTTAAAAGATCATGTGATCCACATCTTCTTCAAAAGAATTTAATTGCGAAGAGTTCCTTTTGATAAAAAATAAGAATAATATTAACGGTCTTTTGAAATCTGCGACCGAAATAAAAAGACAAAAGTGGAAGTGCGCGCCGCAAAAACGACAGCGGGGGCAGAGTTGGAAGACCACAACCTTGAGAAGATGCACGGAAGCAGAATTATAATCTCTGGGGTTAGGCCGGAACGAATTAAGAAAGCTAGCCCAAAATAGAGTTTCATGGTAGATGACAAGTGAAGACGCCCTATGCACCAAAAGGTGATAATAGAAGTCATATATATTTGAAATCTGGGAAGAAAGATTTATTAACAGATTTAAAATGAAGCAGCAATTCTTCTTAGTATTTGAAATTCATTCAAGGATTCAAGGCCAAAAGCAATAAATAATATACTGAAAAGCGTTTGAAATCTAGGAAGAAAGATTAATTAAGAGATTTGCTCGATATCCCTTTTAAATTTAAGCCAAAAGCAGATCGTTTCTGACAAGACGTATATTAAAAAGCGGTTGCATTATAGGAAGCAACATTTTTTATGAGATTTCAAATGAAGTAGTAATTCTTCGGGGTAGTAGGGTATTTAAATAGTAAGGGTATTTTAAATTTAAAAGAACAATTTTTAAAGAAATTTGAAAATAAATAGCAATTCTTCTGTGAGCTTTATTTCATTTATACGATTTCAAAACAAAATATATTGTACTTGTCTAAAAGAAGCATTTTGAAGATCGTTTGCATTATTGCAAGAAAATTTTCGCAAAAGCTTTCAAATGAAAGAGCAATTCTTCTGCTTATCTCTTTCAAAATATTTTCTAACCAAAACCAATAAGTTGACGACAAGAAATTTACTGCAGAACGTTTTAAATATAGAATTAAAGATTTTTAAAGAAGTTTGAAATGACAGAGGAATTCTTCTGTGGGCTCGTGATCTCTTAAAACAATTTAAGGCGAAAAACAATCAGATAGAAAGATATTTCGAGAGATTTCAAGTTTTGGGCTCAATATCTTCTAAAAAAAATCTAAAGCAAAGAGCAACAAGGAACAGTTATCGAGAGATTTCCAGTTTTGGAATCATTTTGAAAGATATTCGCGGAATATCTATGTGGTATAGCTATATCGAAGCATAGAAAGAAAGATTTTTGAAGAATTTTGAAATGAATTAGCAATGCTTGTGTGGGCTCGTAATCTCCCAAAAAACAGATGGGCTAAAAAGTTCGTTGGCTAACATATAAAAACAAATTTTTTTTTTTGGCACAATTCGATTTTATTAAACATGGTTGCCATCGAGGGCCATACACCGATTATTATTTTTAAAGTACGATTTCTCATTAGCCTCAAAATGGGCCTTAGTTTCGACGATCACCTCTTCATTTGAGTTAAATCTCTATCCAGCGAGTGTTCTCTTGAGGTCTGAGAACAGGAAAAAATAGCTGAGGGCCAGATCTGGAGAATACAGTGGATGTGGAAGCAATTCAAAGTAATTTAAGACAAAGAGCAATAAGGTGCCTAGATTTCCTCGAGAAATTTCAAGTTTTGGAAACATTTTGAAAACTTTTCGCGCTTTTCTACGTTATAGGACTATATAACTACAATAATCTAATCATCTATTTGGAAGTTACCCAGAATACACAAGAGTAGGTCAATGCCTTGAAAGCACGAGGTTGATGGCAAACCCGCCCAAAGATTTCCTAAACAACCAATTGACTTAAACGAAAAAACACCCCGGAAAAAAGTTTCCAACTTAATTAAAAAGTTATCATAGCCTCTCCCGGCTAGGGCATTAACAAACTAAACGAGAAGCTAGGCAAGGTAAGTGAGTGTCTGTTTTGAGTCTATATATATGGTATATATTGCTATGTAGGCATGTGGTGAAAAATCAGCTCAAACATAGCGTCTAAGAGACCGACGCACGCCATGCCATACTAACAGTTAAATAGATAACCAAACATGGCCATATGATGCACTGTCGCTGCAAAAAGCGCCATAAAAGACTTGTTTGCATGTGGTTCAAGTATGGCCGGCACGGGTGTGAGGGCGGAAACGAATACAACGACGACGGAGGCGACTACTTGGAAAAACTATTCGAAAGGTAAGGCTTGGCTAGGCCCGAGCCAGGCTATATAATATATACAAGAAGAGCAAAAAGGCGCTGTCTAAATGAGGACGATATCGTCGTCGTTGTTGGCGTTGTTGTCAACTAATATTCATGCCGATCGATAAATGTGCGACCGCTTATAACTGGAAATACATATTAAGTATACGACACGAGCCGCCAAACCAAGCCAAACCAAGCCAATTCATGTCATAGACAGCAACAAATGGACAAACCCGAGACCACAATATATCGTATATGCGGTTCAGTGGGTTTATGGGTGTGAGCTTGGCGCTGGAGTTTGCCTTTTGCCAGGTGATTTGTGTGACTTGTGACTTATAGTGCGGTAGCCCCCGACTTTCTGTCATTTTAATGACACACTGTCTAATAGTTTGATTGGCCCTGGTTTAGGGTCATTGTTTGTGGGGTCCTTGTCATGTAGCTCGAGGCACCTGGTACCAGGCACAGTTCGTCGAACTTTTTGGAAGTTATTTATATACGCAGTCACTTGATAGTCAAATTATATGCTGCTGCTGCTGGTAGGTAGTAAAGCTTTCTTTGTATAGGTCATAAATTTTCCACTTTTAGCTCCCATGACTCTTCATGATCCCTGGCAGATACCCTCCAACAGCGGCAACATATGGGCTTGAGCAGCCTAACAAGGCGCCCCAAAAATGAAATACGAGCACAAGTTGTCGCGACAGTGGAGTGGAGAGTCTCGGGCAGCTGAGAAGACATAGAACTTGCAACAGAAGAAGCCACAGCCAGCAAAGACGGCAAAAAAAAAAGCAAAAACAACTTGACAAACTGGTAAAGCTAAAACGTTACCAAAAACGTTCAAAAGGCCAAAACTCTGGTTAGTTGCTTTTTGTAGCTGCTGTTACTGCTGCTGCGATTTGGCTGGCCATATATACTAAGGCAATGATGACCTTGGCGACGGCAACAACTACAACAACAACTATGGCAACTTGTTGCATCTGCCTGGCGTTGTCGCGACAGCTGCGCCAGGCAGACACCTGAGACCAGACACCAATCCGCAGCGCGGAGTCGTCTCGTCGCGTCCAAGTTTGTTGTTGGCGACTCTTGGGGAGTTAGTAACAACAAAAAAAAGTACACAACAACTAACTACAACATTTCCATGACGTCTTTGGCAAGGCGCATTTTTCTCATGAATTTTACGGTAAATTTAGGTCGCTATTGCAGCCAAGTTGTTTACATGGCTTTTCCTTAGTCAATAACTTGGCTAAATATAGACAACTTGTCGATGCTTGAATTTCCTGTCCATACATACATCATATATACGACGACTCATATGTCGTATTTGTTTTTCTTTTTTCTTCAATTTTCATCTGCCATACGTTTTGCTTTTCCAAATTGTCTTTCCGTTTTGCGGCTACCGTCTCGGCGAGCATTGCGCATACGCCGCGTTGTACAGTGGGCGAAATGGGCGTTTACAATATTTGAAGATCGTAAAAAAGTTTAGTTTTGCATAGTTTATGATGCTGCTGTTCCTTCAAATGCTCGAGAAAATCGATTTTTTCGATGCAATCGGTATTTGTAAAAATAGAGCGTTTTAAACGCACCTAAGTCGTGCGGGCTTTTTAAAAACTTTAAACGCGTTTTTTTTTTCGTACGTCTACATTTTAGTAAATTTTTCGTTACAACTAATTTCGATTTTGTATATGCCAAAAAGAATTTCATTAATTCCAATAAACGAAAAACATTTTTACTACTACCGATTTTTTCAATGTGATCGCACCTAAGTCGCGCGCGCATTTATAAAAACTTTAAGCGCGTTTTATCCGCGTTTGTTTTCGAAAGCCCACAGTTTAGTCATTTTTCTTGTTAAAACTATTTTGATTTGGTATAAGCTATTGAGAATTTCTTTTATTTCGATATACATTTTGACTACCACCGATTTTTTCGATGCGATCGATATTTATACAAATAGAGCGTCTTGAGCGCACCTAAATCGCGCGCGACTTTCTAAAATCTTTAAACGCGTTTTTTCTCATTTTGATTTAGTATAGGCCATAAATAATTTCTTTTATTTAAATAAAGAAAAAACATTGTTACTAGTTCCGATTTTTCGTTGCAATCGATATATATAGAAATAGAGCGTTTTAAACGCACCTACATAAGTCGCGCGCGCTTTTTAAAATGTCTAAACGCGTTTTTCCCGCGTTTTTTTTCGGACGTCCTCATTTAAGCTAATTTTTCGTCAAATTTCATTTTGATTTAGTATAAGCCATAGAGAATTTCTTTAATTTCAATAAACAAAAAACTTTGTTACTACCACAGATTTTTTTTCAATGGGTTCGATATTGATAGAAATAGAGCGTTTTAAACGCACCTAAGTCGCGTGCGCTTTCTGAAAATATTAAACGTATTTTTCCCGCCTTTTTTTGACGTCATTTTAGTTAATTTTTTGCCAAAACTCATTTTAATTTAGTATAAGCCATAAAGAATTTTATTTATTTCGATAAACGAAAAATATTTTGACTACCACCGATTTTTTCGATACTATCGATATTTACAGAAATAGAGCGTCTTGAGCGCACCTAAGTCGCGCGCGTTTTCTAAAAACTTTAAACGCGTTTTTCATGCGTTTTTTATTTTCGAAGTACACATTTTAGTTAATTTTTCGTCAAAACTTATTTTAATTTAGTATAAGTAAAAAGAATTTCATTAATTTCAATTAGCATTTTTCATTTCATTTCACTACAAGAGGCTAGAGAACTAAAATTCGGAGCGATGTCCTGCGTGCAGAGGCAGACAACAGCCGCCTTTTTTCAGTCGCCATTTTGAATTTTGTCGAAATAAAAACGTCTGATAATTGTACAAATAAAATTGCATTTTTTAATCAAAGCATGAAGTTTGAAGCCATCATCAAATAATTCTCAAACTTTGCTTTCTTCTCGGCTTTCTTTTTAGTGTGACCAGATCTAAATTGCAACATTCAATTTGGCATTTTTTAGCCCAAAGTCCAAAAGCTTCAAATATTCACAGGATTCACCCATTTCGACTGAAATTCGGGTACGATGTTCTACGTGCAGAGGAAGACAAGAGCAGCCAGGTTCAGATAAAAATGTCCAAGTACAACCAAAATCGCATTTATTAATCAAAACATGAAGTTTGAATGTCTTTTCATCATGCCACTAAAAATTCCCAAACTTCGACTTCTTTTCGGTCAAATTTCTAATCCCAATCGGTTCTCACTCTTTTAAGTGTGATCAGCTCTAAATTGCAACATCCAATTTGGCGTATTTTAGCCCCAGCTATTTACTCCCATTTCGACCACTGTGCTTTGGCTTGCCCGAAATTCGCCACATCCGTGGACAGGCTGCAAATATACGAGGCTGTATTTAAATTGGACTTTGGTTAGTCTTATGTGGGGCATGACATAAATCCGACTTCAAAAAAAGTTGTTGCTTTTTGTTGTTTGCAATTTAACAATTAAAAACACGCGCTATGCTTCACTTTTTGTTAGTTTTGTATCTTTTTTTGGTTGTGGTAACCAAACAACGACCCTCATTATCTTGTTAATCCACGCGAATATAATTTCTTATAATTGCATATATATTTTAATTTGCTTGAAGAATATGTTAAGCCAAAAGACTTACGACTTACGCTGATTTTAACGTTATACTTGGCTGACCATAAACTTTTAAAATTGCTTTTGCCACACAAAGTCGGTTGACACTGAACCATTTTAAAATGTGCCTCAAATGTTTTTTTTTTTATAGAACCAAATTACGCAATTACCTGGGCCGAGTTATATAAATTTGTTATGTAGTATTTTGATCGTTATGAAGTCACAACTCACCTGTAAAGAGAAAGACATAAGAGAGAATAAGACAGATGTTACGAAAATTAAATCTAAATTACAATATTTAACTTTAATTGTACTATATTAAAGTTTGGCAAACTCAGACAGTCAGTCAGCCCTTTGTTACCATTTATTTAGAATGATTGTGTGGTTTTTTATGTTGTTGGGTATTTTAGTGATTTAAAGAATATAATTTAGAATTACATTACTTTTATATTTATTGCTCAATTTGAAAAAAATATTTGGAAAAAAAAAACTTTGTTTTCTGCCTAACTTTTGAATAAACCGGGCCTGTTCTGCCTCTTTTTTTTGAGAAATTTTATATTAAAAGGTATTCATTGAAAAAGACTATCATCCCAATTTTTTTTTAATAACAAGGACATGAAATCTTTTAAGTCTTTTATAACTTTGACTACTATCCGTTAAATTTATGGCTAGAATTCCAAAGTTTAACATTAATTTCTATAAAAAATTATTTAAAATAATAATAGGTCGCTAAAAATTATAGCAAATCCACTTTTAAGACCAACATTATAAAAAATTATAAAAAAAAAATAATAATAATATTTACTATTAATAATCATACAAGATTCGTACTCGAATATATTTTAAAGACAGAATAATAAAGTAGGTACTTAGATATATTTTTATCAAACTGAAATATGAATAGAGATAAATGGGAAATTTATCGAAAAGTATTAAAGATGTTATCGATAGCAAAAATTTAAAATTGCATGATCAGCTTATGTTCTCATATTTACTCTAATGCGGACTTGTTCCTCTTGACGCTTTTAATATAATATTTTTTAATTAAGTTATTAGTATGATTTAATTTAATCATTTTTAAATTAATAAATTTACAAAATAACAAAATAGGGTGTTTTTTTTTTAAATTATAATAATTAAGCTTTTGTTCTAGCTTTCATTGATGCCCTTATTATTTTTAAATTACTAAATATTCAGGGCTTCTAATAAATCTTTTTTCACGAAAACAGGATATTTAAATTTTAAATTTATAATAATTCAGCTTTTATTAATATTCAGTACGTGGAATTTCAGATTAAATAGCAACAGCTTTAAAAAAAAATTTGAAAAATTTAAAGAAAAAAAAACATTAAAAAAATGTATATAAAAAAAAATTATATAAAAAAAATGAATATATAAAAAAGAAAATATATAAAAATAGATTATATAAAAACAGATTATATAAAAATAAACAAAAAAAATTAATTAAACAAAAAAAAACGAATATGCGACAGATGATGAAGACACAAAATTTGAAAGAGATTCCGATTGAAATTGGTGCTAGCTTCCTTTCAGTGATTTCCTGAAGTTAAATAAAAAAAATGTGCAAATCTCCCAATTTTTCAAAACTTTGGCTATATTATTAATTAGATCTATCAAAGCTATGTTTCTTTAAGCTTTTTTCAAAAGATAAGCAAAGCTATTTCTATAGACGCAGATAAACTTTCAATCTTAATTCGGCAACAGAGCAAGTTATTTTTTCTATTCTACAATTTAGCTTTAGCTCTTTGTTTGGGTCAGTTTTAAATATTTTCAAGAAGTATATACAGGGTGCGCCATTTGAATGTGGTCGATGGAAATATTGAATAACTTTGACAGATTTCAACCGATTGACGTCGTCGAACACATTTTGGAAAGGTTATTGCATTACAATTTTAACCATGAATCGATTCACGCTCAAAGAAATAGTGACAATGTTCATTAAATGTAATTGCCCGATTTTTGGGAGCGAATTTTAATGACTGATGAGGCCCATTTCACGCTATCTGGCACTGTAAATAAACAAAACTGTCGCATTTGGGGGAAAGAAAATCCTCATACTATCCATCAAACTCCACTGCATGATCAGAAAGTGACTGTTTGGGCCGGTGTCTGCTTCAATATTTCCATCGACCACATTCAAATGGCGCACCCTGTACTAGAACTAATTTTTGAAAGCGGCCTCAGTTGTAAATGTATATTCTCTAGAAGTATCTGCTGCATATATTTTCAGAAAGTTGAGATCTTGTGCAAATAAAGAATCCTTTTCTGCCTGTAGCAGTATATGTTAAAGTAGATTTAAATGTGTAAGAAGTATCTACTAGAACCAATTTCTAAAAGCTGCGACTCTTTTAGTATAAAGATGTATAAAGATAGGTAATCTTTTTATTGAAATAGTTTAATTTACTGAATAAATATAAATAGATAATCCTTGTTCGTAGTGTGTTTTAGAGTAATTTTAAGAGCATATTTTCAAAAAGTATCTGATAAAAACTAATTTCTGAGAGGTTTGACTTTTGCAGTCCTGAGGTGTATATAAATAAGTATCTTTTTTCCCTCTCTTTAATGTACGAGTATTTTATATTGCATAAGATAAAATATATATAAAATCCTTGTCCATAGTGAGTTTTTAAGCCATTTTTAGAGCATATTTTCAAAAAGTATCTGATAGAACCAATTTCTAAGAGGTGTGACTTTTGCAGTCCTGATATGTTTTACTGAGCCTTTTTCGTTCTGTCAAGTCTCAAGTAAATACAATTTTTTAAACTGAGAATCTTAGTTCATCGTATAAGTGTCTGATAGAACCAATTTCTGATAACTGTGACTCATAAAGTACTAGGATGTATCTTTTTTATTCTGACCAAGGCACGAATACATTTAACTGTCTAAACTGGAAATATTTGTCCATCGATGAATGATTGAATGATCTCAATCAGTCGTATCTGATACTTACTTTGAAGAAGTATCTGCTAGAACGAATTTCTAAAAGCTATGATTCAAATAGTACTAGGATGTATCTTTTTTATAATCTCCAAGTACCGAGTACTTCTTATGGTATAAACTGTGTATCTTCTTCCGTCCATTAATTTATGCTTATTACCTTGTTTGTCACAAAGTATCCGCTAGAACCAATATCCAACAACTGACCCAAAGTAATCTTATCACAATTAACTTAAATTGTATAAACAACGCATATCAAATCGACAACTAATGACTTAGTAATTCGTTTCATCTTTTTTATAGCTTGTTTGTAGCAGTTCATTTCCATATGTACTAAAAAAGTATCTACTAGAACGCATTGTATCTGTATGCATTGTTTATTTATCATATCGAAAGTGTGTATGCTACAATGTATTTACAATATTAATGTTTAGATCATAAACAGCCAACTAATGGCCAATGTTTGGCACACAGATGTTGGCTATAGATACAGATACACTATACATCAAAAATGCTTTTGGGTTTGAGTTGTGTAGGGGCGTCAATTGGCAAATGGCCAACAACAACGTGCGCATAAAAACCAAGCATAACTATTTATGTATCTCAATGTTGATGTTGTTAAGTGTTGCTGTTGTTGTATCTTTTGGATCTAGTGCTGGTGTTGTTGTTGTTATTGGTGTTGGCGTGAGCTGAGCACATTTCAATTTAGCAGCCGGTTTGCATATGACGGTTTGTTGCTATTGCTATTACTATTGTTGTTGTTGTTGTTGTTACGCCAGAAAGATACAACACACACACAGGCACACACACACACATATACAGATCATTAGCCAGGCTAAGACTGAGCAACAAACTGAATTTGTTATAACGCCAAGCAAGTCTATGCATGTCTATTCATGTGTGTGCGTGCGGAGAAAGTCGGAAGCGTGCCGTGCCAGCGTCATACACGTAAGCCACAGCAGCTGAAGAAGCAACCCGCAACTAGATGGTAGTTGTTGCTATTGTTGCTATCGTTGTTGTTGTTGTTGGCGTGGTCTTCACCGTTCAGCTGGACAAGCGCAGGCAGCTGGCCAACATGTAGAAAACTCAACTGTTGGCCAACTGTGTTGATGCGCAAACCCACAAAATGGAGCAACATTTTCTTTTCTTTTTTTTTCAATACCCTGCGATTGAGCTATGTGTGTTCGTCTGAACATTGAGATCTCGATGACCATAAGATCTAGGGTCATGAAATTAAAACTAGGATAGATGAAATGTTTGGCATTGAGTCGACATCTGTACTTCGTTTGAAACAAATTTGGATTTTTAGCCGTACTCAAAAATTTTGAATCTTTAAACTTGGCAGAACTGAGTTTGTTCGTCTGTACATCGAGATCTCGATGGCCACAAGATCTAGGGTCACAAAATTGTAGATAGGATAGATAAAATTTTGGGTATTGCGTCATCATCAGAATTTTGTTTGAAACAATTAAATTTTGGGATTTTAAGACATTCTGAAAAAATTTGTATCTTTGACTGAGCTGTGGTTCGTTCGACTTAACGGAAGTTAATAAAAATCAACAAAAAAAAGTCGGATACTGTCCCCCATTCTGCACCCAGATAAGAACTCGCAAGTGACATTGGATTGGTCGGCCATGCTCTTAGAAAAGACAGAAGTAACATTGTCAGGATGTCTTTGGAATGGAACCCCCAAGGAAGCAGACGAATTCGAAGGCCAAAAGGCAACCTGGCGTCGTACAATACTAAACGAATTGTCCCTACACAATATCAGCTGGGACACAGCAAAGCAAACTGTGCCAAACAGAGTCCGGTGGAAAGTTCTTGTTGAAGCCCTAAGCTCCCTGGAGGGGTACTCTGAGTAAATTAAGGGGCACACCTAGTGTGACAGCCTAAAAAAAGGCCATTTTTGGGAATTAATAAAAAAAAAAACTAGTGAATCCATCTATTTAAAATTTTGAGGGTATATTTATACATGTTTTGAGAATACACAGTAAAATTTTTGATATAAAATATTGAATATTTTTGAAATGACACGCGATCTCCGGCGGCGCCAAAAAAAAAGGTCCTTCACTGCTGGAATGATTGCAGCCTTCTCCGTTGATAAAACTTAAAAAAAAAATTCTCGTTAAACTAAAACATATTGTCTGTACGATGAACCTCGGGCGAACAAAAAAATCGAAAATTGACAAAATGGCGGCATGTTGAAAAAAAAGTTAAATTTTTCCCAAAATTTTGGTCGTTTTTGGCCTGGCAAAATTCGATTTTTGATCAGATCAAAAAACTGGAGGTTCATCGTATGGAGAACTTATAGAGGAGATGCAAAAAAAATTTGATAGCGATCGGATCTTTTGTCTTCGAGTAATCACTCGAGCAAATTCGAAAAATGCTGTTTCGAGAAAAACGCGTTTAAGGTTCACACCTAGTGTGAAATTTTCAAAAAATAAATTTTTTTTTTTCCATATTTCTATAGGTTATACCTTTAAAAATAACATACTAAAATTTTAAATCGATATCTTAAATAGTTTTAGAGTTACAGCCATTTAAAAGAGTAGCCGCTCTATAACCTATAGAAATATGGAAAAAAAAATTAATTTATTTTTTGAAAATTTCACACTAGGTGTGCCCCCCTTAAGCACAGCACTCTTATTATATTTTATTTTTTATTTTCAAAGAACTGATAAACAATTCGGAAGAGAGAAGTGGGCTCAGTGCTACGCCAGAAGCCGGTAAATCGGATGATAATGAGACCAATATTGTTCCAGAATCAGAGCCAGTAAATATGGAAAGTGAGCCAAATATTATTTCAAAATCGGAGACGGAGGATACTGAGTATAATATTACACTAGAAACTGTACGGACGGAAGAAAATCCCGTGGATACATCCCATGTAGTGCCGGAAGTTAAAACGGAGAATTACGGTAATATTGCTCTATAATCAGAGACGGTCAACATAAAGGAGTCTGGAGCTCGCAAAAACGAAAAAACTCCGAAGATGAAAAAAAGTTCTACATTCTACAAGGAAAGCAAGACAATCAGAATATACTGCGAAGTCGCCGGCTCCTATTTAAGTTCCTCTATGTCCTACAAAGACTAGAGGCTCCTAACGAAAATGAATCAAATTCTGGACATTCCGATTCCGAAGACGACGTGGATGACGATGCCCCGGAACTTTAAATAGTTCGTCAACGTCTCTTAAATTTTTTTTAGGGATACACAATACAAAAAAAAATAAAAAATTTCAAAGATGAAGAAAATTTAGAGCATTCTACAAAGAAAGCAAGACAATCATTAGAAGATACTGTGAAGTCTCCGGCTCCTATATCAGTTCCCATATAGTCCTATAAGGACTAGAAGCTCATAAGGAAGACAATTTAACTTCTGTGCATTCCGATTCCAAGGGTGACGGGGATGTCGATACCACGGAACCTTAAGTAAATAAAAAATTCTGAGCATTCTAAAATGAAAACAAGACTATCATTAGAAGGTACTGTGAAGTAGCCGACTCCTTTATAAATTCCAATAAGTCTAGGAGCTCCTTACGAAGATAAATCAAATTCTGGGCATTCCGATTCCGCGGAAGAGGGTTATGTCGATTCCCCGGCTCCTATATAAGTTTCTTAAGTCCTACAAGGGCTAGAGTTCCTAACGAAGATAAGACATATTCTGGACATTCCTATTCCGAGGACGACGCGGATGTCGATGGAACTGTAAATAGTATGCGTGGAGATAATGCTTCTTAACTTTTTTTATGGAACACACTACAAAAAAAAAAAAAATTTCCCCATTTTTTCTTATCTGAAAGTTCATCAAAAAATGTTTCGAGAACTTGGAACAGTTGTTCTTTCGTCAGCTCAGCTTCAAAATCATCTATTTTCCTTAAAGAGTATAGATATACCACCATCGATCAACTCCTTAAGCGGCTCGCATTTTTTCATCAAAATTTCTGCCTGCATCTTGCATAATGCTCCCCCCCGGAACGCTGAGAAGCATTGCCAATTTTTGTCTGTCTAGGCGTCAAAGACTCCATCAAATTTTATCGAACTGCAGCGCAACAAATAACCGCAAAACTCATTTATAACATCTGTACACATATGGTCATTATTTTTAATTGAAATGCCAAAAAATATAAGAAATACAAGAAAAAAAGACACGAAATATCATTAATTTACTTTGTAGTTTTAATTAAAAATGTTGGCAATTTATATCTTGATATACTCCCTCTCCAAGTGGTCGCTAACGGTGGCTAATGTAGCGCATAATTTGTCATGTTTCCATATCTTTATTAGTTATGGCTTATAGTTTGTTATTTTAAATGGAGTTTTCTCTAGAGGTGTTAAGCCCGCTGCGTATGCGTAATGTGGCTACCCGCAAAATGTTGCCACTTTTTTGCAGCTGCTGGCTGAAGGTTGCCACAACTGATAAAATTAAAACGATAGTGAGTAAGTTTATGTGCAAAACAATTATTTCAGCAATTTCTAAACTGTTAGTAAAAATTTAGACTATATCGTAGCGTCATCAAATTGAGCTGAAAGTTTTTTGACCGGTTTATTGCAAAACTTGGACAAATATGTACAGAGCTAGTTACCATATTTGGCTGGTTTTAAATATTTTTGGGCTAAGCAAAACCGGCAAAAATGATATGTTAATGCTAAAATACTCATAATCTGACTCATTTTATATTTTAATGAAAATAAAAGTTAGTTTCCTGCGTTTATTGCCAAAGCTGCTCCATAAAAAAAGCATAACTATTAGCCACCAATGGAAGCCTAATGTCTCCTTTTTAGCTAAAAATCTTTTAACTAAGCAGAGATGGATTTCGTTTTCTAAATTACATAATATAATGATGGTTATGTAGACTATGAAAAAAAAAAAATATACCGAAAAAAAAAATCAAGTATTTCGTACTTAAAACTAGGAAATTCACGATTGACGTAGAATTTCGATCCTACATCAAGTATTTTGTACTTAAAGAACGAAAATACTAAAATGTAGATTTTCAATCTTACATCAAGTATTTCATACTTAAAGATCGAAAATCCTGAATGTAGCATTTCGATCCTACATCAAGTATTTCGTACTTAAAGAACGGATATCATAAAATTTAGAATTTCGATCTTACATCAAGTATTTCGTACTTAAAGAACGAAAATCCAGAAATGTAGAATTTCGATCTTATATCAAGTATTTCGTACTTAAAGAACGAAAGTCCTGAAATGTAGAATTTCAATCTTGCATCAAATACATATTTCGTATTGTACTTAAAGAACGAAAATCCTGAAATGTGGAATTTCGATCTTATATTAAGTATTTCGTACTTAAAGAATTTCGATTTTACACCAAGCCAGGGGCGGACCCAGGATTTTGGTAAGGGGGGGGTCCAGAGTAATCTGTTTAGAGAAATCCAGCTTTTATATTTTTTATTATTATTATTCAGCCCGGATATGTGAGCGCGCGCCTTGAAACTCGGTTCGCGCGGAAACGAGCGACAAGTTTCAATCTATTCTTTTCCTTTGGAGTAAAATACGCGGGAAAAGGTAAAATCAAGTAGGGAAAGCTTGTCACTGATCCATTCAACATTTGGAAGCATGCTAAAGAAACCTTCAGAAATCTCGAGAAACTTGACTACCATAAAAAATCGATTTTGAGCATAGAAAATTAACGTAATATTGTGCTTGGTAAAGATAAATCCATTGTTCTTAAAATTGACGAACAAAAAGAAAAAACGGAAAAAGAAAATTATGCTAGATTGAAACCTATAGTTAGTGCTATAGTTTTGTGTGGACGTCAAGGAATAGCCCTTCGCGGCCATAGAGATAACGGATCTTTATACCAGAATGAGACTATCGCTGAGCATGAAGCTGATGAAAAATCTTCGAACGATGGTAAATTTCGGGCAATTCTACGGTATCGTGCTGATTTTGTCTGCTCCTAAAAATACAACATATTTGAGCAAAAGGATCCAGAATGAAATAATCGAAACTTGCCACATTTTGATAAGAAAAAAGAAATTGGATAAAGTGAATCAAGCGAAGGGTTTTTCAGTTTTGGCAGATGAAACAACGGATATTTCCAGCATAGAGCAATTTTCCATTTGTATACGCTATTTAGATTCAGAATCAAATATTTGTGAAGATTTTCTTGGATTCGTTCCAGTTACCGACGTTTCTGGAAAGGCTCTGGCAGATTCTATAATATCCTATTTACAAAAGATAGGCGTTGATTGTTCATTTATGTATGGCCAGGGATACGACGGGGCTCCAGCAATGAGCGGCGAATTTCATGGAGCACAGGCATATGTGCGAATACACTATCCCTTATCAATTTACGTGCATTGCGCTGCCCATAGTTTCAGTTTGAATATTAACGCAGCCTGCGAAGTATCTGGTATAAAAAACGCGCTTGGAATTATTGGGACAATCCAAGCATTTTTCCACTGGCCCAAGAGACAAAGTGTTCTTAAAGATGAAATTTCCAAAATGACGACGAAAAGTGAGGGAAGACGACCGAAGTTGAAATTGGCAGATGATGCTTTGGATGAATTCAAGAAAAAGCGGCAAAATGCTGACTCATGCTTTCATTTCATCTATGAAAAGGTTGTTGGCACCTGTTCCGAGTATGAAATTGAAATCAAAAAGCCGCGTCGATGTGATCGTCAATAAACTCCTCCAACGTTGGACCTCAAGGAATTGAAGATGACTATAGAATTGCATTTTATGTGCTTTGGCCAGTTATTTATCAAGCAAGAATTCAATGAAGAGATGTGCACAGACCTCTACAACTTTTATGAAGAATAATTAGATTGTTCCGAAGGCGGTTTCATCTCAGAAGTCAAAATCAAAATTTTTTTTAATAGAAATCTCCATAGGAGAGAACGAGGCAAGTCGACGTGGTTTTCAGTCTCTATCTTTTCATATTATGATTGTGGTGAATATTTTGGGAGTAACCGCCAACTAGCCTCAGTCTTTCCTATGATATAACATTTTAATCAAGCCCCTATAAGCTTTTGCTACTTTTTCAGGTAATAAAGGCGAATGCATTCAAAAATGCCAATACGTTATTACGAGTTTTGGCAGTATTGCCGGTTACAACAGCAACTCCAGAACGTTCATTTTCTACCTTTAGAAGACTCAAAAGTTATTTGAGGAATACGATGGAACAAGACAAAAAAAAAATTGTGAATTTTATGATCCCGAAGGGGGGGTCCGAACCCGAAAACCCCCGTGGGTCCGCCACTGCACCAAGCATTTTATACTTAAAGAACGAAAGCCCTGAAAAGTAGAATTTCGATCTAACATCAAGTTTTCTTAATTAAAGAATGAAAATCCTGAAATGTAGGAGTTCTATCTTGCATCAAGTATTTCGTACTTAAAGAACAAAAGTCCTAAAATATGGAATTTCAATTTTATATCAAATACTTTGATTTTAAGTCAGAAATCCTTATATTAAGACTTCTTAAAAACCAACAACGAAGTGTTCTTGAAATAAGTTAAAAACAAAAGTATTGAAAGTAAATTTTAATCTTAAATTAAGATAAAAAAAATACTTCATCTGAGTATGAAATATTCTTGAAATAAGTTCTCAAGATTTTGATCCAAAATATTTGCATCTGGAAACAAGTCCATATTTACTCTTAAAGTAAGTATGAAAGGTACTTGCATCAAATTAAAAAAAAATACTTGATTAGAACATATTACCTGAAATTCGAAATATGAAATGTGTTATCTTAAATCAAGATTTCAAGATTTTGTTTCTTAATATTTTCATCTTAAATTAAGTTCATATTTACTCCTGAATCAAATCAGAAAAAATATGTTTCGGACTCTTTTTCGAGTTATTCTTTTTGAGTACGAACTCAAATTAAGAATATTCATTCTCATTTTAGGTAAAACAGGATTTTTCTAGTTTTGAGTAAATTTTTCCTTAATTTAGGAACTATAATAATATCAGAATTTTCGAGTTTATTTAAATTTTAAAAAATACTTATATTAAGCAAAGCAGAATTTTTCTTGTTTTGAGTACATTTTTCTTTAATATAAGAATTTTTTACTTATCAGTATTTTCAAATACTAAATTTTTATTTTAAAAATGACTTTTCCAAAAACTAAATTCTTAATTATTCTATTATTAATTCTTAATTCAAGTGAAAACAGTTTTAATTTTAGATCGACTTTTTTCTCAGTAAAAATTGCACATAAAAGTTCTGATAACTGTTTAATTAATTTAATTTTTTTTTAAAGTGTTTTCTAAATATTTTTCAATTTAATGACCAAAAGCAAACAATTACTCGCTCTACTAAGCTCAAAAATCCCGACTAGAAATTTAACTAAATAACTCCTACACTTAAACGATTCTCAGAAATCTTCTCATCCCTCTCACAGCTCAAGTACTTTCTATTCACTTAGAACTAACTGCGCTAAGTTTTCTTTGAAAACAAACCCAAGCACTCTTCAAAACTCTTCAATAAATAACCAAAATTCTTGAATTCTTTTCTCAAAGCGAGGTAGCTAGAGAGCTCTTCTTAACAGCTTACCACAAGTCCACCCCAACCATATAAAAGTAGTTCCGTATTCCCAGCGTAGTCTTTAGAAAAGCTAAATGATGCTTTAATTGCAACAACAACACCAACAACAACTACAACAAAAAATGCTTGGAAATGTGAAATTGTTCAATTTCAATTCCAGGCCAAAAGAATAATGGGAAAATAATGCCGCTAATTATCATTAGCCGGTCAAAAAAGAAAATAAAAAAAGTATCTCTGTCTATGCTGCTGAAAATAGTTTGAAATATGTGTTTTTCCCTCAACTTTGCTCAAAATATGACAAGATAGAATTCGTCTTAAGAGAAACTGCCGGCTACAAATGACAACAACAACAACAACAAAGCAGACAAAGCCAAAAACAAACACAAAAACAAATAGAAGTAATAAAGAAAGCAACAAGCAATGCACATGACGACAAAGACTTCCTATCCCAAACTCCTACTACATTATGGAGATAGAGATTGTCTCAGGCCCAAAACGTCATTAGTTAGTCAGAATTGAGGCAGGCGACAGGTAGGCATATAGGATAGATAGATACTTAGATAGATGCAAGCATGCGAGGGCAGGCTGAAAAGTAAGCGGACTGGGAGAGAAATAATGATAGGCAGTGTCGGATTTATCGTACTGGCAACATAGGCTAAAGCCTAGAGCGGCAGAATTAAGAGGCGGCAAAATTTGAGTCACCTACTACTGCTACCTACTACAACTATATTGTAATAAAGCACTGATGACAATCACAATCGCATTTAATATATTTTTTCTTTTTTTGTTGTGCAAAAAGGGCGGTAAGTTATGGATTGCCTAGGGGCGGCAAATATCTAAATCCGCCACTGATGATAGAAACTATGTCTTTTTTTGGTCAGCCTGCTTTATCAGCTGTCAATGTTTTGGCCATTTGTGTCAACATGTGAAGTTTGAAAGAGAGTTGATAAAAAAAATCGGCAAAAATGGCTATACTCAAAAATTCCATTCGATAGTTTCCCTTAAAATAAATGTTGACGTCAAAAGGATATGACATGATTTTTACGAATAAAATGCATTTCAGAGAAGACAAAAGATTTTTTTTCTTTGAGGGAATGCACTAGACAGGGCTGTTGATAATTGATGGCAAGAAATTTCGGAATGCCCGGTGTCAGAGTTTTAGCCATTTGGTCCACCCTGTGAAGTTTGAACGAAAGTTGATATAAAAATGGGAATAAAATGGCTTAAATCGAATTAAAGAAAATATACAAAAAATACAATAATTTTTACGGTAAATTGATTTCGGATTTCTTCGAGAGGATTCTGCCCAAAAAAGGCCTAGACAGGCCTGAAATTTTCGGTATGACCGCGTGCTAATCAATTTCTTTATCAACACAGTGAGATAACTTAATTCTTATTTATTTATCTATCGGAAATATTAGACCAATTCATGCCTGAAAGCCAAGAGATCGCAGCGGTATTAAAAATTATTTTAAAATACTCTGTGAATGGATTCCTACTACTTTTATTCTTGACTCCTTAATGGAGCATAAAGAATGGATATTCCTGAATTATCTATTCTGATTGTGTTCCTGTGAAATTTAACTTTTGACAAATCATAACTTTTAACTTTTTAACTTTCTATGACTATTATCTTTTTTCGATTATTTTATTTTTTATACCCTGTACCGTATGGTACCAAGGGTATATTAAGTTTGTGCAAGCCGAAAATGTATGTAACATATAGAAGGAGACGTCGGAGACACCCCAAAGTTACCTAAAATATGATCAGGGTGAATAGAGAAGTCGATATACCCATGTCCGTCTGTCCGTCCGTGTGAAAGCCTAGATCTCAGAAATGGTAAGAGCTAGAGTTACCAAACTTTCACATTAGATCCCATATTATTCCATAGGAGGCAAGTTTATTTTATTTTTTTGATATCGGGGATAAATTATATAGCTCCCATGGTGGTGTTTAAGACGACCTCGACAAAAAAAAAGCGTTTTAGATGAATAATTCGTTTGTTTATATAGATATCGTAACCAAATTTGGTATTCGAAAGTTTTTTATAGTTCCCAATCACTGTACCAAATTTGATCGAAATCGGTTGACTATATCATATAGCTCCCATAGGACCGATCGGCCAAAATAAGTTTTTTAAAGAAAAATTCGCTATATTTCGTTTTTTAGTATAGATATCGTAACCAGATTTGGCGTTTGGAAATTTTTTAGACCACTTAAGCAATGTGCCAATTTTGAACAAAATCGGTTGACTATATCATATAGCTCCCATAGGTCCGATCTTCCAAAAAATCGATTTTTTAACAAAATTTGTTGTGTTTCGTTTGTTTGTTAAGATATTGGGACCAAATTTGACATTCGTGAGTATTTTATTGTTCCTAAGCACTGTACTAAATTTAATCCAAATCGGTTGACTATATCATATAGCTCCCATAGGAACGATCGGTTAAAAAAAAATTTTTGCTTAAAAATTCTTTTGTTTTTGGTTTTTTGTGAAGAAATCGGACTTTATTACAAGCTAGTGGTACATATTTCATAAATGTGTAGAAAGGTCTTGATGAAAAATAGATTTTGTCATCTATGGTCAATAAAGTACATCTTTTAGAGATCTTGACAAATGATAAATATTTTTCCAGACTTGATCCCAAGATAACATTTATTTTCATACAAAACTTCAAGTTTGGAAGATTCCTTGTCGGAAAATATATTTATTTCGCTCACCAACCCACACTCCTCCATCATCGTAAGCGGTTCAGGGGGGTCCCCTTGAAAAAAAAATACTTCTTTATTCTTCTCATCCCTTTGATGCTTTACGCATCTGTTCTCGCTTGCGCTCTTTCAATTCCTCTTCAGTCAAATTCAACTTCTTTCTATCCATTTAGCTAAATTCCTTACTTTATAAAAACATGAAAAAAAAATCATGAGAAACAAATATCTTCTGCTATACACACTACATGTTAAACACTTTCAAAAATATGAGAAATAATATCTTTTTTACATAATAGAGGGATATACATTTTTCCAAAAATTGACTCTATATTACTTTTTTCCAAACTAGGAATGAAAAAAAAAAATCTATTGAACATATTACTATATGAAGGACAAATCTCTACAGCCAGTAATAATTATTCGGCAACCCTTCTACTCTTATCTTCTTTTAACATTACAGAAATATGGTTTGATGAAAGCAAATTTCTTCATATCATATCAACAAAGTTTTGATAGGGTTAGCAAGCTGGCAGTTATAAAATTAAAATGAAAAAGACCGCCATGAAAATAAAATGGAATCGAAAAGTGATGCCTATTTTGCGAACCTTGAAAAATTACACACTTTTGAGACAATGCGAAATTTTCGCATATATCATGTATTTGGATAAGAACTTTAAGCAAAGTCTTGATAAAAAGATATTACCTTCCAATTCGAGGGTCTTGCAGCCATCACCAATGCCTATTTGAGTACGTCGGATTTCCTTTATATATTTTTTTTAAGCATATGCTGCTAGAAAAATCTAAAGCGTCAGAAAAGTTCTGCGTAACTTCTCTACAACCTCCCCTCGCTGATGCAGATAGATCTGCCCGCTAGAGGTCGGAAAAATAGAAAGCCAACTAACGTCAACAAGTAGAAAAATAAGTCGCACAAAGCATATGGCATCCATATACTACAGTATAGATAGATATACTACCAGCATAGTATATTAAGGCATAAAGAAAGCAAAGCCAAAAGAACTTAACACATTTTACACTTACGAGCGCTTTTCCCACTTAAGCGTAAAAACCAAGAAAAAAGTATCTTGTGCGTTTCCTGCTGCTGCTGCTAAGTTATCTGAGAGATACTCGTCGTCGCCAGGTATAACCGCAAGTGGGTGTTTGTTGTTGCTGTTGTGGTTCTATTGCTCCGTTGCGAATTATTACAAATGCAATGCAAGCGACCTGGAAACCTAAAACTCATGCAGTTGAGCCCATTTATGAGGCACTAATATGCTCAATTAACCTACACACCTTGTCTATCAATTTTCTTTGCTTGTTTTCCACAAAACACAAAAAAAAAAAGGCATAAGAAAAACCATTCTATATAACTACAGATGCGTAAACACACACATACTAGCAAACCCGTAATTGTCGGCTCCATTCTGTAACTCTATCTAATAGCCACTCATTGCATTTTGAGTGCACTCATTGCGGCTGCGCAACGTCTCCGACTCCGATTCCGATTCCGACTCATATCGGTACTTTTGAGTTATTCTCGCTCAGTCCCAGCTGGCAATTAAATTAAAGTCATTCATTGAGTCTGTCTGTCTGAAGTGTTTCGGTTTGGGGATACGTTAAGTAAAGTAAGTAAGTGTGAATTTCATTTCATAAAACAGTTGCAACATTGTTTTTTTGTTTTTTTTCTGACGTCTCTGGATTTTGAGAGAAAGTTTGTTCTGTGTGGCAGAGTCAAGAAGTAGCAGCAGCTGCGCATTTGTTACAGATTTTTTCCGTGTGTTGAGGTTGGAAAAAGTGGCAGCCACAAGACACAGCTTGAAGTTGTTTTTTGTGTCAGCGCCAGATACAATAACAACAACAACAACAATAATCATGTGTTGCGCATTAAGCTAAGACTAGGGTATTAGCTTAAGAGCTTGTTCTAGACATGTATGTATCATATCATAGTATAGTACATATCTGATCACAGTGAAATTAGAAAATAATAGTGAGGAAAATGTTACTTTAATGTGAGATCTCTTGTTTTAGACAGATTAGAAATCTCTGTTAAGTACGCTACTGTTGTTCGTTCTAAAAAAAATACAACAAATTCTAGGGTCTTTTTAGTGGAAAGTTTTGCGCCAAGTGAGTTTCTTGTGAAATATACAAGCTGCAATTTTAGTTGATATGTGGCAGAAATCAAACCGTAATTTTGTTAAATATATTTTGAGCCAAGAAAATATTTAAATTTCATTTATTAAGTTTAAAATTGAAAAAAATGAAAATATGATAGATTTCTTAATAAAGATTAATATTTGCATTGAACACGATTATTTAGATTCTATCTTCTACAAATTTGGTAAATATATTTTGGGCCAACAAATTTTAGAAAAGATAATTGCATAGAAATGGAAGATTTTCTAAAAAAAACATTCATATTTGCATTAATCACGATTATTTGCTTTGAACGCGACTAGTATGTATCTCGACCCTCTATCTAGCATTTTTAAGGGAAGTTTCTTTGTTTTATATTTAAGCTGTTGCTTAAAAAAACCGCTTTTTATTTAGCATAAAACTGTCTGTACAACAAAAAATACGTTTTTTTGTCATAAAACAAAAGGTTATTTGCAGAAAAAAATGTTAAATAAAAGACCAATGTTTTTTTTTTTGTCATGACAACATTGGAATACTAAAAATTCCATTATAAAAACGGCTATTTGCATATAAAATGCCTCTTCGATTGATGGAATCTAAATTTAACTATCTTAAAGGCGAACCAAAGTTTGACGAAACAAAATCTATTAAATCAGCACTTTGGTAGTAAGAACTAGTTCTTAGTTCAAGAAACTATTTGGTATGTTTCCAATTACCATTATATTAAAGTAGGGTAAAATAATCAATAACTTACAAGTACTCTATAATTGGCTGTAAATAAGAGTTTTTTACTTGCTCTATTCTATTGCCTTCTAATTCCTAAACAAAGGCTCCAATCTTTCTGCTTCCAATTATTTTTAAAACCCATCAAAGGAGCTATAAAAATTTAAGGCTTGTGAGCCAAGTACTGCGGATGTTCACTGTAGCTTAGAAGTTTTGTTTTTAGAAAACTAAAAAATAATTACTAACCATAAAAAGTATTTCGCTGATTATATTTAATGCGATTTTAATAACAATATCATTTTCATGGCGAATTCCACAAGCAATGGAAAGGAGCTCAACTCACCATTTGTCATGTGTGTCTGTCCGTCTGTCATGCTAAATTTTTGTTGCTCGTTTATTTGGAATTTTTTACTTTTATTTTTTTTTAGTGTAGTATATTTTCTTTTTCTTTCATTTTTAAATAATCGCTGTAATCAAAAATAATTACAAAATGCATTCAAGCTGTCGGTTTGTCTGTCGTTCCGCCTGTCTGTCCGCCCGTCCATATGTCCATCTGTATGTCAATTTGTCAATTTTGCTCTTTGCATTGCAATTATATATTATGTGAATAATATACCCAAAAAAAATACCAAAAAAAACCGAAACAAAACAAAAATTCGAGCGTTCAATTATGCTTGTTGTTTTTGGTATTGTTAAAATTTTCAGGCTATAGAGAGGGGCGGTCTGAGGGGGGCTACCAAAACTATCATCCATGTCGCTGTCGATGCGGTAACATGGCTTAATTTTGGTTAGCATTATGAATGTGTGTGTCAGTCAGTGTGTGTGTGTTACACACAATTGAACATTGTTATTATTTCGTATTTGCGAACAATAATCGTTTTTTGTTGAATGGCCAAAAGAGTTGAATATGAAAATGCAACTAACGAAAAAAAACAAAGAGGTATTAAAGGGGAGAACATATTTTTGTAAGGCGAAGTTTTGATGCACTTTTAGGGGGTTTCTAAGTGTGCAAATAAAGGAAAAAAAATTTAATTTTGACAGTAATTCGATTTTTGGGAATACTTTTTAGTTCTTTTAATGAGACATCAACCTGATATCAAGAGCCACTTTGCTCTTGATATGGCAAATGCTGCTGTGAACCCACGCAGCTGAGGGTTCATTCGCACATATCAACAACGCCCAGTTCGAGCGAAGGACACATCCTTCGAGCTGTGGTGTCGCATCACCAGCAAATTCGACTGTGACATCGATAATCGCCGGTTTGATCCGTGCCATTTGCGCGGAGGTAAGAGGTTCAGCGTTTGAGATGAAACCCTACTTGATGCCCTTGACTGCGCTGCTGTGGGGCATCTTGTTTGACTCGACATGAGTCTGTTTGTTTCTTTGTCGCCATATGTGACGATCTAATCGTCCGATCGGCTTCTCTTGACCAGTGATCGAGCTGCCGATGAAGTCGCGGTCCTTTCGGTTGAAGGAGTACCGGTTGTACCTGAACAGATTCAGGTGGTTGCGGCACATCTGCCGTAGCGGTACAATTAGAGGTCGGCGTGCAGACTTCCTCTTGTGGTGATGCTTTTAGAGTGTCATCAAACTCATCTGAATTAAAAGAAGTATCCATAAATATATTGACAATGTCGGCAATGTCGGGTCACGGTATGGCCCGAGATGGCGTGGGAAGTCAAGGGGCTTGACAGGTATCCAGACTCTGCATACTAGAGACCGAGCACCCCCTCGATCATGCTTCTATTGGCGTATGATGTTCCACCTATATTGGGATAATTTTAGAAAGAGTGTTCTTCTCTTCGCTCGACTACAATTGGTCAGCATCCAAGGCAGAGACATGACCGTGCCAAGGACCTGCTTCCATCCGCCCTCACGGGGAGAGTATACTCGCACTACCAGTACTGTATCACAATTACGGCGCGTACCACATAAAGTGGTTACACGTTGATCCGCTTGTAATACCTATTGACTGACGGCCAAAAATATATACATACTTACAATTCGTGAAGTATTCTAATCTTAAAACTACAATTCTTTCTACAAAATATGAGTAAATATATTATAGGAAAATAAATAAAAATAAATTGGTTAGGAAATGTTGAAGGAAATCTTAATACTGTGATGGAATTCTTTGAATATTTACAAAATATTTGTCATTGTTTTCTTTGACACCTTGTCTCAATATTTTAAATTTTTATGGAGACACTTTACTATTAAGTCGCTGACATACCCTCTGTAAGAGCATTAGAAAAACGTTTGCCGGTAAACTGCAACACTGTAAGAGCTCTGGGCAGCCTCTCTATAGATCTGCATTGTTTGCTGCCTGAATTTAGCTGGAATGGTTTGGGCTTGTCTTGAGGTCTATTTGACTGCTTAAAAAACTATTATCAATGGCGGCGGCGTGTTGTTTGTAATGTCGTCAGCGGCGGCTGCTGTCGCCATTATGAAATTGCGCCAGGTTTTTGTTTCTACTTGTTGTTGTTGTAGTTGTTATTGTGGTTGTTGTAGTTGTAGTTGGTGTTTTCATTTCACCTGCCGTGTCTGCCAGCAGCATGCAAATATAGACTCAGCACTAAAAGAGGCCACCCCAGCGTTGTTTTGGAGCTAAAGCTGGAGATGATGATGATGATGACGACGATGATGGCAGAGACGCCAACGCCAAAAGAGCTGAAGCTGAAGACTGCAATCTGGCTGTCGACTAGGCAATCGTCCAGCTGCCACCCGTGTTGAAAATGTTGTTGAATGTTTGCACTTTCAGTGTGTCGAGTCAGTCAGTCAGTCAGATAGTTTGGATCTTGGATAGTTTGTTCCAACCATCCGTCAGTCAGTTTGTCTGTTTGCCAGTCTTCCCAGTTGTCAGTCAGTCAGTAGTCTGTTGGCAAGCTTGTCGCTTGAATTAGTTTCATTGCGAATTGCTTAACAATTTTTCACTGCTTTTAATTTAAATTCGTTTTTAATTTATTTCTCCGCTTGTTTTTTTTTTTTTAAGCTTTGCAAATTATTTTAAGATTTGTCATGAATGCTCTTTTAAAAGTTGAGAAATTGGTATTGGCGCAAATGCCAAGTATAAAGAAAGAGGTGCAGGAGAGCTGATGGGTGGATCTAAAATATCATACGATCCAGGAACATCAGAATTCAATTTTATAGATTTCATAAAAAATTTGCGAAGTAGAGTATCAAAACCAATAAGCCATAGTTTTGGAAAATAAAAATCGATTTTCGTATGAATATCCAGTTTTAGGAGGTATAAAA
The DNA here is from genome assembly GCA_037043745.1 of Chymomyza amoena. NCBI lineage: Eukaryota > Metazoa > Arthropoda > Insecta > Diptera > Drosophilidae > Chymomyza > Chymomyza amoena. The sequence goes on along the minus strand of JBAMAX010002695.1, from coordinate 184,418 downwards.
ACCTATTGGCGGTACTAAGTCTTGGAAAAGCCAAATCTATCAATATCCAGCTCAGGCATCGACTAGTTTAATTAAATTGCTTTCTGAGTACTTAGAAGAATTTTACTCAAAAGCCTTTAAATAAAAAAGAGTACAGTACGCGCCACAGTTGGGCGGCGCCTCGACTATCTCAATTTTTTCTCATATTGCGTTGCAACTATAACAACATTTCGGTCAATGTACTCAAACTTATTGCAACAAAAAATAATTTTCTTTCCACATCGTTTTGCAGATAAGATGCAGATAGAGTATAATTCGTATACAGTTTGTGTGTAATATTTGACTTGTGGCATTTGCGGTCAACTTTCCTACAGCATTGCATTTTCTTATATATAAGATTTTATTTCTTTTTTTTTTAACTAAAGACAATAACTAGAAATGCAATGCTTGTTGTTTATAAATAAACATGATTGTATTTCATTTCTCAGACCTCAATTTTTTTTTATTTATTTTCTTATAGCAATATTTTTTGCGCTACTTTTTGTAGCTATAAAATTTTAAAGTATCGGCTGCCGGAATATCGGCAGCTATAGATCATTTAAGTAATATCATTTTATATGCTTACTTTAAGAGCTGTAACGACTTTTTAAATAAGATGCGATTTGCAATTGTATATAAAGCTTTCGATGTTTATAAATTTTCCCATACTCATTAAAATATTAACGATTTTCGGAAAATTTCAGTTGTTTTCAAACCATAAATAATTGGGTTTAATGCAAACGACCGAAATTTTTTGTTTTCTTAAAGTATGAAAGACATTGGTGTCACGAAAGTGTGTAAAACTCACGAAATATGAGACCTATAAATAAATGTTTGAAATTGCTTTATTTTTTAAAATATCGTGAATAATTTTATGCCAGTTATATTTTTGTGTTAGTCTAAAGATTTGATTGAATTTTTGTCAAAACTAATCCACTTTTTCCTATAGCTGACCTACCAAAATTGAACCAGTTATTCGAAATTTTTTGTAACCAAGTAAATGTTCGAAAACTTTTTTAATTTTAAAAATATCGTGAGCAATTTTATGCGTGTTTCATTTTGAAATTTTATTTACATTTTTGTTAGAATTTTGTATCAAAACTGATCCACTTTTTCTTATAGCTGCCCTATAAAGTTTAATCAGTTATCTGTGCTACCCAATTTGTATTTTTTCTAACCAAATAAATGTTCGAAAAATGAATTTTTTTTTAAATATTATGAACAATTTTAGGGCAAACATATAAATATTTATCAAAATTGATTCACTTTTTCATATAGCTGCCCTACAAACTTGAGCAAATTACACTAATGAACTAATTTAGGGTCGAGAAACAACATAATAGCGTTTTTTTAAATAAGAATTCTTGTATGAACATTTTGAGTCTAAGATCTTCGAGATCGCATGGGAACTTTAGATGTTATGGAACCATAAACGAAAAATCACGACTTTGTGAAAACGTAACTGAATTAAAATGCAATTTTTTTTGTGAATTTTTTTTATTTGAAAGGAATCATTTATACGGTTCTTTTTTCGTGTAAATTAGTGTTATCAGCCAAACTAGTATTTTAAATAAATAAAAAAAATAAAATTAAAAAAAATAAATAAAAAAAAATTAGATGTATCTTCAAATTTGTCCCTTATTTTTCAGGTTTTACAAAGGAAACGATCGATAATTATTATTATTAACAGCCCAATGAAATTTTATCTTTGCATACAGATAATTATTCAGAAATCGATTCGTTATTCACCGCAATTTCAACTAAATTTTAATTCTTCAAACTAGTATTTAAAAAAAAATTAAATAAAAAAAAATAATTAGTTTACTCTTAAAATTTGTTCCTTATTTTTCCAGGTTTTTCAAAGGAAACGATCGATAATTATTAAATTATTATCGGCCAAATAAAATTTTACCTTTGCATACAGACAATTATTCAGAAATCGATTCACCGCAATTTCAACTGAATTTCAATTCTTCAATCAAAACAGCTGTTTGTCTTTTATTGTTTAGAAATTTCTCGCAACTTCAGAACTAGTTCATTCTGACTACCTAAAACTCACAATTCAGGAAATTCTCATACAAACTAATTTAAATGCACCCCATTTTATTAGAACCCCCTCTGTGTACTTCTTAGAATCCACGCTTTTGTTCAGATTTTTAAATTAGCTTCTCCTTAACAATGAGATCAGCACATCCGCAGAATTTCCTACACTTTTTTATGCTACCAAATTTATTTTATGCTTAAAAAATAGTTAAGTTTTTTGTGGCTACAACATTTCTATGATTAATTAAAAGGAAATATTATTTCAATGAGAGCTACCTATCATTTGCATATTGTATTAAACGCAAGGTGTTTCACCTACAAAACATTTAGACATTCCTAAGCGTACGCATAAATTGATAGCCCCCCTCCCGAAGTAGTTCCAAAATACATTTATGTGACTTTAATTACGTGACAGTTGAGTGTTAAATTCTATTGGAACGCACATGGAAAATTAAAATATGCAGTTATGAACACACTCACACACATACACACGCATACTTTGAGTACGCTATTGACACAGATATAGATACGGACGGATAGTCCAAAAATGGCTAAAACCAGCAAACCAAGCGAAACATACCAAAACGCCAAAGTTTGGGTTGAGTTGAGTTGGTTGAGCTGAGCTGGTGACGCAATTTACAAGCAGTTGCGAAAATTTGTTTTCGTACATATATTCTACAAATATAAATAATTACAGAGACGCGCGCGGTATCTGCCAGATACAAAAGTATCTCGCACTACGCTTACCAGTATTTGCTAATGGAACGCAGCGGGCACTAAGAGAGAAAAGCAACTAAAACATGAACTAAAACTCAAACTAAAGACAACAACTAAAAAGCCAAGCTTTTGTTTGCAGTTATTTTGTATCTACGAGTTTAAGAGTATCTGTGAATTTGTTTGTGCCAACCGCGTACCCCTTGCCCGTCGTAACGTATCGAATCGCATGTGGCAACATGTAATTTACCCTTCAATCAATGCGCAACAAATCAGTTGGCAACGCAATGCGCAAGCGTGCCAGCCAATGGCTAAAACCCCTCAGCTACCCCGCCGCACCATAACACAGAGCAGAGTGGCAACGCCGGCTTTGACGTATCCATATCCACTGCACCCATTTGTCTACAATCCGCTCGTATCACTTGGCAGCACATTTGGGTTAACAATTGGACATGTGTTGGTTAACTGTACATCGATTAAGTATATGGTATATACTAAGTGTGTGTAAGTAAGTATCTGTGTGTGTGAGTGAGTATCTGTGTGTACCGAATGACTAACAGACAGTAAGTGCAAGGTGTTTTTCTTTAATTTTTTTGCGCATACACTAGTGAAGAGTATATTATTTCGTATTCTAGAAGAGTCCACAAAAGCAATGTTTGGAAGGTAGAGTTTGGGGGATAAGTTATAAATTATGAGATATCATTGATATATATTTAGATGCTTGAAAAATGTTTAGATATAAAGAGCTTCTAAGCAATACTTAATTAAATAAAAATGAACTATCTCAAGATATTCCATAGAAAGATAAATGGTAATCTTTTCTCTTGATCCCAAACTTCTAAAAAAGGTACAAAGGGTATACTAGGTTTATGCAATGTATGTAACGGTCAGAAGAGGGCGTGGCAGACCCCAAGTCCTTTATAGCAAAATGCTTATCTTTTGGCCGCACTTTTTAATATTGGTAAAAAATTTATAAATTTATAAATGACGTAACTTTCGAGTTTTATAACAATCGGTAAAAATTTACGAAACTTATGGGTATAAATATAGAATTTCACTAAAAAGAAATATTTCCAATTGGAAAGCTCTTATGCAGAAAAATGTTTCGAGAAATAATGTGCAGGGTATTTCACTATCGAGCACCGTCTTCTGTACCACATTTTCAGGAGTACATATGCAGAATTATCGAATCGAAAACGGTTCTATTTAATAATTATTTATTTTTTTTTTAATGTTAAACATTTTTTGAGCCTTATTTTATACTTACAAATTTTAAGTAACTTATACATTCTCAAAGTAATACTTTGTATAGAAAACGTACCTGAAAAGATAAAGAAAATGAAGAATTAATTAACAATTTTTTATTTATCGATCTGTAACGTCTTTATCTAACAAAAATCTACACTAAAAAATTGTAGGGTTGTTCGTTTTCCTGTTAAGTAGGAACATCTGAAAAGGTCTTCAAGGTCCTCGCTTATAATAGTTTTAGAGTTTGATTTTATTTTTCTCTGTTTTTTTTTTTTCTTGTTTATCTAAATCTAAATAACATTTTTATCTTCTTTTATTGGATAATTTGAACATTTAAAAAGATTGTGGTATCCCTTTTAGCCTTCATTGGGCAATTCGAATTTATTGAAAGCTTTTGATAAGTAAAGCTTTTCTTCAAGTTCTTTTAATTCGGCTTAATTATATACACTTTTTAACTGCTTTTAATGAATAAATACAACGTATAAAAAGATTCTGGTATTTGAAGTATTACCCATAAAATTTACATTGATTTAAAAAAAATTTAGTTTACATTAAGTAATTAGAACTTACTGGAAGCTTCTGAATTAACCATGATCTTTTATTTCTTTAATTTTTTACCTTTTTTTTATTTTATTGATATAACGAATGTATGTAATACATTTTTTAATAATTTACATATATTTTTTCCTTAACTGGGTAGTTAACCTACATATAAGAAGATTCCGCTGGTATATTATAAACCTTGTTCTTTAACCCTGACTGTACAATTTTTTTTTTTAATCTTCAGTAGATAATAATAATTTTTTACTTTTACTTCGCAAGAAAGATTCTGGTATATACCAAAAATTATATTTTTCCTTCTTTTTATTATTTCTCATATGTTGAAAAATTTATTGTAAAAATCTTTTTTAATCTTCTGTAGTTAATTCAAACTTATACATTTTTTTCCCCATTTCAAGAAAGATTCTGATTCCAATAACGATATTTTTCCTTTTTTTATTATTTTTTATATATAAAAAATGTTTTCTTCTGCCACTTGAAAGGAAAATTTTAATTTATGGGTATACTATATATACACTGCAACTTATTTTTTAGAATTCGAACTAATCGGAAAAGCTTGTAAATCCTAAATTTGTATCTTTATTTTAAATTACTTTTAATTCAAATTTTGGAATTACTTTACTCCAGTGGCAAGTAAGATTATAAGAACTTCATCTCAATTCCACATTATTATCTTATAATGTAAGAAATTAGTTAATGGCAGTTTAATACAGTATTTTTCATATAATTATTAAAAAAGAAGATTTGTGGAATCAAAAGGTGCCACAAATTATATCGAATAACTCAAATCGAATACAAAACAGACACATTTGTTCTTTAATTTAGAACTTAATTCTACAGTTTGGGGTTTAAGTAAACATATCATATTTAGCTGTTAATTTTGGAACCTTCTAAAAATTCCTCAATTTGGAAGGCTATTTAAGGGGCCCACCTAGTGTGAAATTTTCAAAAAATAAATTTTAAATCGATATCTTAAATAGTTTTTGAGTTACAGCCATTTAAAAGAGTAGAGTATTTTTGCATCTCCTCTATGTAGTTCTCCATACCGTGAACCTCCAGTTTTTTGATCTGATAAAAAATCGAATTTTGGCAGGCCAAAAACGACCAAAATTTTGGGAAAAATTTAACTTTTTTTTTCAACATGCCGCCATTTTGTCAATTTTCGATTTTTTTGTTTGCCCGAGGTTCATCGTACAGACAATATGTTTTAGTTTTACGAGAATTTTTTTTTAGGTTTTATCAACGGAGAAGGCTGCAATCACTCCAGCAGTGGAGATCCTTTTTTTTTGGCGCCGCCGGAGATCGCGTGTCATTTCAAAAATATTCAATATTTTATTTCAAAAATTTTACTGTGTATTCTCAAAACATGTATAAATATACCCTCAAAATTTTAAATAGATGGATTTACTAGTTTTTTTTTATTAATTCCCAAAAATGGCCTTTTTTTAGGCTGTCACACTAGGTGTGCCCCTTAACAGAAGAGCATTTTTTGTTCCCTAATTCGAAATTAAAAAAAAAATATATATATTTTTTAAGGCCCAGTAAAAAAGCTTGGAGTTTGAATACATATTATAATACTATATTTAAATGCATTTCTCGAGAACTTCTATATTTTTGTCAATTTTGAAGACTTCTTAATAGAAGAACATTTTGTGCTTCCTAATTCAAAAATAAAAAAAGTATATATTTTTTAAAGGCCCAATATATTACAATTTCCTACCAGTAAAAAAATAGATTAAATAATCTTCCGAATTCGAAAAGCAAAAAATAATTCCGTTTGAAGATTAGGTTAAGATTGAGGATTAACTAAGCTAGAACAATCGAGAATAATCGGCGATGTCGACATAAGCCGAAATCGGTATTAGGTCATTTTTGGATAAGACTCAAAAATTCAGCTGACCTATGTGAAATAAGGAAGACCAATATTTCGAAATCTACTAGCAGCAAAAAAAAAGATTCGCAGATCATTAGAAAAGCGAAAAAATAATTCATTTTGAAATAAAAGTTAAGATTGAAAAATAAATGAACTGGTACATTCCAGAATAAAGAGCCTTATATAAAATCACTTTTTAATAGCGACATCAACATCATTGTTAGCCGAATTCGATTTTAGGTAACCCAAATTTTAGATATGACTCAAAAATTTCGCTCACTATGTGTTGTAAAATCTTCACAACGAGAACTACAACTTTAAGTGTATTTAAACTTCCCCACCCGACTGCAAACTTTCCGTTTTATCGTTTTCTTATTTATTTATTCGTTTTATTTTTATTGCTGTTTTATTTAGATCGCAAATGGAAGAGCTCGGCGCATTGCTTGAGAGACCCCCGAGGCAAAACCCATTTGCAAAGCTGTTTCGACTGCTGGAATTTTGATTAATTAAATGCAAAGATTAACTACATACATATATATACTATATATATATATACACAATGTATTGCATGTTTTAAATGGTATAAAAGTATTTTTGAATCTGCTGTTGCCGCTTCCTCGAAATTGCATTGTCAGTTGTCAAAATCATTGTACACAATAAAACAAAACATTTATAAATACATAAAGCTGCTGCCAGCCAGTTCAAGGCAAAATTCCAAGTTGCAGATACAGATACAAATACAGATACAAGAGCAAACAAAACATTTCCTGTAATGCCCAAAAGCAGGCAACAATGTTGCCAACTAAAAAAAAAAACCAATTGTTGTGTCCACTTTGGGGGAAAAACAAACAAGAAATTGTTCGACAGTTGCACAGCTCCAGAGATCTTGGAAATCGCTTTGACTGTTTTCTGCCCACGTAATGGCTCTCTGGCCAGCAAGTGAAGCGGCAAATGTGGAAAAACTTGTAGAACGTGCTCGGGGGCAAAAAGAAAAACCAAGTTTTCCAGTTTCAAGCGAACAACAACAACAACAAATTGTGGCAGTCACAGCTTAACGTTAGAAGCGTGCCAAGCTAAAGGCAAATAGGGCAGAGAGCATGGATTATGGAGTCGGGAGTCGCCATCGCCATCGTTGTCTACGCCGCCTTTGTCACCGGTTCAATGAAATCATGTCAAACTAAAGTTCCTCCATATAAAGCTTAGCACAGCTGACACACTTTTTCAACTTATTGCTGACAAATGCAAAGTAACTGTCATTAAGTTTATGTGCGGAGTGAAAAATTTCAATTTTACGATGTTCATAAAATATAATTTCGCGATTAACTCAGTTGGAAAGTACCTAAGATATTTCTAGCAATTTAGAGGTATAGAATTGTGGCAAAGCAGGCCGGAAGTGGCCTTAAGTCTATCCATTGAAATTTTAACGAAAAATAATTAAGAACTTTAAAAGCTGGAAACTGTAATAACTGGCTTAGTACCCAATAAAACTTAAGAATTCTGGGTAATTTGCAATTAACTATTAAATTGATTTAAAAGGCCAAGCTGCTTTTATTTTTTGGTAATGAATATTTCTGGTGTTGCCAGATCAGCTGTGTCAGATGCATTTTGGGGATTGACATTTTCTAGTAAAAAAATTTTAATAAATTAAATTGGGAACGTTCTTTTTTTAATTTTTTAAGCACTTTAGCTGAAACAAGAAATCTATGGTTACACTATATATTTTTTGTGCTCAATATAGTCCCATACATTTTTATTTAAGTTACAAAGATTAATGAAAAAAATTAAAAGATTTTTTATTGACCAATGTAAATATATTTATTTTTTCTTCACAAAAAACCAAAAACAGAAGAATTTTTAAGCAAAAATTTTGTTTTTGACCGATCGTTCCTATGGGAGCTATATGATATAGTCAACCGATTTCAATAAAATATGACACAGTGCTTAAATACCTTAAAAAAGATATGAATGCCAAATTTATTTCAAATATCTTTACAAACAAACAAAACACATCGAATTTTGTATAAAAAACGTGATTTTGGACCGATTGGTCCTATAGGAGCTATATGATCTAGTCAAACGATTTGGATTAAATTTGGTACAGTGCTTAGGAACTATAAAATACTCACGAATGTCAAATTTGGTCCCAATATCTTAACAAACAAACGAAACACAACAAATTTTGTTAAAAAATCGATTTTTTGGAAGATCGGACCTATGGGAGCTATATGATATAGTCAACCGATTTTGTTCAAATTTGGCACATTGCTTAAGTGGTCTAAAAAATTTCCAAACGCCAAATCTGGTTAGGATATCTTTATTAAAAAACGAAATATAGCGAATTTTTCTTTAAAAAAGTTATTTTGGCCGATCGGTCCTATGGGAGCTATATGATATAGTCAACCGATTTCGATCAAATTTGGTACAGTGATTGGGAACTATAAAAAAACTTTCGAATACCAAATTTGGTTACGATATCTTCATAAACAAACGAATTCTTCATCTAGGTCGTCTCAAACACCCCCATGGGAGCTATATAATTTATCCCCGATATCAAAAAAATAAAATAAACTTGTCTCCTATGGATTAATATGGGATGAAAGTTTGGTAACTCTAGCTCTTACCATCTCTGAGATCTAGGCGTTCACACGGACGGACGGACAGACGGACATGGGTATATCGACTCTCTATTCACCCTGATCATATTTTAGGTAACTTTGGGGTGTCTCCGACGTCTCCTTCTATATGTTACATACATTTTCGGCTTGCACAAACTTAATATACCCTTGGTACCATACGGTACAGGGTATAAAAATTTCATAATTTTATTTAAAAAAGGATTACATTTTTTTGTTATTTTAAAAAAGTTTCATAATTTTATTTTAGAGTATTTCAAAATTTTCGAGTTGAATGTCGAATTTGTTTCCTTTCGTTTATTTGGCCAATTTTGAAGGAGATTGTTTGTTTATGAACTAAATTATACAATATTATAATATTATATGTATTTAGGTGCAAATATCGAGACCATCTATAAATTTCTCAATTTTAAATAGTTTTTAAAAGAGGAGCATATTTTAAAGGCCCAATATTTCGAAATCTCCTACCAATAAAAAAGTTTGGAGTTTAAATAAATATTATAAAATACCATTTAAGTGCAAATTTCGAGACCTTCTATAACTTTCTCTATTTAGTAGACTTAAAAAAGAGAATTTTTTGTTCCCTAATTCGAAATTAAAAACAAATATTTTTTTTAATGCCCAATTTTTTCCAATGTATAAATAACAAATAACATATTTAAAAATCATTAGAAAAGCAAAAAAAAAAAAAGTTCTTCCTTTTGAAATAAGGGTGAAGATAAAAAACTAAAAAAAATTTTAATAATTTTTCAGGAAATTTTCATAATATTTTTTTAAGGATAATTATTTTAAAGTAAATTTCAATTTTTTTAAAGAAAATTTCATAATTTAAAAAAAAAAAAATTTATTTTTCAAATTTGGTGGGTGAAAAAAAATTCAATTTTTCTTAAATAGCCATATTTTTTTTTTTAAATTTAGCCGTAACGCTTTTAGTTCAAAAACTACAGTTTTTCGATATATATATATTTATTTTGCTTTAATTTATGTAGAATTGCATCGTTAGTTTTCAAATATAGCAGGGGCCAGATTAAGGTACTGGAATCTAGCTAGACCCTTTTAAAATATAGCAGCACAGTATATTAGTAGGAAATACTTAAAAAATTCCCGACTGAGAATCGCAGAAATATTATAAGCGTATATTTAAAATTCCAAAGGTGCCAGCTTTTTTAAAAACTAATCCCAAATCCGAAAATTTCCATGTTTTTCCAAAATATTATTTTTAGAACATTGCACACAATTTACAACTTTCTAGCGTCAAAATAGTTCACCCAACGAAATATAATTTAAATTTAATTATTATTATTATTATTTAACTATCCATCATGTACTTTTTTTGATTATAATAATTTTCGGCCAAATGAGCTACAGTGCTTTGCTTTTGTCATTGACATCATTCATATTACTGTTTAGTGTGACCGTATTTTAAAACTTAATTTTAACCGTAAGCAAGAATTTATTTTGTTCAACTTTTAATGTGGCCAACCCATGCAAAACAAGCGGAATAGCAAAATAAACCCAATTAATTGCTGTTCTATTTAAAACTTGAAATAAAAAATTTGCCTACTTTGCTATTACTTCTAAGATGTTAAATATAAAACAATTTTTTAAGTAGAGAAAGATCCTTTCTACTTTTTAGAAGTTTAAACAATTAGCAAAATTGCAATTTGCCAACACATAAACTATGCAACAGGGTAACCACGGCGTATGCGCAATATTGAACAGCTCAAGTGGTTGAAAATTTAACTCACACATGTATCTGTATCTGCAGAAAAAATAAAAGCACTTCAAAGTTCAATTGCTTGCATGAAGGGTTCAATTGAGAAAAAGTAGCAACAGAAAGAGAAAGAGAAGCAAACCAAGCGATAAATAGTTGGTTAGAGCTAGAGAGCAACAACGACATTTGGTCTGCACTTAAATTTAAACTTTAATGTCATGCCTCAAAGCAAATGCGTAGACGGCGACGGCGACGACAGCGACAACGAAGCGCGAAAATAACACGCGCAAACATAGATACAAACACACACAAACACACACACACACACACTGACACACAGATACACACACACACAAACACTTGTCTACAAAATGTCTATAGAAAAGAGAAAAGTGCACGCAGCGAAAAGCAGAAGCGACAGTGGCAACAAAAACAACAACAACAACGGCAGCAAACAATATTTCCGCATTCCGCACTTGCAATGGAAACTTATTTGACAAATTCAACCAGATGAGACTGTGACCAAGACCAAGAGGAGCGCCAACAGCTTCTTTAACTATGGGACGGGACGGTCCATGGTGCGGTTGATCGGTCATCATGGCATAATTGCAATTACCAATCAATTGGCTAAGTGATTGCCGAATCATCTAACCCAATTCATGTTTTATATATACTCTAAATTAGAGTGCATTCACTTAAGTATTATACTAGCCATGATTCATATCTTTGAAGTCATCGTGTTTTTCCTATCAATAAAAATAAAGTAGTTCTTGGTAAGCAGACAGACCTGTTTCGCATTTCGTTTGGTCGACTTTGAAATACAGTATGTTTATCATTATTTAAGGTAAGCTTCCGGTACATGCTTAGAGTTAGTAGGAAACTACTCAAATCTGGTCAAGGAAACAAAATAAGAAGAGAGAAGTGGAGACACATAAAAGTAAATCTTATACAGTAAGTAAATATTATACAAAACAGGGAGCGAAGATTAAGAATATAGCTTTCATTTTTCTTCCAAAGATAAAAATCTATGGTTCTTCAAGAAGAGAAGAAATATACTTTTATTTAGGAAAATATATCATTTCTTCAGAAAAAGAGCTTGATAACTGAATAATAACTGATAACAATCGATAACTGAAGAAACATAAATGTAAACCTTATTCATTAGGATGCACCTTCTGTGTGACCAGCCTTTTAAAAACAGGCTCGAGGATAAAGAATGAATCTTTCTTCTTTTTTCTTGTTACTCCCTTCAGCGAGAGAAGAAAGCTGCGTTCAACTAGGGAAAAAATAACTTTTCTGCTTTTTTCAGCACGAGAAGAACAAGATCTTGACAATGAAACAATATAACAAGATATAAATGAAGAAATATAAAATTAAATTTTGACCATCCCGTAAAAAACAGGCGCGAGGACAAAGAACTAAGCTCTCTTCTTTCTACGAGGGATAAAAACTATTTATTTTTCAGCGAGAAAGATAAGACTCGTTTAACTAGGGAATAAGTGCCTTCTTTTTTCCAGAAGAAATATCTCTTCTTCCAAAACACACAATAAAAAGGTTAGCCGCACCTTTAGATGCCAGGTTCTGATTCGTTGAACCCAACTTCGAGGTCCAAAAAACCGAAACACGTCAGGGTTCTGAGATAACCTCCAAAAATAAAAAAAGAACGATTTAGGGTTTGCAACGATGGATTTTTTAGACCTCGGATAGCAATTAACAACCCCTAGTTGCTTCTCCCGAGAAAAGTTCTAGTTCCTTTTCATCAGAGTAAAGACCTTTTTTCAACTCGAGAAGAAAAATGCGTTCTCTATTCTGCGTCAAAAAAGATCTTGGTCCTCTGTGGAGTCTCTGGAGAGAAGTTCTCCTTCCATTCAATCAGAGGAAAGACTTTTTTGCTTCTTTTAGCTCGAGAAGAGAGATGCTTTCTCCATTCGGCGTCACAAAAAGATCTTGGCTCTTCTCAACGACAAACGGAAATGTTTTCTCCTTTCAGCGAGTGCAGAATGATCTTTATATCAATAAAAAAAAACATCGTTCTCTTTTCAGAATTTAGGTATTTTCTACCTTTAGCGACAAAAAAAAAAAGTGTCACAATGAAGATGCTTTCTCCATTAATTTCGGAAACATCTGGGTTTTCTTTAAGTAACAGAAAAAAGATCTTTTCCCATTTTAGCAGCAGAATCAAGCTCTTTACTCCTAACATCGATAGAAGAAAGATACATTCTCATTCAAGTTAGCTATTTTTTCCAATTATCGACAAAAAAAGCGAGAGAGCAAAGATTCTTTCTACATTAAGCGACAGAAGTAATATTTTTATTCCTTTTGGAAACTTATTTTCTCATTTTAGTGATGGGTTGAAGACCTTTTGTCATTTTAGGTGTAAAAGCAACCTCTTTAACCCCTTACGCCGACAAAAGACAGATTCATTCGTTCAAGGTAATTACCTTCTCCCTTAAATGACTAAAGCAAGGTAGAGTAGAAAGCTGATATCTCTATGCAGCGACAGAAAAAACATCTTTATTCCTTTCAGAAACACATTTTCTCCCTTTAGTGACTGAAAAAATATGTTTTCTCATCTTTGCAGCAGCAACCTCATTACCCCTTACTCGTTCCAGTGATAAAAGAAAATCCTTTCAGCTGGAGAAGAAAGAAAAATCTGTTGTAAAATTTTTACTTAATAAATTTTCCTTTTCGGTTCTAGTTTTGCTGCCCAAATCAAAGAATAATTCGCTTAAATATTAATTTGAGAGAATATGGTTGCGGCGTTAAGAAAACTATCTTAAGAAGAACCTTACTGCCAAGTTACTGGGGCGAATCCAAGAAGAATTTAGAAAGTCGAGATCGCTAAAGAGGGTCGTAAAACATATAAAGAGCTCAGTATTGTCCATTTTTCTCAGTCAGGAATCAAATATCGAATGAAATTTTTGTTTGGATAAGGCTTCTGAAGGCTTCGTTTTTTCTTTCGTACTTGAAGCACCCATGCTTAAAAAGATATCGTTACGAGCGCAATCTTTGGAGTGGGAGTCTCCTTGGGTACAGAGCGCAGGAATGTAGCGTTCGTTCTACTCAGCCAGGAATGACAATTGCGAATGAAATTTGAAATCAACGTTTTTAAATTTTGTATTCCATCACGTTTTGCAATCCATCCTCTAGGATGGGTAGCAGCTTATCCAGGAAAAGATTTCTCTGGAGGAGAGGAACAGTTCTTCTCACCCGCATAGACAGGCTATATAAGACGCTGTAGTGTTATTGTGGTCGCACCACTCACATCAATCGATTTACCAATTAAATTAGTATCCCCCGTTTTTTTTTGGTTTTTTCTTTCCCCACCCCTCTTAAATCCTATAGTTATATCTTCAAGGATATGACTACTTCGTTGCGATCGCACTCTAAGCTTTTTGCTTCGATGCCGTCTCGGTTCGCGTGCTGCGACGACATCTTAGAAAATCTCTTGCCCAATTCAAGTCAAGCTTGAATTGCCACGCGATGCGATGTTGTCGTGTAGAGAGAAGAAGTTGCGTTGTCATCGTTTTGGTCTTTGGGTTGCGGCACAAGCGGCAACTGCAGCTCCTCGTTGCAATTGGCTTAGCTGGCTGCAACTGCGGCAACAACATTGGAAAGTGTTGCCAATTTGCTGTGCAACTTTAATTGTGCGCTTTATTAGCGCAGTTTATGCTCCGCTCACTCGACTTGGAAAAGACTTCGTTTAAGTTGGAAGTTTTTGGCTTGGTTTTGGATTTTGATTCGAGTTGAAACTCGTGCGCGATGTTTATTATTATTTAAGGCATTGCATTGCAATTTGGCTTATTTATAACAATTACGATTTAAATGAAATTGTTGCGAAATTATGGTGATTTATGTGCGCCCACAGGAACTGGAACTGCTTGAACAACCCACGCAATGCCAGAGACTCTACGAGTACTTTATAGAAAGTAGAACACAATGCTAAAATACAATGACAGTTATTGCCAGGTGATGATGATGATAATCAAGATGATGATGATGCTGATGATGATGTTGATGGTGATGTATGTTTTGAAGAGTGCGAAATTCGCGGTACAATGCATGACAATAACTAAAATTACAAAAACAACAAACAAAAGCCACAAAAAATAAAAAATAAAGTTAAGTGATAAAAATTGAAATGAGCGAGCGGCAAAAACTCAAAAAAATCACATGACAATTGTTTGCTGAGCGTAACAAATAAAAAAAAATAAACCAAAATATAAAAGAATAAATATAATAAGTATAAAAATTTACAAATAAATAAATAAATTAAGCTAAAGCTGTGTAATTTATTGCAAGCTGTGCCACTTCTCAGTGTGTGTGTGGGAGAGACAGATACAGATACATCTGAAATGTGCGAATTTTCACAAGTTACCATTTGAGCTGCAAATTGAAACGATTTCACATTGCGCTACAGATACAAATACAGATACAGATACATTTATTTGAACTGCACAAATGGCCGCTGTCAAGGTTGAACCGGAAAAGTTAACGACTTGACAGCTGTTTTGTTATTTATTGTAACCTTTTAGAGAGCGGCAGAGAGAGTGTGCATAAGAGAGTCCTATAAAATTGAGATTTTTTTAGAGCTTTTTGGAAGAGGTTTGTCTGGAAATAAATCATTTATACGGTCTAATGGCGTTACCAGGATTTGTGAAAAGTTGTAAAGACTAAAAGCAGTTTATTATACAATAGATTAAAAATTGCATTAAATTTGAGTACAGTAAAATACGAATGGGTAGACTGTACAGTAAATTTGAGTGCAGTAATCTTATACTATTAAAGAAAATTATAGCTCTTCTCCCAAGTCGGGAGACTCCGGTGGCAACAATGGATTACGGATAGTGAAAGGTGACGTCACAAGGCATAATTTATGCTCGAGAGGTAGGTGATGTCGAGGGAAGAAGGAGTAAAAGCGCTCGCAGATAACTGTCGTCGATGTGTAAGCGCTCCCCTTTTTTCGAAAATTTCAATTACATAATATTTAGAAATATGTATATCTCCTTAAATTCCCTTCCTGACGTATCGATCTGCTTTAGATCAGATCTTATGGTCACTGAACTTTTTCATAACAAGAAATTTAGATCTCTGCTCGCAAATCGGGAGACTTGGGTTGATGGCAGCCCCTGTGGAAACCTCCGGTAGCAACAATGGTTCACGGATGGATCCAAAACTGAGCAGAGTGTAGGTGCTGGAGACGTTGGACCCAACACAAGGATATCTACTACACTGAAATGTGTCTCCTCTTGGGGATTGCCACCTTGTCGTGCTGAGAGGGCTTATGAGGGGCGATGAATCCATGAGCGACGCCGGCGGTAGCATAACTATCGGTAGGGCCAACCATGCCGGTAAGGTCGAGGAAGAGTCCTGAAGCTAAGAGCAGCCCACAACAAGCCCTGATGCCTTGTTTGCAGCCCAATGCCCATCAGGTAAGCGTCTGTTTCCGCATATCAGGGGCGGCCTCTAACTAAAGAATCTTTGAACCCATCAGTCATTGATTCTCTTAAAAGATGTCAGAATAACATGGAACAAAACAATAATGGAAACATGTCTCCGAGGGGTACCCAACAATTGTTGGTCAAGCCCCCTGCTACTGCAGCCAGCACAGGCGATTTGGAGGTACTAATTTCACGTTATAACGAGAACACCGTGAATGTAACCAATTTTTGAGCACTATGCTCCACTTAGGAGTCCAGAATAAGTAGTAGTAGCAATGGGCATCTGGCCCAGCGGCTTTCAAAGGAGATTCATGCCATAGAGATCTGCGCCCTTAGTATCCTTTTCAAGGGAACTAGGGAAGCAAACATCTGTATTTACTCAGATAGCCAAGCTGCTATTAGGGCATTGTTATCCTGAAGCATCTCCTCCAGGATGGTTAAAGAATGCCATAATTACCTCCAAACCCTGTCCGCCCGAATCAAAGTCGTGCTATGTTGGGTGGCTGGACACTCGGGAGTGAATGGTAACACGATCGCTGACGATCTAGCACGACAGGGTGCCTCCACCCTTACTATATCTCCTGCGCCGTTCTGTGGTATTGGTTGGTCCACAATCTTGACCATGGCAAACAAATAGACTGCAGGAGAACATAGGAGATACTGGTTCTCCGGGATTGCGTGAAGAAAATGTGTTTGTCAAACCTCTGGATATGATCAAGACAAAAGGTCTTGGCAGAACGGACTTAAAAACTTGGTAGCTGGTACCTATCTGGCCACCACACTGTTAGATCCATCTACAGAAAATTGGCCTATTGGACTCTCCAGTGTGCAGACTCTGTCTCCACAACGATGAAACCACCAGACATATTCTCTGTGACTGCCCAGCGCTGGTATGTGACAGACATTGTGACTTGGGAAAGGAACGGATTAGTCCCTTCCATCTTAGGTCAATACCAACGAAAGACCTACTGCTATTCAGGCGGAAAGCGGAAAGTCTTTTGCCGCAATTTATGGGTATGGTACAAAAGATATTTTGGTCGCAGTGCTCCATCTCTTTGTGAGAAACCCTTACGGGGGAAAAAATAAGATCTTATACTAAACGTATTTCAATATTATCTTATGTATCATATTTCCGTGTCACAATGTTAGTGCCCATACTCCTCCGAAACGGCTGCACCGATTATCATGAAATTTTGTGTGCCTATTGGGTAGGTCTGAGAATAAGTAAACATATTTTTCATACCCCAAAGTGATAGGGTGTTACGGGTGTTCTCATGAACGCGTCTATGAATTTCAAATTTGATTTTTTCGTGTTTTAGAGGTTGTCAACACGGAGGTATTGAGCCTATTGCGATGTGTATTGTGATGTATTGGTTCGTGAGATATACGCATTTTTGTGAATATCGTGAATATAGCATAGTAGAAAATTGCTCAACACCAGCTATTGGACATTAAATGCAGACAGAAGCGTAGTCGCAAGGGATTGAAATGTAGTTTCTGTGGGGCATGAAATTATTAGAGATGCGAGCTCTCTTAAGAAAACTTAAGTTCGTCCATACGGCTTTTTAGAGAGTCATGAAAGTCAACTAATTCAAAAAATCTTATGATTGTCTAGATAAGCTAACTAGAAAATCTTACGCTGTTTATTCACTTTAAGAGTATTCAAAAAGTTTTGGCAGGACGACGTCTACCGGGCTCACTTGTATTATATATATTACATAAAAAACATAATCCAAGGATTACTTTCCATATGAAAGACTGTGGCAATCGAACCATAATAGGACTAAAAAATAGATTATTTATCGATTTTATAGCTGCTTTTATGATTATGAACAAATTCAACAAACAATTTTAATTTTTTTTATGAAACTTTTACCGAATCAATCAAAATAGTTTTTATAGCACTAAAATGTTTGATTGATAGACGCTAAACTTTAGAGTATTACCGACTTTGCTAGCTTAAAGCTAGCTTTTCTTACAGCTGATAAATGTATAAATTTTATTTTATTTTTAAACATTTTTAAAGAGTGACAGCTGTCGAAATCGTGTTTGAAATTTGCATTCAAGAGAGAGAGAATTGCATAAATCAGAATTGATCGCAGCTTTTTCATTGAGTACAATTTGCATAACACACAGCTGTGATCGGTTAAATGCAAATCTAGCAACAAGTACGTGTGTGATAATATTATATAGTAAAAAACAAAAACTATCTCTCTCCCTCGGCTGCCTTTCTAACAAAAAAAAACTTAACTAGGTATGTAATAAGTTGTTTTTAAAAAATGTAGCTACAGCAATTTTCAATTAGTTTTGCTCTCATTTTTTGTGCTTGTTGTTATTGTTGTTTTTAGATAAGCGTAAACAATTAGCAACAACAAATTATTGTTGAAAACAAAAGTTGAGAAATATGAAAGGCAGCCATTTTGTGTGTGTTGAGCGCTTAATTAGCTTAAAATTAGTCAGTGTGTGTGTGTGCGTGTATATCTGTGTGTGTTGGAGTGTAGCCCTCCCCAATGCCCAGTTTGGCGACAGTTTCACCCAACTCAAAAAAATTGCTGAATTATTAAACAAAAATGCAAAGAGCGCACAAAAAAAAAAAGCGAAGCGCAACAATTAAAAATGCCAACAGAGCAATGCAAAAGCCAAACAAAGGCAGCTAAGTAATAATAAAAAGAAAGAAGTAAAATTTATATACAACACAAAGTATATAATATACTCGTACACAACAAAAACAACAAAAAAAAAAACAGTTAAAAACCTTTTTGATATTGCAACAATGTGCACATTATAGAGACCTCGAGTGCGTGACTGACTAAATGCCGCCTGCCTGCCATCCATATGGAGAGCAAGTAGAGACATTAATTATTATGTAGCAAAAGAGTTGCACACACACACGTACACTCAGATACGCACATACACACAGATACACACACACAGATACTTTTATACCAACACTAATGTAGAGCTTATGGGGCTGCCTTTGAAACTGAAAACCCGCATGGAAATCGCGGGCGTAGACCGCGAGTCAAGACCGCGCATAATCAATCCAAAAGAGAGCAAGAGTCAGTCCCGTCTGAAGAGCGTCAGCAAAAATATTGCGTATGTAAACTCTCAAAGCCTGACCGACTTGGGTATGCCTGTTCCTCGAGGCGGTGGCCAGATGAGTCGGGACTTAATTGACACACAACTCCTCTTGGAAAACATGGCGGCAATGGTCTGATATTCTTTACTCTATTTCTTCCCAAAAAAAATGTCCTTCACAAAACAAAGTGGGAAAGTTATTTTGGTCTAGTCTTTTATTTATATTTTTCGAAAGCTATCAAAATCATCTCCATTTGATTTTACTTCAATTTAAGTCACATACAAAGAATAATCTTCTATGTTTTTTTTTTACTACCAAAAAAAAATACAGAACAAGAAGCAGAGAAGAGTCTGTCCAGGACAGATGACATAACCTATAGTGCCCTATCTAATAAATTCCCTAGCCAGAGCAGTCAGACGAATTTGAGGGAATAAAGAAAACGTGCTTAAAAACCCTCTTTGTAGTTTTCTAATGAGAGATAGTCTAGCAAAAAGTTTACAAATAAAAAGGCAAAGGGTGTTTTTTTCTTGAAATTAAATTATTCGCAAATAAACACAAAAAGTTTTTTTATAAGATAAAACCAAGCTCAGAACGAAGTACAGCTTAACTATGCATTCTTCTACCCGAAAAAGCAAACCGAACTTCCTATCTTATAATGGATGAAGAAAATTTGATTAAAAGATCTGTTTTTAGCCTTTTAATGCAAAATAGCCATACAAAAAGTTTATAACCAAAGGAAAAAGGGTATTTTTTGTTCGAAATTAAAGCAATCAGAAATAAAAGAAAGTTTTTAATCTTCTAATGTATTTATTGGACAAAAGAGCTTTTGTTCGCAGTGCCCCACCTCTCTGTGAGGGAACCCTTTTACGGAAAAAAAATCTTCCTATGTTTTTTCTTACCCGAAAGGTTAAATTGAATTACCTATCTTACTACCTATTCAGGACACTCAGACGAAAAACGTGGAGCAAAGTAAATGTGCTTAAAAATTCCCTTTTTTGGCTTCTAATACAAAATAGTCTAACAAAAAGTTAAGAATTAAATAAAATAAAACCTTCAGAAGCTAAAAAATGGCAATATGACTTTCAAAGAATCTCCATTTTAGCTTTCCAATGTATAGGTTTTCTTTTTATTTGAACTTGAAGCCTTCCCAAGCTATAAAAAACACATTTTTTCCATACATCCTGGTTAAGCAATAATTATGAAATATGAGTTTTGAAAGGTTCCTAAAAATTCTACATTTTAGCTTATCTAAAAATGAAAATATATTGATTTATTTGATGTATAAGGTTAATCAAAAATAATATTATAGAATGATCAAAATTATGTTTTATCGCCTATGGTCTAAACTACCTCTTTTTCAGACTTCTAATGATAGTCTTACAAAAAGTTAATATTTCATAACATACAGGGTGTTTTTTTTCAACTTGAACTTTTCAGAAGCTACAAACAAATATACAGTATATTGTCTAACAAGCAGATTCCATATGAAAAGTTGGAAGTGTTTTTCATAAGATTTTTTGTTCAAACCTAAAGTTCAAACAAACGAAAATATACAGATTTATTTGGTGTTTAAAGGTTCAACAGATTCTTGCCTATGGCTGTAATATGAGCGAATTCCGGAAAATAAGAGAAGGAGTCTAAGGTACATTTTTTTAAGACTTCCAATGCGAGATAGTCTAATAAAAAAATTTCAAAGAAAAAGTTAAGGGTGTTTATTGTTTGAATTAAGCCATTCAGACGTAAAAACTTTTTCACCTTAATGAAGATTCAGCAATTATAATGAAAAATAACTTTTAAAAAGGTTCCTTAAGAATCTTCTTTTTAACTTTCTTAGTCTAGCAAGCAGTTTCCACTTGAAAAGTATAGGGTGCTTTTTATGAGATTTTGTTTGTAATTTTTGTTTTTATTATAAATGATGTTTATTATAATGATTTAATATCCGATTCGTAATGGCTAGGTTCATTAATTAAAATATAATGAAAAACAATGAATAAAAAACATTATTTGCATATTGTGGTTAATATAAACAAAATATTAAAATTACAGAAAAATAAGGTAACTATGCCTACTTATTCATTAAGTCGCCAGAACTGCGTGCTTACTATTTTTTTAATCTTTATTAGGGATTTCATAAAATCTTTAGTACCCAAAAATTATGAAATAATTTTTGCCTATAACCACAATGTGAGTATTGCAGGAGTGGTATTCTGAAAGCTAAATTTTTTTTATTTTAATTTTTGGCGTAGTTAACAATACCGACTACATGCTACGTGGCACCAAACAGTGAACATTTTGGGATGTAATCGATAGTTTCTGCCATGCTTGTGATTTCAGACCATACCTGATATGATTTTGATGATTAATTCAACCGGCGAATGGTGAAATAAGCTTAATCATAAAGTGAATGTAATACCTGATTAAATATAGACATATTTATATAAAAGTATAAACTGACCATAACTTGAAAACATTCGGGGAAAAAATCTGTTTATAAATGGCAAACAATAATAAATACAAAACAGCTGACAGCTGTAGGAACGACGTTCATTAGTCCGAATGGAAATTCATTTGAAAAATAAATATTAAAAAGAACACCCTATATTTAGTAAAACAAGTAAAGAATCTATTTCATAACTTTGCACATCAAAGCCAGAAAGGATTTAAAATTAAAAAAAATTTGAAGTCTAGCTGATTGTAGGAATAAAAGATAAATTTGGTCATTTTTTGGCTACTCTTACTTAAGTCTTCATACAAAGTTGGGCAAGTTGCCTTAACTTAAAAGCAAAAGAAATGTTCATATCTTTATCTAATTTGGTTTATTTTCATAAAATAGATGAATATTATCAAGAAGGAAATCCCTGCCAAGTGGTTCAACAGCAGGAATAAGATTCACGAAATTCTGCTACAGCTTAACTCAAACCATGGTAATTTTATTCAGTTAACTTAAAACCCCGAAAAACGTGCATCTTCGTAAAATCTGACAACCCTAACTTTTGCAGCCTCTGTGATATCAACGTTCAGATGTACATAATAATTTTGATATATTTTTTTTAAGGGTGGAAATCATTCTACTCGCCCTGTTACAAACACTCGTATAAACCTAATATACCCTTATACTCTACAAAAAGTTGCAACTTTATAAAATGACACTAGACTTTGTGAATGACGTTGCTCTGAGCTCCAGAGCAGCGACTGAGGCTGAGGCTGAGGCGCAACAGATAATGACAGGCCTTTAAAAACGAGCACAAAACTAAACGAAACAAGCTGGAAAGCGTGTAGTCGGAGTAGAAGCAGGAGGTGCAGCAACAAAGGAAGGAGACAACGAACGACAACAAACAGCGACAAACAAATTAAATTTATTTCAGCGATTAAAAATTAAACAGTAGTTGGCTTTACTTAATTAACAAGATAAATACCGTGAGGCCAGCGCCCCAGCAAACTAAATGATATGTTGAAAAATGTGAGATGCAGAGAGAGTTTTAGAGTGACCATAATTAGCATGGTTAAGTGCATGGAAACAACTCGAAACACAAAACGCTGGTGCCCAATGAAAGGGAATTCTAATGAAAACCGAAAGAAACGAGCCGGCAAGCAAAATGCAATAAAAATAAATAAAAGAAAAAACTTGGACTGTAAAGTCTTATAAAATAATTCCAGGAACCTGCTGCGGTGATTCGTTCAAGCGGCTTTACTTTCTCACTTTGTGCTTCATAAAACATCCACTGCTCTAATAATCGGAGTGTGTCCCAGAAAACTTTTAAAAAATTTTGCCAATAAAATAAATATTCAAGAAAAAAAAAAAAATTGCCATATTAGCAAAGTTTTTATAGCTGAAAGTAATATTCGTTTATTTTTTTTAATTACTGCAGAGTGAGCTAAAGGGCAAGCGTGAAGGGGGGAAGCCCCTTTATTGTGGCAGACGGATTGGGGAGAGTATGTGATATATAAGGAAAAATTTGCATCAAGATTCGGTTAAGATCTGCGGAAACGCTATTGATTAGGACCTTGTTTTCTAGATTTTTTAAGAGCTTTTTAATATTTAAATTTTAACACAATTAATCAAAGGCATTCAAGACAAATCTAGATTTTGGATAAATTTGCACCAAAATTCCTCCTCTATCGCTTCGTATTGTAGATTTTCTAAGCGCTTTAAAATATTTAAATTTAAAACAGTTCTAGTTCAATTAATCAATAATTTTCAAGTTAAAAGCTAAGAGACAGATCTAGATTTTTGACAAATTTTCTCCCAGATTCGGTTTAGATCCGCTAAAAAAATATATCGCTTCTTATTGTAGATTTTCGAAGCGCTTTTTAATATTTAAATTTTACCTCAATTAATCAAAGACATTCAAGTTAAATAATAAGCGACAGATCTAGATTTTGGATAAATTGCACCACGATTCGTTTAAGATCCTCTAAAATGCCTATCGTTTCGTATTGTAGATTTTCTAAGCGCTTTAAAATATTTAAATTTAAAAAAATTCTAGTTCAATTATTTAATAATATTCAAGTTTAAACAAAGAGACAGATCTAGATTTTTGACAAATTTCCTCCAAGATTCGGTTAAGATCCGCTAAAAAATATATAACGGGTGATTCATTAAGACCTTTTTTTTAATGATTTGGCAAATGCAAATTTCAAAGGAATGGTGGGATCTTTATTTATGATTTCGAAAGAATATTTTATGGCATTTATTTTTTAAAAATAATCTCGTTCAAATTTTGGCCGCATCTGCGATTCAAATGGTCCATCATGAAGGTCCAATTTTTCATAACTCGTTCAAGCATTTCCACTGGTATTTGGCCAATAACACGAGTAATGTTGGCTTCCAAGGCCTCAATCGTTACTGCTTTGTCCACGTAAACTTTTGACTTTACGTAACCCCAAAGAAAAAAGTCGAGCGGTGTTATATATCACACGATCTTGGCGGCCAAGGTACGGGTACCGTACGTGAAATTAATCGATCACCAAATTGACCTCGTAATAGAGCCATTGTTTCATTGGCAATGTGGACCGGAGCGCCATCCTGTTGGAACCAAATGTCTTCGAGATCACGGGCAACAATTTCAGGCAGCAAAAAGTCCGTTAACATGGTCCGATTGCGTGCGCCATTGATGGTAACGTTCGCACCTTGCTCATTTTTAAAAAAATACGGACCAATGATTCCACCTGCCCACAGACCGCACCAAACCGTTGTTTTTCTTGATGTAATGGCAGTTGGTGAACCTCTTCGGGTTGATCTTCTCCCCAAATACGGCAATTTTGCTCATTCACGAAGCCGTGGAGCCAAAAGTGGGCCTCATCACTGAACAAAATTTTGGTCGAAAACAACGAAAACATTCTTTGCAGAACGTTGATTTTCGTAGTACAATTGTACAATTTGTAAACGTTGTTCGGGTGTAAGTCTTTGCATGATGATTTGCCAATGAATACTGAACAACTTTGGATCACGCGTGATCAACGCGAAAATCCCTATTGAAAAAAAAGGTCTTAATGAATCACCCTTTATCGCTTCTTAATGTAGATTTTGTAAGCGCTTTATTATATTTAAATTTATAAAAAATGTGGATCAATTAATCAAAGATATTTAGGTTAAAAATTAAGAGACAGATCTAGATTTCACCTTACATCACCTTCTATCTAATATTGGTGTTACCTATAAGTCAGATGAATTAACCCAGAAACTTTATAGATGATTTCTACAAAATAAGAACATTAAGTAAATGATTTTTTTTTTTCATTTTGTGTGGCAACATCTTAAAATCTTCTCTATAGAAGACTGCTTTATTTCTTTACTTTAGAACTATTATTTTATTTTGACGCCTATGTATATAAATTTAGATGAAACAGCACGGAAACTTTATATTTGATTAATTATTATCTTATTTTGACGCTATCTCTAACAATCAGATGAAATAATCTGGAAACTTTATAGCTGATTCATACAAAATTAAAACATAAAATACACTAAATAAAAAAATAAAAAAAATTTGTATACCAACATCTCGAAATTCTCTCTATAGAAGCCTTTATCGATTTCACTTTTTTTTTGCATAGTTCTTATAATTAATTTTACTCCAGAAATTATTCAACAAAGTGGGATACAATTCGTTAAAAAATAATGTTATTAATCATATTTTAAGTAAGTTAGAAGAGATGAAAATTCTAGAAATCAAATCTAGAAGTCTACACAATTTTGTAAAAAAATCCTATTTATGTCCTCTATTACAGTAGATCTTTCCTGTTAAGAAGTTCTCTACCAAAAATGTCCCCACACTAACTTTACAATCTGATTATAAGTATAAAAACATTTTGTTGAAAACAAAGCAATGTTCTGTTAATCAATTTTATATTTTATGAGATCTCTGAAAAGGATTTTATAGAACATATAATATTTTGCAAAAATCATCAAAATATTATACATTTAAATTCTTCTCTTGAATACACGCTAATATTTTATTTATAGAAAGGATTTTGTAGAGCACCCACTAAAAAAAAATCATCCAAGTATTATAACTTACTTTCTTCTCTTGGATAATAATAATAGTAGTTTCCTGACTGAGCACTGGGAGGGGCATGGGGATCTCTTTAATAATTGATCAAGCAAAACAGGGGCCTACAAATGATATTTTCTTAATGGAAAGGATTTTGTAGAATATACATTAAAAAAAAAAAAAATCTTCAAAATTTTATACACTTACTTTCTTCTCTTGGGATACAAGCGTATATTTAATTATTAAAAAACATTATCTTGAATAGATCCATATATATATATATATATAGAAACGATTCTGTAGAACAATCCCATTTTTTTTTTTATAAATTTCAAAATATTATCAATTTACTTCTATTAGATAAATGCGTATATCCCTCTATTATATAAAAAAGTTTTTTTTTCTCATCTTTTTGAAAGTGTAGACCATATTGTGTGTATAGCAGAAGATATTTGTATCTTATGATTTTTTTTTCATATTTTTATAAAGTAAGGAATTTAGGGAAAAAAATTGTATACAAAGGAAAATAAAAAATATTTTTTTTTCAATTGAGCTGAAGTGGGCCTCCCTGAGCCGCTTGCAGTGATGGAGGGTGGGGGTTGATGTACGAAGCGAGCAGGGTGCGAAGTTCCCTAGATTAATTATTAAAAAACATTTTGTAGAACATCCTATAATTAACAAAAATATCTTTAAAATATTATAAAGAAAGTCTCTTAGATTCTGTAGAAACGTCCAATATTTAAGAAAGAGATCTTTAAAACATTATAAAGAAAGTCTCTTGGATTCATTAATTTGATAAAAAAAATAGGCTATATAAATTTTCATCCAGTGCCCAAGATATGAAAATGCGAGAAATCTCCAAAGTCAAAGCATTTTAGTTTTCTTTATAATACTTTCGATGTGCCAAATTTTATACGATTATTATTATGCAAAAGCCAATTAAAGTCACAAAAATTGTTCAATTTTGTCAAAATCTTGAAAACGAATTAAGTCCGATTAACTCTCTCAATTAACAATTATGGGAGATTTTTGTTTTTCCTGGATTTTATTAAGCTAAGAGATTTCAGGTACCTCAAAAAATGTACAAAATTGTATGGATCGTAAGCTCATATCAATATTAACATATTACATATACGCCTAAACGCCTTTGTTACAGCTCCAGCCGAAGCGTCGTTCGTCTTTATATCCGATTAAGATTTCCTGATGCCAAAAGCGATATCTTTCAAAAAATAACAAATTGCTTTATTTTTCACACAACAAAACTGTCAGCTCCGTTTAACAAATTGCCAACGAAATTTGAGAAATTGAGCTGCAGTTCGTATCGATTAAATGATCACTTTTGATCACCTTTTTTTTCTGGGGTGTTATGGGAAAAATTGATCTTGCAATTTATGACCGAAGCTAATCAAACGTTGTGTGTGTGAAAAGCTGCTTAAAAAATAGAAAAGCTCAGTCAAGTTGGGTTAGTTTCCGCCTCGAAAAACTTAAGATATACGTAAATATGTTAAAAATTCAATTTATCAAAAAGCACACTCTAAAGATACGCACCATTTATCTAGTTGATCTCATTTAAAAACGGGTCTCAAGTAAGTAAAATGTCCAAATGAAAGCCGCACACATGCCTCTGGTTCGACGAAAAAAAAATTGATTAATCCATAAAAAAGCCAAACGAGCTTAGTTGGTGTCTGTTATAATATGTATCTATGAGCACACACACACACAAAACACTTAATAAATATTTTGCACAAATTCATATAAATTTTTATTGCCTTTATTTGTATAGAAAACAAAATCGCGATATCACTTTTTTAATGCAGTGCGAGCTTTGTATCTTTTCTTGTACAAAATTGCGTAATATGCATTGAATATTTTAATTTTAACAGACTTTAAATGCCTTTGGTTATGATTAAATATGCATGAGCGGCAACGCGGCAAGCGACACACAGATACGGATACAGATACACAAACAATTTGCAACAGCAATGAAGAACAACAAAAAAAAGACGCAGATAAAACACAACAGACACACACAGATACGTTTTGTTAAAAGCTGTCTCTTGGTGTGCGTGAGGTTAACTCATTTCATATCAAAAATGTAGAACACGATCCCGAGACGCGAAACCGACGACGCATGATTCAGGGACAAGGCAGCGGGTAATAAAAACGCATGTAGACTGAGATAATGATGACGCAGACACCAATACAGCTGCAAAAACAAACTATAAGATACTTTTTAACGCGTGTGTGTTTTAATTTAAATACAGAAAAATCACTATTTATTTTTGTTAAATATATTTTTGCATCACTTTTTTGTAGTTATAAGTATATGTTAAGCCCTTTACGCGCGTGTATCTCAAAGATACTTTTTTTTTTGTGTGTTTCAAACGAGCATGCAGCGTGAACGCGTTGTATGCGGCCTCACAATTGTTAAACAACTTAAAGATACAAAACTCAACAACAGCTGCGAGTTTTTGAAAAACTCAAAGCGCTGAATGCGCCTCAAAGCAAAGAGCACAAAAGAGAGCGAGAGAGCGAGAGAGCGAGCGTGCGTTGCGTTTGAGTGAAACTCGCTTGCTAGCCCTGACAACTAGCGCTAGCTAGCGCTGACGTGATTCATACCGAACTGAGCGCAAGAGAGCGAGCCGAGTTTGAGTGTTTTTTTTTGTGTAAAGTTTTGCAGCTGTGCTTCGCTCGCTTTCTATTTGTTTTTATTAATTGCTACTGAGTCATTGTTGGCTAAAAACAAAAACAAAGAACTAACTTCAACAGCTAGCTGGCTAGTTAGTTTTGACTCAATTAGTATTCAGCACATTGAGCGCATTCAGCGCTCGAGTGACAAAATATACAACGCGTTGCATTATCAGCAAAGTACAACAATAATAACAATAACAACAACAACAATAGCAGCAGCTAAAGGCCTTGTCTGCTGGCGGCAGCTGTTAACAAAACTCCCCGCCTATTAAGATTTATAAACACGCACAGTGGGACGAAAAAAATTTTTGTTTTGATAATATAATTATGCCACGTAAGATCGTTCCTCCTCCTCGAGGGGGAAAAGTAAAAAAATGAAAAAAACTTTTATATGCGATTTATAGCGACTTATTCTGGTAGCACCCTTATCAAAATACAGTCAAACTTCTATAGAACGAATTTTTATAAGTTATTTTGGGAAGCTTTTAGCAATCGAAAGAATAAAATAATGAGACAACAACCAAAAGAATATTCTAATACTTTCCGAAAGGAGATGTTTAAAGCGATTACGGGATGGTTGGTTAAATTTAAAAAAAAAAAATAATGGTACAATCAAGGCGGCAGTGGAATACCCTGTACCTTTTCTCTCGAAAAAAAAATTGTCTGCATATTCCTACTAAGATTTTTATACCCTGTAACTTATGGTACAAAGGGTATATTAAGTTTGTGCAAGCCGAAAATGTATGTAACATATAGAAGGAGTCGTCGGAGACACCCCAAAGTTACCTAAAGTATGATCACGGTGACTAGAGAAGTCGATATACCCATGTCCGTCTGTCCGTCCGTCCGTTTGAACGCCTAGATCTCAGAGATGGCAAGAGCTAGAGAAACCAAACTTTCACATTAGATCCCACATTATTCCATAGGAGACAAGTTAATTTTATTTTTGATATCGGGGTTTAAATTATATAGCTCCCAGAGGGGTGTTCCAGACGACCTCGAAAAAAAATAAAAATTTTAGATGAATAATTCGTTTGTTTATGAAGATATCATAACTAAATTTGGCATCCGAAAATTTTGTATAGTTCTCAAGTACTGTGTAAATTTGATCGAAATCGGTTGACTATATCGTATAGCTCCCACGATCGGGCAAAAAAAAAAATGTTGCTTAAAAATTCTTGTTTTTGGTTTTTTTTGAAGGAACCTAATTTGGCAATCCAATCTCTTTGATGTTTTTTAGCAATATGCCGGATTTTATTGCAAGCTACTGGTACAGTGTATCCCAAAGTCGTCTGCTCCTGACTTTACGTACGCCATGTTTATAATATATTTTAAATAGCTTTTAAAAATAGATAGATTAAAATAATAGGACAAAAACCAAAAGAATATTCTAATGCTTTCCGAAAGGATATGTTTCAATACGAGTACAGGATGGTTGGTTAAAATTAAGAAAAAAAAAAAAAAATGCAAAAAAAAAGGACACTGCCGAGGAAAAGTTTCCGGACCATTGAGAAATTGCTTAGCAAACTCGAAAAGAGCTTCAAGCGTGATTTAAACTTGATCGAATAAGTATATGGAATTATTCAGCAACATAAATTCATTCATAAACTAATAAGCAAAACTTAGATCCAAAATACTCATCCAAACTCTGAAAAATAAACGAAATGATAGAGCGCTGAAAATCATAAAGTGGCCGGCCCAATTCCTTGATCTAAATCCAATCCAAATTCTTTAGGATGAACTTAATCGTCAAGTCAGGAAACAGTGTCTGTCTTCAAAAGAAACTCTTTGGATTGACGTATGAGCATCTGGAACGAAAAGTTCTTGAAAAACTTGTCAACAGAATGCCTCGAGTCGTCGCAAAAATGCTGAAAGCTAAAGGTTTGAGCTATTTTGAGGAGAAAAAATTACAATCGTTGAAGTAATGTATTGAATAGTTTTAAAAAGAAAAATTTTTGGAATTAAGTTTTTACACAACCTATGAAAAATTTCAAACGTTTGTGTTTGTTTATGATTAATTTTTTTCATTTTAAGGAGTAATTATTAGGTGTCCGAAAACTTTTGTCGGCAGTGTATTTTTTAGAATATAGTGGAGAAAGTGCTGATTTGAATACACAAGATTGAATGTGTACGCTTAAAACTAGCACGAGTTTTCGAATTTTTTTACCGTAAAGAGTATATATACAGGGTGGTCCATATAAAAATTGAAATTTTCCATAAAAAACAAAATGGCTGAATATTTTTCTATGGTCAAAGTTTCATTTGAAAGGTTGGTTCATGACATTTATTTATCAAAAATAATTTCGGTCAAGTGACCACCACGGCTGGCTTGGCAGTATGCCACTCGATCGGTCCAATTTTTGAGCACATTTTCGATTGTTTTTTGCGAATTTGTTCTTCAAATTTCTCAAAGCTTTAGTTGAAGACCCACCACTTTGGAAATAAGCTTTTTATATTTCCCAACTTTCTTCGAGCGTGTAGCGTCCCATTTCGTAAATGTCAATGTTTTTACTAAATATTTACCAATATATGAATTATATTTGACGTCTTAAAAATCAAATAATCGGTAGTTTTAATTCCAAACACTAGATGGACCACCCTATATATTTAGTTTCTTAAAGTTTACAACTTAAACGTTTTAAAAGATTTTGTAGAGTAAAATAAAAAAAGGATAAGTGTCATTAAAAAAGAGTTGTACTATTTAAATTTCTGTATATAAGTTCTTCGTATAAAAAATTATTTAAAACAAATCAATTCCAGCTCTCGAGCGAATCTTCTATAGGAAATTTTGACTCTACCATTTTTTCCCCTACTCTTCTAACTTGCGATTTAAAGCTTAATTAAAAATAAAAAATTAATGCTTAAAATTATTTTGGTACTCAATTTCTTGCGATTCTCCATTTCACTAAATGACGCACTTCTCATTTAGTTTGAAAAATAAACTTATTTTTTAGCTTTATTTGATATCCAATGGAAAGAACCAAAAAGACATTAAGAGTATTTAATGTATAACTTTTTGTAATTATTTCCTATCACGTGCGATATATAAATTAAATTTAAGCTTGGGTAAACAAAATACTTTCTATTTGACGAACTCATCTGTGCGTATTGTTTACTGACTGTTACTCATATATCTTTGATCGAAATAGAAGTTACGTGAAAATAAAATTATTGTATTCAAAGCAGTCAAATTCGGCTAATTTAGTACAATATTATAAAAAATTCTATATAGTGATGGACTTCATCATATAAGTAAAGTCAAGAAAAACACTTGAGCAACTTGATAAGATATCTCTCTAAGACTACGAATACCAAAACCCGTAGCAACCGATTTCAGTAATCAGTAGAAATATCATAAAGTGGCGGAGAATTAAATTATATTTTTTTTTTTAAAGTTCATTTTTCTTTAATGGTATAAATCGCTGCAACAGGGTCGAAGAATGATCATTTATACTTAGGTACATTGAAACTGAATTTTATTACAAAAAGAGCAAGAGCAGATTCTTAACCCTACGTCTGACGAACGGGTCTAGCCAGACATTTTTCGATGTTATTTTAATATATTTTTACCTAACATAGAGACTTGAGCTCCTAGGTACCTTTCCAAAATTTTATTTGCTATCGATCAACCACTATGGCAATTATAAAAAGTCCTCAAATAAGGACGAAAAAGGATGGTAAAATTGAAATGACGAATGGGACCTGGCTGAACCCTATACATTCGTTAGACGGAGGATTAAGTTAGTACAACAGTAGTGCTGGAAGTAACGTCGATGTTATATCGATACATCGTGGATTTATTCCGATCATCCTTTTTTGTATAGATTTTCGATCATCAAAAAAAATGAATCTTAAAAGATCCGAAGTAATGGGGTTGTCGAAAACTGTCCGTTGCTTTACTGGAGGTTGAAGAGAATTTAAAGTTATATGCGCTTTGGTTAGGAATTAACAATTCTTTTTCTTTCAGAACTCAAATGATGACGCTATTAGAACATGTGCAAAAAAGTAGCTCTGAATTCCTCCAAAATTCACAGAAAGCGAGCGCATATGGCGAGCAAGGCTGGTCATCTAGTGACAAGCGGAGTTGACATGTTTTTTTTAATAACCCATCCATTCATTACGATCTCAAGTTAGTTTAAAGATAATCAGACTGCAATTCTGGCTGAAAGAGAACATTTTGAACTTTGCATGTGGCAGGGGCACCCCTTATGGATTTTGGGCAGCTGTATCCGAAGTTCATAAAACCCCAACCCAAGGGTTCTTAAATAATTTTCAAATTGCCTCGTTTTATGGGATTTTTCAGTGATTATAAAGGGGTTTTTTGAACTCACATTATCCGAATTAATTTAAGCATTCAAAAAATGGCTGCTTTAATTCGATACATCGATGTTTTTTAGATAAAAATATCGCAACCATCGATATTTCTCTAGCACTACACAACAGAATAAAACCTTTTTAAAAGTTTAATAGTTGTTGACCAGGTTTAAGGTTTTACGACAACGCGCAAGTGCATGTGTCCTGAACGGTCATAGACCAAGAAGACGCTTGAAACGACTTCACCCAAATGATCCCATAAGGCGTGTCTTATCATAGCTACTATTTGACTTTTGTAAATATTCTATATATGTATATAGTAATCTAAGCCATATCACACAATAAGTAATTTTTAGTGAGTAGTGATCTACTCTTTTATAAATGTTGGATCATAACCTTTAGACTTATTGGTTGATTGCCAATAAAATAAATATTCGAAAAAAAAGCATGAAATGACAACTCTCTTTCAATTGAAAATTTTATAAAATCAATACCAGGTCGATTCCGAAGGGCTTTGATTCTAAAGGTGTTCTTATTTTGATTACCCTTTTGTATTTTTTATAATTTTTAATCGCAAGGACGTTCCATTTAGTAGCATTCGAAATAGTCAGTCTTATCATATTTCCTTCCGAATGTCACTAAACTTTTTTGTACCTAGTTCCACTTGCTCCGGTGTTAATCTGAAAAAAAAGGCGCACAAAAATCTGCTGCATTTATTTTGTTTGTCAAACTACTTTCACCGCCCACTGTATTATTCACATTCTCTTGTATCATTAACCCAAACTTAACTTATGATGTTTGTTTATGAAACTCTCCAAGATTTATATATAAACACAAGCAAAACAATTAGACGGCGCAATGCATTCCTGCATCCTATGCAACATCTGTAGCAAAGTGGCAAAAAGCACTTAAGTACCTGCTAAAGTAATCAATTACAACAATTACAACAAAATTTACTATTTAAAAAAGTGAAAAACAAAAGCACTTTACGCGCACAAAATAAAGCAATCAAAGAAAGAGGCAACAATAACAATGAAAAAACAAATTCAACAACAAAGTGTGGCAAAGGGTAATGCACTGGGCACAGTCACAGTTGTTGCCCCGCTCACTCCGCCGAGGCAGCAAGTGCAAGAAGAGTCCAGACAACAACAGATGCGTACAAAAACAATGCACCAATGACCCACTGTCCAGCTAAACAGTAAACCGTTGTTTTTTTGTTTGTTTGTTCTTATCTCTTTACTTAATTGCGCGCATAGTTAGAAAGAGAATGAGTAAGTAGTATAAGTGCAAAAAGGACAAAAGTATGTAGAAAAAGAAGTGAGTTGGTAATAGTAAGAAAACATGGCGACTGAAATATACTCTACATAATGTAGACAAGCCATCATGATCCAACAATAAGAAGGTCACGCAATAATTTAATGCAAGTCTTTACGTTTGTGTGTAGTCTGATCAACATTAGTCCACAATTTAAAATAGCTACCATACAAAATGTGAGCCCGATCCGATTGTTTGCGGCATTTTTGCATCATGGCAAGTCATTACTGCTTGGCTTCCTGGTACTGTGCTTAGTGCAGCAAAATTAGCATTAAATTTTGATTAAATTCCTGAAGCCTACAAAATAACGAATAATGTCGCCAACCATCTCCTTATGCTCAAGTACACTAATTCCCCAAAAAAATCCTGTGTCTATTCCTAGACATACCCTACCGCATATACTCCCTACTCTTCGATTACAGTGTATGAAAAACAAAACAAACCAAAACACACAAAGCGTTGTCATGGCGCTGCCAACGCAAAAGTTCCCCAAAGGTGCCCTAATCAATGTTGGCCTGTTGTTGGTTCTTTGATGGATAGTGGAAAAAGGTTGTTTACTGGAGTGTGGGGATACCTACCTACCTACCACTTGCTACTTGTAGTAGCTCCCCCCTATGGCTTGAATTTTTGATGAAATTTTATTGTATTCTAATTGATAAGCAGCAGTCATATATGCCTAGCATTTTTATGACAACTAATTTCCATGGATTTTCATTAAGACTAAGCTACCGTGGAACAGGAAGTTGTATACTTTAATATATTCTTTATATAGAGAAGAACTTATTTATAAGAGTTTTCAAGGGTGCCATTATATTTTCGTCACGTGAATTAGGGGAACTTATGGGTAATAAGAAACAAAGAGTCAAAGAGTTGGACTATAAGACCATATTCGATTTGAAGTTTCTGTCAAAAAGTAATTTAAGTACGAGGGTTGCCATTCAAATTTCGGAGAGCTGAAGTTGTTTTCTCTCCAAAATACTGAGAAAGTTGTGTTATTGGAGCACTTTCGGTTTTGTTTGGATGCTTGAGAAATGTATCTCGGCCAAAAAATAGAGCTAAGCATTTTTGAGGCGTTTTTTTTTTTAAATTTATGGCGTCATTTATCTTTAAAGGAATGCAGTGAAGAAATGTATGGGTAGTTGTTCGATGTTCGCTGAATTTTGTAAATATCCCCAATTGCTTTAATAGAAGGTTTCAATGCTGGACTAAAACTTATATTGAAAAATCGTCATAGGCTACACTATGAGATAGTGGAATCCTTAGCTTTAAGTTCCATCGATATGTATTCTAAGTTGCGGACAAGAAGGCTTGTTAGCATGATTCGATGATAGTTTAATGATCCCATAAAAGAGGAGCTGAGTCGACTGATGTTGGTGAATCTTGGATCTTCGGCTGCATCTCTATAGGCTATCATTCGATGATAACTTAATGATCTCATAAAGAGGAAGTGAATCGACTGATGTTGGTGAATCTTGGATCTTCGGCTGCGTCTCTATAGGGTATCATTCGAATGATCTCATAAAGAGGAGCTGAGTCGACTGATGTTGATGAATCCTGGATCTTCGGTCAGCATCTCAATAGGCTATCATGTCTGTGGATCTTCGAGGAAATACTAATCATTGTTGGAACATCTCGCGATAAGAGAAGCTTGAAAATGTTAATTCCGAATTCGGGACAACCATTTAAGAATAGAGAACTAAAATCGATTTTGGTTCAGATTGGTAACCTTACATTTTTGGGGTGGCTGAGTCTAAATTCGAACGTCATAAAAAGATGTATATTGAAGGTTATGTCGAATCCCTGACGTGCTGAAGTTTTTCGGAATTTGCAATCAGATTTAGTAAGCCTGAAAACGTTTAAAAAGGCCATGTACTGCAGAGGGTTGGAGTCGGTAAAACCGAAACTAAGTTCATTCACGACGAAAATGCGAAAACTTAGAAGTCCCATGATGCCAAACTTCGAATTGATGGATCATCCGCCATATTCTTCTGTAATGGAATTCAGCTACCTTTTTGGGAATGAAAAAGGCGTTTCAAAATTTGTTTCAAGAGTAAACAAAACTGCATAAAGAAAACCCCTTACAGTTCCAAAATTTTCGCCCTTTGTTCTCCAACCCTCGTTAATGATTCCGAATTTTTTTGAAAAAAGTAATTTGAGTGTACTTGTGGAACCAATCGTTTCAGCAGCTTGAATATGTGTAAATGTATCGATCATAAAATGGTGTACAGAGAAAATTATGTGCAACCATATCTTTTTAAGATGCACAACAGGCGTGGGAAAGGCGTGGCAGTTTACAGCCAATGCCCAGGCAATTGTAGAGTCAGCGACAACATCTCACACACAATATGGGGGGCACTAAAAAGATACATTTATACAGAGAGCCAGATACATTTTGATTTGGTTTGTTCGCTGTTTTAGTTTCGTCTTTCCACTGAGGCAAGTTGACGAGAGACCCACACAAGCAACACAGAGGCACAAAACAACATGTGGCAACAATAACTACAAGCAATATGATAGGGGTTACGGCGAGCTCATATATATCTATATATATATGGGGAGCGTCTATGTGGAACCTGCCACTTAAATTGCAATCAACCAAAAGAGAAAAAACAAAAAAAAAATAAAGTAAAATTCAACAAAATTGATTTAAATTTGAATTGTAAACAACTCGACAGAGTGGGGGATTCAGATTCAGGCATACCAGCGCCTGGTAATTGCATTACAACAACCATAACAACAACAGCAACAACAACAACAACAAATAATGACACTGAGCTGGATGACAATCAAAATACAAATCAAAATCAAATCGTGCAACAAAAACAACAGGTAGAGATCGACCCGAGAAGGGCCAGGCCCATTAAGTGCCTAGTAATGACCTTATGGTTATAGGGCGTGTATTAGAGCAACATACAAATGGGGGGTGTGGCGCATCTAACCCAATACAGCAACAACAACATCAAATTAGCGTGGGCATAGAAAGTGTCAGGAAATTTGATCGTGAATAAGCCATAACCAATTTTTGAATACATCTTGAGACGTTTTACAAACTTCAAATGGAAATTTCGAAATCTTCCACTTGCTGCTGCAACTTGCTGCAACTGCCACACCAAACAACAACAATAATAACAACAACAATGCGCACAAAATGGCGCACATTTAAAATCAGTTACTGCGCTGCTGCCGCAGATTGGCAAAGAGCTTTTGTTGTTTTTGGCTTTGTCTGTTAATGAAGCTTATGAGCAGCGCGCACGTCACAAATCACTGAGTTGCAACAACAACAACAACAACAACAACGACAACAAGGGGCAGCCCAAAGAGCAACAGCGGCAACAACACAAGTGAAGCGTTACACACACACAGAGGCAACTAGAACGAACCACAAAAGCCATGGACCTGGACAGCAACAAAAGAAGAGCATGCCACATGCCTCACCTTGCACATTGGTCGGAATTTAGCATGTTGGGGCACAAATTCGTAGAAATCCTGAAACTTGACATATTGCCATTTATTTAGGAATTCATGTTGAAAGTTAGACAGAACGAGAATGCGTTCGATTGTCAGAACTCCCAAACATTCCTGCCGTACCACTAGAACGGGAGTAGACTGGGGACAGGGGTTGCACCATAGGACGAATCATCGACAGGATGAAGGTTTCACATCTACATTAGCTGAAGCAGATAGAAACCAAGAGCTCACCAGCACATTAATCAAGGTGCAGCCTTCAGCGAACAGACGAACTTAGCCCTTACCACTAGAAAGGGAGTAAACTGGTGGCGGGGGCTGCACCATATGATTAATAACAGAGGCCTACAAATACCGGGGTCATGTCAGTTGTTAAAAAACTGAGTGTAATTTCCGAAGTAATTTGCTGCGTAAAATCCGGATCCAGGGTCACAATTGATTTATTGGCCTATCACGTCAGAAAATATTTGAGGATATGTACCCGAAAAATGTTTTTTTCCCACTACTTTGGAGGGTATGTACAGCGATCAACAAATTTTTGTGGTCGGTCTCTCCTGTTACATCGTTTAGTACCACTTTTACCCTTTAACATTACCTCAAAAATCTCAAAATCCTGACGTGTTCGGCCAATTCTGATCCCGGATTCAGATTCTATGCAGCAAATTTCTTCGGAAATTACCTTTAGCTTTCATTCTACTAAACCATGTTTAACTGTGTAGTCGACAGGATGAAGGTTTTACATATAACCCCTGCCGTAGCTGGGCAGATAGAATCCAAAACCTATTGCTATGTGACTTTCCTGCACACTTAGGAAGCGCCCTTAGTATCTAAAAGGCTCCTTTTCAGAGACCTATCTAGACTGTCCGCAAATTTTGCTCAAAGCGGACGTTTTCATCGAATCATCAAAAAGCGCTTTTCAGAATCTTTTTACTTCATTTCCCTTTGAGAGTGACCTTCACGACCCTGAAACGATATGATACATAGATATTTGGCCGTGCTCTGGAAAATGAATCCGAATCGGACTCGTTTTTGACACCAAATATTCGGTGCTCCCAATTTCACCAAATCGAATTTAATATATGGTTTGAAATCGTACATTTTCTTGCAAGAGGTACATATTTAAACGAATTAGCAAGAGTGCAGGAATTTTAAACTGAAATAATTTTTGGAATATTTCATCTTAAATATTTATTCATAATTTGAATTCTCTATTTCTGAATTAAACTAAAACTGTTAAAATCGAATAATTATAAATTACTTAAAAAATGTTCATATCTTGCTTAAATGCATAAAAAAAATATTTATAAGAAAAATTTCCGTCGAAAGGGGTAAAGCTGTGGTAAAGCTATCTATAAGTAAGGCAGACATGAGTAAATGGCGACAGCAAAAAATGTGGAATTAGGAAACCGAATAAAATTGTTCCTTTTCGATTTTCGGAACATGTTGAAAATTTAAGCGGCATGTCTTCATCCAACTTTCTATAAAAAAATTTAATTTGATGCAATTTATTCAATTACTAGGGGGCTTCGCATCCTGCTCGCATTGCTTGGTGGTCAATCCCGATGAAACAAAAATTTGTGTATCAAAAAGTCTTTGTTTTTTCTATTTTCGCTTAGTAGAAAATAAATGATATTGAGAAAAATGTATTATAAATTTTTCACTAATACGATTTTATTCAGAAATACTCCTTACGAAGAATTTCGGTATAACGAAGTTTCTCCATAAAGACCGAAACGAATTTGCTGCACCAGTGTGAAATCGCTGAACGAAGTTCACCTGTTGTACTACCCGGAGAGTTCAGTTCAAAATAAATTTATTTGAATAGGAGTATCAGTGAAGTTTTAAATTTTTCCGATTATTTCAATATAAAATTACGATACAAAAAAGTTAGGACAAATTATTTGGAGTTTGGTCGAAGTTAACTAATTTGGCAAAAATGATTGGGGTCGCCAAAAGGCAAAGCTCTATCATTACGGTATTTAGACTTTGACACTACGTATTTAAATCTGATTTTTAATGTGATATACCTTTCAAAATTAAGCTCCGACTCAATGCATTAAAGTAACCATACATATTTATATGTTTTTATCTATAAATCGACTTTGGCACCAAGTTTAGAATCTATATTTAAATTATTGCAGTATAGTTTTTATAGATAACAATTCTATAAATATTTCCGAAAAGCCATCCATAACAGAACTTGAACTTATCTAAATCTGTTGATATATTTTGAAATGGCGCATATTTTGATATCTTGGCGTAAACAATTACTTGACCAATACCATTCAATATTATTAGATCCGATACACAATATAAGGAAAAAGAAAAGAATATAGAACTATAGAACTGTATTTCTATATTCTTAAAAGACGTCATAAAAACAAAGTCTTTAAGTAACAAAAAAAAAAATGTATACTTATTATATTATAGCTTAATACAAGTGTTTATTTTCACGCAATAAATTTTAGAACAAATGTTTACGTCAATGACAATAGTTATCTAGCCTGACACGAATAACAGATTTTGAAGGACTATTAAAAACTTTGACTTTTTGCCGACGGGCTTGAAAGAAACTGTTATTGTCCGCATCATATTTCTAAGCAAATATTTATTTTTGCTTATAAACAGTCATTTACTTTTTGGGAAAACAAAAGAAGTATCTCGAGAAGAAATAATAATAAAATATAATTTCCGTCCGCACCAATATCATCATAATAATTTATATTTTCTCTAATGGGAGATACAGGAAATTATGTATGATGATATTATATTTTCTTAATTAGTTTTAAGTTAAGCGAATTTAATTACTGAGGTGACTTGTAGCAAAGAAACTAGAACTAGCAGTTCTATATTCTTTGCTTGTAGGAAACAAAGAGTCAATCGTCTTGAGTTCTAGAAATGGAATTTAAATAATGTAGTGCAACATTCCCCTGGAGAAAACACCATAAAGGCAAGGGAAGAACTTCTAGCTGTATTGATTTTTAAGAAAAAGTGATCTACGAAGGTTACTCTATCAAAACAACTAAATATTATTTATTCCTTGACATACAGTACATAATATACTATGTGTATGTATATAGCATGTATGTCACTTCTGGTCGGCGCATACAGCTGAGAAACTCCTCCCAGTTTTAGTCTTTCAAAAACAGCCTCCTCCGAACAGAAAAACATATCTTCATCGAAAATCTTTTTCCTCCTAAACATTTTGTTCTAAACTTTCAGAGACTCCACTAAATTCCTTTAATGTATTTTCCATAACATTTTGACCAGTGTGCCGCCTTAGATTGCCCAAGAGCGCCGCCGCATTGGCAGTCAATGGCTGCACCTGTAACCAACTCACGTCCACAGCTTCACCCCGCAGCACTCATTCATTCATTCATGAGTAAAGCACCAGCAACAAAGCACAGTTACATTGTAAGTCCGTTCATTCGTCTGTTCATTAATGACGACAGCGGCGCACATTCGCCACGTTTGAGCGATCACTGCAACAACAACAACAACAACTGCTCCTACATATAACAACTCCGTCTCCGACTCCAACTCCAAACTCCGACAATTTTATTATTAACATTAAAAACGCATATTTTGTTGGCCGCTTAAGCCACGAACCGAACACAAAATGGAGCGTCGTTAAAGTTTAACTAAAAAGTGCGGGGGTGGGTGTATGGCAGGGGCGAGCTTAGGTTTTGAAGAGGGGGTTTAATGAATTTGGAGCGAATTAAAATATAAAATTTTATTAACCATATCCAGATGCTGCAAAATCATGACCTTAGCTAGATTAATGACAGACCCTGCCTAAGGACAGATGAAGGTCTTGCTGTATAAAAGCAGATTGGTAGCCACACCAGCCGATATAGTGATAAATTGAGCAGTCAACTTAGCAACCTACACCACTGCGGCGCCTTTAAAGACCAGATTTCAAACAAGAGTAGGTTAGACTGTACGACGAAAAAACCCTAAATTTTTTGCCCAATTAACAAATCCTCTTACGCAGCTGGGGGACTTAGTTCTATTGCAACATCCATCAGCTTAAAGTTGCCCTGTTCACATTCATTACTAGCAAATAAAATAAAGTGCAAACGCAGCATTAAATGAACTAAATTTTCGCACACTCATAGGGGGCGTTATACCCACCCCCTCGCTCCGCACTTCACTGTTCAGCGCATACAACCACAACAATTTCCGCACAAACGGCGCTGATCTGCAGCAGGTGGGCCAGAGGGTGACGGCGCAACTAGGAGAGGGAGGGTGCGACAAGTGCAAACGGGAGAGCGCCAGCCAAGCAGAACGACAAGCACAAAATATAAATGTAGAAAACGCAGCCACTAAACAAAAACAACAAAAAGTTTTTGGCGTGTGTGCATTTTAACAACAACAAGAAAAACAACACCAAACAGCCGCTGCGGAAGTGATCAATTACGCAGCAGTGGGAGAGAGTTGGGAGAGCGTAAGCGTTATGCTATGTTTGCACTATGGTCACAATGAAATGGCGATGAGTGCCAAAAATTTGCATTATCGATAGAAAAATATAGCGATGCGTGCCAAAAATAAATATAAAGAAGAATTGTTTGGCGTTTGAAGAAAAATAAGCTTTGTAATTTCATTTATTGAAAAATTTTTAAAATTAAACACAGCAGCACTTATCGATAGTTAACAAAATCGTTAAGCTGCGAAGCAATTCGCAAAATAAAATTGAGAAACTATCGGATGTTTTACCCCAAAAAAAAGACGCAAGCCTTAAGTTTGTCAGAACACCAAATAGTAGATAGTAAAGACAAAAATAATTGATAGTTCACAAAATCGTTGAACTGCGATAAAATTCGCAAACACGTCAAAAACTATCGAATGTTTTACCCCCAAAGATAATCCGCAAACTTTAAGCTTGTAGAACACCAAATTGTAGATAGTATTAAAAGCATTAAGTAAAAGTTAACTAAAAATTTCAACTCAAATATTTCTTAAATACAGTAGTGGTTAGATATAGTGAACACCCAGTATAGTGAAAACATCGGTATCGTGAGCACCTAAATTTCTACATAGAAATACTATTTAGTAAAAAATCGAAAACTTCCAAATAGTGAACAAAATTTTGAAAAACAAAAAGGAATCAGAAACGAAATCAGGTATTCCCTTTAATTGTAATTTTGCTATTGATTGCTACAAAATCAGCTGTTTTTGACGTTATTGCTTGTTTTGTTTACCTTTTCATTTCCCTACAAATATATATTCTAATGACATCTTGCAAAAATGACAATTTTTAACAAATACAATGGGTTTTAAACAAAAAATGTCAACCTTGATATAGTGAACAGTCTTGATACTGTGAACAGGCATTGCCATAATTAGTTCTCTATATCCAGACATGACTGTATTTTAATTATAATTCTAGAACAAAAATAAATATTCTGATTACCACAAAAAAATTCTCAATTAAACCAACTATGGCAACAAAATCCTGGGCATAAAACAGCCTTGATACTGTGAACAGGCCTTGTAATAATTAGTTCATTATATCCAGACACGACTGTATTTTAATTATAATTCTAAAACAAAAATAAATATTCTGATTACCACGAAAAACTTCTCAATTAAACCAACTATGGCAACAAAATTCTGGGCAAAAAACTTTCCAGTAACTATCGGTAAAAAATAGAATTTTCATTTAATGGAATTTTTTCATGATCCCAAACTATATTGAGGAATTGAGTCGGACGTTAAATAGGCTAGGTCCAGATTTGTCAGAAAGCGTCTGATTAGGACACAATCTTATTTTCTTCTCCGTTCCCATCTTTGGCCTAAAAATTTTGTATTTTTATGAAAAATCATGGCATGGCATGAAATCGCAATTATG
Organism: Chymomyza amoena; assembly: GCA_037043745.1. Lineage (NCBI taxonomy): Eukaryota > Metazoa > Arthropoda > Insecta > Diptera > Drosophilidae > Chymomyza > Chymomyza amoena. The sequence goes on along the minus strand of JBAMAX010002695.1, from coordinate 140,965 downwards.
CGAGTTACAAAAATTGTATCACACAAAATTTACACATTCAGGAATTGGTCTTTGGGGGATTCTTCAAAGTATATATATAGCAGAGTAAGTCTCTATTTATTAAAGACACCGCCGTTCGGATTCGGCTATAAACTGTAGGTCCTTGTTCTATTCGAACAGTTATTAATAGAGATTCCTATGCCTCTCCAAAAAGTCAGAAAGGGAATTATTATGTATAGCAGAGCTCACGAAAAACTGTTAACCTATTTTTCAAACTTTTGGGAGGGGTACGCACTTGAGACCCCCCGTGGATCCGCCACTGAAAAGAGTTTTAAGTGGAGTCATCTAATGCTGAACCAATTATAAAAAGCCCTGGTTCCGCTTGTGATACGATAAAAAATTACTGTTTGGGTTAAGGGGCTGCCCCCTTTTCTGGTTCTCAACTTCAATTTAAAAAGTAGTTACCAATTTTTGTGAAGGCAACTTTTGCATGTTGCGGCGTTTAAAAAACCCAAATTCGGGCGTAATACTAAAAGCTTGATATGGTTACTACGGAACAGGAACTTCGTTTGTTACCCTTTCCCAACTCCTACTTAAACTAAATTTAATTTATTAATATCTGTGACATTTTACCTTACGTCCAATTGTGGCATTCTGTGCCGCAGTGTAAACCTAGCATTAGCTTAAAAATTCGCTTACCTTTTGACTGAATGCAGCAGCAGCGGCGGCAGCAGCGGCCGCTTCCTTGGCAACTCCCACACCATCCGCTGAGCTAGCGTGCGTGGAGGGTGATGTGGCGTACACAAAAAGCGGCAATGAATTAAAATTACGTAAAAAGCCAGCAGAGGAGCCTTCCGTTGTGCCGCTGGTGTTGGGATCCTTAAAGCGGCGGCAGAAGAGCAACTGTTTGTTGCAAGCAGCTGCCGAGGCCAGCATTGGCAGCAGTGTGGGTGTTGGCGGCGCCCGCGGAGTCGTCGCAGCAGCAGCGGACACTGTTGTGTTCAACGCTGCTGTTGTTGTTGATGCAGTGTCTTGCTCTTCATGTGGCGGCTCCGGCGTTGTGGCCGCTGTTAACGTATCGCAATTTTCTTTTGTCATGACGCAGCAGCGTACTATAAAACAAAGCAGCAGACGCAAGAGCGGCTACAGCTGTAGTTGGCCTTAATGCGCTCCTCTGTAGACTGCTGGCGTTCCTTCTTGTGGGTGTTGTTGTTGTTGGTGTTTTGGTTAGATTTCAAGATATTGACAACGGCAGCAGCAGCAGCACCGGAATCAGATTTATTCGCTGGCTGCCGCATGTTGCAAATGCTTAAACATAGAAATGACCTCTACTCAATAATTTTCATAGCACATATGTACACTCACACACACACGCTTATATACAACACGCGCATTGCACACTTTTGGTGTTAACACTTTTTTTTTTGATTTTGTGCAAAAACGGTTGACTCCCAAAAAATAAGACCAACAAAAACACACGAAAAAAGCTTGTCTCGTATGACACAAACGAAGCCGAAAGCGGAGAGCAGAGCAACAAAGAAGAGTGACCAAAAAACGTAACTTGGCTGTCGCCTTTTTACACGCAAAACCGACGCGTTGTGCTCAGTATAGAGCTATTATTTAAGTACAATTATTAAATTTTTTGTTTTGCTAGCAAAATATAAACAGGCAATTGGTTAAATTCTAATATCAACACTTTTTGTTTAATTTGCTATTTTGCAGCTGCAGCCAGCTTATCGATGTTTTAGCTGATAACGATGGGCCAGCTATCGATTGCTGCGTGCGATGTGTGTTGGACAAGTGTACACGATACGTGCATTGTTTATAAACGAAATTGTGCAGGCAAATGGCAGGCATAGTGTAAAAAATTACTTTTTGTAATTTAGGAATGTATTTATTCTTAAAAATAAAAGGTATAGCGTTTAATTTGTTGCAGGCGTTTTGATTTTAGCGCATATGGCAATACGTCAAGGCTGCCGTACTGCACGAATTAAAAGTTATGTGCGCGCCATCGATAACTAGCCAGACCAGCTGATTATATTTGAAATTATCGGATTGCCAAAGCCGAATTAATGCGGCAATCGAAGCTTAAATTAAACCAAATATTGGCGATTATTGCAAATTTTTATAGGTTTGGCCAATTTTTTAATCAACAAAAACCAAACTACTCTTTTTCTAGATCCAACGGATAGAAGGAAATTAAGATAAAAACGCCTAGTAAAAACATTACATCCGTATTAGACGTGCTCCTAAATAATACGGAAGTATCTAAAGCTATATATCCAAAATATATAAAGGCATTAAACATCCCTTCCTTCGCTTGTAAATATCTGATGTTCTCGAAATGTTGAACTCATTTTAGATGATATTGAACTCTTTATATTTTTTTAGTCAGAAATCACACTGTGAATGAAATTTGGAAATATGTCAATATATTTAAGAGTGAGTTACTATAAATTCTATAGAATTTCCCTGATGAAATCAAAATATCCTTTTTGTAAAACAAGAGCCATAAAAATGGGCCAATAGAGACTAAGAAACTTTCTATGCATATAAAGGAAATTGAAAATTGTAATAATACATGTCCCAAAAACTGTGAGTTAATTATTCATTGTATTTTTAAGGATACCTACAATTCTCTTACATAGGTACATATTCGCATTTTAGAGCTTTAATTTTTAATTTAATTACATTTTACGAATTTTGTTTTTTTTTTCTTTGAAACTTATTAATTTTTTATAAATTCTGTACTATTGCTTCTACGATAACAATTCCAGTTCAAACCACTAACGTATTGTTGATACATCGAGCATAAATCTATCGTTATCAGACGTTTAGTTTATTAAGCCGATGTTTAACATGCGGCACATCACTAGTAGCATTTGAATAAATTTCAAATGCTTTAAAAAGTGTAAATTTCCGGACAGCAAGCGGCACTTGTGCTAGTCAAAAATATATTTAACTAACAGCAAGCTTGAAATTTATAAACAAATTAGTTAAAAAATATTAAGCATACGTCTCGCGTGTGAAGTTATATATGTATGTTTCTATTAACAACTTTTATAGCACTTGTGTGTTCGCTTGCATTGTGCGCTCAGTTTCGGATTCAAAATTTAGACAACAGCAGTTCTAGTCCACATTTAAATTAATTGTTTTATAACTATTTTGCTCGCGATTAAAACATATCTTTTTGAAAAAGTGTTCGCGTATTTTTAACTGTCTGGCCAATTGGGTTGTCATCAGCCATATAGTGGAGCTGCTCTAAATTACACTAGTCGCACCGTACAAAGTGAACGTTTTACAACACTGTCAATCGCACAGCAAGTGCTCATCTCTTTTGCACACACGCGCTTTCAAAAGCCAAACGCTTCGTGCTGCACACTGGAACCATAGTGCTGATCGCTCATACACACAAGCAAGCTGCTTCGTTTGCCTGCTGAGCATTGATTGAAATCGAGGCAAAAAATAGTCGCCGTAGTTGACGTCGGGTCGCCGTTTAAACTCGCAAGCGCTGCAATAAATTTCTAGCCAAGGGAACTCAATTTCAAAGAAAAAGCGGAGCAGGAAAATAGCCAAGAACATACAGAAAAGTATAAGCAAATAGCTTTTGTGTTTCGTTTGGTTTTTTCTAAACAATTTTTTCCAATAATTTAGTACGTGCAAGTCAAGAAAAAAAGAACAAAAGAAATACGCGAAGCAAAAGCAACTTAAAAACCTACCAACCGACCACACACACACACACATAAAGAAAATATTTCAATCAGAAAATGGCGTTAAAAAGAATCAATAAGGTATGTGAAAAAAATGTAATTGTAATGAAAAAGCAAAAAAACAGTGTAAAAATTTAGCTGCATTTGTTGCAAAATGTGAAATTTGTGCGACAAAAAATTTATGCAAGAAATGTGAAACGTAGGAACACGAAAAAAAAAACGAAACGAATACGTGAACGAAAGAAAACGTGCAAAAAAGCAAAAAGCAGCAAAAGAAAAATGGGCGATGACGACGTGCATTAATTACAACAGCGAAAAAAAACAAGTTTATTTTTTAAATCCCAAAGCGTTAGCTTCAGTTAGAGTCTAAACTATAAAATTCTTATTAGAAGTAGCTGCTGGGTTGCTGTACGGCCCGTCGCCGTCGTCCGTGTCCATCCTGCCCAAAGACAACGTGTACCTACCGCGACAGGCCAAAGCCGTCGTCGCAGTCGACGTTGCCGTGACACATGTGCGCCGGAGTGTTTGCTTGTGGGAGCCGGACACCTGGGCCAGCGTTGTGCCCAGCGGAGTCTCACATGCCGACATAGCGCTCGCTGTGTTATCCAATATACCCAAGCAGCATATATATACGCACACACACACACCAGCTTAGTTTATTATATACATGCGTGTGCCAGCGCCGCAGAAAGATCCAGCAAAAAACCAAAAACCAAAGAAATACGTATAAATTTAACCTAACCCTACTTTTTGTGCTGATAATTCAGAAATAGTGTTGCCTATATTAATATATATATATATAGTATATAAAGGCACACACGTATTTGTGCGAGTGCTGCGTGTATGTGTACGTGTATTTCGATAATTATTTTTAAAGTGCCAGCGGCTGTCTGACAAAATGTTAAATTATAATTATAAAAAATGAACACAACTTTAGGCTAAAAAATCGTGCACAAACAACAATTTGCCATTCATTAAAAATTCAAACAAATTAACTGCATTTGCAGTTGGTTTATTAATTTTTAGAGCACTTTTGTGACACTGTGCGCCCCCGGTCTGTGCTATGTGCAGCTCGCTTTGGCTCGCTCGCTCTTAAATATACACATACGTTCAACGTGCGTCATTTGCTGCTGTCTAACTTCAAGCAGTTTTCTCTTTATTACAAAAATTAATGTTGGAGCCTTTTAAATTATTAAGTATTTGATATCATTAAACATTTACTATAAGCGTTGCGAAAATTACTTTGTAATTTAAGTTTTTATGCAGCCGGTTATCATAGCACACTCATACATACTCGCGCATTTGAAGCTTTCTAGACATCTCGCTTGCACTTGCGCATGACGCATAAGTTTGGCAACAGTAAGAGCAACCAGCAGCAGCAGCTGTCAAATGGGGCAGTACTAAAAGTTAAAGCTTATACATTAGTGTGTGTGTAAATGAGAGAGTGTTGTAAAACACAATGTATGAGCCAAATTAATTAGTTATAAATTAAAATTTAAATGTAATTTACATATAGTATGAACGCGGAATTTGTATATTATTGTTAATAGAGGCAGCGGCAGCAACAGCAGCGCCTGCGTATATAGTTATATATGTGTACATAAGTGCGCTTGTGTGTGCAGGTCTGCTGACTGTCTCGACGCTTGAGCAACAAAAGCAGCAGCGGGCAGCGCTGCCAAGCCACGACGCGTCATGGCCATTGAATTTTTCTTTTTCCTTGCTGTTGTGTTGTTTTTTTTTTATTATTTGTTTTATACATTTTGTATGCATATAGAAATGAAAATGAAACGTCAGTGAAAATAAGGAAGCTCCAAGCATTAAGTATTAGCTGCTAATTACTTTGATTTTTTATGTAACAACAACAAATTGCTTGCACGCTTAGCAGCAAGTTGTTTGCATATACACTCTATCTATATACTCTTTGTACATAAACGAGTACATAAAGCGAAAAAAAATATGCACCTTTCCAAGGTTTCGCTGATTGTGCGTTATTATATTTTATTTTTTCTTATGGAGTCTTGTCTTTGGCCTCAATAGCCAAAACCAAAAACTACAAATATAAATGTATACAGTGATGCATAAAAGTCTACCTACGACAATTCAATTGTCACAATTTTAGTCGCTTCCTTGGGCATGCAAAAGCGGCAATGGTTAAATTTGTAATACAATTAAGTCTTTTATATATATTTTTATTAAAATATATATATTTATATATATATATTTATATATATATATTTATATATATATATTTATATATATATATTTATATATATTTTTATTAAAATCTTCAACATAACTTTTAGTAAATTAGTCACAAAAGGCAATAATTAATATCTGAATTTATTCATGTCTGTTAAAGCTCATCTATGACTAATACGACTTATTTTTAAAACTTTGTGTCTTAATTTAATGCTATATTTTTGCATGGAAGCATTACTCATGCTTTATTTTCAAAGTTAATTAAGTCCGTATTTGAAACTGATCAATATTTTATTGCAGAATAAAATTTCTCAAGGTTCAATTTATTTACCAATGCTTTTCAATTTCGTTCTAAAATCTTTTCATATTTATAAATTATAAAGATTTATATTAAATTGAATATATGTATTTATTTATTTGAAACTGATCAATATTTTATTGCAGAATAAAATTTCTCAAGGTTCAATTTATTTACGAATGCTTCTCAATTTCGTTCTAAAATCTTTTCATATTTATAAATTATAAAGATTTATATTTAATTGAATATATATTTATTTATTTGAAACTGATCAATATTTTATTGCAGAATAAAATTTCTCAAGGTTAATTTTATTTAATTTCGTTCTAAAACCCTTCTTATCTATAACGATTCCTATGAAATTGAATATATTTATTTATTCTGTAGATGCATCGATTACACTTAAATTTCGTAAGGTTCACTTTTGTTCTATTTCGTTCCATATTAAATTGAATATATATTTATTTACATTGTAGAAAATTTCTTCATAACCGACATGACTTTGCTTTTCTTAAAACTTTGGATCCTTTGTCGCATTTAACTGCAAACAAATATTATATAGTCTTTTCCATTTTCTGTTTACTTTTGAATGAATTTAAAGAGAAATTTTATGTTAATGCATGACGAAATATCATATTGCGATTGTGGCAGATACTTTCAGAATATATTTGTTTACTTTCTGTATAACGTGAGAAACTGCTTATAAGCTGCCGTTGCTAAGGCGATTTTTTTTTGCCTTTATCGTTTATTTTGCTTAGAAATTTATATATATTAATATTTCTTCGGTTTTTATATTCTATATATAAAAAAAATTATAGAAAGCATGATTTTTGTATTTGTCAACCATAAAACGTTTTATACAAACGACTATTATACAAAATTTATTAAGTGTTTGTGCACTGATAAAAAAAAAATATATATTTTTTTAATAGATTTGTTCACGAAAGGCTTTAGTCTGCCGTTCTTGATTTAATATTCTTATATTAATCTTATTTCAAGAGACTTTGCTCTTATTTTTAAGTTTTAAGGTTTTGTTTTAAGAACTAAAGCAAAAAACTTAATTGAAGAAATTTTTTTTTAAGCGCAGATATATTTCTTCATTGGAACTTGGTTATTTGTAATTTTTGAGAGTACTTCGTTGATTTAAACTTTTAAATCGTCTTCACTGTCATATCTCACCACTGTCACCTTAGACTTTTAGAAACGTTATGAAACAAGTAAAATTTCTATCAATTTGTAAGCCTTTGGTCAATATAATTGTTTCGTATATAAAAATAATTTCACATAAGAAACTTCCGTTAAATGTTTCTTGATAATTAAGATATATTTTTGCAGCTTCCTTTATTGAAACAATCAAAAAAAAAGTCTTTCAAGAAAAATTTAACAATAAGAATTCACTTTAGCGGAAAAGCATGTGATTTATATTTACAATTTGCCGATGGAAAATTTCATTCTTTTTCATAGTGTTTTTGCATTGCAAATTTTTTTATCAATACCATTTATTTTAATAGGGGGTAATAATTATATATAAAAAATTGTTCGTCGTATATAAGGATAAATATGCATAGTTCGGATCACGAAGCGATCGTTTGATAGAGCGGGGGTTGAGAGCGAAATAACTATAGGGCAGAGCCTTCTAGTTATTAATAATTCTTTTTAAATTTTTTATCATATTTTTTTTATAATATATATGATATTTTATTAATATCAATTTAAATTCAAACTTCTATTGAAGCAGTGTCATCATCAGAAAGTGACCATTATTTGATTTTTTTTTAAATCAGCTAAAAATAAAAGGCAGTAGTTTGTAGACTTTTCTGCCCTACTGTCGATTATGGAGAAGCAGCAGCGGCATGCTGACTTAAAGCCGCTCTCTTTTTGTTAAGCTCTGCTCTCAAATTGTCAGTCGCGCTTCTATTTCACAAACATTGATAAAGCGTGCTCTTTAAAATCTCGAAATTTGCATGTGTGTGTGTTGGGCATGTGTGCGTGTGTTTGTTTCAGTGACTGTGACTGGCCGTTAGTTTGTTTTTATTTAAACGTCTCCCAGCACTTGCCCGTTGTCCGTTCGTTTGTCTGTCTTTGTGCTCCAAAACGAATGACTCATCCAGATGCCGCCGATGTTGTCGTCGCTGCTATGCTCCAAAGTTATAGTTGTTGCTTTTAGCGTGTTGTAGTTGTTGTTGCTAGTGTGCGTGAAATGTAACAATTTCCTTGAATTTGTTGTAATTTAGTTTCGCTCAACAGGTACACGAAATGCGTACGAGAGCAAGCGAAAAAAAAAATCATGCTGACTGCTGTCTCTAGTTGCTCTTCTTCTGCTTTTACTTTATATTCTTTTTTGCAGCTATTTTTGTGCCTTTGGTTGTTGCTTCTTCTGTGTGCCGTCGGTATGTTCAGCTGTATATTTCTTCTGTACATATTTTGGGGGCTGGTTGTTGCTGCTGTTTTGAAGCCCAGCAGCAGCAGCAGCAAATTCGTTGGGGTGCTTAAAAAATTTGTTGTTGTTCAAATTATGGTGTTGCCTTGTTTCCAAAATGTACAGTGGTCACACTTTAGTAGTATGTGTTTCAAAAGCCTTTATAAAAATTATATTAACTAAATATGAGTCGAAGACCGACCCCAGTAGCTAGATCTTGATAAATTACTAGATTTAACTTGTTAAAATAAAAATAAATAAATTATATATGTATTGAAAATTTGTGTTGCTTTTGGAATATGAAATGAAAAATGCTATTCTCTGAACGGAAATTTATTTAATATTATGCGTGCTTTTATTGGAACATATTGTGGTTACTTTTGGTAAATGAATTAATTGTTTATATTATATATTTACTTAAAAATAATGACTATAAAAGCTATTAATTTTTTCGACAATCTACTAATTGTTCCATTTCCATATGACATCGGCTCTACAAAGTAAACTCTGCTTAAAATCAGCCTTGAACCACTGTGCGTACTAAGTACCCCTTGCCAGCTCTCGTTTTTATGTTTTCCACCTTTGTAGCTCATCTTCTTTGTGGGTTTTTTTTTTTTTTTGCCGGTTTACTTTACACCGTGTTTTGTGTGCGCCCCAAAGTGCTGCTGCTGCTGCTGTTGTTTTTGTTGTTGTTCGCTGCACGCTCAGCTGTGTATGATATTTATATGTGCGTGTGTTTTGTGTGTGTACGCAACTGAGAGCAAGAGAAGAGAGAGAGAGATGTGAAGAGCCAAGAACGCGCGGCGCGTTTTTGGTTCGGGCCAACGAACTTGATTTTCGCGTCATATGCGATTCCGTCCGCTGCCATATAAAAGATTTCATACTTTTATATATTTTTGAAATAATACGATTTTATTTTTGCATTTACAAAATTTACATTTAGCAACTGCGACAGCATTATACGGCGTATTATTGCCGGAAAAGCTTTTTCTACATATATTTATTTTTGTTATAAAATTGCTTAAATTTGTTTACTAATTTATTTCTTATATACTCTTTTTATAGGAGCTCCAAGATCTGGGCAGAGATCCACCTGCACAATGTTCAGCTGGACCGGTTGGAGATGATTGTAAGTATTGTAAACAGCAACACCCGCATTATGCAACATGGCGAGACTTGCAACCACCTCAGCAGAGAGCAATCATCTTAACCCGCATGGGTTTGGTTCGTTTCGGTTTTTACCCTAAATAAATTGCATATCCAATATGGATGACATTAAAGTCGAGCTAGACGAGTCAACCCCTCTGTCAGTGACACTTGGAAGTCGTAGTTATATATAGAGTAGCTTGTCTTTTTTAGAGACCTTATGAGGCTTCCAATTGCATTCTGATGAAGCACAGACTTGACTATTGTCATGAGTCGTCGTTTGTATGTAGTCAGGCCAATAACTCGGCTTACTGTAAAATAAATACACTTATAATTAGACGCTGAGTTACAGTTTCAGTAACCGTAACTAGAACTTCTGTGTTGGCCAACTTAATGAGTAGGAGGTCAGCCAAATGACGTCATCTGCCAGAGTGAAATCGTGTTATTTTCAAGTGTAATTTTTGTGTTTTTTTAGAAGAAGCAATGGCAAAACAGCAACAGTTTTTTGGGGCAAATATGGTTCAGGGTTTTTGGGTGGTAGTTAGATGGTTATGGTTTGATAGGTAATCATGCTTTGGTGTAGTTTGCTAGAGAAGCAGTTGTTAGAGCAGAAGAATGAAATTGGAAAGAGTTTTTGGTTAAAAGAAGTCAGGGACAGTAGTTTTTTGCTGGTCTTTGTTTTCAGAATAAAGCATAGGTAACCAGCGAAAGCCATCGAAACGGTGCCCGCGGGGGGTATACGCGGAAGAGGGAGATCTACTCTGAGATGGAAAGATTAGGTATCTTAGTGGCCTGGCTAGGCTTGATATTTCCAACTGGCATCAGTGCGCGCAAAGCAGAAACGACTGGCGAAGGCTTTTGGATGCGGCCAAGACCGACCCAGGGTTGTAGCCAAAAAATAAGCTCATATAAAAGCAATCTGCTAAAGTATCTTCGAGAGCGTTCAGAATTTGTCATGAAGTATTTTTTAAGTCGTTTGATGGTTTTTTCATCTCATTCCCTAAGAATATTTTTTTTAGTACTATGTTTACGATTGTAGATCCAACTCTTAGCTAGCTTTATCGAGAGAGTAGGAGCCTAGTACTGACTATCGTCACTTAAGCAGTTCACCTTCGAGGGCGTTGAGAATCTGTCATGAAGTATTTTTTTTAAAGCGTTTCTTGATATTTTCATGTTGTTCCCCAATAATATGTACTTATTATGTTAACTACGATGGAGCCAATCTCAGCTAGTTTTATCCAGGTTCCTTGAGAGAACCTAGTACTGACTATCGACACTTAAAAAGTTTGCTGCTTTCTTCCGACAATTTCAATGTTTAATGATTTTTAAATATGGAGCACTACGGGACCGGTAGAAGTTCCTCGAGAGAATAGGAGCCTAGTACTGACTATCGGCACTGTAGAAGTTCATCTGTCATGATGTATTTTTTGAGGCGTTTGATGATATTTTCATCTCATTCCCTAAGAATATAGTCCTTTAATACCTATGTTTACAACGATAGATCCAATCTGACCATTGAGAGAATAGGAACCCACTGTTCTCTCCTTTCTTGCGACAATTTCAATGTTCAATGATTTTTTAAATATGCAATCTTTTTAGAGAGCTTTTGGACCGGGAGAATCAACGCTGGACAGTTTTGGTTTTATCTTTTTTTTTTTGGCTAATCATCTAATCTAGAGTAGATTAAACGCAGGCTTTCGGTCTTCTACCATTATACAGACTGTTCTATTGGGGCCCACACGAATTAATGTTATTGTGGCAAATTGTAATTAACCGCCCATTTATATTTGTTTATAATATCTAACTTCCGCAGCGCTTATCACTGCAGTCAAGACGTACGGAGGGGATAGCAGGAGTTCCGTAAATGTTCTTATCAGTATGTTCCATGTATTGCGTTGCAGTCGCAGTTTCTGGCAGTAGCCAAAACGATGATGACGTGTTTCCTTGCTTAGAAAGTATGGTCATAATAAGCAGAAGGAGGGGGGGCTGTCAGTTATATAACCTTGTTACATGCGTATAAATGTAGTTGTAATTGAATCTATAGGGGAACTTTTTGTCTTTGTTGTGTCACAAGTTTATGCAGCATTAGAGTTTTAGTATGAGTGTGTGTGTAGATATCGATAAACGATACAAACGAGAATATTGATTAATGCGACAGTAACTGTCAGGCGTTTCCCTTTTGTTTTTGTACCTATATATAATGTATATGTATGTGTATACTTGCAGTCAAGAGGAAGCCCCAAGCTCATTAGACGTCACATGGCACCATGGGATAAAGTTGGTTAAAATAGATTTTTGGCCGCGATAAGGTGAAATTATTTTAGTGCTGGAAAGTTTTCGGAATAAGTAGTAGAGCGCAGTATAATAATTTGAGATAACAAAAAAGATGATGCTAAGTTAGTATTAGTATTTTAATGGGGTGCTTTATGGTTTCTTTCTTTTTGAGTAGTTCTACTTGTACGTTGTATAACCCAAAGTCTGGAACTTTTATTTTTTTTTGGTTAATTTTCAAAGTTCATCGTCAGGTCAGATGCGAAAGAAGGCACAACAAAGCACCAAGGCCAAAGAGTAGTGGTGAGGTCGGGGTACTTAATTCTTAGGAGCAGCATCATCTATTTGTGGAATATAAATATTGTATAGTATAAAGTTTCTAGTCCCCTTAACTCTTGAAAGAGCGTATATTTCAGATTATCGCTGATAAATGCTGAAACTAAACTTTCTTTGATAGTAGAATTAGACTTCTATATAGCATTTCGCAGAAGAAACTCGATTAATAGTTATACTTTTTAGTATTGGAATAAACTACCTCTCTATTATTATCTCTATTATTTCAAGTCAAGGCAAAAATATTCAATTATTTTAAACCTATTTAAAATATAATATTGTTTTGTAACGACGTAAATTATAGCGAGTAGTGTTACCAAATTTGGCCATAAAATTATTTTATAAATGAGAAAACGACTATTCTTGACAAAGGCGGTTTTAAAAAAGTATAAAAATTCTCTTTCCTTGAAAAATATTTATAAATTATTAGGGGTGAAGTGTTGCCAAATTTGATAATAATCAATGCAAGATTATGTGATAAATTAGGAAACGAATAATATTTTTGACAAAGGCGGTTTAAAAAAAAAAAAATAAGAATTCTCTTTCTTCTGAAAAAAAAGTATTCGCTTAGCCAAGTTATGGCACGGGATGGCAAAATAATAAATACTTTTCTAGTCTCATCTAAACGGAATTAAAAATACCTTACCAAGTTGATCATCTGTCTTCTCGAACATAGTTAAATGTAGTTAAAATATATTCTTAAAAAAGGAATGAGAATGAAAACTATTTTCCATTTGAAAAAATTGTCTTTGCTTAGCCAAGTTGAGGCACAGGTTTTCGGAAGAAGCCAGCAGATATCAAATATTCTTGTAGTCTTAACTAAACATAGTTAATATTTCCTTACCAAGTTGATCATCTGTCTTTTCGAACATGTCTGTAATGAAAATATTACACATATTCATCGAATAAAATATTCCATATTTCGATGCTTCAACTCAAGATTGTGTTTACCACTGTTCCTAGACCCCAACTATAAAATATTGCAAAAAGAAGTTGTAGGTCTAAAAATCTAAGCTCTAGAGTCTATACTATTTAATTCAAATTTGCATTTCTAAACTCTTATTAAAATTATTGATCAGGAGCTTGCAAGTAATTCTGCAAAAATGCTTTTATTCTTTAAAGAGTAATCTAAAATATGAGTGGAAGATTCTGAAAAATCAGTTTTGAACAGATTTTTGCCTCCGAATTGAATATTAAATAAAATCCTTGGGTCGATGGTTGTATTTTACACTGTTCCTGGACCCCAAGTATAAAATCTTACTAAATGAATTAGTAGGTGTCTAGAAATCTATTCTTTCAAAGTCTAGACGATTCAATTAAAATTTTTATGAAAGGTATTGATCAGCAAAAGCTTGCCTTCAATTCAAACGAATTGCTTTTACTCCTAAAAGAGACATCTAAAATGTGCTTGAAATTCTGAATAATAACTTTCTTTCGATTTTTCCGCTCCGACTTTAAACTATGCGTTTTTCCATTCCGTTTCCTAAAACCACACTGTCTTAATGAATTATCTCAGCTCTCCAAACAGTCCAAAGAGCCTCTTAAGGTTTATTCAGCCTTCCGGATGGCTATCCCACCTCATAAAGGGAACTTCTTAAGTGGGGAGGGATGTTTAATGGCTCACCGTTGCGATATCACAACGGACCTATTCTTGGCCTAAGTAAGTTGGGACATCTCTCTCAACTGCTGCCCTAACCTAACCATTGCTGCCACATCTCCCATGTTCCCTCGATTTTTTCATCCAATTTTTTGCAATATTTTTCCATAGTACAATGGATAGAGTGTGTGTTTCAGCAATTTTCGAGCTCAAAGTCTCGCGCAATTGTAACAGTAAATGAAATTAGTTTGTGTAATGTTTCTATTGCGACATTCAGTTAGCTAGTTAGAGGCTTGGGTGGTTCGGTTCGGTTTGGTTCTTTGTGTCTCGTCTGGTGGTGGACCTAGTTCCCAACCGTTATGGCCAAAACCAGAACGGAATTAAAACGACGAACCAAGCACTTTGTTGTTGTTGTGGTTGTTGTTGTTTAGCTCTTGCCAAAGGTGTGCACACAACAGTTTTGGCTGACATTGACAGTAGCTGGCGTTGCCGCGCCCCCCCAATCCACATAGGCAGCCTTTGCCCTTGTCCCGCTGTTTTTAACTCTGCCACTCTGTTGACGTATAGTGTCAGCTGCTGCTGCTGGGCTGTGGCATTGTCAGCTTTGCGGTTATTTAGCCAAGTGTCAGCGGAGCGAGAGCGCAAGTTACAAAGAGGAAGGAAGAACAGATAGCAGAGAGCAGCAGCGTGGAGAGAGAGAGAGAACCAAGCAAAAAAGCTTAGTAACAACGCCATATTTGCTTGCTGCTGACGCAGACGGCGCTGCCAAGGCTCTTTGCGCCATTGTTTGTTTTTGTTCTTGTGGCAAACAGTAAAACTGCACAAAGTTCGATTGAGTGTTGGTGAGAGGAGGCAGGGAGGGAGCTGCAGCTGCTAATGGGGGCTGTTGCAGAGAGCAACAATGGCAGCAAAGAGCGAGAGAGAGCGTCAGTTGTTGTTGTTGTTATTGTCGTTGCATTGAGTTGCATTGGCAGCGGCGTTTCCATGGGAGTAGAGTAGAAGAGTTAAGAGTGGCAGAAGCAGCAGCAGAACCAGCACCATTTACATAGCAGTTCATTTGGCAGGGGTTAAGGCATGGGCAGGGTTACCATATATGCAAATTGAAGGGAAAATGCATAATGTACTGACGACTGACTTGGTTTTGCTTTGGGTCTCACGCGCGGCGCTGCCATTGCATTTAGATTTTTCATTTGATTTAAATTTATTCTCAATGTTTTATGAATATTAACATTTACCTATTCTCGCACTCTCTTTCTATTTGCAGTATTTCACTGGCAAGCTACAATAATGGGCCCGGTAAGAACGGAAACATGGAAGAATGCTGCTGGCGATTTCACACAGCGAAACGGCGATATATCGTCGATTGGACAATATGCATCGGGTGTTTTTTGCAAAGAGTTCAAAGCAAAAGTGCACAAAGATTTTATAGCTGTATTTTAACACATAAGCGTTGATAGGAGAATCTGTAAAAAATTACAAAAGATCTTTAAATATGTTAGGAGCATTACTCCTTTAAAAAGAGTACTGGATGTAAAGTTAGAATATGTTATTCGTCGGAGATGTTTGAGCGAGAAGGTAGCGCAAAGAATTGTAAACGACAATGACAGACTTTCTGTGAAGAAAGAAAGTGCGTTGAGTCATTTGGACTTATTATCACTTTTAATATATATACTGTAAGTCTTCACACTTTATAGTAGTATTTTTTGTCCAGAAAAGAAAGCCTTTTAAACGTTTATACAAACGGTTGTAGCACAAATCACATAGAAGTAGTTTTTGGAGAGCATAGCAAACCCAATCCGAATATTTTATTCAAGAGAAGAATGTCTAGCAACGTTTTAACAATTTAACTATAAGATCACAAACATCAAACAGGTTTTTAGCTGTAATACTAATGCAATGATTAAGAGAATTGTAGAAAAAACAATTCTTATCAGCAAAAGCAAGATAGATATACTAAGTTTTATCGCAGATATCGTTATTTAAGCGCATATATATACCCTAAAGGTAGTTAAGCATGTGACATCTCTTAAAACCGATTTTTTACTCTAAAGCAATTCATTAGGCAAGGTTAGGGCGGCCCGTTGTGATACCGCAGATCTGTATTTAGCCCTTCTCCTGAGGCAATCCCGCTAGAAGGTTTCCCATCCTGTTGTAGCTAGCAATCCTTCTCGGACATATAGAGGCTAAGCTCGGCTAGGTTATGAATGAAGTAATTTTCCAAATGCTTATTCCTACGTCTACTAAGAGCCTCACAGGAATAGATGAAGTGTTATACTGATTCAACTTCTTTTTCGTCTTTGCAGCTTCTGCAAAAGCTCTGGCTCGGAACATGCATTCTGGTCGCTTGTGTTCCGACAAGTCAGTGTCTAGTGATCGCTCTGATAACTGCCGAACACTGCGACTGTTTAAGTCCGAAGAGCCTTATGTGTTATTCCACAGCCTTTGTACGTGAGAGCTCAATGAATCCCTTGTTTGCCCTTCCCCCAAGGGTCACCGGTTCAAACCTAGTTGGATGATTAAGATCTTCTAGAACATCGAGCATCGAGCCCGCTAAAGAGATACTTCTTTCTCCTGACTAGGGAGTCACAGTTGTGTTAGGACCCTTGGGATTGTACTCTCCGCCTGATGTACATTTTCTTAGGCGAGGTCGTTACATTTTTGTTGGAAGTACATGTTTCTTTGCTGCCTTAGGCATACGAATATACTCCTTATCCGGTAGAGGTAGATGTCAAGACCTGTCTGGCTAATTCATCATTTCGTTGCTTGTAATATTTTGGTTTACCTGACACCCAAATGAGGCTAATAACAAACTGCTGTGCCATCTCTTGAACAGATTTTCGGCAGTTGTTGAATGTCATCAAATTGGAGGATAGCGCTCGAAGTGACTTTACGGCTGCCTGGCTATCCGAAAATATGTTTATCGCACCGGTTTCCAGGCCAGTGTTGCGCAAGCAGATCAGAGCCTCGTTAATGGCTAGGATCACGGTTTGAAAAACGCTGCAGTGGTCCGGAAGTCGGAAAGACTGCCAAATATTTAGTTCCTCCCAGTTGAGCTTGGAGCCGTCCGTGAAGAAATTAAAACAGTCAATTCGTAACTGTGCCAAATATATTTTACGAGAAAAATTTCTCTAAAGGTTCCGATTTCGGATAAACTCATGACTTGGCTCAGTCCACGTTTCCAACATGTTGTTTGTGTAGACAGCTCGATAAGATCCAGTATGTGCGGTTTAGGAACCTCTGGAGAACGTTCATGCTTATTTCCGCCTGCTCCTTAAGTCTATTGAAAAACAGCCATCCTAGGATGTCTATTCTCTGCTTCCAAAAAGCGGTTCATTTGCCTAGTATGCCTTAGTAGGAAAAGCATTTTTCAATTTGGCCAAAAGTCTCGTAAGATACATTTTACAGGAAACAGCAAACTGAAGTCGATTAAGATCGATTAATCAATGATCGTTTAATAGATTGAAAAAAATGAAGTAAAGTCTAGTCCCATATAGAAATTATAGGATAAATATAGTTTAAATGATATGCAGCTTAATTTGCAAGTCTTTATGATCGACCTCACTTCGTTTTGTAATGGGTTTTTAAATATGTACATATTTTCCATATTTTAAATGTTAGTTACTACTAGGGTAGCAATAGCAGGTGCTATATAATATTTTTAGAGCTCCGTTCACGATAAGAATAATGTTTATCACTGAATTTAAACAAAAAGAAGCTAGTGGAAATGTTTTGTGTGGTTACCTTAAAAGCTATTACTGTTAAGTCTTTAATTTCAAATTACTCAAAAATGTTTTTTGAATAAGCCTTAAAAACAAAGTCAAATATGATGATATTGCTTTAGTTTAGACTTTTATGATTTGCTCAAGCCTCTATGGTTCCAACTCCATATATCCATAAAAGTTTTTTGTGCAAAAGTTTACCACTTATTTAGAAGTATGTGAACGCCTGTTGTTGTGATCATGATCAGCTGATTTGCTAATCATAAACCGTGAGCAGTTTATTTATTATATGGTACTTTGAACAGTCATAAAAGATCTAACGTAATGCGTTCTCCCAGTAAAGTTGTTCTGTTTAAAATGATATATACGTATTCTATCTAATATGCCAATATTTCATCTTCTAATAGAGATATGAGCTTAGGCTTTAGAAAAATATTATGATTCAGAACTGCAGTTTCAGCATTTTTGAGTTTTCACCAGATGAAGAAATCAGTATATCTCTTAATAATTATATTCGGAGATTTCTTGATTTGTATATCTTAGTTGATTTCCAGATACTACCAGCTTTGAACTCTTTCTAAAAACACCATGATGCATATTGCAAGCTTATTTTATTATGAAACTAATTAAATTATTTTCTATATAATTGCAGCCGGACAGCCCTTATCAAGGAGGTGTATTCTTTTTAACTATACATTTTCCTACAGACTATCCTTTTAAGCCACCCAAGGTAGCTTTTACAACACGCATCTACCATCCAAACATCAACAGCAATGGATCGATTTGTCTCGACATATTAAGATCTCAGTGGTCTCCAGCATTAACAATTTCAAAAGGTATGTTTTTTGGATTTTATTGAAACACGACTTTATTAATTAATACTCTTTCTCTTCTCTTCCCTTGCAGTCTTATTATCAATTTGCTCTCTTCTCTGTGATCCAAATCCAGATGATCCGCTTGTTCCGGAAATTGCCAGAATATACAAAACTGATCGGGAAAAATACAATGAGCTGGCACGAGAGTGGACTAGAAAGTATGCTATGTGATGCGTTCCAGTTTGCAGCAACTGTCCAACAACAAAAACAACAACAACATCAGCAAAAACAACATCAACAACAGCAAAGATAAAACTTAACAATAGTAACAGCTGCAGCAGCGGCAGCGGCCGCAGCGCGGCTACACAGAACAACAACAACAAAAACTACAGCAACTTACAACAACAAGAACAGAAAAACAGCAACATAAATAGCAAGAAATATCAAGAGCAGCGTAGCAGCCGCCGCCGCGCCTTTTTCAACAAAAACTCTTACAAAAACAACAACAACATCATTAACAGGATTCGTAGCAACAACAGCAACAAGCAGAAGGAGCAGCCGCAGCAGCAGCCACGGGTTAAACGGGGGCGCCGCAACAACAACACAGAAACAACTTTTGAAATTGGTATATAAGTTTTTGACCGAGCAGCGTAAACAGCAAAAAATAATTTAAATATAATAATTACTGAATGCAAACATAAAAATAAAGAAAATAAAAAATAAACAATTATGTTAGAGTAAAACATTTAAATTGAGTAACAGCTAAAAAGAACAGCATCATCAACAACAAAAACACACAATAAGTTTAAAACAAACAAATTAAAAATAAAAGCAAAAAACAAAGAAAAAAAAACTACAAATAAAAAAAATCAGCTGGAAAAATTATTATTATATATTATATTTAAAGAACCGGAAAAAAATAAAAATTACAAAAATTCAATTCGTTCTAAACGCAGTTACAACAAAAAAAAACACAAAAAGTAAAAGCAAATCGAAACACTTTTCCCCCCACTCAGACACACACACACCAACCCCACAAATTGTCACACCTTTCCACAACTACACCTTATTATTAAATTTCTTATTAATGATTGAATTTCTTAAAAATTATAAACAAAACAAAACGAATGTTATGGAAAAAGTCTACACAAAACAAACCCCAAAAAAGTGGCGTAAAAGTTTTTGCATAAGCAGCGAAAAAATACAAAAAAGTATGAAAAACTTAAATCAATTTGCTTGGATGAGTGCGCGTGCGGATTTTCAGAAGAGAGAGGAGTGTATAATGAAAATGAACGTACATACATATAGGGCAAAAGGATTCATGCATTGATATATAGGCTATATATTATTTCTACTAAACAATAATAAAAATCGACAAAAAATACTTAAAAAAAACGACGTTATGGATGTAATGATTTGTGCGGGGCACTCTTAAATATTAATATTATATTAAGTATAGTTAAAGCACAGCTGTTGTATGGTCAAGATCCCAAAATGCTATGGACAGCTTTTTGATTGGATACCCATGATTTTACCATTTTAAATTATGGAAATCCTGACAATTTGTTTGGAATTATAAGCAGGCTTGTTTCTGGTGTTTGTTCAGCCCACTATATTGTAAAATCGGAAGAGCCGAAATTCCTTATATTCTTGAATATTTGTATTTGATAATATGAAAATGTGTTCTGGAAAAGGATTGATGTGTGTGTTGAAAAGTTGGAAACTATTTGCTGAAAATTTGGGAAAACTGTATTCGTTTTGATTTTGGATGGTTGTTCATCTTACTGTATTGTAAATTCAAAGAGTTGAAATTCATTATAGGTTTGAATATTAATATTTGATAATATGAAAATGTATTCTGTAAAAGGGCTAATGTGTGTGTTGAAAAAATTGGAAACTATTCTCTTAAAACTTGGGAAAAATGTTTGTTTATCCTACTGTTTTGTAAAATCGAAGGGTTGGAATTCATAATAGGCTTGAATATTGGTATTTGATATGTATTCTGAAATAGGATTAATGTGTGTCTTGAAAAATTTGGAAATTATTGTCTTAAAGCTTCGGAAAACTGTATCAGATTTGATTCCCGACTGCTCGGAACGTTTGTTCATCCTACTGTATTGTAAAATCGATGAGTTGTAATTCAAAATAGGCTGGAATATTAGTTTTTGATATAAAAATGTGTTCTGAAAAAGGATTAATGTGTGTGTTGAAAAGTTTGGAAATTATTCTTTACAAAGTTTGGAAAACCATCTTACATGCAATGGAGTACAAAAATAAGCTTTAACATTTTGAAAAGGAATTCTTCGCATTTGTTTAAGTTCTTTTTTAAGAGTATTTGAATGCCACGAACAACCCGAGGATTTTTAAAAAGTAGAACATATGAAAGATTTTTACTAAAATTCGTGAACTTAGCGGAGTAAGCTGAAGTTTTCATTGTAGATAATCGTCTAAGAAAATAGTCTTAGATCTTGTAGTTGAAAGCTACAACTAGATAGAACTATTGATAATCGTTTACCATAAGGCGAAAGTAAATAGATTTAGATCTTGTGGAGTTGAAATCTATACTTTCATTTTTAAACGAGAACTCATCTGTCATCTAATAACATATTTTGGTACCGGCACAAGAAAAACAAGTTGGGAGATAGATTTTTAAAGCCTGAACCTTAAGAAACGGTGAATAAGGTTTAATCTTTATAAAGCATAGTTTAAGAGCTCAAAGGCTAAAATGTCGTTTAAGCAAAGAACAATCCTTGAACAGATACTTTCCATAATTTATTTTCTTTTTAAAGTATCTTTGGTGCAGTATCTTTATAACACTATTTTCAGACATGCTCTAGATATCGATTCTGACATTTTTTGTCTGAATGGTATTCTAGACTTAGAGCACCATTTGTCGGAATGCAGTCATTATGCCTTTTCAAAACGAGTCGAAATATAGAAAAGGCCTTTGCTATTTAATTTATATTGCAATTATTACATTTAGATTCAAGCAAATCTTTCAAAAGACAATCTAGCATGATAGACACAGTGGATTGCCACTTTCAAAGTAGCGACTTATTGAAAATAAGTTTACAAGAAAGGAATGTATTGATATTTATGGAAATTACTTTAAAAACCAACCTCTGCACTGTGCCCAAAATCTCTTTTAAGCAAATCGAAGTCCTTGCTAGATTCCCTGCATTTATTTTTCATATTAAAAACAATCGAAAAGAGAATCGATGTTTCAAAATATTTGCCGGTCAGACATCTTTATTGTTGCATTTTAAGAGCTTTTGAATGACGTTGTTTCGCCGAAAAGTTTTACCTTGTTTTTGAATGTAGCGCTCGCATTGGAACTTCCCAAGCCTGAACGAGTTTAGGTTAATAAGGTAAGTTCAAAGAGTTTCGACGCACTTCACAGCAGCGCTGTAAGAGCGCAATGTACTTAACTTAAATTTAGTAAACAATGCCAAATGTTTATAATTATATTTGCAAATTGAAAAAAAAATAAATAAAAACAGCTGCGATGTTTTGACATTTTGCCTTATGGACGGTGCAGCCTACGGTTAAGTGCAGCCAGACGAATTGAGAGAGAGAGCAGGGAATGCGTCAGCAAATGAGGAATAGAGAATTGATGCAAAACTCGGTCAATGTGAAGGGCATTCATAGCGCTCCAAAGAGATTCAGAGACAGCGAGCCCCATTCTTAACTTAACTTCGTGAGCGAGCCTAGCTCAAGACGGCCATCGCGCTCACGCACACACACTCATACGCAAAAGCACTCACATGCGGACACTTGACGTAAATGCTTGCGGCAAGACATATACATATAGTATATGTACATATGTACGTATGTAAATAATAACGATAACCAGGGCAGCAAAGCGAAACATGTGTTGAAAAAGTTTTGCGGCTAAATCTGGTTTATGGTAAACCGTTGGATTGCGGTTTTTGATTTTATATGTTGAAACTTTGGACAGTTGATAACTGCGATTATTTTAATTTTTGATGGTGCTTTTTTTAAAGGTTTGAAATCTGCCAGAGTTCACATTTCGTGGCATCGTAGTTAAAATTTCTTATAAAAACGCGTTTAAAAAACTTTTATTTCAAATATTCGCGCTTTGGGAAGAGATTCATCCACCAGTCTTCACTGATCTAGGATATGGCCACACATCTTCCAAAACGGAAAAATCGTCATGAGTCTTCTAAGAGGCCGAGAGATAACAAGCTTGGTGTACTTTAAAGTTGCTTCGAAAAAAATGGCTTGAGAGTGCTATTTGTTGAAGAAGCTTTTGTGGAATGACTGCCAAGAGCCTGCGATTAAAGTTGCTGTTCTTAAGCATCAAGGCTTTTATGTAGTACACTAAAAAAGTGATCAAATGGAGACAAATCTTCTGTCAGATTAGCCACAAAGTCTTTTAAATAAAAGATTATTTCTTCTTTTAACTTAGGAGCGCCTTTTTACTATCGCCCGATCTGACGTACTAGAAAAATATTGGGAAGGGGATGTATGTATTTTATTTTTCAAGTTTACGTCAAAAGTTTGGTATAATTTCACTGCGAAGTTTATTTTTGCCGAAATTTTTTACCCAGTAGGTTGCAATGTTCTTAGAAGAAATAAAATTTTTTTCCAAAAAAAAGAAGATCCACTGTCTGGCACCGACTCGACTGTATTGCATTTTTTAAAAACCCAGTCAGTGAATTTGCCATTATGAAAAAAAATCGAATATTTTTAAGCTCAAGCATTTATGGGAAGCTCTTCATATAATAAATGAAAGAAAGAAAATGTTACCTTCAATAACGAGTTTTTTTATGTTTTTGTGTATATAGGTAAGTGTTAATTTTTAATTAATGGAACAGTCTTCATATAAGAAGTGAAAGAATTAAAGAAAGTGTTACCTTCAATAGCAAGTTTTTTTTGTATGTTTTGCGTATAAAGGTAAGTGTGAATATTTAATTATCCCCAGTATCTTAAGCTTATTTAATACGCATGTAATATATATATTTAAAAAAAAGAAATGATGGATACCTCTCAAGCGAGTTCACTTCAATGTGCAAAAATTTATATAGACCTCTGTCAGTATCTTGAATACTATAATAGTTAGGTGAACCAAAATTTAAATTTTCCATGCTTATGTTTCCAATTTTATTTTCTTACTAAACCTACCTAATTACTAATCTAATTTTTTGCAGGCACTATATTATCTAAAATTTAAAAATTGCAGCCTAAGTTCTTGTGGCCAATGCAGGAAATAGAACTAATAATTTTTAAACTTTATTATTATTGAACCGAAGTACGAAAAGTTCACTAACGTCCGAGTTGAATTTTATAACATTATCTTTGGCATTATTTAGTGTCCCAACATCAATGGTAATCATGTAAATAATTTTCTTGGTTAATTTTGTTAAAAATCTCTTTTAGAATTAATATCAGAAAGAGTCATACATCGCGCTATTATAGAGTGTTTAGCAACATATTTCGTAGTTTGCCTACTGGACTAAATTTTAATAATTAAATCCTTAGTGGTTGTTAGTCGAAGAAATATATACAATAATACTCAACTAACAATCAACAAGAGTAATTAAATTTAAATACCTTGGTTGTCAGCTTAACGAAAACTGGGATCCCTCAGAAAAAATTGAAATGGCAAGCTCAGATATGGCAAAGTCCTAAAAGTCGCGACTTCAATCTGCATTTAAAAATGCGCTTCATAAAATGTTATGTATGGTCAGTTCTTCTATATTGCATGGAAATTTGGACCATAAAAATATCAGACATGAACAGACTGGAAGCATTTGAAATGTGGCTTTTTCGGAGATTGCTCAGAATATCTTGGACCCATCACGTTTCTAATGAAGAAGTCCTGCGAAGAGTTCACGTTGATAGACAACTGCTCAAAGCTATCAAACGAAGAAAAACTTCATATCTGGGTCATATTCTGCGAAATCCCAAATATGAGCTGTTACAACTCATTCTGCAAGGCAAGATTGAAGGAAGAAGAGGCATCGGTCGTAAGCAGTTCTCTTGGTTGAGGAACATAAGGCAATGGACCGGTATGCAACATGTGGGTCAACTCTTGGAAGCAGCTAGAGACCGCGAATTATTTTCAAATATTGTTAAAAATTTGTCCTGAAAATACTTAATATTATTTATATTTTTATGTTTATACTTTTTTCTTGTATAATCGCTAACATTCGAAAACGAATTGCAAAAAAAGAAGAAGAAGAAGAAAGCTTTAGTTCTAAGTAGATTAATTGCCAATAAATTAAATATATAATTGCACCGTAGTCCCAATCGCCTTAGAGACAACAAAATTTAAAAAAGTTCGACATGAGAAAAATTAAACATACGTAAAGTGTCCTAAAAACTTAATCTCGACGTCCAGTGAGCTAAATTTTATACCCAGTCCTGAACATTTTTAAATGTTTTCGATTTCTCAAATAGGCAATACTTGATATTTTAGAAAGCTGACGTCATAACAAATATACTCAGTTTGTCGTGGACTATTTTTTTTTTTTAATTTTTCTTTACCGATCTTCCAGGATCAAGAAAGATTCGAATATTTATGGCATTGTACCCGCCAAAAAATCGGTAAAAACATTATTTTATAATATTTAAATCGATCTTTATGATTACGTACATACAAAGTCGCTTTAAAATCGTAAACTCCTTCCCCTCACGACTAGTTCCGAAACATCAAGTTACAATTTTTGCTTTTAAAAGAGCTTTATAAATACATTTACAGATCTTATTACCAATTTGAATTTGTTGTGTACACTCATTGGTTCCGGAAACGCTTTTTTGCTGCAGCCCTGGACTCTACATATAATCAATTATAAGCTTTAATTAACAAAAACAGAAGGCAGCAACATTGGCTAGCACTTCTCTGTTGGCGCTTTACTTTTTCAGAGCTTTTTCTTTTTTGATTTTATTTTCGTTTTATTTATTTTTCATTTTGCATGCCTGCTTTTGGCGCACGATCGCCCAGTTTTAACGGTGCCTTCGTTCTCGCTCTCTCTTCTTTGTGCGCTCTCTTTACCAATTTGGCGCTGAGCTTCGCACAGCTGCTTGTTGCCAATGCAGTTTCAGTTGTCTTTGAACGCGTAGCGAGTGACTCTCGGAAAGATATTCGGACGATAAAACAAGAAAAACAGCGTCAATTAAATTACTCTCTAGTCGATAAATAGCACAGAAAGTAAATAAAAAACAATTAAATATGATAAAAGTGATCGGGAAATGTTTTAATTTAAACTTTAATTGAGTGTTTGAATATTTTATACGGACTTTGGCAAGCTAAATATATATTTTTTTGAATTAGTTTTGTATTGAAATTGATTATGCAAACAATATGTGTATACATATATATGTAAATATTTATTGCGCTTTCTTTTGTCACGCTCACGTGTAGCAAATATTTCACGCAGACGCGTTAGATGGACCTAAGTGAACCCCAGCCGACTAGTTGGCAACAGAATCTCAAATTATGTTGCAATAGGCTCATAAAAATCGCATATTTATAGATGTAAACAGATGTTTATATTTCCGTATTAAATTAAAAGACTAGAAAGTTGCATTTAAAGCTTTTATTGAGCATGTTTTTATAGAAGATTTCCAATTTCTAATTTAATCAATTGAAATAGATTTCACAATAGTCTAGTATTATCGTAGGTCATTAGCACTGCTTAAATTTCACACTTTTTAGCGAAAAGCTGCCCCGGTTTTTGTTAGGCTTTCAACATTTACTCAATCTTGATTAACATAATCTATAAAGTTTCGGTTTATTCATGTTTCATTCATTCAGCGCACGTGTAAAATGAGTCCGCATGAAGTTCTCGTCGCGTCCGAGATTTTGGCTGATTGTGAACTGAGTTCAAATTGTTACAACCGCAAGAAAACAAAGGATTCGGATAGCTGCTGGGTGAGTAATATTTTTAAAAGCGTCTATAAAATTTAATAAGTGTGAGTTTGTTAAATGATTTGTAATTTTTATAGTTACTTTAAAGATACATTAATGTGATCCAGATTTCCATTGTAAGAAGCCACTACGAAGCTTGCTTCAGTTCCTAACCGAAATCCTTTGCTCTCGCCCTTGTCTGGTGTTGTTCCAAAAGAATCTTAGAAACAGATTTGATTTTTACAGATATTTTTAAAATATTTTGTCAAGTTGAAGTTTTTAAGGAGTAGGAGCTTACAATACGCGCGGAAAATCTTTTTTTCCAAGAAAATCTCTATTAAGTCAAGACTCCGCTGTTCAGATCCGGCTATAAACTGTACGTCCCTGTTGTCTTCGAACAGTTATTAATAGAGATCTTGATGCCCATCCCAGAAGAGACTGACAAAATAGCTAGTCAGGAAACTATTATGTTATAGTTTACTAAAAATATTTGGAAATACAGCCAGATTTCTCTATAGCGAATTGTCAAGATTCAAAAATTTTGGTTCAGTACACATACAGTGACGCACATAAGTGATGGCACAGCTGCAAATTTCAACTTTAAATGCTATTTCCAGGCTAATACTGCATGTTAATGATTAAATTTTTTTGTATATATTTAGAGTAAGCATTTGTTAATTGTAAGGCACTCTTTTTTTTTATTTTCTATATCGAACTTCAAACTATTTAAACTTAAAAAAAAAAGGAACTTATTTCGTGGAACAAAAGTCTTGGCACACTTAACCTAATAATGTTTTATTTTAATATTTAAAATTAAAATTAATATTTAGTGGGTAATCCTTTTTGCTGGATTACAGCTTCCAAACGCCTAGGCATGGAATGAACCAACTTTTTTGTTGTTTCATCCGAAATATTGGTCCATTCCTCCAATAATGCCTTTTTAAGGTCATTTTTGGACGAAATTTGATGTTTTCTCAATCTTCTCTCCAATTCATCCCCACAATTCACCTGCACAATGAAGGCAAATCGTATGGGGAAATAGCCAAAATTATGGAGATGAGCCGTTTTTCCATAAGAAGTATTGTAAAGCGCTTTGAAGGAGAAGAAAGTTTGGAAAATGCACACAGATCTGGACGTCCAAGGACTTTAACTGACCGTGAACGCAACCAGGTGATCCGAAAAGTCAATGTGGACCCCAAAATTTCTTCTTCCCAGATTGCCGCTGAGGTCAAGACCGAGTTTGGGAAGGAAATCCACCCAATGACTGTTAGAAGGGCCCTGCATGAAGCTAACTATCATTGTCGTGCTGCTAGACGAAAGCCTTTGATCTCGGAGGTCAATCAAAAAAAGCGTTTAGCCTATGCTAGAGAGTACTTGGGCAAGGAAACTACATTCTGGGATACGGTGCTCTTTTCTGATGAAAGCAAGTTCAATATTTTTCGATCCGATGGCCGTCAACACGTATGGAGAAAGCCAAACACTGAATTGGAGAAAAAGAACTTGGCGCCCACAGTGAAACACGGCGGCGGGGGAGTCATGGTGTGGGGATGCATGTCATCGGCGGGTGTAGGAGAGCTCGTGTTCATCGAGGGCATAATGAACAAGGAGTATTACCTCGAAATTTTGAAGCAAAACCTAAAAAAAAGTGCCTCAAAGCTTAAGATGCCGAGCTCTTTCACTTTTATGCAGGACAATGATCCCAAGCATTCAGCCAAAGATGTGAAAATGTGGATCACGTGGAATACCGCACATTTGCTACCACATCCACCACAGTCCCCTGACCTTAATCCGATCGAGCACCTGTGGGATGAATTGAAGAGAAGATTGAGAAAACATCAAATTTCGTCCAAAAATGACCTTAAAAAGGCATTATTGGAGGAATGGACCAATATTTCGGATGAAACAACAAAAAAGTTGGTTCATTCCATGCCTAGGCGTTTGGAAGCTGTAATCCAGCAAAAAGGATTACCCACTAAATATTAATTTTAATTTTAAATATTAAAATAAAACATTATTAGGTTAAGTGTGCCAAGACTTTTGTTCCACGAAATAAGTTCATTTTTTTTTTAAGTTTAAATAGTTTTAAGTTCAATATAGAAAATAAAAAAAAGAAAGTGCCTTACAATTAACAAATGCTTACTCTAAATATATACAAAAAAATTTAATCATTAACATGCAGTATTAGCCTGGAAATAGCATTTAAAGTTGAAATTTGCAGCTGTGCCATCACTTATGTGCGTCACTGTATATAGAACAAATTTCTAAAGAGATCAAGCAAAAAGTTGGGATGGGAAAACTTTCGGATACCCTGTACCACCAGATTGTAATTAAATTCGGTATATTTCTTTAGAACTCCAAAAGATATTTGATTTCCAACATTTTGTTACAATATAGTCAAAAACAAACAAAAAATAGAAGAATTTTGTACCTAAAACGATTTTTTGACCGATTGCTCTTATGGGTGCTATATGATATAACATATTTAACATATTTTGATTAAATTAGTACAAAACTTGGGAACTCTAAAAAACTGCGGAAAATAACGAATTTTGTAAAAAAAATGCTTTTTTTCACCCATCGGTTCAATCAAAGCAACACGATATAGTCAATCGATTTTTGTCTTATTTGGCTCATTGTTAGGGGATTCTAAAAAACTTCCGAGCGTTAAATTTTGTATGTTCATAAACAAATGAAAAAAAATCAAATTTTGTAAAAAAAAATATTTTTTGACTGATCGGTCAAATAGAAGCTATAAGAAAGTAGCTTGGGCTCTCTAATGGAACCTTTATGATATAGTCCACCGATTTTTATCTTATTTGGCTTAGAGCTTGGATACTCTAAAAAACTTCCGAACGCCAAATTTGATAACGATATCTCCATCAACAAACGAAAAATAAACAAAACAATTTGTGCAAAAAACCGATGACCGATCTGCCCTTTGAAACACTCCTATGGAAGCTATAAAAAGTTATCCCGATATCACAAAATTAAAACACACTTGTCTTCTATGGAATAATAAGCGATATTATCTGATAGTTTAGTTGTTCTAGCTCTTAATATTTCTGATCATAGGTAAACTTGAGGGCTCTTCGATGTCTCGGTCTATATGGTACCTATATTTTCAGCTTGCACAAACTTAATATAAGGCATATTTTACCATAAGGGGCCGTGTGTAACCCCCTCCATAGTGGTCATGTAGTTTCTGGAACAAATAAGTAAAAAAAAAAGCTTCATTAGTTCCCCCCGCCAGTCGAGGGACCAAGCTTGGCATTTGTAAAACCCTCTCGCTCTGAACGGGTAACACAATTTGGGAACGCCCCTCTGTATATATTAGTGGAGATCGCTTTGGGGTTCTTATTCTTACAATTTAGAAGGTGTTTATTTTTTGTGTATTTTAAAAATAAATCCATACCGTACTTAGTAGCCTAGCAAGCTTTTTTGATGGGAGATCGTATAATTTTAATTCGTAGATTTCATTAAACAACCCAAAGGTGGTTTGATTCCTTTTATATAGCTGGAAATATCGTAAGCTAAGTTCCGACATAAGTCGTTGGCGAAAAAAGAAAGTTTTTTTGATGAGTATCAAACTTATTTCTCTTCGAAAATTTCATTAGAGTATTTCATTTTCATACGAAAACAATCCTAATATGGATTGATCCCTTTAATACTCCTATATTATATAAGTGGAAAGATGTTAAGTCAAGTTTCGATTTGGGTGCTGGCGAAAAATTACGATTTTTTTGATGGGAATCAAACTTAAACAATCCTTAGGTGGATTGATCCCTTTAATACTCCTATATTATATTAGTGGCGAGAAATCATATTTTTAGATTTTATTGCTCCAATAAGATGAAAGCTACCAAACCGAAACTAAGCACAGTTAGTTGAGTGCATTAATTCTAGCCCGCCCCACTTGTAGATATATGTATTTCCTAGAGCCCCAAAGTGGAACAAAGAGCCACACACTTGTAGATACATATATTAATATAAAGATAAAGTAAGTATATACAAAATATAATCTCGTCGATATGCGTTAAGCTTGTAAAGAAACAAATTTGAGAGATAATTACAAAACACAGATTTTGTGGATATCCAAACTTTAATAACTACACGATTTGTTCAATTGGAGCTTTGAACTACTATTTAAAATGCATTGTTTTATTCATCTTTATCTATAAAAAGATGGTAATTTGTTTGATTTTTTTTAAACTTTTGCACACGTAGAGCGATAAAGATTAAATTCTGCCCAATATAGGAAACTATGAAGTACTTCCACACGTGTTTGAAATACCTCAAACCTATTCGAAGGCCTAACAATACCCGCTAATATTATGTGCATACAAAAAACTAACAACTATGTAAAACCCAAATAAAAGAAACAAATTGAGCTTGACTCGCTTTGAAATTTGCCAACTGCACAACGAATGGAGTCAAGGTCAAGCTGGTGACACCAGCTTGGTTCCAGCATGTCATCTTAATGCTTGTTCGGGCCTATACGGAGTGGTGAAAACTTAAAACTAATCACGCCTATAAATACAAACAACAACAAAAACAACAACGTCAGGCAAAGGCAAAGGGCATTTCGAAAGCGTTGAAGGTAATTCCTGAAGTTCAGCGAAACCGGTTACAATTTTGTAAATATGCAATATACTTTTAAGGGGGGCCCATTATGCAATTTGTTTACATTTTTGGGGACTTGTTCTCATGCCATCTCAGGCAGTGCGTATACGCAATTCCTTTTAAACCTATGATCATTATTATATAAGCGCGAATTCATTATGAAAACTTGACCAACTGCTTTACGAAAGTAACCCGAACCGGCCCCCTGCTACATAATTTTGCATTTCGCATAAGTGACAGTTAAAAAGCCGCTTTAAGCGACAGCATTGCCAACAGCAAAAGAAAAGCTTTTCGCTGAAAGCTTTTTTCGTTTGCAGCTTGGAGAACTTTTGAAAAATGTCAGCGCGTTAAATCAGTTGGCTGCAAGCTTGCAAGCAAGAAACACCCTTAATCGGATCTTAGGGAAGAAATATTTAATAACAATAAAACAAAAAAACTAAAAGCAGCAGTTTGAAGTTGGAAAATCGTGCTTAAGATTTATAAACTTAGTCAAATGAGCGTGCTTAAAGCGAAAACAATTTCAATGTGCTTATGATAAAAAAATTAAAAGCTGAAAATACAAAAAATTAAATTATAGAATTTATAGTGTTAATAAAAGTGACAAAAGTGCTTTAGCAGTTTATTAAAGAAAATATTATTTTTAAAATGGAAACCACTTGTATTACTACAACAACAACCACCGCCACGGAATTGAAGCGAAATACGCGCAGCAAAAAGTCAAAGGATGTAAGAGCGATTTTTTAAGAAATATTATAGCAACTTGTGACAAAATTAAAAACTTTAAAAAATTTTAAAAATTTTACTAGTTCAATTTTTTTTAAAAAAGTGTGCATATAAATAAATTTTTAGTGCATCAAAACAAAAAAATGATTTGTTGTCAAGCTCGAAAATTGTATAAACAAAATGAACTGCTGACGAGTTGGCATTGGGATACCCTACACTCTCTTTACGTCTCATTTCTCAACCATTCGTATGCAGTTTAAAAAGCTGTTAATTATTATTATTATGGGAAATCTTTTGTTTATTTTGACAAATAGTGTTTTCCCAAGTGGTTCCTCAAATAAATGAAAGCATTCGCTAACGAGTATGTAAATAAACTTGGAAAAATTAGTGTATTAATATAGTATTGATTGATGAATGGTTAGTATTGGGTGTTACGTGGGGCTTATAAGTGCACTATTTTTTTAAAATAATCTTTAAAAGAGCTATTCTTAGCTCTTACAGTCACTTTGATATCGAACATGCCAGTTCCAAAAATCTGACTTCCAGCTTTTTCTGATAGGTTATAAAATTGTGTACCTTAGGACCAATTGATTTCCCAAAGGTTGAATTATAAATGCACCCATATTTTCTAATTTTTAAATGCGTACATCTCATCTCTTAAAGCCTTCTTGATATGGAACATGCCTGTTCCGAAAATCCGACTACCAACTTTTTCTGCAAGGTAGTAAAATTGCCTGCCTTACATAATTGTAGGGTCCATTGATTCCTCCTGAACTTTTTACTAAAGTTACTTCTAGAGTAATTCGTCATTTAAGATCCTCAATCTTAAAGTTTTTTACATCCAATTTTGCCCTGACTGATTCTTCTTACTATCAAACTACAATGGCTCTTAAAATTTTTTAAATTTTTGAGCTGATTCTGGTCTCCATCCCTTTTTCTATCTATGCCATCTTGGCTTGAGTCTTCGAGCTTCCTGGACCAATTTTGAATTGAGATTTACAAATTTGGTGATCTTTTGTCTACTTTCCTGATTTAACATTCGATTTATATTTAAAATTGGTTTTCTAATTTTGTTTTGTAATTCCTAGTCTCGGTCCTCATCATGATGTATGTAAGTTGGGCTTATGTCGCGGATTAGTTTGTTGCTATTCGTTCATAGCACTCTACTTTCCATATTTTAATTCGTTTTATAAATTTCATTCATTTATCTCGAAATCAATAAGGAGTGTACATTGTATTGAAGAAAATTGTATAAATTTTATTTGTAATGAAAGGCATACCCAGGAGTTCGTATTTTATGCGGTAGAGGGCGCCAGAGGTTAGAGGTTTCTATTTTACACCACTGCCAATTTTTTGTTTTTGGTGTGTATCAAAAAATTGTAGATCTTAAAAATAATTTAAAAAAAAAGTATAAAAAGAAAATTATAAAAAAACGAATATCGTTAGATTTACATATGTTGCCACCAAACGCGTTTTTTGATCAAATTAAATATATAAAATATTAGAGAGTCTTCGTTTTTTTGCCCTTTTGCCTATATAAACATAATTTTGGTCTCCCTCATCTTCTTCTCTATATTAGACACATTAACACAAACTTAAAATACCTCTTAGTCTCAAAAAATCTGTTGTCAAGCTCTAATATCTAAAAATATCTATTTGACAACATTTTACAGATGAAAATCATGGCACTTACTTTATCGGTATCCTGTTTGTCTTTGGCAAACCTTTAAAAATGTTTACCTTCACAATTAACACTATAATATGACGTTAACCTAAATCTGTGTAAAAAAAAAATATTTAAATAATATTGATATTGCAATTTCCAAATGCCCCTTGGCTAGTCTCTAAATCTGCTTGTGAACACAATAAATATTACGTCGAATTAGTAAACACCTTGAGAGTTAAAATTACACACGTGGATCTATTACGGAAAATTATTGATTATCGATTGCATTACAGAGTTGTCATAGCTTTTTAACTGACGTTATTTAATCAAGTAGTTAATAAACAATTAATAATTGAAAAAAAATTATGGTTGATTTAAGTACTTTTATGACGAAGTGTGCTGGAATATATTTGTTTATACTTGGAATAGATAGAATATTTGAAAATTAATTCAAAATAACACAAAGTTGCAATTAAATTTAAATTATTAATTTGACGAGTCTTTGAATTTAATTGAAATAAACTTAGTTATTTCCTATTGGATTATAGGTTTAATTTTAAATAGGGTGATTGCCCATAATTTAAAAAAAATCCAATTAGAATAATTGATTCCTTTAGAAACGAACTAGCTTTTACTAAGGATAACTTAAAAAACTTATTTGTTAGTAGTATACCTATAACTACCAAAATCTTTTGGATATAAGCAGACATGTGTTCCCCTTGAATATATGATACAATTCGGCTGCTAATCATGTATTTTTAAAAGTATTTAACTTTTTGGAATTATCGGAAATATGTAAACTATCGAATAAAATCGTTTGACTAAAATTTCTTTCTAAACAATTCTGCTTTAAAGAAATTACCTAATTGAAAGAAATTGTTTGAAGTATATAAAATTTCAAAATCCTACAAAAACTGAACAACATATATTCGAAAAATAGGTATGATGTTTGTGATTTTATAAAAGCATTGGATCCCACTTCGATCAATTTTTTAAAATCTTATATAGTAGTTTAGTGCTTGGAGATTAGAACAGAAAGGTTTTTAATTTTCGAGCTTATTAATTTTTTCAAAGTTTCTAGAACTTAATTCTTACCAGATCTGATTGAGTTTAATGCTTGGAGAATAGAACCAAAGGCTTCTTATTCGAAATCCTTTTTTTATGATTTTGAACGCAGTTATTCTATTTATTTGGAACCGATTTTTTATATACATTTATATATATATATTTTATAGTTTAACATATAAAAAAAGTCGTTGGAAAGTTTTTGATGGATTATTCGTTTGTTAATGAAGATATCGTATCAAATTTGGAAATAGGAAGTTATATTGAGATCTTCAGCATTGTAGCAGGTTTTATCAAAATCGGTTGACTGCTCATATAGGTGGACCGATCCGTCAAAAAAAAAAAGGTTTTTCGGGCATAACTATTGTTTAAATTTGAAATTTGGCATACAGAAGTCTTTCAGTGTTCACTGTAAGAAATTTGATCACAATCGGTTGAGTATTTGCCGAATAATATCTTATAGAGTTCGTAAGCAATATACATATATATAAGGTATCCCAAACTCTTTTGCGCGCAACTTTAACGTACGCCATTTTTTTATATATTATATTTTTTATTATTCTGAAATTAAACGAAATAAAATGCTTCTGACTGACCCATTAGCTGACTTTTTTTGGGATAACTTCCCGCTTCTTTGGGTTAGGCCCTCCATAAATCCTTCATTGTGTTTTGTAAAACAATCGGCATACAAAATTGTTCAAAAGAACTTTGAACCCGGAAATTAACTCATTGATCAGTCATTATCAATCAATCTCCGGTAAATAAATTCATAACTTCTCAGAAAATTGGGAATTTATTAATAATGTTGACTTATTACTGTACCCTCTCTTTAAGAGTCATCTTCGTCTTTGCTGTCATCATATTGAAGTTTTTTTTAGGGTTTCCTAAAACCTTTTATGACTGAAAATAATTTTAAATATATTTAAGGCATATCAATTATTTTCTAGATTAAATACCACTTAAATTAAAATTTGGGATCGATAGGAGTGTGTTAAAGTTCGAAAAAAAATAATACAAAGGTTCGGGGTTTAATAGGAATTAATTATAATAAGAATCTTTTCCATAATTAGTGGGCATCACTATATAAAGATATGAAACATTTAGATAAGAACAAGTTTAGATTTGAAATTCGTATATGCCCGAAATTTGGGATCCTCTAACTTAGATTTACATAGGTTAGGTTAGGTTACACTGGCCGGCCACAACAGAGTGCAGCCTAGCATAGACCTTTTGGTCCTTAGCTGTGCCAGATTAGATTTACATAGCTTTACGCTATTCTTAGTCTTTTTTATGGGTAATTGGGTACAAAAAATATTTATTTTATTATTATATTCATTTTTTTGTACATAGTTTCAAGGAAAACTAATATTTATTTTAAGTAATAAGGAAAAGTAATTTTTGTATATATTATACATATAATTACAGCCTTTAAGCCATACTTTTCATTCCGACATTCAAGCTCACAGATATAAAATTCCACTTGTTATCTATTTTTAAATTTCAATCTAAATATAATTAACTTTCTATGGAAATTTCAATTCCTGTTCCAACAATTGTTGTACTTTATTTAATACATAAGAAATATGTTTTTATATAGTACATATATAGATTATGGTGTCTGTTTATTGGCTGGCTGTTTATGGGGCTCGTCTCGACTGTACTTGAAAACAAGTGCAAAAAATAGCAATAACAACAACAACAACAAAAACATGTCGCAAAAAGCAAACAAAACAAACGTCATCGACATAGAAAAAATGTTTACACTGCCCACATAAAAGGAAATTACAGTCGGGACAGAAATTATACGAACACTTTTATGTTTAGTGGATCATAACTTGTTGAGCAGTTTGTCATAATAAAAAATTTTTTTTCTATATTAAAAATAATATTTGAATTCTCATTTATTTATTTGAAAATTTATAGTTGGCATAAAAAAATTGTGCAAGTTTACAAACAAAAATCATGCATAGACTAGTTAAAAAATAATTATTTAGAAGTGCTAATAAATCCTAAGAACTTAGCAGAAAATATTTTAATTTGCAGTATTTTTTGGAAGTTTAAAAAAAAATGTTCCTATTGATTATTAAGAGTTTTATATTATGAACGGATAAACTTAAGAAGCTGCAGAAATATTTGAAAAGAAGAAAGTAGTTATCTCATGATATAGTTGAGTAGATCTAAGAAATTACCAAGAGAGGATTTAGATAAATAAGATACCAAAAAATCGGCAAAATCGATTCATAGGTGAAACAAAATTCATTCGCAAAATTTCCATTTTTAAGCTTAACACTCTATGACTTAGTTTATGAAACGTGTTATTCACCTTTTATTTAATAGTGGCTAAACTAATAAATATTTTTGACACATTTTTTTAAATCAATAGCGAACTTAAACAATTTATTAAATTTTCTTTACCCACACATATTCTTAAAATAAAATAGTAATAATAAAAAATATATATGAAATTTATTTTAAAATATCGTAAATATGTCCACAATCTTTGTAGGCAGTTTTTAATATCTTATCCTCCAGCTTGACCCTTCCGAAAAAAACAAAAGATAATCATCTTATAATATCAAAAGATTCCTTAGATATGTTTTTCCACATTAGGTTTACCTTGTAGCTAAATGTGAGCAAATATTTGCTCAAATTAAATATGTATTAAGCAAGTAAAGAAAAATGTTAGCTGCTAAAATTCAGATGCTCGTATTTGTCTTAAATCGATTTAATAAAATCAAGACTGGGCTAAATTGACATTTCAAGTTCAACTTCAGGGGAGCCATTGATATGAAAGTGAATGTTTATAAATAAAATGAATTTAATTACTATATGCTTCCAACTATTTTTTTTTGATATAATATAGTTAATAAACTTTTTTTTTTGTAATAGGATGATTATTCCTGACCCAAATGTCTTTTTGATATTGCAAATTTTGTTGATTTTGACTTTATGGCCGAACCCTAATTTATCGCCTTTGGCTTTTTAACGATGTATCAAATTTTATACCATATTATGGGTTTCATCGTACCGAACTGAAGCTGATGTGCTTCAAATTGGCATATTCATAACTTCAAATAGGCTAATTTATGTAGATTGAGACGTAACCGATACGAATCTGCGGTTTATGAGTTATAGCTGTTTGAAGTTGGAAAAAGACATTTTCGCAGAGTGATCACGGATTAAGCTGCTTTTCGCTCTAACAACTTTAAAAAATTGTAATTATTTTTTGGAATCCATAAAAACAGTTCTTTATAATAACTATGAAACAATCAATTAAAGTTACAATTTTGAAGTGTGCGAATAATTTTTGTTCTGACTGTACTTAGCTTATAGTATAATGCATTTTCAAGTTTTATGCATTTGAAGCTGGATAAACAAATTATAGTCAAGCCCCCAGCCGACTGTTGTTGTTGTTGTTATTGCTGTTGTTATTATTGTTGTTGTTATTATTGTTTACAAAGTTGTTTTTATTTTTGTTTTTATATCTAAGTGCATAATAGTTGGCTCTATTGTGCGCATTTTGCAATTATTTTTATCGCATATTTAAGCTTGATTATTATTGTAGATGCGAAATCAAACACCCCCGACAGTAACAACAACAACAACAACAGTGTAAAAATAAAAATATTGTAATAATATAATAACAACCGCAACATGTCTAAAGATAATAAAAGTGCTGTATAAATAAATCATTTATGGTCTTGCACTTTCGTGTCTAACTATAAAAATAAATTGTTTATAAAATTTTTGCAACAGAATTTAGCAACAACAACGCGAAAAAAGAGGCGGAAATATTTGGCAAAAACTTTGGTCGACTGTGCGTCTTCTGCCGTATTGGCCTTAATGCAAATGA
Organism: Chymomyza amoena; assembly: GCA_037043745.1. Taxonomy (NCBI): domain Eukaryota; kingdom Metazoa; phylum Arthropoda; class Insecta; order Diptera; family Drosophilidae; genus Chymomyza; species Chymomyza amoena. Next base: position 102,679 of record JBAMAX010002695.1, on the reverse strand, counting down.
TCTAAAGATCTCTTACGAAAAAAATTAGTATAATATTATATTTTTGTACATTGAATGAAACGTTGACTTAAATACTTTTAACTAATTGATAACTTCTTATGCTCTTCCTCGTTTATCTGCCTCTCTTTTAGCACGATGGCCAACCGGTGACTTCGACTGCTTTAGCCTCCGCTTCTTCGTTGACGGATGCGGCTCACCAATTTCCGGCAAATGAAGAACCCAATGTACTAGGGCATGGTCCAAACTATGATGACGGCAAGCAGTCCAAATATAAATGGCTGTGCAATTTTGATGATGTAAGTAATAGAGATGGAAAGAGAGGCTGGTCTTATGGTATAGTTGCGAGGGTTGGCTTTTATATTTTGGGTATAACAATATGATTTTTGGGAAAAAAAAACTGTCTTATTAGGACGCAATAAAGAAGTGGAAACGAGGCATATGCTTTTTTTTTGAGAATTTAAATGAAATAATTCGAATCCGGTAACATAACTGGCCCTACGGAGTAGGTCTACCCTAAACTCAAAAAACGATAGATTTTTTTTCGATGTCTATTCTCTGACGCTGTTTTTTATGAATTTTTTTTCCTAGTTCAAAAAAATGTCTGGAATGTCCGGTTTTAAAAATAAACATTGCCGGATTAAGCGACCTTAAAAATATTAGGAAAAGATAGTCTGACCTCTCGAAACGAAAGGGGATTTTTCTTGTGTGGCTGTATAATTTATCACAATGTTAAATGAGCCATATGATTTTATTTTATTTATAAGTTTTTATTTTAACTTGAAATCATATGGCTCATTAGACATCCATTGTCATTTTGTAGAAAACAAAGTTTTTTGTATCAAGTAAAGTAGACCGCTTTACGATTTTTAGAGTTAAATAGGCGATACCTTTTTTTTCGAAACTATTTTTTTCTCGAACCAGTTTCTTTTAATTTGATGCAATCGATTTTGATTTTATAGTCTATAGTAGTGCTGGAAGTAACATCAATGTTTTATCGATGCATCGATATTTTTCCGAAATCATCGATTTTATTATTTCGATTTTCGATTATCGAAAAATACCTCTCTTATCAAAAAACGTTGACATGATTTTATTTAATAACCATAATGAATGGATCTGAAATTTGTTTAAAGATTATAAGACTGCAATTCTGGCTGGAACAGAAATTTTTTATTTATAACTCACATTCTTACAAGTAATGTAAACTATACATGTAATAGAGGCACCCCTTATGGACTTGGGGCAGCTGACTCCGAAGTCCAAAAAACTCCGAACCCATAGTTCTTAGATAATATCCAAATAATCTCGTTTTATGGAATTTTTGGTTGTTATTCATAACCCATAAATAGCCGCCACATGAACTTCGATTTGTCGAATTATCGATGTAAATGTTTCTCCAGCGCTAGTCTATAGATAATCCAATATTCCTCAATTCTTACCCTTTCTGAACCCCAACCGATATGAGTCCTCTTTTATATACATCAAAAATTTAGAACATATCCTAAGTAATAATAGTCATCCTAAAAAATGATTGTCATGGCTAATATTGAACGTATTGTACAATAGAAATTGAATGCCAGCAGGTCCGGATTAGTTTGAAAGTCAAGCTAATTTTTTTTTTTTTAAATGTTAATTAAAATGTTCGACGAAACTGTTGAATGGGCTAAATGAGAACGATATAAAGAGATTATGTCAACTAATATTTTCGAGATCCCACGGAGGGTTTACGTTTTTATTGCGATGCCAACTAAGAAGGTACAAAATATTATAAAAAGGATAGAGAGAGGGTGATAGAATTTCTCAAAACAAAGATTGGAAAATAAAACCAAAAAATATCACAACATTAATAGAAAAAGTCGATAAATCATTGATACCATAAAAAAAAAATGATTTTACAGTCGCTACATTGGAGATAACCTAGTTTAAAAATTCTATTTAAGCCAAGAGCGTGAAATATGTTCAAAAACTTTTTTCTTCCAGTTTTTTATCCAAATAGTTAGTGTTAGATTAGTTATCCAAAGCGTTAGAGTGATCTTAAGAAATACAAATTTTTCGTATCTGTAGGACTCTATTTACCTGGTACAGCTAAGGACCAAAAGGTCTATGCTAGGCTGCACTCTCTTGTGTGGCCAGCCAGCGTAACCTAACCTAACCTAGGGCTCTATTTAATCTAATTTATCTTAACGATTAAGAGATTTCCGAAAAAAATTATTTTAATTAGAACATAAAATACTGAGAGAGTCATGCATAGAAAAATTGGGCCTGAAATTTCAAGTTACTCGGGCTGTGAAGAGTTACTTGCTTAAGAAGACAGCAGAAATCAAAGTTTTACTTAGAGAAGGCAAATATATAAGGCAGAATATGGGATAGGAATTCTAAATCTATCAAAAATAGATTTAGAGTGTCTCTATTTATTATTTTAGTTTAAGTCAATCAGCCGAAAATCTCTGTTATAGATGTAGCTTTTAAAATATATTAAAACAGGATTAAAGTTGTATTTATTTAGGTATTAAAAAGAAAGTGAAACAAAATAATTCTTAACCTACTAAAAATTTTGGAGCACTTTCAGCTAAATGCCTAAAAATGAAAACCGAGTAATAATAAGAAATTTATTCAGAAATCACTATTCCCAAAACATAAAGCTAACTCTCGCATTCTCATCAGCTTTTGCGTTTTTTGCATATTTAAACAATTGATCAAATGTCGACCCGTAAGTTCAATCAATTGTCTCGGGCTGGTCACACTAATTGGGCGCAGGGTCGCGCAGGTGGGCGTGATTTGAGTTCGCAAAAGAAGCAAAGAAATCGCGCTAAGGTTGACATTCAATTACATTCAACTGCGCTCAACTTACTTAATGGTTATTGTTATTATTATTGCTATTATTATTATTATTATTATGTACTGCTATATTATAATCGTTTGCCTAAGCATTTTTTTGCTGGTATTTTGAGCAGAGAGCTCTTGAGCGATGTTGTAACAGTCGAGACACCGAAAAATGCGCAAAGCAACAATTGCAAAGAAAAAGAGAAACAAAAGTAAATAAAAAAACGAATAGCAACAATAAACAAATACAAAAAGTAAATCAAGGTCAATCTTATTATTAACATAGCAAAGTTGAGATTTTCTTTATAAAGACGAGCCACAAAAGAAGCTACTGTAATTTCAGCAAGTGTTGGTTGGGTTTACCCGAATTATAGAAAAAGATCACACTTTGGTGTTTTTAGACATAAGTGGGGTGAATCCAAATACTTGAGAGTGCTTTGAAGTGTGCCCTTGATGGGTTTCATTGATCTTAAGATTTAGAGATGTAAGATTGTTAAGTACAGACTGTGTTAGTGTAGATCTGCATTACATAGTTTTGTAAAGATTTAAAGAATTTGAGATATACATATGTATGTATTGTGCTGTGATATGTATTTATATTTATTTATTATTTAACTACATTTAAAAGCAATATAAAATCTGAGAGACTTTGAGGCGATTTCTGGGACTAGACTTTTCTTGAAATTTTTTGCACTGATCAATGTTTTTATTGATAAAATTTCTTTTAGCGAGTTGTGCGACTTGATTTCTGGGGCTAGTTTATTTTTCAGGTTCGTGTTTTTTAAGAAATTTTTGCTTTGATCGGATTAAATTAAAACTAATTTTATTTTTATTTATTTTATTGGATTGACTTTACAAAGCCGATTTTAAATAATTGCCCGCTAGGGCCGGCGTCTCTTAGGATCCATTGATACATAATTTTTTGAAATAATTTTTTTCAAGAATAATTATTTTAATGCGAAGAAAATTGTAAATTTGCAACATGTTTCATAAGTGAATCCCTTATGGGCCTAGTTTTTAGTTCCAGCTCAGGTTTTCCGAAATTTCATGTGCAAATGTATTATATTGGCTTGACCTTACAAACCCAACGTTAAGGCTTAAAATCGGTTGATACAATTTCCTTTTGCTCATATATAAGTCACATTGAACTCTTAAAACTATGACAAAACATAAACTGTCTATTAGTTTCGGGTCATAAGCCTAAACACTCGAGTGATCCGCCTTCTAGGTATAGTTTTAAATTAAAGACCTTGTGTTCTACAATTTGTGTTGAAAAGGAAATGAGTTAGACGCCAAAATCTTTTTCCAAGGTGACCAGTATAAGAAAAGACATCAATTAAGTCATTCCCTTCTGTCCACACTGCCGATTCTAAAAGACCCATAAAGCTAGGAATACTAAATTTTGCCACAAGGTAGCATTTTTAAGGTCTATGTCTCCAGCTGGAGCCAGTTTCTTGATATAAGCTTTCCTTAGAAGCCAATATAATTTTAAGGTTAACTTCCAAATTTGAAATATATTGCAGCCTATTTGTATTTTGAAAGCCAATCTCTAGGTACTTTGTTTAAAATTGGTTCTGGGCTTCATAAAAATCAACATATTTAAACGGCTTTTGAATAAAGCCCCACTAATAGCAATCTTAAAATGAAATATTAGTTTAAAGAAGCTATAATCGTCTCAATAGATTTTTCGATATTTGACCGAAAGCCTATTCTCATAAAAAGTTAAATATTCTATTTTGGCTAGAAGCCCTAACCTAAGGGAAAAAAATCTAAAGTCACCGTAATCTCTATGCTTCAAAAAGATTGAGTCAAAAAATCGGAAGGATAGTGTAAAGGGATGTGTTGACGATAACCATCCCACTCGTATTTAAATGAAAAACGGGAAATATAATATTTATATAGTCTACAGGGAAGAGATTCTAAAATTTTTAGTTTTTATAGTTTATAAAGCGAGTAATTTTAAAAGTTTTTGTTTCAAGCTCAAATTACTGCGCCGAGGATCGGGCAAGACATTTATAATCTTGACATGGATTCTCGAGTTTTCTTTTAGGGTTCTAATGCTTTTGTAGATTTCGACATCCATTTGATTATTCAAACTATTAAGTGGATAGAGTAAGATATAGATTTATATACTCCGTTCTTCATGCTGATCAATAATTTATACCTTATTGGATCAGAATTTGGATCGATCTGCACTTTGACAAATGTATTCAAATAAACTTATTAAAGCTTATTAAGTATTGGATGTATCACTTTTTGGCATTGTTCGGTTCTTAAACGATCTATGACTAAAATTGAGTAGTTTTAAACTTAAATCAGATGGCCTACCCTGTAAATTTCAGGTATTCACGGTTGCTGTTGAGTTGAGAGGTTGCAATCAAACTCAACTAGGTAGACCATGAACGCCCTTTTGGTTAGTTTAACAGTAAAGTTGTTTAGTTTCTTCTTCTTTAGCTTTTTATTCTTTATTGACTTTGCTTATATACATTAAAAATAATAATTGCTTGATTAAGTAAATAAACTGAATAAGAATTACTTGCTTAATTGTGGTTAATTCAGTCCAATTATTTAAATTGATTCGATTGACTTTTTCTTTGTTTGCGGTTTTTTTTTATCACGAAATAGGCAAAAAAAATTATGCAATTTTTGAAGTGTTGAAAATGCCACAACGCTGCATGTCTTGTTGTTGCAAAAGTGCTCAACAGCAAGCGTGAATACCTTACACATTTTTTTATTCGTTTAGTGCAATTATTAAAATAAGCCCAATAGTAGGTTTCAGTGGAATTTATTTTTTTTTCTTCGTATTTTATTTACAAGCTGTCTTTATTAGGCTATAAGTAATTTACAAAATAATAATAAAAAAAATATCAGTATAATAGTAATTTTCCAATGAAATCTAATTTTGTGTTATAAATAAAATATGAAAAAATAAATTATTAAATTTGATTTGATTTACTTTTTCTTTGTTTCACGTTTTATTTTTTCACGAAATGGGCAAAAAATATTACACAATTTTTGAAATGTTAAAAATGCAACACTGCACATTTTGTTGTTGCAAAAGTGCACATGGTGGTAAGGGTGAATACCTTAAGTATTTTTTTTTATTTGTTCAAGCTTTTTGAAATATAGTTCACCAATTGCCTATATTATTTTGTAATTATTTTAACAAAAATAAAATTTATTTATTTATTATTATATTAAAATTAAATTTAATATACCAAACTTAATGATAGATTATCGAGCACTTAGCTACTGTAGTACGCAGAAGAATTTAGAAAAGCTTAATAAATCTATGAATTACCCTTCCAACTCGAGAAAATGGCAAGTTATAATCTTAGACAAATTATTTTAGAGTATTTTGATGAGACATGGAATAAACAAGATAATGTGGAGGAAGCTAAAAAAAAGAATGAATTGGAATCAAATTTCAAAGCCGGAAATGGCAGAAGAATTTTAGAAAAATTTAGCAAAAATGTCAAGTCGTCCTTTTAGGCAAGTTTTCTTAGAACATTTTAACGAATGTAGAAGAAGTAGGATAATGCGGAGAAATTACAACAAATGAATAGGAATCAGGAATGCCAGAAGCGGCAGAAAAATTTTAAAAACTTCATAAGTGTTTTATTCTGATGTATCCTACCGATTCGAAAAATGGCAAATTATAATCTTAAACCAATTTTTATTAGAGTATTTTGACGAAATATGGAATAAGTGGGATGATGTGGTGGAGGTTAAAAAGTATATGAATCGGATTAAAATTTGAAAGCAGGAAATGACAGAAGAATCTCAGTAAAATTAATTAAGCAATAATGACAAGTCATCCTATTGGGCAAATTTGCTTAGATTATTTTGAAGAAGCTGGATCATGTGGAGTTTACTACAAAAATAATAAATTCGGTCAATTTTGAAGAGCGCCACCTATCGGCACAATGTTCAAAACTATGCTAAGAACTCTTCCACACGGTGCCCGTTAAACACACACGTAATATTTTGTTAAATTAGGTCTGGTGGTTTGGAGAGTCTAATGTAGATGGAATAATACGAAATTTATTTGATTTTTATATATAATTAGTAGATAGATATTCTAAATATATTAAGGCTTAATGATAGATTTAGACTACTGTGGGATCACATCGAAAAAGTATCGGCCATTTTTTTCACATTAGGTTCAATAATAACTACGAAGTTTTGTTTGTAGTACATGGGACCGTAAACGCTTACATAATTCCTGGCTCAAAATTTCATTCAGTATCCCTGATGAGTTCCTAAAGTGTATAAAAACGTCCACATATTGTTCATTGTTGAAATTTAGTAAACAATTTGAACTTTGTTGTTATTTTTTGTTTTTATTCTTGTGTTGATTTTGTTTAATGATATGTACTACAATTGAACTGTTAGGCTTTTTAATTTGGCTTGTGGCCAAAAGCCAAAGCCAAAAAGGTTTTTGCGCTTTATGTACTCGGTTTTTTTTCTTTTCTGACGTCTTTGTATCTAATTATTTTTTTTATTGTCTGCTTTTTTCAATGTCGCACGCCTCTAATTTGCATTTGTTGTTTTAATTTGTGCAGTGTATTTAAAATATATGTTTTATTTTTTTGTGTATTTGCAGGCGCCCAATCATTTAAAGTTCAATCCTTATATACGACGCGGTTATCGCACATTCCTGTCCAACAAGCTGTGCCTGCAGAGCGTTTTCTGGTGGACCAATGAGACGGTAAGAGCCAAAGCATCTTCTCTAATCAATAAAAACTAATCATATTTTTCTTGCTTATAGATCAACATCTGGAGCCACTTGGTGGGCTGCATACTCTTCATAGGTCTGACCATTTTTGATTTTCAATTTCTGCGCATTCATGCGGATTTTGGTGATCAGGTTCTGGTGGTCTGTCTGCTGGTGTGCTTCTGTCTGTGCATGCTCATGTCGGCCATATATCATATATTCTCCTGCAGATCCGAGGAGCATTATGAGTTGTTTTTATCAGTGGATTTTCTGGGCATTTCGTTATCGCTAGTGGCCATCTATATAAGTGGCATGTACTATGCCTTTTGGTGCTTTCCGGTGGGTAGCAAACTAATGGATTTTTCTTACAAGTTCTAATTTTATGCTCATTCCAGGCTCTAAGAACATTGTACTCTGTGATTGCTTTGGGCATGTTTGGTTTGGCCATTGCCGTGCAGATACCCAAGCTGAATGTCTCAATGAATGGCAAGGTTATGGTCTTGCTTTTATGGTCCGCCTACGGCATTATACCCATGGCACACTGGACTAAGGTTATGGGCGGTTTGGAGAACGAGCTAGTCAGGGTAAGTCTAAAGCCCAGCTAATCCTTTAACGTTAGCTAAATTTCCTTTTTTTATTTCCAGCTCATGGTGCCTCGTATCGTAGTCATGTACTCCCTCTGTCTGATTGCCTTTGTCTTCTATGCGGCCAAGATTCCGGAGCGTTGGTTCACCGGCAAAGTGGACTTTGTTGGACACTCCCACAACTGGTGGCATCTGATCATTGTGGCTGCTTTTTATCATTGGCATAATACTGGTCTTATCTATGCCGAATATAGGCTGAATAATGGCTGTCATGCGCCCATCTACGCTTAATATATCGTATATATATATATATATCCTCAAACGTGATTAGTGTACATACTTTTATATATATGTATATATATACATATATATATATATATACGTAGAGTTATTTAGCTTAGCGACGCATTGATTAATATTAAACTAATATTTAGTTGTTATTGTTAATTTATGATTAATGCCTATTATGCTTATTAGTTAGGGTTTCTTGTTAAATAGTTAAAAAGAAGAAATGAAATGAAGGCTAGGCAGGCTTTTTTTAAAATAATGGCAATGAAATTGCATTTGTGTGGTTAAATTAAAATTTTTACAAATATTATAAATGCAAGAATTATATTAAATGAATTAATTGCAAAATATTATAAAAAAAATTGTTTTTGTATTCTGTGGCAAAAATGTTGGTTTCTTTAAATCGTATATAAGTCGAATAACCTTTGAAATAAGATCACATTAACGTATTCAGTTTCGATAGAATTTAAAAACTTAATCAATTAATATTTTGTTCTTCGGCGGCCATCTTAGGTCCGCCATTTTAAAAAGTCGAAAACGATTTGATTAGAATTCCAAATATTCGTGATTAGCGATCCCAAAAACTCATATTTGCCTTCCCAACTCGAACATTTAGTACAAGAATGAAAAACATGTATTACGTCCATCATTTTGAAATACTAAAAAATTGAATTATGACCTTATAATCATCTACCAGAGAAGTGTCTGAATAGCATAGAATTTGAGGTTGCAATAATGTTTTTCTGAGATTCAAAATTGTGTTACTTTGCTTTGGCGGCCATCGTAGCTCCAATATTTTGAAATATCGAAAACGATCATAAAAAAAAAAAAAAATAATTCCCTTGGAGGAGGGGCATAGGGGGTCTCTATTGATAACTGTTCGGGCAAAACAGTGACCTACAGTTTATAGCCGAATCCGTACGACGGTATCTTTGATTAATAGAGACTTTCATGGCAAAAAACGAAAACGATCATACGGATTTTAACAATAAGACGAAAGGACGGAAATTTGAAGCAAAAAACGTTGATTTATACTAATTATTGAAATGGATGGCTGGTTGGACAGAGAATGACCCATACATAGATATTAACTTAAGGGTGGGTCAATTTGTGTAGGGCCAAAAAAAAAGTTCTGGGATACTCAGCGATTTTGATTGTATGGATCATTACAAGCACCTTTGCATAAACGCCATATCTAAAAGGTACAGCGTATAAAAACTTAAAATGTTTTTCATTTAAAACGCTCGGAGTGACAGGTTATTAAAAAAATTGTTGGCTACAAAAAATTTGTTCTATTTATTTATATGTCATGGGGCAATAGCTGTCAGTAAGTCCTCTAACCAGATCTGGGAAAAAAGTTGTTTCAATCTTTGTGAAAGCTTTTCATTTGGTTGGTCACGCGATAACGTCACAGTGGATAGTTTTTGAGAAGTCAGCAATTGTCAAGCTGTTTAATGGGTTAGTGGGTTGTTTAGATCTTATAATAATTAATATAATCGGCTACAATTTTATTTGGAATAGACTGGATAGCTCTCTGACACTTCAGGGACAGCGGGGTTTCAGTGCAGGAGATTGTACACAGCGAATATAATTTAATGCAGCAGTGTTCGCTAAAAATGTTGTAAAATTTCTATGTTAGAATTATCAGCAATATGCCAGAGATGAATGTCCTATATATCCAAATCTTGTAGTATAGCGGCTGGGTTCTTGGGCTTAATTGGCATATTAGTTAAAAGAGCTATTTTTAAAGTTGGTGATAATTGTACACTTGTTCAATTCAATTCTTATTCTCTTTGACATGGTTTTACGATTTATGGGATCCTAATATTTTCCTTAAATAAAGGGTTGCAGGTCAATTTGCCTCTTCTTTGTAGACTATATTGACTATATAGAGCACTTTTTTACAGTTGATGACATTTGTTAACTTTTGCAATTCAATTCTTTATCTCTTTGATTTGGTATTATAATATAGAATCCAAATATTTTCACTAAACAACTTTAAACACTTTTAGTCCGAAAATATTTCCAGTATAGATCAACTCTCACGACTGATCTACTGATCCGATTTTCGTTCATCTAAAGAAAAGTTTGAAAGTATATAGTTTTTCTACGACATGAACTAATGTATAACAAGTTATTTATTTATATTTTTTAACGTGGTTGAAATGAAAAAAGTACTAACCAATTTATAATTCAAATGTTCATTATTAAATGAATTTTGCGTAAATACCATAATTCGCGTGCATAGACTCACAAATACAGCCATTTTGCAGCCGCCATTTTGAATTTCTTCAATTTTTTAAACTTTTTTAAATACTTTAATAATAAACGAATATAATCATCAAAAACTTTACCCTAATTTTGCCCAAATCCAAAGGAGCGTCCCCTTAAATAAAAGGTTCCAGGATAATTAGCCTCTTCTTCTTAGACGATCGAATTTATAATTGAAACCAAAGTTTGTGAATACAATTCCAAAAAGAAAACAGAAACCCCTTTGGTAACCTATTGAAACAAAATGAATATTTTGTTTAATAGTTCTTATCGAATTAATATGGGGATTAGGCCAGAAGTATTCTATCTACGTCACTAGTATGTGTTTTTTTTTAATGTTTTAACTAAAGTCCGTGTAACTTTATGGATCTCCAGATATATTTTATTGTGATAGCAGCCATCTAGCAGCCTGGACGTAAAGTAATGTCTGTTACGCTGTCTATGCTTTTGTTAGTTTTGCTTTGCTTACTCAAAATGTATATTTTTTTATATTTATTATTCTTTGCAGATTGTAAATCCAAAACTTTTCTATCTATATAAGTGATTTTTATCTTTTATTAAATTTATCGTTAAAAGCGCGGCATGATTCTTGCACAGGGCAGGTAAATTGTATTTGATGATCGTTTTTATTCTATAATGGAGAAATACTAAAATTAAATCAATATTTTTTGAATATTTAGTCACTCCTACTAGTTATAATAACACGTTCTAAAAATACAATAAAGTTCGTTACTAGACTAAAATCCTGTAACAAAAAAATAAGAAAAATTTGTAGTTTTTAATTCAAAACTAACTTTTGCATTTTAACTTTTCATAATAAATAATTGGTCTGGCATTTCCATTATTTATATTTAAAGTTAGATTACAAGCCAAATGTTGCGAATTTATGTTTCTCCAATAAAGCCCTACTCATGCAAATAAATACCAATAATGATACTCGAATGCTCAAAAATCAAGGTAAATAATAATGCAACATTAAAGTCAAGGAATCGATCTAAGTTTTTTTTTGTTTTAATTCACCAAAAAACATGTTGTCCAATATGCACATTTAAAGAAAGGGTTAAATACACAATAGCCATCTATAGGCCTTAACGTTAACTAATACAAAAAAAAACTGCCGCTGTCTACTCGCCACCTATTGTTTGCTTTTCAAAACCAATGCATATCAAACGTTTTATACGCGCCATCTAGTGGCTACTACACTATTCGTTTATCCGTTGGTTGGGGTCCATGCTGTGGTCATGCGTTCGTGTATATCAGCCGTTATCGATGCGCCATCTAGTGTCCACTACTCTATTTAATTATCCGCTGGTTGGTGTCCTTGCTGTGGTCATGCGTTCGTGCATAGCGCTTGGCTGTTTGCTGTAGCGCCATCTGTAGATTTTGGTAACTATTTTTCCGCTGGTTGGTGTTTCTGCTTTTGCTATGCGTTCGTGCAGTTTTCTAACATTCTGTTATTAGAGTGACCCTGCTCACTGTATTCAAATCTATGCGAATTGCCTAATGAGTAAATTTTTTTTTAATTTAACTTTTAGCCTACAAAAAAATAACAGCAAGCATGTAGTACATATTGAAATTGTATATAACTTTTACATATAGGCAACACGAGGAGCAATAAAAAAACAACAACAACAACAAGAACAACAACAAACCAGTCGCCAATGGGCACATTGCCCATCGCACAAATTACATTAAAAATGCAAAAATTCATAAATTCATGACGTGTCGCCGACATGTCTCTGCACGTCTTCTAAGTGACTTTGTTGTTGTTGCTGTTGTACTTGTAGCTGTTGTTGTTGTTGTTACATGTTTGCAAAACAAAATGGCGAACGAGTGTAGCTCCAAAAACGACTTGAGTTAATTATTCATGCAATGTCGTTGGCAGCAGCTACAACAACAACAGCAACGACAACAACAACAACACCAAGTGTGTAGGACACCAACACCGACCCTTTTTAATATTTATGAACACAACCGATTCTCTAATTATAATTAGGAATTGAAAAGTTAGCACAAACAACAACAACAACAACAGCAGCAACAGGAACAACAAGGACAACAAAGCGTAAGGCACGCAACAAAAGTTTTGTGTGCACTGAATCATAATTAAAGGGGTGTGCGTGGGTTAAATTGTGCTTTTTTGTGGGGGTTCTGTAACACGTTTTGGGGGTTGTGTGCTTACGGACTGGTAACTAAAGGAGTTCGGAGTGGGGGAGGCACACACAGAGAACTTGAACAAAATGGCGTCACAATGGCATTTTAATGGGGGCGCACTTGAAATGGTTTCCTTAGAAACAGTCGCTGGAGCTAGCTGTCTTAAATGGGCATCTTTAAATAGGGAAAGTAAAAAATATGGCAAAGGTAGGCGGCGTAATTGAGTCTTTACTAGTAGCTTCTATAAAGCAGATATGTACTTTGTTCTGAGGTTTGGTAAGCTCGGTACGTAGGGTAAGGCATGTTATATATTTTTGAAATAAATTGAAGAGGCAAAAGTAGGCGTGCCAGCCAATATATGTCTTTTATGTAAAAATGCTTATTAAAACCGGTAGAAACTCCTAGACCTTAGTGACCAGATATCTATCTGCTGTCTGTTTTTTTCTGATTTTTTAATCACCATGGCAAAATTTCATCAATCGGGATTCGAACAACTCTCCTTTTCCCTACCATCCCATCGAATTGGGTCGAATTAGTGAAAAAACAGCCTCTTTTGACTGTGAGAAAACCTAAAATGGTGCTTTATGGTAGGAATAAGAAAAGCGCTTAAAGCATCTATGATCTACGTGATCTATGTTTTTTTTTTTGGCGAAAACAGATCTTTTATATGAAAACTCGAAAAGAGCACAAGAGGTGGGGTGCTGCGGCCAGAAGATCTTTTGTACCGTACCCAGAAATTATTGCAAAAGATTTTCCGCTTCCAGCAGGAATAGCACTAAATCTTTTGCTGGTATTAACCTAAGATGGAAGGGACTAATCCGCTTCATTCCCATGGGACAATCTCTGTACCACACCAGCGTTGGGCTGTCACAGAAGCTATGTCTGGTGGCTATATCCACCTCGAGACAGAGTCTACACTCTGAAGAATTTGATAGGCTCATTTTCTGTAGATGGTATCTAACAGTGTGGTGCCCAGATAGGTATGCTACCAGGAGGAGCCGCTCTGCTAAGACCTTTTGTTTTGATCATATCCAGAGGTTTGACAAGCTCTTTTGCCCTGTATCTTCCATGTTCTCCTTCAGCCCATTGTTTACCAAGGTCTTAATTGTTTTCCAACCAATACCACAGAAATGCGCAAGAGATCAAGTCGGGGTGGAGTCACCTTCTAGTACCACACCGTCAGCGATCGTGTTACCATCTACTTCTGAGTGTCCAGATACCCAACTTAGCACGACTCTGTTTCGGGAAGATAGGAGTTGGAGATTATTATGACACTCTTTGACCATCCAGGAGGAGATGCTCCATGATAATAGTGCCCTATCTGAATAGATACAGATGATTGCTTCCCTATTTCCCTCGAGAAGGTATTAAGGGTAGCGAAATTGTGGATTGTTTTAAATTCTGTAACTTAAGGTACGAACAGAGAAGAAGAGCAGGTAACTCTATGATTGACTTTGATTTAAGTATGTCCTTTTGCAGTACTAAAAGCCTACATCTTGGACATTATAAGAGTTAGAATTTGTAATTTTGACATTTTGAATTCTTATATGAAACATTTTTTAACTGCCAGCTATATACATATGTTAAATGTGACAACCAAAAAACATTTTCTATTAATACCCCTTTAGAGATTTCTCGATTGGAATTCCTTAGTGTCATAAGGTTATGAAGTATTTTTAGTTTAATTTTTGTTTCAAACAAGTTAGCCAAGTTTTATAAATCTAACTTGCTTCTATTGCTTGAATTTTTTCCTTATTTATTAAATTAAAACTTTTGGAAACTTCATTTATTAAAAAAATAAGTAAATTAGGTAAGTAAGCCTAAAGCAGCAGCTCCTTCTATAACTTGAGTATCCTTCATTTCCCAATCAGTTCCCATAATGGCTACCAGACAAGCCATCAACGTTTGCAGCACGACCAACAACACCAAGCAATGGTCACGCCTTGAGTTAGTACGATGGATAAATGGTCTTTTGAAATGTAATATAGGCAAGCTGGAAAATTTATGCACGGGTGCAGCCTATTGCAATGCTATGGATCTGTTATTTCCCGGCTCTATCAACTTGAACAAAGTCAAGTTTGTGGCAAACCAGGAACACGAATATATAGAGAATTTTAAGGTGCTACAAATGGGTTTCAAAGCTGCAAAAGTGAACACGCCCATACCCATCAACCAGCTGGTTAAGGGAAAATTCCAGGACAATTTTGAATTTGCAACATGGTTTCGCATGTTATTTGAGGCCAACATGGGCCAAGCTCCGATAGGATATGATCCGGTAGCGGCACGCAATCAACTGGATATTGCTATAGGTCCAGCCAAATTGATGAGGCGCAATAAATCGGTTATCGTGGCTAGACCCAATATGATGCTAGGGGCGCAACCGAAGATGATAGCCAAATCTGTTGATGTCTTATATGAGAAGCAGCCGCGCAAATAATCTGGACTATGTAAAATCCTTTAGAAGCTTTTGTGCCCACTACACGAGACAAGAAGAAATTACGCCCAAAACACATGATTAAAAGAAAGCTCTGTTTATTCAAAAAATTCTTTGGAGTAGGTTTCAATCAAAATTAGGGATCAATGTAAACAAACTGCGTTTTCTTTTCTTTTCAATTGGTTCATGAATATTAAATAAACTGTTGGTTGTTTCTAGATGTATGTATTCTTAATTCATTTCGGAAATTTCGTGTAAATGAATGTGAATCTACTTTACGAAATTTTTTAAGATTTACTTAGTTTGATTTTCGGCCTAACTAGAGCTCAATGATCGAGTGTTATCCGAGCTATCACCGGACACTGGCTGGTGGGAACTTACGCATCAAGTCTTAACGCTCCTTACCATGCCTTCTACAGAAGTTGTAGCGATGAGGAAGAGGTGGAGACGGTGGAGCATCTCATCTGCCACTGCCCGGGACAGTGTTAGACAAAGTTCCGTTTCCTCAAGTCTTACATTCTAAATGGCATTCCATCACTCAGAACAGAATTCAAAATGCCTAAAGGTTTATTCAGGTTGGATGGCCACTAGCTAGCTCTCGAACTTTTTTCAAGAAAGATTCTATAAGCTTCAGAAGCCATACAGAACCAATCTGGGATACAGATGGAAAATGCCTAATAGATGATGATACGCAACTCAGCTCAGCTCCTTTTACAAAATTCTACTCTACTGAAAAGGCCTTCACCGCTGCACCTGGTGTTAATCGATATTTAGAAGATATTTGATTCAGTGGACAGAGGAGTGATATGGTGGGTATTTGCCAGTACCAGCTATGCATAATGATGCCGATCTGGCGGTACACTGGCATCAAGCGAAGCTGCCCGCTATCTCCATTGCTTTTCAATACAGTAGAGGACGAGATTATGAGAGAGGGATGCAGACCAGGCGTGTGATTAGTTGGAGTTTCAACAAATATCTTGAAGTCCTGGACCTTGTGGATGACAAACTCAATGATAATCAAACCAAATCTAACAACCTCGAACGTCTATCCAGCTAAGTCAGACTTACTATAAATGCATCCAAAGCAAAATCGCTTTGAAACAAAACCCCCTAAGGCAGTAGCCGAACCGATATCAACCTGGCGTTACAGAGTACTCCAATAATAGTTCCAAAATAAAATGGAAGGCTCTTTTAGAGGCTCTAAGCTCCCAAAAAAAGTAACAAAAGGAAGGAAATTTCAACTGGTCCCGCTTTAATATAAGAGGACTACCCAATAACTACGCGGTATACAAGGGATAGCCACTCTCTAGTTCCGTATATTCTACCGTATAATATTATTTGTCATCCCAGAACAATTCGTAATAATGACCAGATAGTCCAATAAGAACACTCCAAAGGCACGTCAAGAGGTTCGTAATCCAGACGCTTCCTAACGTTTCGTTCGTTCGTTTCTTATAGGTTAAAGCATCTCGGGTTATAGCATATGCATGCAAAGAAGTTTAAAGAATATTTTCTCAATCCATCCTAAGTAATTAAACATAGTTGGGGTTTCCCCATAGTGCTCTAACTCAGTTTCCCCAGCAGCTGGGTTTGTATCCATCTTTAAAAGGTACACCCTCAGCTGTCCTTACTGCGTATCTCTGATGTTGCCTAAGAAATCAGTTTCGCTCAAGCAGAACTCCCAACAAACTGCACCGTTAAATATCTAAAAATGTTTGTTTGCATAGGAAATACAAATGATTTTTCAAACTACCCTTAAAAATTTGAATATTCAACCAAGCATATCTCACTTTTTTTTGTTTAAACTCCAACAACTTCCTTGGCTGTCTAATCCCCCACACACTACACTTAGCGTGATTCTCACTTCCAGTTCTAATTACAGCGCTTCACTTGGCACTTCCTGGCCTAGAAGAGGCGCAAGCAACTTCACAATTCAGTAACCTAATGGAGCACTTCATGTGGCAATTTGCTCGATGTCACGCCTCAAATTCATTTCCAAAATTGAAAACATTGCCCCGCGGAAATTCAAAAATTTGGACGCCTTCCTAGCGCCGAAATTTCATCATATTTCATATGAAACAATTGAGCATGGCGCGTGGTGCGAGCTGCCATGAAATTGCAGACAATTAGACTAATAATATTATCAAAAATTTTGGAGCGTAACCTGCCAGCAAAGAGCTTGCTGGCTGTCCACTGTGCTGAGCCACTTGATCAACGTGTCCAAGTGCAACCGCATGCAGTTGAGTAGGTTGAAGATGATGGTGTTGATGATGCTGGTGCTGGCGATGCTGACGATGATGATGATGATGACGCGCGGCTGATGAGTCTGAGCAGATTACAAGTCGAAGGCGTTGCTTTCTATATATAGAGCAGCAGCAGGCAACTGCAGTGCCGCCTGTCAGTGGAGCAAATGAACCCATAAGTCAAATCGAACAACCCAAATGTAGCGACTGCTGCTACGACTATCTGTTTTTTAGGGCTTAAGTGGGCTTAGCTCGAGCGACAAATGGCAGCACCATGGGCATGCTCATCATTAGCATGCCCAGCGTTGTTGTTGTCGTCATCATCATCATCATCATCGGCGTCATCGTCATGAGCATAGATCGTGTCTCGTGCTGGAGCAGTTTTTAGTTTAGTTTAGCAGGAACAACGTATTCCACTTTTATGTTTCATTTCAGCTGCAACTGGAACATGGACGTGGGCTTAAGTGGGCTTAACTTGCTTGCATATGCATAGGCGCTGCAGCCAGGGTTGCCAGCAGCAGCGGCGGACAAGGGAGTGCGCAATGATTGCCAGTTTATTTTGGGAATTGTTGCGTTTTTGGATTTTTACTTTGTATCCATATGTACTATGTATATAACTTACGCAGCGCTGTTTAATTTAAAGGCAGTTCATAATTTGCAGGCAGTTCTCTTGAAGTAAGAAATGAAAGAGTAGACGTAAATCTCTCTACGTCAAAGGATCCATATATTGGCTTGCGCTTTTCAGTTTAAAATGGTAATAGTTTGCCAAACAAATCGTAAGGGTTATATACTCGTAAAAGTCTTATAGACATATGGTTAAGGATAAGATACATTTGAGAAGTGTATATCAAAAAGCAGCAGGGGTGTTCAGGACAGTAACCAAATAGGTTCAAAACTATAGCCAAATCATCAGCATTTTTGGCGGTTTAGATTTTATGATATTATTTCTTCTAGATCTTGGAGAAAGCAAGAATAACAACAAATTCACATAGCTCAGAGATTCATTCAGTTTGTTGACGCCAATCAATGTCTTACCCAAAGCTTACTAGGCACCTCCTTAAACATTTCTTAACCCATACAACTTCAATCCGTCTCTAATATGTATCGGTTAATTCTTAATAACTTGAGGAAATCTTTTTTCTAGCTAAAAATGTGTTTTCAATTTAGAGTTAATACAACTTAAGCCTTTTGACGGGAGGATTTCTATCGTGGCCGTAATTTTCTGAAAAGGATCCCCTTAGGTTGGAAAAAGTATTAAACTTTTAAATGGGGCTATCTTACGATTTGCTGATAGTTACCACGATAGACATATAGAAGGAGACAACGGAGACCCCCCTAAGTTACCTAAAGTGCTATCGGGGTTACTAAAGAAGCCGATATTCCCATGTCTACATCTAAGAGATGGTAAAAGCTAAAGCATTGTATTTTTAGATTAGATTAAAAATATTTTATACTTTATATTATACATTATACAGTTCCCATGGGAGCGTTTTAGAAGATCTCGAAAAGATACAAAAGCTTCAGATAAATAATAAGTTTGATTATGAAGATCTCTCGAATGTATTTTATAGTTTCCAATCATTGTAACAAGTTTGAATAAAATCAAATGCTTACATAGCTCCCATAGGTCAGATCGGTTAAAAAAATCGGTTCTGCCAAAAATTGGTTGCGAATCGTTTGTTTGTGAATATATCGTAATCAAATTTTGCACTCAGAAGTTTTTTAGAGTTTCCAAGTACTGTTTAAAATTTTTATTAAAATCGGTTATAGTCATATAGCCCCCAATAGGTCAAAAAAAGGATTTGGTTCCAAATTCGACTGTTTTTTGTTTTATTTATTAAAATAACGTAACAAATTTGGGAAATAAAATTTCTCTTGGAGTTTTACAGCAATATATTGGATTTAAATGCAACACGGTTGTTCAGGGTATCCCTAAGGCGTCTACGCCCCACTTTAACGTATGCCATCTTTTATAATTATAAATATTCAATAAATTATTATTTTTTTTCGATAAGCAAATATTTATTAAATTCATTCATTGTTATCAATATGTCATGAATTAATGAACCTAGCCATTACTTGTACAGGAAATCAAATCATTTATAATATATGTACATTAAAATTTGTTAAGTAGCATATATGGGAACTTATTTTTAAGTGATTTGTATGAATCATATCTATTACACTATCTTTTGTCTCTTATAAAATTCAAAGATAGTCACCACGGGGCTGTATTTTTCACTGACCCTATGGGTGATTGGTCAAAGTTTTTAGCTGTAAGGTTTAGGCACCTATTTGAAATTAATAATAAACATTCGAAACTCAATATTTTTGGATCGAAGCAAAAGCCGATGAAGGAAGACGAAAGATCAATAAAGGAAAACCTATCCTCCCTTAGTATTTTTAATTGGGGAAGGCGCGCGCAAAGCAGAGGCGCCTGGCGAGAGCTGCTGAGGTCGGCCGTAACCTGAGAGCGGGTTGTCATGGCCACACGATGACGATGATGATATTTTTGGAAGATTTGTCATTCTAGCCAATAGTATTTCAGCCACAAAATCAATTCATCATAATTGGTAGGACAATATAAGTAGTTTAATTTTATATTATTTAAAATTGACTCAATTATTATTATAACTATTTTTAAAATTGAGTCATCTGCAAAAGAGTGGACAACACAAGACGAAATTTCAATACTACGTTACATTGCCATTTCTTTAACAAGCTCGCCAGTTTCAAGCGTTTTTTACAATAAGAAATACTTAATAAAATACCGGCTGCGGATAAGCAAACATTTATTAAACCATTTAATGAGCTTTGAGAAAAAGACGTTGGCCTTATTCAATTCAATGGCTCTGCTGCATCAGTCAATTAAGAAATTTGTTCATGTGACGTCACTCATAAATTGTACTTTATGCTACCATTTAACCCATCTGCGCATTACGTTTACTCTACTCTCTGAGCAGTTCTTAGTTCTCTCTGCAGTAAATCAAAAATAAGTGTAAGCTGCAAGCGCTCTCTCATTCTCTTTCCACCTCTCTCAACGTTAACTGCCTCTCTCTCTCTCTCTGTATATATGTGTGTATGTGTTTCACTTTCATTCATTCGCGCCATTAAATTAATGCGCCAAATGTTTGGCGTTGCCAGCATGTCCTTGCCAGCTACTTGTCTCAATTCCACTTGCTCTCCAGCTCTCTCTCTCTCTCTCTTATTCTCTTAGCTTTCAAATTAAAGTGTTTTTTTCTTAGCTTGCATTGTGGCGCACAAATCGTATAACATTTACATACAACATTTAGCAAACATATGGCAGCAAGTAACTTCATTTATTTTCTGCCCAGTCACATTAACCATGCGGGGGGGTGCTACCAAAAAGTGGGGGCTGCTAACACACACTGCCACACACACACACAGGCCTGGCAACGCTTGCCAGTTGAGCGCAATATCCATAAAATGCGCAGATAACCATAAGTCCTGTTTAAGTCGCATCTTTTGTGGGTGGGTTATGTGGCTCTATCGCAGCTCTTCCCGCTTCCTTGCGACACCCTCTCAGACCTTGGTTGGTGCGTTTTTTTTGTGTGCCACTGTGCAGCAGCTCATCTACATAACAATAAAATAAAAGGCTCCCGAACAATTTTGCTGTCCTCTCCCCGCCCGCTGGCATACAACATTACCATTCAGCTAAACATTAACCTAATTTTATATACATTTAATTTTATTTTATTTAATTTTAACACACACCCGCACATATGTTTATATATAAGGTAAATGTATATTAACTGCAATGCATTGTGCTCATAAATATATCCCAATTTTGTTGCTGGAATGGGTAGAGTAGGAACTTGAGGAAGTTATCTGCTTGGAGAACAGGCTAACATTTCCCGCTTGGAAAGTACTACATTGCCACTTCGTCGAAATGGACTGTCATCAAAACTTGAAAAATTGTAATAATAGGACTAACTTTGCTGTGAAGTTTGTATTCTGTTCACGTAGCAATATATATGACTGTCTCTAGATTTATAAAAGGGTTGCAATTAAAAGCACTTTTTAAATTCAATATTTTTTTTCATCAAAATCTATATTTTATTTGAATCTTTTAAGGACCCTCTATAACATTTTTTATTTTATTCTTCTGAAAAATGTACTGAAACGGGCGACGTTGGAAAGGAGGAAAATTTTATACTTATATGATTTAGTACATTAATAAGACAAATGCATTTTTTGGAAATTATCTCTTAATAAAGATATACTTAAACTGTACAGAGTTCAAGTAAATATTATATTCTATACAATTTGCATTTGAGTTATAATTTAACAAAACAAGCCTCTATGCTCCACATTAAGTAAGAAGTAAGTTAAAAAAAATGTATTCTAAGTCTTTATTTTTTATCGCTTTTATTTAATAGGCTCAATGCCAAAATTTTGGAGGAACATTACGGCAGTCGAGAGAAAAGTATGTTCTCAGTGGTGACCACCGACGACTTATAAGCACATTTCTTTGTTCCAAAGAAAGAGATTGAGGTTGGTTCCTACAAAATTATTTGTATTTAAAATTCTCGTGTCATAATGTTAGTTGCCATACTCCTCCGAAACGGCTGGACCGATTCATATGAAATTTTGTATGGCTATTGGGTAGGTCTGAGAATAGGCCAACATCTATTTATTATACCCCTAAGTGATAAGGGTTGGGTTTATTTTAATTACTTAATTAATACTTTTTTTTTTTTAAACAAGATGATAATTTATCGAAGTGGGATTTTGGATGTTACTGGAATATACAGAGCCACTTTAGCCCAAAACGCAGAGCATTCTGCCAAATCGAAAAATTTTATTTGGACTCGTTTTTGCATGCTTCAGAAAAAACATTTATTTTCGATAACTTCGCATATCTACTTTTTTGTTCACGATGAATTCTTTAATTTGCCATATTCTTCGGGAAATCTCGTATGTTCTGTTAGCGCAAAAGTAATATTCAGCTGTGCTCCGGAAAAGGAAAAAATTACATTTCAAAACTTTATTCTGAATCGTGTTTGCGTGGTCCGGAAAACGATTTTTTTTGGGGATTATTTTTGATATTCTTTTGTTTTGCCGATAAATTTGCATTTAAAACAGATTAGCTGACATGGAATATCAAATTAAAAAATTCAAGTTTCAAAATTATCTTATATATAAAATTCTCGTGTCACAATGTTAGTTACCATACTTCTCCGAATCAGCTGCGAGCCTAAGAATCTGAGAATCGGCCAACATCTATTTTTTATAACCAGGGTTGCCATCCCTCACATTTTTTTTTAAATTTTTACCAAACTCTTCCGAAACGGCTGGACCGATTGTCATGAAATTTTGTGTGCCTATTGGGTAGGTCTGAGGATCGGCCAACATCTATTTTTCATACCCCTAAATGCCACCTTTAAAATTTTTTTTTTGGACAAATTTTTTTGTATTTTTTTTATAGTGTGGCATTGTGTACATTGTCAGATTAACTTATATTTTGTAGTTAATTGATTTTGTCATATATAAAAGAAACTTATGTTTGACGTGTTACGGGTGCTCTCATAAACGCGTCGACGAATGTCAAATCTGATTTTTGCGTGTGTTAGAAGTTGTCAATACGGAGGCTTTTTGGAAGAAATGCAACGAATCAAATTAATTATTAATCTAATCGTACTGCCCAGGAATGTGAAGATCGCAATGAACGTGTAAGAATTCGGTAAAGACAGACCCGTGAAGCGCTGCAATCGACTAATAATGGTGCAAGTTTGAATCGAGCTGCAAATTAATCTAAAAATCTTATATTTTTCTTAATAAGCTAACTAGAGAATCTTACAATTTTTATTTCCTTTAAGAGTATTCAAAAAGTGTGGGCAGGACAATTTCTGCCGGGCCCACTAGTTTCAGTATAAAATTCATACTTTTTAAAACCTATCTAGCCGACCCGTTTTAATTCCTCTTCCAACAAACATTCGGCTTGAAATTGGATGCACCAAAAATTCGGTTACAAAATTAATCCAAATAAAATTTTCGAATGCATTTCTCGAGGCACGGCCAATTCTTTTATTTGCTTAAAAGCTCATAAGGCCCAATTAGAGGTATCCAACATATTCCTTAATCTTAATCTTGCTGCTTACCCTCTTTAGGGCAATTTGTGCAACGTGGCGTATACTTCACAACTGTTAGAGCCGAACTTGGAAGATTATGCAACGATGGAAAATTTTCTGATATATTATGAATTGGATTCAATAGCTGAACATTTAATGCATCTCTTTTGTAGATACTAATTACATTCAGTTTCCTCTCTGCAGTTTCAAAAGTTTCTTCTTCGCGAAACTGACTTTAGTTCCATATTGTTGTAATAAGCTCTTTGCTAGTGTATTACAAAATCAACATAAAATCCAAAAAAAAACATAGACAGATACTCTAACGATTTCCTCTTAACCCTATAAAGCACGTCAGCACAATAAGAGAGTCAACCATTATCCATTACTCCTCTCTCTTTTGTTGCTTACCCCCTTTAGGGCAATTTGTGTGCCACTCGTGCGCATATTTCATAACTTTTTCCACATAAGCTGCGCCCAAGATAAATGTTCACAAAATCTACACACACTCTCTTAACAACAACAACAACAATAATAAAAGCGATAAAAAAACTGCAAACAAAACAGAAACAACAACAAAAAAGTATTGTAGCCAATTTAGAAGCGATTTTTGAATAACTCGACTTGTGAGAATTGTGGAAATTGTGAAAATTGTGTGTTGGACAAAGGGGAGGCGGAGGGAGGGGAGACAGTATTGTTTCTCGTTTGGCGTTTAGACTTTCTGAACAAGATTTATACGGCAAATGTGTTAACTTGTACATCATTTGATGGAGTTACGACCCGGCCAAAAGGCAGCAGCCATCCAGGCAGCAGCCAGTCAGCCCATTGGTTTAAGCCAACTTTGTGCTACCCATTGTGTCGTTGTTATTGCTAACATGCAGGCAAAACTTTTTCGGCATGGCTTTGCATTATTTTATGTTTTATTTTCTTTTTTTTTATTTATGGCAATTGGATTTTTGAGTAATTTATTTGTTTAGTTAGTTGGCATTTTACATATTTAACTTTGGCAGTTTTTTTTAGCTTTTCTTTTTTTTTTTGCTTTTCAGCAACTCTCCAACTCGCTACGTGACATAAGTTTTCCATAATGCGAGTGAGCCATGCAAAGCAGTCAGATTTCAATTCCAATTCCAAGCTGGTCAGTTTATTTTTTATAAATATATTTTTACTTTTTTCTTGCCATTTTTTATTATGCTGATGCTGATGAATTTGCATCTAAATCGAATGACCAACAGTTGCTGCCTGTGCGGTCTTGGGATTGAATGAATCACATTAAAAAGGAGTAGCCGGAAGAGTATGTCCCAGTGCGTCCAGTCCGTTTTGCTGCATGCATTCGATTTGCATAATAAGCTTGGACTGAGCTTAAAAGCTTTGCTGGGCAGCAGTAGCAAGAGTAGCAAGTGACCACCAGCCGCTCACACTTGGAAAGTGAGACCAAGAATATCCGCTTCCCACTTAACTTATTTGCATTTGAGTTTTCGAAAAACAGAAATTGCTTTATTTAATATGTGTTATTTTTATGGCATGGTAAAAGAAATGATTATAATAAGGTAAATACTGTGTCAGCCGTGAGTCGGGAAAGAGAGGCATTTTCAATTATGCTTTATATTTATAACGAAATAACATCATTATGTGGTCATTTCTATATTTTCAACCAAATTCATTTCATTTTTCTTATAATGTTAGAAGGACATTTGTTTCCATTGAGTGTTGTGCCGCCAGTAACACATCTTAAGCTGGCGTAACCAAGTTGACGCACAACCTCCATGTAGTATGTCCTGGTAAGCTACATTAATGCTTGCAGTTGTTAGGACAGTCAGGTAATGTGGGCTTTGAAAAGGCTTGTGTCATGGATTTCAAAAGTTGACAGTCCTCGCAAAAGTATTAACGAGTATGTTTTAAGTATATGCATCTGGGATGTCCGTAATCCTAATGTAGTAGATGACTCCATTCAACAGGCAGACGCTCTC
Source organism: Chymomyza amoena (assembly GCA_037043745.1). Taxonomy (NCBI): domain Eukaryota; kingdom Metazoa; phylum Arthropoda; class Insecta; order Diptera; family Drosophilidae; genus Chymomyza; species Chymomyza amoena. The sequence goes on along the minus strand of JBAMAX010002695.1, from coordinate 77,109 downwards.
AAAAAACGAAGAGTTGACACAACCAGGAAGTGCGATGGAAAGGTCAAGGATGCTGCAAAGAAGCAGATTGTGACTGTCAGCGGAGAGGTGCAAATTTTGCGAACTTGCAATTTGTGGAAGATTACGTAGCTCTGTTATCAGGTTCGCATTAGTGATTGAATTGATTAGAAATTATCCAACTGAAAGCTAACTTCTTCATCATCAGCTTACGTCAACGAGGCAATAGCAAGGATATGAAAATGCGATCAAAGAGACTACGAACAGTCTTCGACCAATACCCAGCTCACGACCTTAAGATCGTTCTCGGCGAGTTTATTGGAAAGTGTAGGCAGGAGTGTTTTTTTGGTCCCAACAATTCAGTCTTCACGAGACCACCCCAAGCAATGGCTGATAGACTTTGCCAAGCGCCGATTTCGTCATAACGACTACTAGACTGCCGAGGTTTTCTTTGATCCCTTCCCATGTGACAAGATCTATCCCACAACAGTCCTGGGCAGTCGGCAGCTCCACTGGACGAGTCATGTTGTTCAAATAAATGAAGGCGCTCTAGCGAGTAAGGCTTTCTAAGCTATTGATGTCGCAGAGATAGATCTCGTCTTCGTTGGAAGGATTAGATAGTGAGCTTACCAGGTAAATTTGCTATCACGGTGAGGCAGCGACGCCAGGGGAAACGTTTTAAGTCATGCAAAATTCTTATAACGGTCGAATTTTTGGTTTGTTCTTAGAACTATATAGGTGGTTTCACATATAGGTCCACCATGAGCTCAGAAGAAAAATATTTAAAATTTATTTATTATTTACGAAACTTTAAAACTTTCCTCACAATAAAGGTATTTAGACGGCTAGACATATGGCTATCAGTAAAATTTTGATAAAATTTTCTTTCTTCTATTTGGCTTACTTCCGGACTCGCCCGAAAACACGAATGAGGCTTTTTTGCTTGGAGATCTACATTTCTAAATTTCAATGTCCTCCCTCAAACACAACTTTCAATAATGAAAAAAAGAAATTTTTGGTCTCTCCAAGAAACCGAATCGAAAACATCCCATCGGTTTTTTGATGCAAAGTAATGAACGGAGCATATGATGCCGAAATATTTCATTGGTCTTTGGTGCATCGTCTGCTACTTTTCCTATATTTGCAAAGGGAAAGGGGTGTTTTATTTTTATTTTTTCAAACAACCAGACGAGGATCCCGCCACTGCCAGCAACAAGGATGAAAAAACTAAGTTTGTAAACCAAGAAAATAAATCCATCAGATTGTGGTACGTTAAGTAATGTGAACTATATTGAACAAAAAAGTTGGACCCACCGCAATAACTACGTGACCCCTAAACGTGATTAGGTCTCACTTTGTTTGGTAACAAGCGCAATATCAATCCAAATCTGTTTTTAGAACTCCAAAAAGAAATGGTTAAAGCAAAAAAAAAAAAAAATATTTCTATCTCGAATAATAATAAGATACGATCAATGACTACGGCAGCGGTTTTATTTCCTCAACCCACACTCTTGATAAATTGAAAACTGATCCCAAACCAAATGCAACCTATAATTGAAATATTAAAAGAAATCTGTAGCATTTGACTGCAAGCTTTTTCAAATTTTAATTTCTTAATACAATTAAATTTAAATTATAATTGGCTGCTTTTAAATATTAAGTTTTCATCCATTTAAGCAAGCTTTAAGTTCAAATAAAATCGCAACATTTTTCTCACTTGAGCTGAGATCTGAACCGAATTGAGCTGCTGGGGCCAGCTACGAGTAACTTTTACATTTAAATTTTCATTAAGTATTCTGCATACGCATAAATAAACTTGAACGTGCTCGAAAGCACACAAAATGCATCTCACAGATACTCACATACACACGCACACATGCAACACTGACATAACAATCACTTTGTTGTGCAGCATCCCAAATGGTTGGTAACCCTGACTGCTGAATAGTTGTTGTTGGAGCTCTGGCTGTTGGAACATTCCTTTTCAGATTTTCGGCCAAACAAAAACATGAAAAGTTGCAAAAATAAATTTATATTATGTTCATAAATTCATAGAGCAGCGGCCCAGGCAGTCCAGGACTTTGCAGGACTATTACAGCAATGTGCGCGCTTGGACATGCACACATGCACGTTTTTGATATGCAAATTTGAATGTTGACAGAGGGGGCTGAAGGGGTTGGGACAGAGCGTTTGGGTAGTGCCACTACGTTGACTGTTCCTACCCAAAAACAAAATAACAGCCAATCAACTGTGTCAGCCAACATGAACGACGAGGCCGTCCAGGCACGAGGCCAGCACATGGTATCCCAAGGCATATAGGCGCAGCTCTCTACTCCAATGCCAATGCAATCCTTTCAACATGTTGGACCCGCACTCCTCGAACACTGACGACGCTTGCGTCTTTACGCTGAGAGAAATAATAAAGTTAGTTGGGCTTGTTGGGGTTCTGACTTATTGAATGGAAAACTATACACTTCAGATTTTTTTGGATGTACTAATAATAATATATTCTCAATAAGTTTAGTTTAAAATGTTGGTAAAGTAAAGAAAATGGTACAAAATATATAAAAATGTGGTTTGTATGTAGGGATATAGAATGATATATTGAAATAAGCTTGGAATATGTTGCAAAATATTCCAAGACTGGACTTAGCCCAGATGTTTGAAATATATTACTACTGTGATAAAATTGAATGGCGAATTTCTTATATTTCCAAAATCATTTTTATTTATTTATCTAAATCTATTTCATTACCTTCAAACTAATCCCATTTCTCTGCAATATATTTATGCCAACGAATTTTCCAGTTATTATAGATGATAAAGTCTTCCTTCAAAAGCTTTACCTCAATCGAGTCAAAACGTTGTTCCCTGAATGGTCTCTTGAGTTTGTTGAATAGCCAGAAGCAACATGGAGCCAAATCATGTGAATAAGTAGGTTGCCAAACGATATTTGTTGAATTTTTGGTGAAATACTCACGAAGAACTAGCGAGATGGTAAATTTAGTGTTTTTGGAACGATTCGAGATTGGACTTTTCTCAAGCACAATTCGTACGGCGCGACGTTTCCTATGTGTCTCCAGATTTTCCGGCATGCGAAAAATTTGCGGAGTTCGCTTATATAATTGGTCCAACGTTCTAGTTTCTGTCCTAACATTAAAAAAACAAGCAAAAATTTTATCGAGACCGGCGATGTTTTTGGTATCACTGAAGTCAATAAGACCGTTTCTAACGTAAGCTCGAAAATATTTCGTTCTGTATGGTTTGTTGAGGCTATGTCAAAACACAAACGTGCTGGGGTTTTCTCAACCTCGAATTCTGATTCAGTGATCCTTAGAACATGTTGAAAATATGATCTGCTCATGAACCTAAAAATCGTAAATTTTTTAATTAAAAAAATTTCAAACAAAATTTTCGATATGCTTTTATGAATCCGAGTCCGAAAAAAAATTATCGTGTCGCGTGTTTTTGAGGTTAAGAAAAAACCAACCAACATCCTCTGATTCTGATTCAACAATCCTTAGAACATGGTTTTGTACAGAGAAATCTAAATGTTTTTTTATTTAACTTCAAAAAATTTAAAAATCTATGGTTTCTCGTTTCGCGTCGTTTTTGAGGTTCAAATACAATCAAAATATGTTGGACTAATTCGGATAGCGGATTCGGATTTAGCAAAAGGAAACATGCTATCTATAGAATCATAAATCTTTTCTATTTTTTTGTGAATGTTGAAACGAGGATTTGCTCCTGATTTGTCAGAGAAGTCAAGCTCTTCTTTTGGAGTTTATTTATAATTCTGGACTTTGAACTATTCTTTGCTACCCGGCGTATATCATCCCTAAAGATTCTCTGTATCAACACGAGAACATCGAAAGTCCCACATCCTGAAGCAATTGTGAGGGTCAAATTGAGTGAATGCTTAAGAGCAGTTGTTTTAAGCGTTCTGAGCGTAGAAGATAGTCGGAACCAGACGCAGCTTGTAATGTTTTGAATATGAATATTCGTATCTAAAAAGTTTGACACTACCTCGAATCGTGCGGATTTACAGAGTATTCAAGCTCTACTTTAGAGTTCATTGAAAATTTTGGACTTTCAACTTTTCTATCCGACAATCCAGCGCGAATTAGCTTTGAAGACTCTTTGTAAGAGCTCGAGCCCAACGAAAGTCCTACTTCCTGGACAAATTTTGGAAAAGCTTCAGAGGTGTGGAAACAGCTGTAAGCCTGAGAATTCGGATCGTAGAAACTAGGACGGACCTGAACGTAGCTTGTAATGGCTTGAACCTAGAATCATGAAAATTTTTTGCGATAGATGAAACCGCAAGAGGAGCAATAGCTACAAGCTTCAAGTTGTTCCAAAATATGTTAGGAACTATATTTGGTTCTCGAAGGACCTTTTTTTTTGTTTGTGTATTCCTGCTGCATGTTGAGGACATTAAAAACATTTTGCAAACCAGAAAGCAACGCAATGACACGCATACATAGACATGCACCTTGCCACTTGGCTGCGGCATGTTTGCTGTTTGCTGAACTCACATCCGCATCCGCAGCGACGACAGCGGCAATGACAACAACGGAAACAACTACATCGACAAGAAGCGCAATGAAACAATGGCAAAATGGGAAACTGGCAGAATGGCATCGATGTCCAACTCCGGCAGCAGCCAACCTCAAAACCCCTTTTTGAGGACCATTTTGGGGCCAGCCCAAAAGTGTCGACAATGTCGCTTCAAAAATATTGCTGCCGCAGCGCATTTCATGTGCGCCTTTGTTGTTTGTGTGTATCTGTGTGTGTGTATCCTTGTGGCTATCTGTGTGTGTGTGTGTTTATAAATTATGCTCAACATGTAAAATGCCATTTTGAATATGAAATTTGATGCTTTTTTAAGCCCTGCTGCCCGGCGCTCGTTCATTTTGATGTTCACCCTTGGCATATTTTATCAGCTAGCCAGCTGCTGCTACTTGCCTCCCCCCTTATCCCCCAGTTGCTAGTTGATGGCTTGGCTAGCCAACTACTATGTACCCAGTTGACTGGTTGTCCTTTACGTTTGGTATACTCATATATTAATTACTTGGAAAATGCAGTGCACACAATTTTGCGTGCCTTTTTTTTTAAAAGCCGTCTCATCTAATTTTTTGCCAGCTATTTATTGCAGAACATTTGTACTCATTTAAAGCTGGTTCTTTGTTCCCACCCAGGTCTTAAAGTTTTCTAATGGAAATGCATGACATTGCATGCCTGGCGGCTCACGTAGCAGATGCCGTGCAAATTCTAGGCTAATTAGCGGCACCAAATAAGCCAAGCTAAGCAACTGCATTGGAGCTACGGCCAACACGCACAAGTTAAGCAAAGCGAAAATAGAACACAAATCCGAAAAAAAGGTCAAAAAATCAATCGTCCACGCAACTAATTCATTTAAATCTAACAAAATCTAAGAAAATCCCTGGCAACGACCTTCGGGATTTTGGAGATTTTACGAATGTCAAGCGAACGCAGCCAAAAGCAACTCGAATGCGCACAGGGCGATGGACTTCAGCCAATGGGCCCCAGCCGCAGCTCCCCGCTCCGTTGACTACGCTCCGTCGATTCGAACAGGCTAAGAGAGAGAGAGACCTAAAGCAAGCAAATCTCAGCCGGCAACCCGTGTGAGCTTTGGCTAAAATAGTTGGCAACAGCACATTAAACAATGCCACACACAAACACACGCATACAGACAATGTGCATATGTGTAGGTGTGTTCTTTTGGGTGCTGTGGCGCCCTGTGTTGGTGGAGAAAATGAGCCAACAGCAAAAGTCGCAGAACTTTAGCAATTTGAAGCTAATATGTTGACAATCTAGTTGCGTCCCAGCTTTCCCAGCAGCACCAACTTGTCCCTCTTCCTGGCGCGCTTTCCAACCAACATCTCAACTTCACAATGTCGCAATTTCGCACAGTGGCGCCATCTATGCTTATGTGCATTTAAGTTACTCGCAAAGCCATGTGCGTGTTGTTTCTTCTTAGTATTGAGGAGTTAGTGATGCGCACGTGTCGTGAGTTTCGCGTGAGTTTAAAAATTTAAGGCGTTGGGTCTTATCAGCACAAAAAAAAAAGCTTTTCAAAGTAATTTCTCTTAAATTAGTTATGTACACCTCAAAAAGTTCCCGATTTTTTAGCTTGATCTTGACATTTGTAAAAGTGAGGCCGTGTTGAATACGATTTTTTAAGGTTTTAATAGTGGAGTTGAATTTGCTTTAACGGACTTGTATTAAATTTTGCGATACTCTAAAAAAAACAGTCATTAACCATTGGCACGAACGATTCAGAAGTGGCCGTGAGTCCTTCAACGTTGATGAACGCAGCGAAGAATGTATGAAAATAAAGCCGCAAATGGACCATAAGAAAGTAAGCAGAGGAGTTGGGCATAGCTTTTGTTTCCGTTTAAGACATTTTGGACAAAGATTTTGGCCTCAGACGTGTGGGCAAGGCTGGTATGGAAGGACGTGAATTTCATGCAAAACATGACCCCTCAAAACACATAATTTCCAAGACCATTTGGGTAAAAATCCACCCAACAACCACCGAATTAAGCTGATTTTCATCCCAATGAGTTTTTCCTATTCGTTCGACTCAAGCAATCGAAGATGGCTGGCTCTAAATGTTTCGAAGATTGGATCAAGCGCTGATTGATCAAGGGAACAATATCGATTTTGAAGAATAATCTTGTATTTTGGATATTCTGAATAAATTCCGGGAACTTTTTTGTCAAAGTGGTATATTTTGACTCTCGAAAGATGACAATTTTAAAATAATTTTGTAGATATTTTATTGAAAATCGGTCCTGTTATTTATTAAATTTTAATTTTTAAACTTAGATCTCTCATGCGAAGTTAATATTTTTTGGCGTTGAGCGAATGCTTCAACTAAAATGAATAAACAAAAACTTTTTACTTCACCTGATACTGTTCGTCAACAAAAACTTCACACAGTCAAAATGTTTGGTTAGGTCGCGATGATATTTTAGAAAAAATTGAATTCTTTAAGTGTAAGAAGTAAGTTTTTTTAGCTTTAAAAAAAGTTCTGTTCCAAATGAAAATTTTAGTTTGATTTTTCTTATTAATAAGATTTTGAGATCATAAAGTAAACTGCAAAGGTTTAAGAGATGGGTACAATAGTCTTGAAAAAACGGCTGACGACTGCTGCAAACTATTCTTATATAGATATACTATTCTTTATAGAAACGTTGAATATGTGAAATTTAAAAAAAAATGTACAATTCAGTACGTTCCGAAGTTATTAAATATATCTAAATCCGAAATAGATGAATTAAATAATATTTGTTAAAGATGCGGATAACGTATTTCGCCAAAATTCGACCTATGCAGAGGCTCTCATATTGACTCGTGACATTTGCGATTATTCTCTCTTTCGTGATTCACTGCCCATCTCTAGCCTGCATTCGTGTGGGTGTACAATAACAAATTTTAGCTTGTGTCTCATATGAGTTACATTGAGCAGCATTGTGTCTATCAGTTCCCCCCCAAACTCTCTCAGTTGGTCAGATCGTAAAAAGTGGATTTTACTGCTTAACTTTTGGCACATCAAATGAAACAAATGTAACGGGAAATCGCACGCGCATACACGCACACACACACACAGCCTCTCACACAGATACCCACACATACACTTTTAAAGGATATTTTTGTTTGCATAAATAAAATGGAATATTTTTGTTCATTTTTTCGCTGCTGCATAAATCCTCTGCACAAAAGTCAGCAATCAAAACAGATTAAAATATGATTTGACAGTTATATATAGATAGTATATGCCATATATGTACGTATAGTAAATATTGTTGCACTTCACTTACAAGTCGATATATGATGCCAGCCAGGATACCAGTTATACGCCAGTTTGAAACGCGATTTCATTTTGGCATTTCAATATTGTTTGCCATATTTAAAATAGAGCCTGTCGCTTCATATCTTTCGCATACGTAAGCCTTCAATTGTTGCGTGCATTGCATTTTTATCAAAGCTTTGTCAAGGATTCCCAATGTGCTCCACAGGCCCCCGCCCCACGCCCACTCTATCGAGCGCTTACTATCAAAAGGAAATGCCTATTAAAAATTTAAATCAATTTTCAATATGGATTTCATGTATCGCGCATCATCATATCATATCCGATTCGAGCATATCGTGCCAGTGCACAATGTCACCTTTTTCGTGTTTTTTATTTTAATAATATTTTATTGTAGTATGTATATTTTTACTTTTTTATTTATTTTATTATCACATTCATATTTCTCACTTTAGTTGTTGTTGCTGTTGTGCCTTTGGCTCTGATATCGCACAAAAGCTGTCAGCGTTATCTTGAAAATGTATTGCAATTGAATTGAAAATTGCGTTTGTTCTTTTCATTCAAGCGCACGCAAATCGCATTTCCATGTACAAATGTATTGCGGTTCGGCGTGGTTCGGAGGGAGTTGGGGGAATTGTAACTTGGCTTTAGGCACAGATCACGGGCAGTGCCATCCATAAATGCGTTTATGAAGCTCTGGCCGGCTCGTTTGCAACAATTAACAGTTAATAATGCGCGAGTCTATGTGGCCCAAAAACTAACCCCAAGCAGATTTACCTCAATTAGCAAAAGGCCACAAACAATGCCGCAAATACAAACAATAATTTAATTTTACCAAACCAGGTCTAAATAGCTAGTTTAATAAGTTAATACTACAATGTGTGCGTTGTGTCGCATATAGATAAGATTTTTGGGAAATATTTCAAAATGCTATTTAGTTGATATGAAAATCTAAAATTTTCAGGGCTTAAGAAAAGCTTTGATAATAGATGGGAAACATTTTTAAAAATTATATTTCCATGTTATCATTAGTAAAGCGGGCAACTTTTCTCCTCGATCTCTTTGATTTTTATGTATTTTACATGCTACTGTGTTCAAAAACTAGTCGAATTTTTTTTATAAATTAATCTTTATTTATTTTTCGGTATCAATTTAGTCCCCTTCAAAATAGTCCCCTCCCGATATAATATTCTTATGCCACCGCTTTTTCCAGTTCCTAAGCATGCCAAAAAGTGTTCTTCCGGTATTACCTTCAGAGCACGCGTCGATTCACGTTGAATGTCTTCCATAGACTCTAAACGGTTTCCTAGGAGTGGTCTTTTGAGTTTTGGAAATAGCCAGAAGTCACACTGAGCCAAATCAGGTGAATAAGGTGGTTGCGGTACTACATTGGTTGCATATTTGGCGAAAAAGTCACGAAGAATTAGTGCAGTGTGAGATGCGCATTATCGTGGTGTAAAAACCAAGGTTGTCTTTCCATAAATCCGGTCTCTTTTTACGAATAGCTTCACGCAAACTACGCATAACACTCAAATAGTATTCCTTGTTGACAGTTTGACCTGGCAGAAGGAATTCATAATGCACTACACCACGAAAATTGAAGAAGACAGTCAACTTGATTTTTTAGCGACTTTGACGCGGTCTTTTCGGTCTTGCCTCACGATCATTTGGCACGATATTCACTCGATTGGTCGGTTGTATCGGAGTCGTAAGCGTAGATCCAAGTCTCATCTCCCGTATTAATGTGTTTATAAGCCGGCTTGTAGTCCGATAGCATTGTTTCACACATATTAACTCGACGCTGTTCAGCATTTTTGGTACCAATCGAGACTTGACACGTTTGAGGCCCAAAACATCTTTCAAAATTTTATTAATTGATTAATTGAGGGAAAGTATTTACCCGCGTAATTCCTACTAGTTTTTGGACATAGGAGTATGGGGTAGATCTACTAGCCAATTGTAACCGCATACAATTTTATTCCGAAGTTCATACTATTTATCGAGCTATCGATAACTGAAAATCGGGTGTTTAATTTTAAGACGTTTCTTTGACAAGCCATATCTAATAAACGAACAATCACCGAAGAAGTCGAGAAAAAGAAGACTCGCTTCACTTATTTAAGCAGATATCTTGTTTAGGGAACCTAGCCAAAGTTGTTCAATGTTTTAACGAAGACGTTTTCGATAATCAACTATCGTCTTTGGTACCACAGACACACAAAAAAAAATTGGCAAAAATAAAACAGCTGAGTAGAGAGATTTCACAGAGACTAGGATAATAATACCCTTCAATTCGGCTCAAGCCAGAGTTATGTGTGAAATCATACCTAAATTTTCAATTGATTTGCCAATTAATGAATTCAACAAATGCATATCCTAGGCGTTCAGGCCTGAAGCCTAGCCGTTACAATCAGCTATAACGCCTATGCTGATTGACTTTCAAAGAAGAAGCTTGAAATCACAAAAACGTTTTTGTTAAAAATCAGAGATGAATTCAGTGCAGAGGATTTTTTTTTAAAGTGATACCTGAAAGCATTGGTGAATTTTGGATCAACTCAGTTGTAAATTGAGTGCTGATTTATTTATAAAAGTCAGGAGAAATTGCGGGTTAGTAATAAATACACTGAAATAAATTCTGAATATAATGAAGAAGATTTTGAACAAAATTTTATTATGAATTAAACAGCGGATGAGGTGGTTCCCTTAAGTGGCAAACGCCGTTAGCTTTTCTTATTTCTCTTTGATAATTTTATTTTAAATTGCTTATCCGTCAAAAGAATGAGATAGAAAACAAATTTTTGTATGTATGTATGTTTGCTTCGTTTTCATGTCCGAATTCAGGGCTGCGTTTTTTAGGCCTTACATCCGAACTGCAGGGTAGTTATTGAGCTTAGTTCAGTTTAAATTTTTTCAGATTAAATTTGTGGACTCTAGTCATTATTTATACCTGTTGTTGGGTTATATTATACTTGGGTAAGGACGAGATTACCCAAAGACAATATGTATGTTGATGATGAACCATGGAAGGTAAGTAAGAAGAAAGGCAGGAGCGAAAAATGGGATAATTTGGCTGCCTTAGCCCTTTCATAGATGACACAATCGCTCTTCTTTCTAAATTTTAAGGATTCTTCAAAAAAAACCATGTTCATATTTGCTTCTTTTTAAGAAGAGAACAAAATTGACTTTATAATGATTGGAAACATTGACATACGCGGAAACAAAATCATGAAATGCTTTTTACCCACGTTTTTCTTATCCTCAGTCGTTTGTAGATTCAGGGAAGTGAATAATAATCCACTCTGTAGCTCAAAAAAAAGTACCAATTAATCTTATTTGCAATTGAAAAATTGTATTTTTTCTGATTTATTTTCATATTTCTGCATTATGGTTTTTTTCCATGTCTGCATTGTCAAAATGCTTCGAATTGCAAATTATTTAAAAAAGAATCAACCAATTAGACACTGCTTACTGAACTGCATGAACTCAGATTGAACTGCTTATTTTGGTTTGCCAATATGTTAGCAAGTTATGCTTTTCAACATTTAAAGCTTTTAGTCATATTTTAAAGCTTTTATTATATGTATAATAAGAAATTCGTTAATAATTAATTATTACATTTTCAGATAAACTTACAATTATATAAGTGCAGCACTTTTTAAAAATTCACATTTTGCATTGTTATGTTATAACTAAATTACATAATATCTCTATTTGTTTGACTAGCTAGATTAACCAATTCAATGAGATTTGAGTAATTTAAAACCCTTATATCACAATCCTCAACTAAATTAGGCTAAATGTAATTATATTTGCATTGTGCCAAGCACAACTGTACCACGCATAAGTGAGGTTATGTATGCGCTTTGTAAATCCATGCAAAATGGCATACAGTGCAAATGCTTAAATTCTCATTAGGCGCATTAGTAACCCTGACCAATCCGATACCTAACTCGGCGCCCCCCCCTATGTAACACTCTAGACAACAACAATGTAACAAACCGCGCACCTAAATTCAATAATAATAATTGATTGCTTATTACAAATGCAACAACAACAGAAATATCACTGGGCACATATGTGCCTCGAAATTTATATGTATGAATATCATATCATGTGAACAGTGAGCTTAGAAAATATTGGGACGGCGCTAAATTTTAAGTTTTTCGCTCAGTAAGTGAGTTAATTGCGTTGCTTTCATTATACATTTTGCTGACTACCGTAACCGCTAGATGGCGCAAGCAAGCCGGTGTCGTTAGATGGCGTAAGCAAGTTGTTAAACCCTTCACATACAGATACCAATGAGTATCTTAAACTGGACAATAGGTAAGAGTTCTTCACATACAGTTATCTTTGTGCATCTAAAACTGGACAATAGGTAAGAGTTTTCAATATCTGAAGGGGTGCGAATAATTTTTGTGCACACTGTACACCATACATTGTAATTGTGTATGTTTTGCCCGTCCTATAGTGGGTTGGACAGCTTTGGGGCTGTTCACATTTTGGAATTTGCTAATATTTACGCATTAGTTATTTGCCATGTGGTAGAATCTATAGGGGGTAAAAGGGATAGGAGGTGCCTAAGCAGCCATAAGTCCTCATGCAAATGTGCAATGCACCTGCAACTGCCACGCCCCCATCTGCTATATACTTATGCGCATATGTACAAAAGGAGAATTGCATTTGTCATTGGGCATGCATTAAATTTTAATGTTTTCATTTTGGTTTCGTGCGCAAATTTTAATTATTAACTTAATAATTATGCAAAATCACGAATTACATTAAAATCACTTTGTTATGCTGATTTAGTTTGTACTTGCATTTGAATTTTCTCATTAGTAATATGTAACTCATTTGTTTAATGTCCAAAAATGGCAGTAGAACAAGTTACGCACAGTGGGAGGGACTATTTTTGTATATAATGATTGTAAGATTTAATACTTGGGGTGGAACTTAAAGATATGCAAAATAGTGCTTGCAAAAGTTATTACTTTATGAACGTATTCGGTTTGGAAATGTCATCTCAAAGTTGTTTTATTTTAGTTGCATTATATTGAATTCTTGATATTGATTGATTTTATTTTTAATAATTTGTTTTATTTGCCGAAAATAATATAAAAATATTATTTAAAGCTAGCTTAATATCTTAAATCAGGGAGTTTTAAAGATATTAACAAATGAGAAATTATGAGACAAAATTTTTAAATTTCAAAGAAAACTTAAAAGTTGTTCAAATTATACTCCGATCTTGACAGATTGTTTCTATGACAGCATTTTAACAACCTACGCATTAAATTCAAATTTAATTTGGCCTAACTTCTCTCACACCTAAATTTTTTAAATTTTAGTCTATAAAAATTGACCTTATACTTAAGTATTCTATATGTTATTGTCGAAAGCATCCTATATCTATAAATATGATTGCGCCATCTAGCGACGACTACATGCTGGCCTCATCTATCGGTCTACATTATTCAGAAGAACAACTATGTTCGGGTCGGTGATTAAAGTAAAAAAATGAATAAATGTAAAAAAAAGGGTGTTTGAGGTTTCCAAACAAGCCATGTTCTCTACGGAAGGTGACACCTATTCTATATATGTAGAATAAAATTTTGACTCAAGAAACAGCTCCGTGGCACGCGTTACACCATCCAAGTTGAGATCATTGAAAAATTGAAGATGGATCTGATGGCTATACCCCAAACCGATTATAAAAGATGGCGTACGATAAAGTTGGCCGCGGACGACTTTGGGATATTCTGTACCTCAAATTGCAATCAAATTCGATATATTACTTACGAACTCCAAAATTTCTTTGCTACATTTGGTTACGGTATCTTCATAAACAAACAAATTATTCATATAAATGTTTTTTTTTTCGAGTTCCTCTGAAGCATCCCTAGGAACTATATAATATTACACCGATATCGAAAAAATAAAATATTCGTGTTACCCCTGAGATAATTACGCCTTTTAACTGTAAATTTGGTCGCTTTTGCAATCTCTGAGGCGGTCATACAGACAGACGGACATGGGCATATTAACCTCTCAAGGCAAATTTGCCATGCAAATTTTTATCTTGCTACTGCGTATTCCTGGAAGAAAGAAAGTCGTCAATCGACGACTTGAGCGAACATGTAGGGTCTGCCTTTATAATAAGAGTCTCAGTCATGGATAATCGTCTATAAAAGTAAGAGAAACGTCTGAGATTTAATTCATTTGAGTTTTGTACGTTACGATATACGATGAAAGTCAAGTATGTTGGGTCTTACTCTCGTTATAATATTGCTATCGTTAATGCAATCTGCAGCAAATACAGGAAAGGCGGAAAAATCGGATTGTATCCCGTGCATAGAAACAAAATCGCCTATTTTGCTAGGTTGTTCAGCAATAGGTGCAGTGCCTTTTTTCGTACTTTTGCTGTTTCATATACGACAGAGAAGAAAATTATGGAATTTAAATCTAAACCTAAAAAAGGAAAGAAATAAATTGGAACTAAAAATAAATGGTGATGGGAGCTTATCCGGAGAGTGGCCAGACTTCGTCTGCCAAAAAATGCCTGAGGATGTGGAAAACGAGGAGGTGCCATCAAAGTCAGATTCAATAAAGTTGGATATAGCTTTCGATTTTCAAGATGTTGAGAAAACTAAAAAAAAGTTAAGTTTTGAATAAGCTTTAAAATAGCTGATAAAAAATCGAAAGTAACTAATAACTATTTTAAGAATATTGTCTAAAGTGATGATAAAAATAATAAATGGAAAAAAGCGACCCAAGCATTGCTAGATTTTAATTTTTGCAACAATTCGAGAATCAATTCCAAAAAGTGCTTAGAAGTATTTGAAAGACAAATAAGTGTAATTATATGCTATTTTAAAAGTGACGTAAAAAAATTAATGATCCAATTGTATCAAAACTATGCAGAAAGAATTCATGAGAAATTATCCGAGCTTAGTTGAAGATTGTGTTATAATTTCGGCCATCCCAGGCGACAAAATTTATTTGTGCTGGTAAACATCCGAAAAAATTGAATTAAAAACGAAAAATTAATAAGCTTAAAGTTTGGAAGTTTGGTATTATCAAATTGTACTATGGCTTAAAATCCCATTTATTTTTGCATAAACTATAAAAATTATCTTACAGCTTTGATAAAAGTAGTTCACAATTTTAAGGATCATCGAGTGAATCTTCCTATAGAAGTGTTTTTTTGGAAAATTTTGGGTCAAGAAACACGAGTCTAAGATTGTCGAAATGGGATAGGAACAAAAATTGACGGATAACTGAAAAAATTGCGCAAACATTTTTTTTTCGTAATAATCTCAAAAAAAAAGGGCTTAAGAAGACAAAAGTTATAATTCTCGGGTTTTTCGATCCACAATTACCCTAAAAAACACTTCTATATTCAATTGGATATTGAGAATTAAACTTTTAAGAAATATTGCCTAATAGCATTTGAACTGGAGATCGTTTATTGGATCGATTAGTTTCTTATAATTTGAGTTTTTCTTATTTCCAAACCCAGTCGTTCTCATTCAGAACAACGTCTTTTAAGGATTAGCTATCAATATTTTAAGTACAAGAAAATTTTTGGGACAAAAATTTGAATCTTAGGCCTTAGACAGAGACTCCGCAGAATGTACCGGCCCCTCTATTACACCTCTTGCTTCACGGCAGCACGACAATAATTTCACTGGGCCCCTGAGTAAACTCTGCCGGCCCGGAGGGATTAACCTTCTTTCACAACCCCTCTCGTTGGAGTCTGCCGCAAATTTCGTTTTTACTCTGCATTTAATGTCAAAATTTAATCTTTTAGTTTTTTTTTTGGGATATTTTTTTGTAAAAATACAAAAAAATTTGGTAAAAATTTTACTAAACCAAACACAGTTGCTATATTTTCAAAAACGCTAGGAAATATGTTTCGGGCTTGGCAGTTACTACTAACCCTTTGGCTTTATCCAGTCACCATTGCTTTGGCGCAAATCAACTGCACATTAATTGGAGGCGCTTCCTTCTTGAAAAGCGCCAACGGAGGCTGTCCCAAGGGCTGCGTGCGAGATAACCAGGGCGTTTGCGTACTAGAGGAGTGCACCAGCGATTGGATAAATTTGTTGGAACGGCCCAAGAGCATGTCCTGCTACTTTCACTGGTTTTTGTTGCTGTTTAGTGCAACCATTATATGCTTAATGTTGGGACTGGTTGCCTGCAATCTGATCTATGAGTTGACTCAATGCAGGCGCAGGAGTCGCATGTCCTCTTATCGACGATTTAGTCGCTCCAGCAGCGATGAGAGCGTCGCCTAGCGATGGGAATGGTGTGCAAATGGACTAGGTGTGACAATAAAGGGAGAAACTTTGAAACTGCCGCAAGCACACCAATACTTTTGCACATCTTAATGTTAACACGCACACATGCGTGTGCTCATGCGTTATAAGAGAAAAAAGAAGAAAAAAAAATAAAATAAAGAGAAGCAAAAAAAAAGAAAAAGAACAGTACAGTGGGATTTGGCATAATCTACAATACATTAGCGGTAGCTTTGCTCTGGCTTTCAATTCAATTCTTTAGGTATCTCAACGAAATCCATGTAAATTACGATTTGGCACCTTGTGCGCACATTCAGGACGACAAGGAGGATGTCACTGCCAAGCAGTGGCACTCAAGACAACTGCAAAGACAACTTCCGGAATCCTATTAGTAGTTTAAATGCCGCTGCGGCACAATGATTACGAAATGCGGTCCCCGGGCTTGGGGCGACTGGTTAAAAGAGCATTTGTATCTAATAATAAATGCTGCATTGTAGTTGTTAGTGGTTTTTGTTGTTGGGGGGTCTTATAAACTCACATATGCTGGGGGGCAACCAAATGTGACAAGGAAGAAAAAGGCAAGATTCCCGAATTCGCTACAACTCAAAGTCAAAGGTACAATAACCCAAAGCTACATAAAAGCAAATATGTTTTGGGTGGGGAGTATGGGAGTATGTGTGGGTTAGCTGCTATATAATTTCGCTTTTGTGGTAAAGATAAAATAAACACACACACACTATGTAGGGAAGCACTCGCACAGTGGTCGAAAAAGTAATTTTGACAAACGTATTTCTATTGTTGAAAATGTTTTTTTTTTTTTAAATCGATTGATCTAAGAATCGATTTTATTAGTTTCAGTACAGTTTCCCAAATTGCTACTTATTTTTTAGAAATATTTGATATTAACATTTCTCTGAAAGTATTAAACATTGAAATATTATGAAAAAATTTATGAAAAAAGCAACCGAAATTGGGATAAAGAACTTAGCTTGGGAACGTTAAATTTTTTAACTTAATAAGCTGTGTAGGGGAGGTTGGGGCAAAACGCGCCACTTCTGATATTATTGCATTTTTGAGGCAGCCAAAGAGCTGAGGGGGGCTTAAGTAGGTACTATGTTGTTGTCCACATATGTGGCTGAAACTTAGCTTCAAACAACTCTCAGTTCTAGCTGCTCTTAGAGCCTCGAATATTGAGTTTTACGTGGGACTAAAAAGACCACCAGTGGGGCAAAACGTTCCATACCAGATAAAGCGGTTTTCTACAATTTGTGTCAATTTGTCGTGTTCATCACCCACAAGTTACTACAAAAGCTCACTTTCACTTAAGTCCGATAAAAAAATTTGATCAAAATATGATATTTCCCTTCATCGAAATATTTGTGAAACACACTTCCCTAAAAAAATTACAAATGAAAAGCGCATATATTCGTTTAGACCTCTTCACCTAAGCTATGATTGGAAAAAAATTTCAAGCATCCAGCAATTACCGTCGGGACCAGGTTACATATTTTCCAAGTTTCGCGTTTTGTCCCACCTTTCCCTACAAAATAGCTAACAGATGGTGAACTTATGTAGCATTGGCTTCAAATGTCGTCAAGTACGTTCTGAAGAATCTGAAAAGCGTTAAAAAGAGATCCATTTATTTCCGTAGAAATTCCTAATTGCTTGAATAAATAAACAATCAAATTGGAGGAGTACAAATGGCGGACAATGGGACTCTCAAATAGTAAGAGCTAGAAGTCTAGAATTTTGTATGAAGTTTTATGTTATATGGCGTCTTCAAGTCTTATAAGCTAAAGTTTTTGTTAGTTGCTGTTGCTATATTTGAGTATTTAACAAAAACGTTTGCTCCCAATTTGGTTTAAATTTTGAAGAGAATTTATTTGATCAAAGTAATTTATAAATGCTTCAGCCAAAAAGGGACACTTCCAGCCTTTGCGATGGGAAGATAAGGCAACGGAGGATCTTCGTAACCTTGAGATTCTCAATTGGCGTCAGCAAGCCCAAGACAGAGCCCGCGGACGCTGTATAATCTACGCGGCCAATACCGATAATGTAATGGCCAAAATAGTAATAAAAGTAATTCACAACTCGGCATATTTGTTTTGCTTCTTCTAGAAATTATGCTGGAAGATGCGGCCGAGTTTAGCGTGCGAAGCAGGCAAGAGGAGGAGCCCCCTAGAATAAACACAGGGATACCCAAGGAAAAAGCTGATTAAAAAAATTTGATTATATGAAGTATTTTCTTAAAAAAGATAGAAAGGATGAACATTTTGTTTTATTTAATTTTATTTTACTTAATTTAACAAATTAAATATACCAAACTTAAAATTAATTTAACGACCACTACCAACGAATAATTTTGATACTCTTCTATTTTTATAATATTTTTTTTGGCAGGTTTAATCTTCTAATAAAATTGGAAATACTTTTATATCTTATTATTATTTACTTGTGATCACTAATTGCAAAACGTAACTTAAAATCAAAATCAATCTATCAAAAAACTCTGGTTAAAACAAGAACATATAAATATGTTGAAAGTATACTACGACTAATTTTTTATACCCGAAGTATATCTAACTACCATTTTTTTTGTCCACATTATTCTTTTCTCGCCCACTGGTACCCACACATACTCAGTCAACCATGCAGGCAAAGCTAAGCGCAACGTCACCCGCGCAGAAAATGAAATGGAAAATATTGCATGAGCTGAAATAAAAAAATAAAAAGGAACCCGCAAAAAAAAAAAAAATGGAGGAAAAATCGAAAAGCTCGGCAAAAAGGTTAGCTCTTTGTGCATGTGTGTGTGTGTGTGTGTGTGTATCAATGTGCGTGTGTAGCTGACGCTGGTAGCAGATTTAGAGGTTGCTTATGTGTGATTTAGTGTAGCATGCGCGAATATGGCGGCGATAATTCTTTAAAAATTGGAAATTGTTTTCCAATCGATTTCGCATTTAGCCAAAAAGCACTCGGAAAATGCGCAACAGCAACAACAATAGCTGGAGCCAATGGCAACTCAGAGACCACCCAATGTCTTTTGCAGTCGTATACACACACTCCCCATATACAGACATTCATATAAATATATATGTTTATTTTATATATTTTTTGAAAACATTTTATGAAAAAACATTTTGTTATTTTTCACCTGACTGCAGCTATGAAAAGGATTTGCCAGCTGAAATCGTGGATTTGGCTTAGCTTTCTATAGTTGTTTGGCTGTTCTGTTTGTGTTGTTGGATGGAGAGCTAGAGAGAATATCGTGCCAAAAGTGGCAGTAAAATGAACAAAGGAAATTTCATTTCAAAAAGATATCAAAACTCATGAATAATGGAAAGCTAAACTAATAAAACTCTTTCATATGCTATGCAAAAGCGAAAAGTTAGAAAGCAGGCATGTAACGCTTCAAAATTTTAATATCAATCAATATTTATCAAGGATAAAATGATTACTGGGTTAAAAATGGCCCATTTTTTTTTGAAAATAAATAACTAAGAGCAAGCATAATCTTATAAGCCATAAAACTCTAGTTATAAGTAGCTGTATGTGTTTTTAACGATGTCGGCGTTAATGGAGACATTCATATGGTTTTTTTGGTACTTAAGTCGATCTAATAATTTTGGGTAATTCTCGTACAAGATGTGTTGGCCAGATGCCCAATTCAATTGATCCTATTTGGTTAGTTATTAGTGTTACTGATTCCCAGAGGATTTGATATCTGATCAATAATAAACATTATTCTTCGTATCATATACTAATATCCCTTATATCATATATTCTTGTAATACACATGACTCTTTCCCTTAGATATGTTGCCCAGATCCCTAACACCATTGACTCTATTACAAAAAGGTTGATTTTGATCATATTTGGTTAGTTATTAGTATTTATGGTTTGTATCTAATCTCTGATCAATATTATTATTATTATTATTAGTATTATATCATATCCTTTGGCAGGGATGCAGCTCACATGATTGGCCATGGGATCGAGATAAATTTCTGATAGATTTAGATACTTATGCAGTAAAAGCCGAAAACGTGAAAGTTTCAACCCAATATAAAGAAATAACCTGCAACCTGTATTAAGCATTTTAAGCTTATTCTTGAAGAACTTCTTCTTTGAGCCTCTAGAGTAATTATGAAATGCCGGATTTCGAACTTTGAAGATCCCAGCGGAATTTTAGTACTATTTGGTAAAGAGGCCACCATCCAAACCAAACTTATGATCGAACATGCCACAAAGCTTTGCAATGTTAGAAATTCTTTGAGTGCTTTTAAATTTTGCTTAAAGAAACGCTGCCTTTAAAAATTATCTTGAGACCGTCTAAAAAATTTTTGAACGATTTTTTTTTTGGAGGAATTCAGAATTTCATTTGCGAGTCTGAACTTACAGTTCGAAGAATGTATAGCTAGGCAAGTTGTCAAATTGGTAAAAATAAAAAAAAACATCGTGGAATTCGTGGAAAAATTTTCCCAAACACATTTTTTATCTGTGTTTTCTCAGAGGTCCGTGTAATTACTGTCGTAATGATGCGTTTCAATCTAAACGTGTAATAGCCTCCCGGGCCCAGATTTTCTCTCTACGGCCATGAATATACAATATGATATAGCAATGTCAACATTGTCAACCCAATAAGAATAGATCATTTAATTTTAGTTCCATTTATTTTCTTTATTTGTTGCAGTTCTCAAATTTGACAGCTAGCTTCAAAGATTGTTTCCATTATTAATGACAACGAATGTTGCCAAGATCTCAAGATCTCAGTCCAGCAAACCAAGCAAATTTAAGTAGTTGCCGATTTTTCGAAACTAGTCATCTTCACCGATGAGGTGGATTTTTATTTAACTGTTTCCGTCTTGGGGTCTTGTAATCCGTGAAAAACAAAAGAGCCTTCAAGTAATTGACTGTTCCGTCATTGAGACTTACTTCTTTGAATGTGAGGCAGGGAATGCTGAGGCAGTGAATGACATTCTTTACAGGAACATGTTACGGTCTGAACTGGATTATTTGGATTCGAACATATTTATTTTAAGCAAATCAGGAACTCTTATTTGGGGACCATTGAAAGGGACTTACTATAACAATTTTGATAGCTCCAAAAACCAACGATGTTGTTCGTAGATTTATGGAAGTGTTCGAGTGTTCAAGAAACTAATTTTTTAGGCCTTCTATTGAAGATTTTTACTAATTTTGATAAATTGCACAAAAACTAGGTTTTAGACATAGAACAGGATCCCAAATAATCCCTCAAAGTTTCATCGAATACGAGGTGGTTTTTGGGTACTATACTATACTACTATACTACTCAGGATTTTTTTTAAGGTTGATAATTTAATTGAGAGCTCACGGAATTGAAAAAAAATGGCTAAATGCTTAAATATAATTGTAATGTAAACATTTTTTGAGCTTAATTTATGAAACTCAATTTTCCATAGTTTTAAATTACCAAGCAGCAAATAAGTAGCACATACGATATAAGCTGCCTAAAGGTTTTTGAAAAACAGTTTTTAATTTAAAAAGAAAATAAACACTCACACACAGACATAACAATAATATTGTGCAGTGTGTATAGATGGTATGTGAAGTACAATGACTATTATGAGAACTGGTAACAATAGGTTAGATATACCACATACACAAACACTTCTTTACAATGGGCACGGGGGGCGTGTTAGGGTTTAGAAAAGTGTGCATGGGTTGGGGAGAGGGTATACAAAAGCACTGTAAAGGCGAACCGCTTATAGGAGTGGGCGAGTCGTGACATATTTTATTTGCACAATGACAATACGAGTAACTCGACAGCCAAGGCAAAGAGATAGGCAGTAGCGAGGGTAGCGAGGGGAAGCGTAGAAGAAGAGCATTGGAAAACGACAACGACGACGACGACTACGACAAAGGCACACCCGCCATTACGCAAACACACCCCCACTTACATACAGATACACACACACAAAGATACACAGAGACGCATACACTGACAGTTACAGTGAGTAACAGTTACACAGCTCTAAATGGCAGCTCATGTACATGGGGTTAGACCCCACAGCGCCATAGCGCCAACCCCCCAACCACAGCAAAGGACATCCATACAGAGTGAGTACAAAAGAGATGGCACTAGTAAAGCAGTAGTAAAAATAAGTGCAAAGGATAATGCGAATTGAAATGACAAAACCGAAACCGAAACCAAAACCCCAACAATGCTATTGTGGACTACAATACTACTATGTGAAGAAACATAGCTCCATTTTATATGCTATGCTTGGGTTTTCTTTCATTTTCATTTCCATTTCATTTAAAGTAATTTTGTTGCTATTTTTCTAATGATTTTACTTTATGCCTTTTAAGTAAATTAAAAAATGTTTGTTCATTTTGTCATTGGGCCTTGGCCTGCTAACAAAATGGCGCACATGACAATATTGTCAGTTTTATTCGACGCCATTTTTATTGCAATCTTTTTGCTCTGTGCGCTGCTCTTCTTCTTCATGCGCTGCCTTCTATGCTCGTAAAATATTTTTATGTATTTTTTATTTACCCAACGCTCGTCTCACAATCATGTATGACCTCAATACGCCGCTGTCTGTGTCCTGCGGCCAATGCATTTGCTCCGCTCCGAGTTGCTCCGAGCTGCTCGTAACATGCTTTTAATGTGCGCCATTTTATTTGCCACAAAACCGACACACGGCACCATTAAAAAGCCATAAGCGCTAAGCTTCCGCTTCCGTGTCCCACAAGTTCTGTACTGTCCCGGTCCCGACCTATGGGTCAGACTTGGCCTTAGAATGTTATTAGAATTTGCTCTGCTGTGCTACGCTTAGTCCGTGTAGCCCTCATAAACTGAACGCTCCTGCATTTTGATTACAATTTTTATGATTTTTAGGTCAAAATTTGCGATCATAAAATGACCAAAAGTAAATTTCAAATAATACATACAATATTGTATAAATATATTGCGCATGCAATATAAAAACCTGCAACAAAATGGTGTCAAGTTTTATGTGCAGGGTCTTATGGCCATATAGGTTGGGACTCCTCTCTGTCTTACTCAGCGCAGCCTTATTAAAAGACATTTTATTTTGCTTTTTTTTATTGTCCTTTTATTATATTTTAATATTAAGTTATATGATTTTTTTTCGTCTTTATTTCATTTGCATTTGGCTTTGCAATAATATTACAGCGTTAGACTTTGCAATAAAAATGACTGAAATTGAAATTAAAATTCTCTAAGTTAACTTGGGCTTAGTGCCAACTATATAGATGTATGTTTGTATGAACTTGACACACTCGGAGAAAATTTTTTTAAAGAAACTTATATTGGCTAAGTTTTATTTTTAATTTAAAAAGTTTTATTTCAGCTCATTTGGCTGGGCTTTCTTAAAACTATTAATATTACAAGAACGGCCGAAATAATAAAAATTGAAAAAATATTTATTTTTATCAGACATATACGACAATTAAGTGAACATTCAAAATGGCCGAGCTTGTCGGCATAAGTGAGAGATATGCGTACCAACATAACGCAACAAAAAATCTAAATTCGAATATACGCAACCCGCGAAAATTCAAAATTCTCGATACTTTTTGAACACACCTCGTACTTTTAATATTCAGGTTTGATTAAGGAAATAGTCTTTTGTTCTAGATACTGCGGAGAAGCAGCATTTTTCTTTTTAAGGGGATTCATAATAGTAACAATGATCGCGTGGTATTTCAGTTTTACTCTTTTACATGATGCTGCATAATATAATACTACCTTGATCTTAAAGTTTTGTGAATCATCACCGAGTGGCGCTCTGAGTCACCGAATTTGATATTTCATTTTTTCTATCGATTTTAAATAATCTTGTGTTTTGGATTTTGTGAACAAATAACATTTTTGATCAAAGTGGTATACCTCCAGCTCAGCCTTTGCCATGAACTATCTTTTTATTGCCTAGGAATAGGTAGGGTCCAAAAGTATTTGTAGTAGTATTTTACAAATCGGTTGAAATCTTTAGTAGTCCCCTATATATCACAGTTGTGCTCTATCTCAAAGCATATGACATGCCCTCGCGACCCCTCGCGACTCCTTTGACCAGAAACACCCTAGCCACTAGAATAGTGTGACACAAGCTTGGCATACATCTTTCACATGGTCAAAACTTCAGTAGTAATATATTGGGCGCTAACGTCTGAAATTCCTAACTCATCAACTATCATTGGTATATTTCCACTTGTCCGATCGGAAACGGGTACGCTCATTATTAATTCACGACTAGCTCCCGCACCCCTTCAGAATTGTTCTTGCAATTCCAACAAGGTTAAGCTGCTCATGACAGCGTATTCGTAGGGGTTCTTTATTATTCCATGGGTCTCGGTCGAGGTTTCTTCAAATTTTACGTAGAATTCAGAAGTGTGCCACTGCTAGAGATTGTAGTACATTTTGGATCTTGAATATCTGTCCCTCCAGACGGCATGCAATTACTAAGACCAGTTAATTCGATAGCCCTCCACTGGTCCAATCGAGCTGTAGATAATCAGTCCTACTAGTTATACCCTGTACTAAAAAGTACGTAAAAAGTAAGTAAAAAGTTTCCACGCATCTGTGTGTCACAACTAAACAAAATCGGACAAATACAGCAAAAGCTATAGTCAAAAAAATATTATATATGGTATTCCCGTGCTCCACCTCGACTGTACCACATTTTTTTTTAATTAAAAATATTCTTAATTTTCAAAAGTCTTTACATTACATTACATTTGGGGGTCTTCTTTTCTTCGATATATCAGAGCTCGCAAGAAACTGTCAACCTATTCTTCCAACTTTTGGGTGCGGGGATCGGACCTGAAAATTCGCCGTGGGGTTTGCCATGATCTGATTTTTTCTGCATCGTTTAGAGGAATCTCAGTCATTTCGATTCCTGCTTCTGCCTCTAGGAGGTCAGCTGTTAAAAGCCATCACTAGCCTTGGTGAGATCGTGAAGAGGGACTAAAGAGGTCCGGATCTGAAAAAGTGATGATTTCCTTAAGCAATGAGGCTACAAATGGAGGATGTACCCTGGCTTCAAAATACTACAAGATCCTCCTTGGTTGACGATTGCGACGGTGGTCTAAGAATCGTTGGTGACAACCTTCTAGCTCATCAATTACCCCAAGGCATAACCACAATGAACCAAATCAGGCAGTTTAAAAGAGACTCGATTAGTATCTACCGATTAGTAATGACCGAGACCTTGTGACTGTGGACCCTAATGTTCGGAGACTTGTATTATCAATGTTGTAATCATATTTTATATCACATCATATCAAAAGATTTACAAACGCATGCCAGAGTCTTATATTTTGGGTAGCACAAAACTCTAGATATGTAGGAACAACCTCAAGTAATAGGCTTCATGAATTCTGCGAGTCGCATTGATCAATCGGGCCAGGATCAATCGTCAGTTACAATCGAATTCCCAAGAAACAAAAAATATTCTGGTCTCGTTCCAGTTCGCCTTAACATTGGGTTGAGGAAGAGATAAAGTGTTCAGTCGACAAATATAAGTTTACATTTTTAAGATTGAAACCTGTTGTAATACAGTCATAACTTCCCTATAATACACTTGTCTACAAATATTACCATTACCTGCTCCAATCTTCTTTTTTCAAAGGATTTATGTACAACATATAATATTCTACTTCGGTTTAAGTTCGCTATCTATCTGTATATACGAAATGTCTGTAGTAATGCATTTTTTATCTCTAGTTTTCCTTTAATAAGGAGCAAATGGGAAATTATATATGAATTATAATAATTGTCAAAATACAGTATTCCATTGCGAAATGTTCACTTTTCCTTGAGACTTTTTGCACAAAATTAGCCTCAATTAATTAGTTTAATGACCAATTTTTCTGCAAGTGTACGTATGTGTGCCTTGTTGGAAAACTAAAAGTTTGAGCAACTAAGTTATGTATATATGAAAGTTCAGCAGGCGGCTAAGAAAAACGGAAGACGCAGAAAACAAAGTTAAGTGTAGGAGTAGGCAGAAGTTGGGGCGGAAGAAGGCGTCAAGGCAGCTTCTTCAGCTGTGCGTAGCAGATAAGAGAACGGCAAAGATTTATTACCAACGCAATGAGTTAAGAAAGACAAGTACCTAAGGGAAAAATACAACAAGAACAAAGACGATGATGATGATGATAAACACGATGATGAGAAAGATGATGACGACTTTCAATGCGAAACAAGCAACAGCAATAATAATGATGAAGCTGCCGCATACTGACAAAGCAAATGATGGGAAATGATGCGAAGCAGCTACAAAAGGGAAAGGCAGAAAAGTTGCCTGGTTGGTTGGTTGGGTTGCCTGATTGCTTAAGCAGCGGGGTTGGGGCCAAAAGAGGGGGCACTAGAGCACTGGCAGGCAGTCAAATAATGGCTGACAGCAAGCGTTGCGTGCGTTGTCTTAAGAAAATTTCAAGATGGCGCACAATACACACACACATACACACGCACACAGCTACATGAATAGAAGTGGAAGTTTTGTATGTTAAATATTTCATTTGGCATGTTGTTGATTTTAATTGAAGCTCATATATTTAGAGAGACAGAGCAAGACATTGTGCAATGGCTGGCATGGCTGAGCGTGATTAACAATAATTAGACTTGGCATTAATTACGCCAAAAAGTTAATTACGCAATGTACAGCAAATGTGGGCCACACTGGGGCGACATATTTTTTTTTGCTCCTTGCTACTCACAACCAGTTCAATCTGTTAGCCCTATTGTCTTGACTGTTTGCTCAAGCAATTTAATTGGCAATTTCGTTGCGCCTTTGAAATGGCGACACACTTCCCCTTCCAGCGCTGCCGCCCCCTCTTGGCTACAAACAACTAATAAAGTTAAACAGCAGGCAGGCCAACTTATTAACCCTTTGACGCCCACGCGCTGCGGCAGCGGCAGTAGCCGCAATAAAATCAATCTTATTAAAACATTAACAACGCCAAAAAGAAATAAAATAAATCAAATGGACGCCCAACAACACTGCTACTGCCACGGTAAATGATGCTTAACCCAGCGGGATCCTGAACGTCTATTCCAACGTCCTTTGGCACTTTATTAGACCCGGCTGCCTTCAATCAGCGCCAAGCATATGAAATTCAAATTTGATGCTTGCCCAGGCCACGATATGCCACCCTTGGGTGAACCCAACACTTTGTGCCCCCTTCCAGCAGCAGCACACAGCACCCATCACCCCGGCACCCTTACGCACTGACAATACAATTTGGGCATTTTGCATAGGCAACAAACAGCATGTCCTTTTATTATTATTTTTATTGTGCGGTGATTTTCTACTTGCCGCCGCATCCGCACCCTGCTCTTGCGCATGGAAGGCGTTCGCCAGGGGGTTGACATAGAGACATTGGGCCAGTGGTCGTCGGCGGCGGGGTGCATATAAATTCGACATAATTTCATTGTAATGAATAAATTGATGGATGGATCTTTTTGCACCAGTTGCCCGGCCAAACAACTTGTAAGGAGTCGGCTACGACCAAAAATATGCACACTTAGCGAAAAAGTTTGGAAATTAGTTAATTTGCTTGCTGTATGTACTTAAATTACTTCAGTTTGTTTGGGTTGTAGAGTTTGTTTTTTAGTTACCCGAAGCTAATGGGTTTTATTTTAGGTTTACAACTTGGTTATTGACGATATCAAATAAAAAATATTGAGAATTAAATTCCTGATACCACCAAAATACATATTTTCGAAAGAAATCAAGGAAACAAAAATACAAAATTCATTTTTAGGTGGTTTTTGCAAAAATAGTCGCTTTCACAGTAGAAAGAAGTATTCAAGTTAAAATAATTTTTGATTTATAATCCACAAGGGCATAGTATGACAAGCAGAATTTAAAATTACAGACTTACGGATTTTCAGCCGTAGAATCCAAATCCTAGTTCTACAAAAGCTCGAGCCATCAGAGTTCACAGACATCATACCCCATAAAATAGGGTCCTATCAATAATGCTTCTCAATCTATTATTGTGAAAACCGAATCTGAGAAAAAGAACTAGAAAACGCTGACAGGCCAGACTCCGAGATCATCTCCTTTTTGGATTTAGGTAAGAGCCCTGATTTTCTAGGGATGTTTGCAACACTGATTTGGATGTAGCAAAAAATTTTCGTTTTGTTCCTTTTTTGAAATAAGGCTTACAGATTCCCTATGTGATCCAAATTTTTTTTAATATCTATATTTTGATTATATCTAAGTATCTCTAAAACAGGCCTAAAAATTTCGAAGTCGAAAATATATATCAAACATAGTGATAAGTTTGAAAAGAGATTGCTTATTGCAGCCACTTTCCTTTTTGAATATGCCTTAAGCGACCAAAGAAATAAGTTTTAAAGGTTTCGAAAATCGAAGTTCCGTTTGTGCCTTCTTCTTCAAAGAAGTTTAGAGATTAGGGTTTCTAGATTTCTTATGTAGGCCAAACCATTTAGGCAACTTTTTCAAAAAAAAAAAAAAAATCCTCAAAATATTATAGAAAATTTAGAGATATCGATTATATTGTCAGTACTTTTTTTATAATAATAATATGATAGGGCAGGAAAACTAATTTTAAAGTCCGAAACTTTATACTTACTTTATATTTGATATAAAAATTATTACTATACGATAGGCTGGAAAAAGATAACTTCTTAATATAGCTCCATTTGTCCATATGTCTTGAGCAAATAAAGGAATAATAAATGTTGAAAGGTTGGAAATGAGCGTAAATTTTGTGCACTACTTCTTTAGAAAATTCCAGTTTTTTGATTTCTTGTATTGCCCCAAAATATAAGAGTATATTTTTTAAATTTTCGACAATTTCCAATTCTGTAGAACTTTAAAAACAACACTAAAAAGATTACAGATAAAATCGTTGTTTCAATTATTAATTTGTTAAAAAATTAGGATAAACTTTTTGCATTTCCAAAATACGATTTAAATTAAACTCAGTCGTTTCTAGCTTTCTGAATTTGTTAAAACTAATTTAAAAAATAGTGCAAATAAAAGAACTTGCTTCTAAATCAATTAATTAGTTTCTGGCTTTCCAAATTTGTTAATAGAGATAATTCGAAAAAAAATAGTAGAACTGTATTTCAAGTTAATTAGTCCGAAAAACAAAACGCAAAAATTTCTGTTTTTCCGAATTCGTCGTTCATTTAAAAATCAAAGCATTACATTCGAAAAATATTGCATCATCTTTGTTTTACAAACCATTAACTACTTACCATTACGTCTTTAAAGTTCGATAATTTTACATTTTCTAAGCAAATGATTGATGCTGCCAATTTATTTCTCCCAGTGTACGCTAGCAAAACCACGAGGGGTAATGAGCCGGAGCAATGCCAACATCGTGTTCTCAATTTAGATGAGTTGACTGCCATACGGAGTGGCAATGTCCTCGCTTGTGTCCTGCGGGGCTTATTAAGAGTTACTAGCCCAACTTGCCTTAAAACATTTTTGTGTGGGGGGGCAGGAAGCAGGGCCGCATAAATTACAATTTGATTTTTTAATTTTGCATTTTTCGAAAACTCATTTGTTATCTAAGACTTGAAATATGCGGCTTTTGGGTTGACCGCATTAAAATTTGTAGAACAATCTAGGGTAATATATTATACCTTATATGACAAGCAAATAGAACGCCCCAATCAAAGACTTCTTTCTTTTTCCATTATTTTATTGTTCTTTTTGTTTTTGTTTTTTGTGTTGTTTTTGATTTAATTTCTATAACTAATAATATTAAGTTTACAATTATATTTATATATAGTTGCTTTTAGTAATTTGCGCTTTGTTAGCTTATTTACTTTGTTTTTTTTTTGTAGTTTAATTTTTTATAATTTTTTTGTTATACGACTAGACAACTCCTTAAAAACTGCTACGCTTTGATATATTTACTTTGTTTTTAATTTTTAGTTTAAGTTTTTGGTTTCTGTTTTACAATACATTTGATTTGATAAGTTTTTTTTGGGTTTTTGCTGGGATGGGTATATTATTATATATAGTAACTATGTATATAGTTGGCATATGAAGTTGCGGTTTTTGGTGACAACACAAATTTAACTAAGTTTGTTTAAAAAAATTTTAAATTTTCTTTTTTTTTTGGTTTTGCGGCACACTGTAAGAAAAGTAGGCTATATATATTTAAATATTTTTAGAGTTTTCTTTTGCTATTTTCTTAGTTGCAGTTTTGTATGTTTTTATTTTTTTGTTTTATTTTTTAGTAGTAAATATGAACAGCTTAATTAAATATATGCTTGCCTAAAGTTAGGTATATGCTTTTTATTTTATGTACAAAAACACTTAAATTTAATACAATACAATAATTTTACGCTTTATTTTGTTTTTATTTTTTTTCATAATTTGTAAATGATAAGGTTTAAATAATTACCATTTAATCTCAACACAGAAATGCAAATTAGTTTAAGTAATGCACAAATTTGCACAGTTTTTAATTACATTTTTTTTATTATTTATTTAGTTGGAGCTTTTAGTAGTAAATTTTTTTATATTTTATTTTTACTTTGTTTTAGGCATTATGCCAACTAATTAAAAACTGCACACAAACGCTGGGCCTGCTTTTAATTTATTTTTGTTTTATTTAAATGTAATTATTGTTCTTTTGAAAAATTATGCGGCATTTAATTTTAGTTTATCAATTTTTTATTTATTTATATTTCTTTTTTTTGCAGCTTAGCAATGCCTTACAAAGTTTTACATTTAAAAATGATTTAAATACGCTTAAGTCTAAATTTTTGCCGATTTATGTAAGTTTTACAAATAACAAATTTTTTGTTTATTTTATACCTTGGTATATAATTTAGCTGTATGCATTACTTTATTTATAGAGCAATGCCTAAATTTTCTATATATATATATATATAAGTTTAAGGTTTAGTCCGCTCAATCTATAACATCCTCATCCACATCCTCGCCGCCATTATCGTTGCCATTGGCGCGTCCTGCAGCCGACATTAAACCATTGGCGCCGCTTAAAGGTGATTTGTTGTTGTCATCCGTGCCGCCCTCATCCCCTACACTGCCAGCACCACCACCGCTGCCACCCACCAGCCCCAGATCGCTGTGATCCAGCAGCAAGTGGTTGTTGTTGCTATGACCATGCAACAAGCTGTTGTGACCATTATTGTTGTTGTTATGGTTGCCACCCAAATGCTGCTGCAGCCCATTGTTGCCGAGATGTTGCATGCCGCCGCCACCGCCGGAAAAGTGCTGCAAGTGGTGCTGATGCTGATTAAGCAAAGCACCAAGTGCGTTTTCTCAGACAACATCGGTAACGCCCGTGTACTGACAGGCGGAGAGGCCCGCCGAATTGGAGCGTGAAACTGGCGAGGGTGCCGAGTAGGGACTGCCAAAGCCTGTGGTATGCTGCTTGGCCTTTAGACGTAGAGTGGCTATGCTGGAGGACATGCTGGAGGTCATGCAGGGCTCGGCAGCAGCGCGATACATGTAGGGATTCGCGGGTGTGGTATAGGGGCAGGGCGTGCCGCCCACATTTGTGTTGGTCAGTGTGGAGCCCATGCTGCCCGGCAGCATAGAATTATTCATGCTGACTGCTACGCTGCTGGCGCCCGTATTGAAGCAGTTGACCGAGTTCTGATGATGATTGGTGCTGACCATGGAGCCCAGTGGATTGACGGGCCAGGGAAAGGGTTTGGTGCCCAAAGGCGAGGGCACCTTGGTCCAGTTGTTGTAGGGATATGATGTATACAGCGAGTCATCGGCAAAGGGTTGCATGAACTGTGTGCCAAAGCCGGACTTGAAGTCGGCGGCAGCCACAGCAGCGTTCATGGCATTACGCTCGCGCTTGCGCCACTTTGCGCGACGGTTCTTGAACCAGACCTGGTGGATAAAAGAAGAGAGGTGGGGTTGCCAGTTAGTAAAAGCTCTACGCCATTTTGTTTGCTTTGTTGCGTTTAAATGTCGCGCAACGCATAATAATTTATTATATTGCAGCCGACTTGAAAATTTATGTATAATGTCTGTGCCTTGCGCCATACCTCTTTCGCTACACTGAGAGAAAATTGGTGCTGAGTTCACGAAAAATTTACGAAAATTGTATATAGACAGATATAAATAATCTCGAAATTTTTAAAACCTAACTTTAATTATTTTTTCTTCCAATTCACTGAATAGAAAAAGAAATAAGCTCTGCTCGAATTCTCCAAAAAGCTTGTCTTTAAATCCTTTTGTTCCAGACTCACTACAGATTTATTTTTTTTTTTACAGTTCTAATATCATTGTTATCGCAATTAATTTATTTATTTTCTGTTTAGTAGATTACAAAAAAATCTTTTCAAGCGTAGACCTGTCCATGGAAAACTTAGTTCTGCAGGTAAATTTTAAATCGTATTATTTTGTTTATTCTTTTATTATACAAAATACACTACAGAGCACAGAGTTTGGAAGGACAGGTCCAGAGTTAAAGAAATATGCAAAATTTGTCAGTTAAACGCTTCAAGAAGATACAATTTTCTGCATAGGTAAAAGAAATTATTTAATCCGAGGGAGAATTATTAGAGATGAAACGGATATCCGGTAACTATCCGTTATCCGGACTACCCGGCGGCCTTAATACTATCCGGCCGAATAGTAGTTATACGGTATTCGGCCAAACTGTTATCCGTTTCATCTCTAATAATTATTAATTTTCTGAAATTTTATTTTATTAAAACCGAATCCCGTTTTCTTTGAATTCAAGCTTTTTACAATTTGATGTTTTATTATGGATTGATTATTGGTGATACAGATATAGATATAGATAGATATAGATCTTAAGATGTTGACTTCGAATTCTCTACTTCTAAGAATTAAATAAATTTTTTTTTAAATTGTTTCAGACCCTTTTTCAGCATTATGCATTACATATTTTATACTAATTTTTTAAGCATAGATTTACAATATAAATCTTTAAATTTTTTTAGTCCCTTCTTCTGCATTATGCATAATATTATTTTATACTAATTTTGTAAGCATTGATTTACAATTGAAGACTTTTTCATGAATTCAATTTATTATACTCTCTTGATACCAGAATTATAGAAAATTAAAAAATTATTTGTTGATTTGAAATATGTGTATTTTTTTTACTAATTTTCAAAAAGTTTCTAACTAATATACTTAAAGGCATTATTCTCCCTACCTTCATTTTGCCCCCATTTTAAGTAAGGAATGTATTTACATTCATCTTTTAACATTAAAATTTTTTTACGAGGTAATTTCCCTTTGAATCGGGCTAGAAAAAGACATAAAATGATCTTTAATTCTTCTGCTTTGACAAAATCCCTGTGTCATTTCTGCGTATGGAGGACCGCGGTGAACTTTCTTCATTCCAATCTATTATTCGCCATCCTCTTCAATTAAATTTTATAAATTAAAAAAGACATTGCTAAATAAGAATATTTAATTTAGTTTTTGCTCTGGTTTTATTAACGAATTAAATCCATCTCTAAAAAGTGCTTGAAATAAACTTTGTCACTTTACAAATTTGATTAAAATCATAAAAACAGTGCACCATATACTTTAGTTATTTCCCTCAGTGTACATTCAAAACTCCCCCAATTACAGCCCCCAAACAAAAGCGCCCCAGCGCCCTAATACGCATGTGCAGTAATTATAAATACAAATATACATAAATACTGCCATTGCTGCTGGTACTGTTGTCGTTGTTGTTGTTGTTGCTGCTGCTTTTGCTTTTTTAATGGAGAGCTTTATATAAATAAACTCTGCGTCGTCGTCGGCTGCGGCGGTAGCGACGGCGGCGGCTGCGACAAACCAACCCCAAAAGTATGCAGCAGCAAAAAGAAACGCACATAAAAGTTAAGCACAAAAGTGAAGGCAAACAACAAAAAAGGCAGCCGTAGTTACTGTTGCTGTTGTTGTTGTTGCTGGCGTGGGCACAAAAATAAATCAAAATTATTTTGCAAACAAAAAGTACGCAAAACAAAGCAAAACGAAACGAAAAGAGCAAACGAATAGAAGACGTCAGACGACAGAGACGCCAGCAGCGGCAGCAGAGATAAAAAACAAAATGGCAACTTTGTAATTTATTACTGAAGTTTGCGCAGCGCACACAAACATACACACAAATACATGCACACACCCACACACCCGCTCGCTTATACACACACACACACACACCCATACATACACTTAGCTGTTCAGCTACTACAAATGACAAAAGCGTCGCGCTGCGCTGCGCAGACGTTGGCAGCATTTTGATGAGTTTTTTTTTTCGTCTTGTTCTTGTACTTTGTATGCTTTGTCTTGCTTTTTCTTTTGCTTTGCTGCGGCAGTGCTTTATTTTAACATTTCAGTTTGCTTATTTAGAAAATTGCAATTTCATGGAAGCAAGAAGATCTTAAAGACCGGATGGCTTTAAGTTGCCCCAAAAATGTCGAATGCCGAATAGGAAAGCAGAAGGAAACGTAAGTGGAAATCTGCAACCAAATGAAGCTTAATAAATAAAGAGCTTTTTGACTAAATGTAATGCTGAAAGTAAACTCTTCTATTTTAGAATTGGTTGAAGTTTAATCGAAAAGCTTTCGGGAAAAGAAAATATTTTTAAAATCTAAAATATTCGAGCTTTATAACTTTCCACGTCAGCTTGCTTAATTAGAAAATTGCAATATCGTGGCAACAAAATCTTTAATGCCGTGGAGATTTAAGCTACCCATAATGGGAAAATGTTTATCAAAATTAATAATGTGGGTTAGAACCCTAAAAACTATGAAACATAAAATTTGCTTATGATATCTACAAAAACAATCGGATTATCCATCTGAATCTTTAAGTTTTAAGAAAAATTGACCTTTTGTACTTTTTAGAAAAATTCCAGTTATCTTCATAATATTTCTCCGATTTTGATAAGCAAGTATCCATTTTTTTTTAGCTTTACGAGCTATGAATAACACTATAAAATAAAAATATAAGTATTCTAAAATATTTCCTGAATATTACCAAAACATTTCATACGAGTGAATAAATAACGACCAAATCGTAAGTTTGACAAAATTATTTTGAAAGTATAATCGGTGGGTATTATCCGCAGTTTGGAAAAAAAATCAAAATCAGTTTAGTATAACTAGCGTTCCATGAAAAAATTTGTGGACTGCAATTTCAGTTTGGCTTCATCTTAAGGACACATTTCTCTATAAAGTTAATTAATAATAATAAATAATATTAAGATGATATAAAGCCCAAAAATTTTCTTCAAAGTGGAAAACCCATTTTGAGGTTAGGGCTATGTTCGTATGCTAAGATCAATTTTTCTATAATAGAGTTTCATTTTACAGTTTTAAGAGCGTTTTTTTGTATAGAAAAATTCTTAGCATGAGAATTTTAAGAAAAGGCAGTTCATTTTTTAGTGGTTTCAGGAAAGAAATTCTCAATTGAAGAACAAGAGCACTTCTTTCTAGATGGGTTAAAGGACAGTTATACTCAATTGAAGAATGGTTAGTATGATTTTAAGAACAACATATATTGCTTTCAGAAAATATCCTGGATGGACAATCAGGTGCGGACTAGAACTTTACTCACTAGTCATGAGTTTCTTTGCAGTAGTTTTCTTGGCCTTTAGCCTAGCCTTCCTTCAATATAACATAACCATGTTTAAGTAATGGTAATATTAATAACCCAAATAGGTTATATTCCCTTATTTAAGATTATTTAAAATCTAATCTCTTCAGATTTTTTACTTTTGTGGCATTAATGCGTTTGAAATTAAAAATATGTTGATTTGAGAAAGATTTCAAGTCAGAAATTTTTAATTGGAGAATGTTTAGAGAGGTTTGCTCTTAATGAAAAAATAACACTTCAATATCATTTAAAAAAACTTTATTATTATTGCTGGGATTGAGCGTATTTTATTCATAAATTAAAAATAATCAACAATTCCCATAATTTCTAAACTGAAACAATATTGCTTTAGGCAAATTCGAAGTTGAAATTCGAACGTCTTTTTTCTGAGCGCAGAAATAAGACAATTATAACCGACGTGAATGTACTAAGTCTAGAACTTTTTCGGTTCTCAGACATTTAATATAAGGCTCAGAGTCGCAAAAAATCGGACTTCAGGATCAAAGCTTGCCTCGGAAGCGAGAGTGACAGAAATCCATGGCCTCAATTAGTTTGACAAACTCTGAAATGTGCCGCAACCATACAAACTACCATTAAAACCAGCCAATTAAAGTCTCTGATTGATTCCACATTTTCCCACACAAAATCCCATTTTGACTCGCTCCCATTTTAGTTCAGCTATTTAAAGCAACAAATTGTCCATTTCATGGCTAGGATCAACTCATAGGCACATTGCTTGTTGCCGCATTGCATGTAATCCGTTTGTAATGCGTTCTACAGCATTGTACTTAAATCAACGCACATTTCTAGGGTTGAAATTTATTACCAACCTGGTATTATGGCTCGTGTCACGAACGAGCCGTGTCTAAATGCAGGCACGCGTTGTGTGTACGTTGAGTATGCAAAGTTTTTTAGGCCAATAAGTTTAATGCATTGTTTGTTTTGTGGGAAAAAGTCAACTTAGTATAAAACATACATGCATCCGAGACTAACAAGTGGAAAATGTTGGTAACTCTGGCAATTTAATGCGCATTTATTTGGCTGAAAATTGCTTTAATCTAATTAGTTGCGCAGCTAATTGAAATCGCATGAGAAAGCAATGAGAAATGAGACATTATGGGGTTGACTTTGTCAAGGCAATGATGTTACGGCTATTAGATGTCTAAGGTGTTGAAAATTCTGAAAAACTAATTGAGTTGTTTGGAGACTAAAAGTGTGGGAATCGGTTGTAGACGTGGGATAATCATGATTAGCAACGGATTCCATCTATTGGGAAAACACTTTCGCGAAGTTTCTCTTTCGATTCTAATTCTTGAAGTAGTCCAATTTTATGAGAGGGCAAAAGTTCCAGGCGAACTTCAGACTGAAATGACCCTAGGGCCCCAGGGAAGCCAGGCAGCTCCTCTGTTCCCATATCTCAAATAGGGTGAAATCATTTTTCAAATACAGCCTGAAGACCCGAGATGAAATCATCAAAAAATCGAAGATGGCTATGATAGCCAATCCGCAAACCGATTGTTAAAAATGCTTCGTGGATTGGATCAAGCGCTGGTATAAATGCGTTGCAGTCGATGGGCAATTCTTTGAATGTCACCAAATAGATTTTGATTAATTATTTTTTAGCTTCTCTTGAATAATTCCGGAAATTTTTTGTTCAAGGTGGTAAAAATAATAAAAATATAAATAAATCATTTTCTAAATAAGAACAATCGGTTAAGATGCTGACTACTTAACATTATCAGGTCTTGTACTTATAAGATCTGTGAATTCGACCCCCTTGACGCACTAGCAAGAATTAATAAACTTGTTCTGTAACCGTCTAAGGAATCTCGTTTAGAGTCTTGCTAAAATATAATTTTTTTTCGGTAATCTTTTTTAGTTTAAAACACGGGGAACATTGGGTTGAGGGTTTTAAGAGCTGACTCCGAAGTTTAACAATTCGGTTCAGCACCATCTACGCCAACTGTGGAACATTTTGAAATCGTACTTTTAAAGAAGCGGTGGAATATGCTATTTCCTTGGCCCAAGGAAAAAATCTACTGGACAAGTCACTGGTGGACGAGACAAGAGTTCAAACATCCTAACCATTTTGCGAATTACATATACTTTTAAAGAGTTTAAAGAATCTCTTTGGAGCAAGAAAAACACTTAGAGGACTAGTGACTGGTGGATTGGACTAGACTTCTACCATCCTGATATTCAGTAGGAAGGTATGGGAAAGTAGGGGCGGTATAAGAAAGTGAGAAATATGATGTTTTTTTTACATATTTCCTAAGTTTTAAGAGGATATTCCTTAGTAGTCAATATTTGTTTCTGCATTCACGCAATTTATTCTATATAAATGAACAAAATACTTCAGAAGATCTCATTCCGGGTTACGCTCGTCCCGATTAAACAGACAAAAAATAGTCCATACCAATACCGTCAAAAATTTGTTCATATTTTCCGCCCGTGGCACATCGATCTGCTCTGCTAATGAATCCCTTTAAAGTAGCCCAGTAACTTTTTTACTTAGTCTTCATACACATAAATCAAAACTGGCCAAATTTCAATATCCCAGAGCAATGTGTCAATTTGTCAAGGTACATACATCGCTCAACCAGCAGCATCCGTTGGCATCAGCCGCGTCATCATCATCACCGATACCAACACCATTACCATCTCCAAACACTATCATCATCTTTTCCATCAGCAGACATAAGCATCCGCTCATGCCCCCCATGTTCCATGTCCCATGCAAAACTAACGTCATCGATCTCGTCAACTGTCATTTTCACGTATCATTTAGCAAGTTGTTGAAGTTTAAGCGAAAGTTACATCCAGTTAGGGTCGAGACAAAAAACAAAAAATCTTGAAAAAAATACAGCAACGTTTGCATGATGGCAAATTGATGCCGTTAGAAAAAATTAAAATGGCGACCGGCAAAGGGCGAAATATAGTAAAAAAAAAAACACCAGAGCAATTTTCCACTCATCGACCAGAGTTAGAAAAGAAAAAACTGAAGCTGCTGACTCAAGCAGAAAATCCTAATTGGTTTTGATGAAAGCAGCAATGACACTCCTTCCTCCATGCGATATGCTGGTCCTCGTCCTCAGACATGGACTACAGGACTGCAACGCTTCATCAGGTATAATTGTTAAAAAAAAAAAAAGAAACCAACTGTATATGAGTGGCCAAATGTGTCCATGTGGCAAAAGTGACTGCCGTGTCTTCTGCTGTTTTTTGTTCTAGGGTCTTCCATGACTTGCCAATTTGATTGATGGCTGCAAATTGCAGTTAAATACGTTTTTTATACGTTTCCTGGCAAAGGGTGCGAAGCACTTTGTTATATGGACAGCAAAAGTGAAATCCTTGTAGACTCTCAGGCTACTCTAGTGCATTGGACTGGTTTTTTTGGACTAACAACTTCAACTTAAGCTGGAACTCCAACTTTATTGGCTATGAAACCTATCTAACAGAAGTGCGCTTATCGGAATAATATTATATAGAGCTACCTGCACTCTCTTGTGTGGCCAGCCAGCGTAACCTAGCCTAACCTACCTTTTAATAAGATAATCTTTCCATCAAAAAATTTGTTGTTTTTGAATACATTACAGTAAAATTATTTTTGGTAAGGATAGTTTCATGCAATCAATTTAGCTTACAGCAAAAGTTATTGAACTTATTTATAGCAACCTCAAACATAATCAAGCTAAACTAACCATTGAAAATTTCTTCATAATTTATGAACTAAACGTCAGGCAAATGTAAATTGTAGTAACTTGTTTATAGCGAGTATCAGAAAATTCGAGTATACTTCGTTTCCTAGAAAATCATCCTGAAATTCTCCGGGAAACAGAACCAAAGTCCAAATCAGTTTGTGGTCAAAACTTTCCACAAGAAATCGGCTCATGATAATTCTTAATTATTAATCTTTAATCAAAATTATCTAAATTTTTTCGACCATGGATTGAGCCAGACCACCACAAAATTAAAAAGTCTCAAAAACTGGAAACTTTTTTAAAAAACAGCATTCGTAAATTAAAAAAAAAAAAAAAAAACAGAAAATTAAAGAGATCAACTCGATTTCAAGTTCTTGTTGTCAACTTAAAATTTATCTGGATTTAATTTTAGGGCTTCAAAGGGTTACAGAATTTTAAATCAAGGAAATATGTTAAAATATATTAGAAAAAAAAGGTTTGTAAAATATGTTTAATTACGTTAATTTAAAAAACATATTTTTAATTATTTATAACTTTCGCTCATAATCTTAATAAGTACAGCGTTTTATCGAATTATATTTAATTTAATTTTGTTCTTTTTATTTTGATAACTTTTGCGCGATAATGTAAAAATCTAAAACAATGATTTTATTTTTAAATCAACTGAAATTTATTTTTTAAGGGTACATTTCTAAGCACTATGTCATTTCTAATTAAATATAAATTTCGTGAATAAGTAGAAAACTAATTTTGGGGCCTTTGTGGAAAAATTAAAAAAAAAAACAATAAAAAATAAATTTTCCATTTTTATAGTTTCGGGAATAAAGTTGAGAAATAAAAAATGCGTTGAACTAAGTCAAGAAGAAACTTTTAGATCTTGTTGAAAAACTTTAAGTTTTGTGACTGATGAAATGAAAAAAAATAAATTGGGCTCTTAAAATAAAAGTTATACAAAAAGTTTTGTATTTTAAAATATTTTTTAGCCTTTTTATACCCTGTACCGTATGGTCCAAAAGGGTATATTAAGTTTGTGCAAGCCGAAAATGTATGTAACATATAGAAGGAGACGTCGGAGACACCCCAAAGTTACCTAATATATGATCAGGGTGAATAGAGAAGTCGATATACCCATGTCCGTCTGTCCGTCTGTCCGTCTGTCCGTCTGTCCGTCCGTGTGAACGCCTAGATCTCAGAGATGGTAAGAGCTAGAGTTACCAAACTTTCACATTAGATCCCATATTATTCCATAGGAGGCAAGTTTATTTTATTTTTTTGATATCGGGGATAAATTATATAGCTCCCATGGGGGTGTTTGAGACGACCTCGACAAAAAAAAAGCGTTTTAGATGAATAATTTTTTGTTTATGAAGATATCGTAACGAAATTTGGTATTCGAAAGTTTTTTATAGTTCCCAATCACTGTACCAAATTGACGAAATCGGTTGACTATATCATATAGCTCCCATAGGACCGATCGGCCAAAATAACTTTTTTAAAGAAAAATTCGCTATATTTCGTTGTTTAATAAAGATATCCTAACCAGATTTGGCGTTTGGAAATTTTTAGACCACTCAAGCAATGTGCCAAATTTGAACAAAATCGGTTGACTATATCATATAGCTCCCATAGGTCCGATCTTCCAAAAAATCGATTTTTTAACAAAATTTGCTGTGTTTCGTTTGTTTGTTAAGATATTGGGACCAAATTTGACATTCGTGAGTGTTTTATAGTTCCTAAGCACTGTACCAAATTTAATCCAAATCGTTTGACTAGATCATATAGCTCCCATAGGACCAATCGGTCCAAAAACACGTTTATACAAAATTCGATGTGTTTTGTTTGTTTGTAAAGATATTTGAAATAAATTTGGCATTCATATCTGTTTTAAGGTATTTAAGCACTGTGTCAAATTTTATTGAAATCGGCTGACTATATCATATAGCTCCCATAGGAACGATCAGTAAAAAAAAAATTTTGCTTAAAAACTCTTCTGTTTTTGGTTTTTGTGAAGAAATCGGACTTTATTACAAGCTAGTGGTACAGGGTATCCTAAAGTCGTCCGCGCCCGACTTTACGTCCGCCATTTTTTTATTTTCATTTTTAAGAATTGTTAATTTGAAATCCAAAAATATATATTTTGAGTTCTATGTTGAATAAAAAAAATATTTTGAAGCTACATAAGTGTATTATTATAGGTAAATCCTAGCTTTATCTTTCAAAAGAGTCTATGGGATAGAAAAAAATGTAAAAAAATAAATTATTAGCAGAAAAAAAAGGCGAGTAATACGCATATGGCATATTGTGAAGAGGCAGCTTTAGAGCGAAGTTGCTTAAGCTTTTTAAAAACAAGAATAATGTAACTAGAAAAGTTTCCTTTCAAATGACTTCGTAATCTTACGAACAAAAAATTGTATAATCGATCTCCAAGTTAACAAAATAGCTACTACTTCGTTTTTGTTTCGGATTAAAGAAGTGTCATACGCTCGCATTAAGCTTTTAAACTTCCGAG
Organism: Chymomyza amoena; assembly: GCA_037043745.1. Taxonomy (NCBI): domain Eukaryota; kingdom Metazoa; phylum Arthropoda; class Insecta; order Diptera; family Drosophilidae; genus Chymomyza; species Chymomyza amoena. The sequence continues at coordinate 35,170 of JBAMAX010002695.1, read as the reverse complement.
ATAAATATCGTAAGAACTGCCGTGTAGATTAAACGATCTTCATAAAATACTGACAGAATCAAACTTCAGAATCTGAATTTAGCTAAATGTACGCTTGTAATTCGCAACTGGTTTAAGCATGTTATGCCCTAAATACAAATAGTAAGTTAATTACAAGTACTTTGCTGTATTGTGTTTTGTATTTTATTTAATATTTTACGTTAGTTTTTTGTTTTTATTTCAACTTAAATATTATAAGAGATATGGTCCCCTTCTACAGAGCTCTGAAAATTGTACTTTTTAAATCGGTTCTTTTATTTATATTGTTAATTCGAAGAAAATATCAAGTAGTATAAAATTGCCCATTTGCTTTTAGACAATTTTTTTTTTCAAACAATCTCGTGAATGCTTAAACCGTTAGCCTAGAATTTTATTTTGTTTAATAATATATAACACCAATATAAAAAAAAAAAAATTTGTTCATCACGACTTCGGAATAAAGAACATATATATCCAGGCATATCCCAGCTTTATATTTCGAATGAGTTTATGGGATAGAAAAAAATATGTAAAAAAATAAATGCGAGTAATACGCATATGGCATATTTTGAAGTTACAAAATTTATTTTAAAATCTTAATTGTTTCTTGCCTTTTGGAAGATATCGAAAAAATAAAATAAGATTATACCGTGAAATAATGTAGGCTGTAGCGCCTGTCATTTCTGAGCTATGTCTATATCGATAAATATAGGGTGGAACATCTGTCGAATTGTTTATATATCGTATATATTTTTTTTTATTCATTTATTATCCAAACAGCTTCCGTGGAGGCTTCATTACATTATAATGTTCGATACATTTTTATACCATGTACCGTATGGTACAAACGGTATATTAAGTTTGTGCAAGCCGAAAATGTATTTAACAAATAGAAGAACACGTCGGAGACACCCCAAAGTTACCTAAAATATCATCAGGGTGAATAGAGAAGTCGATATACCCATGTCCGTCTGTCCGTATGAACGCCTAGATCTCAGAGATGGTAAGAGCTAGAGTAACCAAGCGCTCACATTAGATCCCATATTATTCCATAGGAGACAAGTTTTTTGATATCGGGGTTAAATGACATAGCTCCCATAGGGTTGTTTTTTTTCAAGCTGAAATTTTTGGCTATTTTTGGAGACCTAAGAATTTTATCAAGTTGATATTTTAAGGTATTATTGGAGAAGTAAAAACTTTAATTTTTTTTATAGAACTAATAATTGTATCAACATGAAATTTTAAGGTATTATAGTAGAACTAAAAACTAACAACTATTTTATTTTCATTAATTCTTAGTTGAGCGAAAGTTGAAAGTTTTTTGTTGGCAAATACAAATTTCAACTTTGATTCAAATTTTGATAATAATAATAATCTATTCATTTTAACATTAATTCGAAATGTTGAGTTTTTAAAAACTGAAAATGTTTTCAAGTAATATTTTTTTTACTCTAGATGCATTAAGCAAACTTTCGTTGGTTTGTTAAAATCGAATTTAGTATTAATGCGAACTTTTGAGTCATTTTTTAAAAACTCTTACAAACTATTATTTTTTTTGACTTATAAACATTAAAGCATTTTCTATCTCGATTTCTATATAACCTGTCTTTGGTTTAACTTATGAAGAATTTATTTATTATAAATAATTTTCAATCATTCTCCAAGAATGATTCCGGTGGGATTTCCAAATTTTTAAAGTATTTCCTTGTTCCAAAAAAATTGGGAAATATGTAAAAAAAAATACAAAATTAGCAACCTCGGTTGACTTTTATTCTATTTAAATTCTCAAAAAAAAAAAAAAATTCTTTCTGCCAAACTTAAATCCTTCTAGCGCTAAATGTAACACCTTGGCCTTTGGTCCAAAAAAAAAAATGTGTGCAATGGTCCTTGCTAAAAGAAAAGTTCTGCAGTCCAAACTCTAACTGCCCATATTGCGGCACTTTTATGACTCTGTGTGGATTCACTTCCATTTATTTCTCTTTTTAGAGCAAGATTCCTAAATGGCTTTTCCCTACACAAATGTTGCTCGTTGTTGTTTCCAGTTCATTGAAAACACCTGACAAACACTTCTGTCTACTAAATAAAAATAAAAAATAAAAACCAAAACTCTATTACGACATTTACGTTTTATGTACCAGCAGCAGCACTCAATTTGTGGTGGAAATGCTGCATAGAGTTTTCCCAACTGCACAAACTAATTGATTTCCAACAAAAAAAAATGGAAACTTTAAAAAAACGAAAAGTTATTTTTTGGGATGCTAACATATTGCCATAATGGGCAGTGCATATAAATCCATAGATTAGTAGCTATCATGGGCGTCTCTAGCAAGATAGGATTTCCCCCCTCGGAAGCTACTCTACGACAGGGCATGTCAGTTTGTTTGCTTTAGCTGACTTTGCTGCCTCATTGCTCTGACAATTTTAAACCCACCCAGATTTATATACAAGTCTACTCTACTACAATGGCTAATCCTTTTGTATATTTGATAAATTTTATTGCCCAGCTATTATTGCAGTCAAATGTTAGTGTCTGTTTGTGCTCTACCCCGCAGCCAAAATAATCTTTTTTTTTTGGTTGTTGTAGCAGCCACCCCTTTGCGACGAGACGATCTCATGATCATTAATTCTTGTGCGGTTTCTAATTCATTAAACAACCCTGGGCCAAGGGCTGCCAAGCTTGTTCTAGGGCTGCTGACAAATTGGTGCAGCATTGTTTTGCATTTTGACAGCGGGAAGGGGGGGCTACTGACTACATTATTGCAACATTTACCACAAAAAGCCAGCAGCAGGGTTGTAGCCAAACAGAACCTTTTGTCATCATCATCAGCATATAATGGACCATAAAACAAACTGTATCAATATTTTATGCATTTTACTCTGGCCCCCCTCAGTCGAAAAGTATCTGTAACTTTTACGGACTCTATGCGCAACACATGTTTAGATTGACATAATTTCGCATAAAGCGTCTGCTACAACCCTGCCTAAGGCATGCGCTACAACCCTGTAGCACGTCGCACTTGTCACTCCGCCGGCCGCAGCTAATTTCTTTATAGTTGTTGTCAAGTGTAAAAATTTCGGGCATATGCGCGACAGTTTTCTGAAAATTTGCATAGAAAAACCATGAAGAATGCGACAGCTCTGCTTGGGACAATTTGTCCGCGGCAACTCTACTTGGCAGATGTTTTTTATTTGTTAACTAATTGCATTTTTATGACAAACACTGTAAATGGGCTCACACACTCAAAGGGCTGCGTCCTGCCTGGTACTAAACATTTGCAATTTGATTGATAAGTTAACCCCGCTTTCAATTAACGCCAATGCTGATCAGTCCAATCGTCATGATGATGATCATCAGTTTTGACGCCGCGCTATCATCGATCATTTGCAGTCACAACTGCCAAGGCGCAGCAAAAGTATCTACCGGGTAGCTGCTACCTATTACTGTCACAACAAATAGCATACATAAGTATGTATACATATATGTAGATACATATATGCATAACCTATGCTAGATATATCTTATAGTTGCAACGTTTATTTACCGCCTGGCGCCACATTATACAACTTGAATTGTTTACCAACTATCGATTACAAACAATTACAACTGTTATGCGGTGCTTGAGTTTTCTACAATTTACTCCAACCTATAAGATACAATATCTAAACATACAAAACAAGCGTCTCTGATAGCGTTGTACACTTCTAGGCTTCTGCAATGAGTACTTTATACAATAGATGGCATCGCTTCAAGTTGTTATTGTTAGATACATATACGGCATATTGACCACATATTAGATAAACATATCTGACAGATAGTGTATTGGTCATATCTGTGCGTTTAAGAGGTAGTTTATTTGGTTACAATTGTAGATCAGCTTTACATTGCAAAGGTTGGTTTGTTGATAAGCCTCGTCTGCGATATTTTGCAACACTGTTTTTGAATTTAGTACTTCTATGGCAAATTAGGCTGCTATCAGTTTGCTGACATCCTGGAAGAATTTCGTATACCCAACAAAGAGTTCTTCTAAAACGAAAATACATTTGAAGACGTCTTGCGACTAATTCGACGAAAGATTGTCGGACTTCAAAATCTGAGCATGAGAAGAGAACTCAAAGAATTAGCTAAGATCACATTTCACGAACTTAGATAGGCAAATTACCATGTTGCATGTTACCATGAAGCAAATTGGTCTATACAACAAAACTGTGCCAGCAGAACCAATATATCTTAATCCGGTTGTCCATAGTAATATCACTATATATATCACCGTACCATAGATCTTCAGAAGATTTCCTATAGATACGTAATATTTTGTAGACGTCGGGAAAATCTAAGACATCATCGGAGCTTATGATGATGTCTTATATTTAGATAAAAAAGAAATCTTACGTTTCCGAATTTTTTCATCATCAATAACCTTCGATGATGTCTTAGATTTAGATAAAAATAAATCTCTCGTTTAGGAATATTTTTTAGATACGTATTAGTTTGTTAACGTCGGGAAAATCTAACACATCATCGGAGCTTATGATGATGTCTTATATTTAGATAAAAAAGAAATCTTACGTTTCCGAATTTTTTCATCATCAATAACCTTCGATGATGTCTTAGATTTAGATAAAACGAAATCTCTCGATTAGAAATTTTTTTTAGATACGTGTTATTTTATTAACGTCGGGAAAATCTAACACATCATCGGAGGTTATGATGATGTCTTATATTTAGATAATAAAGAAATCTTACGTTTCCGAATTTGTTTTTATCATCAATAACCTCCGATGATGTCTTAGATTTAGATAAAAAAGAAATCTTACGTTGCCGAATTTTTTTTATCATCAATAACCTCCGATGATGTCTTAGAATTAGATAAAAAACAGCATTTTTTTTCGAATTCGGATTCAGGGAGCCATAGAAAATAGTGTGGGATTTTTTTGACGATAAATCAGAATTCTAACCCGTTGGCTGTGACTCCGAAACCACCAGGAAAATCTAGTCAGATGATTGATAGTAACAACAGAGATCTGATGAAAAACCTTTAGAAATTTGAAATCTTTTGAATTTAACTCAGAACCATGACGTGCTGGATCTTTTTGGACCGCGGACTTGTATTCAGAGACTCTGAAATATAAGGAAGTGAGTAATTTTTAAGTGATTTTCTGCGTTCTGATTCGGGGTCAGCGACCTAAAAAAATAATTAAATAATTTTTTGGCGTTAATTTGCTAAGAAGTTGTTAAGAATGCTGACCGGGAAGTTTTCTGCATATAGAAATATTTTGCAATTTTTGAAGGTTAAATCAGAGCCCAGATTTAATGGGACTGTGAGTCACGGACTCGATTAATGACTCCGAAAGCTTAAGGAAAATATTGCAAGATGATTGTTAGCAATGATAGGGATCCACTGAGGCAAAAGTACTGCAAAATATTGCTTTGTGATTTTTCAGATCTGGATCGAATTCAGTGAGCCAAAACAAAAAGCGAAATTAAGTTACTCCGAAATTTAAGATATTTTCAAGAGCTCAACAGGTCAGATGATTATTGGTAACAACAGAGGTGTCCGATAAGCAAACAATAATGCTTTGTTATCTTTTAAATACTGGCGTCAATAACGAAGACAGTCAAAATTGTAATGAAATTGGAAATTCTTATACGTTTAGGAGTTTTTGCGAGCAATATTTGATCGTACATCATAACTTTTAATAAAAAGATAATGAATAAAAATGAAAAAGTTTAAGATGAAAGTATCCATTTAAAATTAATAATAAGAACAATTGCTGGCTTCATTATGACAATTATATTAGTTTTTAAAATACTACCAATTTTAAAGGAGCACAAAATGAACCATGAGTGCCTAGTCTGATAGATATTCCTTGAAAAAATTCAATTAATTATGCATTCCTTTGGAAAAAAACACTCCTGCTGGTTTGATTTAAATTGACATTCAAAATAAAGTAAATAAATATTAATAATCATTAATTTCTTTTTAGTATAAATACCTACAATGGCCAATGGCCTGAGTAACCAGTGCTATCTATTTTGTATGTTTATTATTAGTTTTCAACTAAAATTATCATTATAAATAAATAATAAATATAAAATATACGACTAAATCGATTAGAATTTTAAATGGATATTTACAGAGCTGTTGCTATTAACTTTTAGTGTTGGAAAATTCCGTAACTTTTGCTGCTGACAGTGTTTATAAGATTTTTGTTTATAGTCAGCCAACAATATAAAATCGGAATTCCACCTAATTCTTACTTAAAGCCTATAGTATAATGAAATCTTACTCTATTTAAGTCCGCCATTTTTAATTTTTTTTTCTTCAACTTATTCTATATTTCGAATCCAATTATTTCCGAATGCCCCTAAAAATTTATTCCATACTTTCTTTTAAGTTATAAGCAAAGGTGTAATTTGGGCCAACCCTGACGACGTTTTCTTACGATGTATTGTAAATTGTTTGATTTTATCTTTAAGACATACGACAACCCTGACATTTTTTAATTTTTTTTTACTCAAACTAATTAATTATTTTGTTTCCAATTATTTGTGAATGCCACTACAAATTTATTTTGTAGTTTTTTTTAAGTTATAGGCAAAAGTCAAAGATGGGCCAACCCTGACGACATTTTCTGATTTATATTGATTTGGTATTTTTCAGCTAAATGCTCTAATGCAGAACGCCCAACGAGTAGGTCTTAAAATCAACTTCTCCAAAACCAAACTAATGCGCATACAAACCGGCATCAGTACGCCTCTAACAATTCAGCACAACGGGGAAAGTTTAAGAATAGAGGATGTGGAACAATTTTGTTATCTTGGTAGTATGATCACGAAGGATGGCGGGGCTGAAGCATACATCAACAGCAGAATCAACAAAGCACGCCACGCGTTCTACAAACTCAGCAAATTATGGCGGGCACGCAGTATTTCACGCCGCACAAAACTTAGAATATTCAATACAAGCGTAAAAACGGTTCTTTTATACGGGTGCGAAACTTGGAAAGTCACAAACACCACCACAAATAAATTACGCGTCTTCGTAAACCGCTGCCTAAGGAGAATTTGTGGCATATACTGGCCGAACGTCATCAGCAACGAAGACCTACTTACTTTGGCCGAAAGCAAGCCAATTCAGCTTCAAATAAAAGATAGAAAATGGCGTTGGATCGGTCATACCCTAAGAAAAGATCAAAATAATATAACAAAAATGGCGCTGGAGTGGAATCCGCAAGGTTCTAGAAGAAGAGGAAGGCCTAAAATGACATGGGAAAGAACAGTGCGGAATGAGTCGCAACGATCGTGGCAACAACTGAAAACACTCGCTCGCAACCGAAATCGATGGAAGGAGTTTGTTTCCGCCCTATGCTCTGTATAAGAGCGACAACTACAGTTATATTGTTCTTGTCAAGGAAATAATAATAATAATAATAATAATAATTTTTCAGCTACTTTTTAAATCTGTGGAAATTAAAAAAGTGCATATAGCAGCTCTGTTTAACCATCCTAGGCTCTACTCTCCAAGAATTTACTCGTACATACAAGTGGCAACCATTTACTCCATGTTACTTGCCACAAAAGAAGGGTTTGGGTGCGCCGCTTAACACATTGTTGTGCCAACATTTGCAACTAGCTAAACCTGGCCGGCAAGGAATGCAGCAATCCAAAGCAAAAGCCCATAAAAACCGCTACAATATGCCAACGTCAAAATATGGCCCATGATGTTGTTGCAGGCCCACTTGAGGGAGGTCCAGAGTTTTAGCCATGTATCGCATTGGAGGCCAATGGAATTTATGGCAACTTTACACAGCACAGCAGCGCCAGTAAATATTACAGCTGCAGCAGAGCGAGCCACTTGCCCCCAAAACCCGTTGCGGTTGCAAACACAATAAATTTACAAAGCCGAAAACGCGAGTGGGCTGCAAATGCAACACAAAATGGTGGCGCGGTTTTCGTTTAAGCCGCCATTTGCAAACAACAAAAAAAAAAATGCCAGTTACAGCAACAGCAACAAAAAAGCGCTAGCATATTTACGAGTTGGCGCTGTGTAGCTGTAGCTGTATCTGTAGCCGCATCTATTGGTTTGTATCTGTATCTATAGCGCTGTATTTGTATCTGTGTATCTGTGTGCTGCGTGCTGCGGTCGCTGCTTCATGATTGCGGTCTTTGTTGCATTTTTGGTTTGTGCCGCCCAGCTGCGGTTGGCGCTTAATATAATTTTGGGCTGTACGCAACGCAGTAATTGCTGTTTAAATGTATCTGTATCTGTAGCTGTGTATCTGTGTATCTGCATCTGCTTTTGTGCGTAAATGTATCTCAGTGTTTACAATTTGCGGTCGGTTTGCAATTAATAACAAATTATGCGGCTACATTTACAAACGTTTCACCACACTTACCCGTACACGCGCCTCTGTGAGATTTGTCCACATGGCAATCTCCTCACGCGTTGACATATCCGGATAACGATTACGGCTAAATGTATGCTCCAGCTCCTGCAGCTGCTGCGATGTAAAGTGAGTACGCTGACGCCTCTGACGTTTGTTCTTCTTATCGTTCTTGGGCTCATCGGTTGTGGTTGTCATCGGTTCGTCATGCCCGGAATTTGATATGTTTTCTGTTTTGATTGTGGTCTCGTTCACAGTGCGATTACCTTCAAAGAAACCAAAAAATAAATAGTCATAAGTAAAAGGTAAGCATCGTGTAATTTGTTTACACTACAGTTGTAAGTTTTTTGTTATTTTTATTGTCTGTCTGGGATAGAGACGGTTTATCTGTTAGTTACAATTGATAAGCCGCAGTCGCCACACGCCACGAACCCAACAGTTGCAACATTTGCCTTAACTCAATGAGCTACTGGCAGAAGTTCAGCTTGCAATTTGCAGAACTGCGATATCTGGGTCTACCTTATCTGACTTTTTCCTATAATAAAGATATACAACCTTTCCCCCGAAGTTCTTAACCATTTGCTATATCTTTTAAAATAAAATATTGTCGACTATTTGCTTTAATATTTTGCTAGAAATTCGGTTCCTAAAATCTGCCAAGTTGTGGCTTAAAATTTGTTGACTGACTAGCTTATATGCAAATAAGATAATGCATTTTTGAGAATATGTTATTAAAATAATAAATTAAAAACTTGTTAAACAGCATCGTCATTTGAAGACCGCCTGGTTTTTGGTCTTGCAAGATAAAGTTGGTTGAATATTTTTTTTAATATAATACTAATAATGTCTTTCAAATTTAAGACCCTTTAAAACAATATTCATCGAAAGTAACAAAAATTATTTTTTAATATTCTAATTTTTTAGGGCTTGAAATTAAAGCCTTTAAAAAAAAAAATTTACTATCAAATGCAGTTGAGATTGTTAACATCCGAATCCGTAATTGCAACTTATGAACAAAAAATTAGAATCTTTGGAATGATTTTCCATGAGTCTAAAATTACCATTTCGTCATATCTCACCATAATATTATAATACATATTATATATTTTACTATTATACTTAATATTTTTTTTCTAAAAACAGGGTGTTTTTTTAATAGCGTCTGGATATCCGAAAGGGTATCTCTGCAACATTTTATTCAGTAAGGCCTAACGATAGCTTACCTATCTGGCCACCACACTGTTAGCATCTACGGAAAATTGGCGTATCAGACTCTTCAGAGTGCAGGCTCTGTCTAGAAGACGATGAAACCACCAGACATATTCTCTGTGACTGCCCAGCGCTGGTCTGGGACAGAGCCCCATGTGACAAGGAACGGATAAGTCCCTTCCATCTCAGGTCAATACCAACAAAAGACCTTCTGCTATTCATGCGGAAATCGGAAAGTCTTTTGCTTTAACTTAAGGGTATCGTACAAAAGATCTTTTGGTCGCAGTGGCTCACCTCTCTGTTCCCTTTTCGGAAAAAAAAAGCCTTAACAATTCATCACTGAAAGATTTAAACCATAACAAATCTTTGAGAATATTAGTCAAAATCGGCGTTCTAAATAAATAATCGACTAGTATAATGTACCATTCTTTGTGTTATTGATCATATTCCAAATCATTTGACATTCCACAATGATGGTGGTTTTTGGGCTTATGCCAAAAAATTGGTTTCCAAACAGGTTGTCCGACGGTATTTAAAATATATTTTGGGGACCCAGCATGCCATGTTTCTGAGATAAACTTATGAGATGTAGGGTTTTTTTTTTTTGAGGTTATGCCAGAAAATCTGTTGTTAGGTTTTTTTTATCTAGGTCTATGCATCCAAATCTTATCTTGGAAGTCTTCGGACGAATATTAATCGAAATTTTTGTAAAAATATTGGGTGTACAAGTAGAAACCCGCCGTTTTTTCTCATGATTATTTATTTTAAGAAGCTCGTTACATATTCATTCTTCAAAATAATTTCCATTGTTAGCCAAAACTTTTTCCCATCTTTTTGGCAGCGACTGAATACCTCGTCGAAAAAATTGTTCTTCTTTTGACGCGACCCACGAATCGATCCAATTTTTGGCTTCTTCCAAAGAACGAAAGTGCTCAGCCTGGCATGCGTCATCAATCGGAATAAGTAAAAATCAGAACGGGTAGGATGTCCCATTTCAAAGTTTCCAGGTATGTTTTCACTACCTTGGAAACATGTGGCCGAGCGTTGTCATGTAGAAGTATGACCTTATCGTGTCTTTCCGAGTACTGCGTTGCGTTTTCTATTTGTACACCCAATAAGTCAATTTTATTATTGACGGATTTTTGAATCAATATACAGAAGCTCTTACTAGTAGTATCCCTCGCAGTGGTCTGCGATCCTGCAGTAATTGCATGTTCATAATAATATCTCACACTATTAAATTTATTTTTTTTAGTGGTATATTCGAAAATCCTTTCAAAGTCTCTGATTTAATATAGGCAGAAAAAATCTTTGCCAAGTGATTTTTGCCCAAAGCCGGGATGCTAACTCTGAATACCTATACTATTCCTTAATGAGTTACAACCAAATCCGTCAAAGTGTTTACCCCTACCGCCCATTGCATATCCGCACCCTGCAATAGACAGAATGCACAACTCATTGGACAGCTCATGGCGTTACTAATTGCCATGCAACCTTCAAATGACGCCAACAACATGATAAAAACCAAACCTCTCCCCAACCCGCTCGATTCACAGTAGCACTTCAAAGCCAAAACACCGCCTACCGCTAGCCTAGTTTTTTCGGGCAGCTACCAGATTTACAAGCCGTTAATGTGTGTCCGGACATGTCATCGATCATGGCGGCGTGCTTTGCACTCTCCAAACCGGGAAACGCAGCCGACCCCCTTCAGCACCCAACCAAGCTACACGCGCGCCTCTAACTTGATCAAATAAACTAAACTAGTGGCATATGAAATATTATTTTCGGTTGCTCGACGACTATGACGACGAACACGATGATGATGATGATGACGATATCGATATTGTCATCATCGCCGTCGTCGTTGTCGTCGTCACATCGCAAATCAATGCAGTCCTAATCGAAAACTAAACGTAGGCGATTGAGTAAATTTGCCGACAAAGGCGTAAGCATGACTTCCCCCCGAAATAGTTATAAATTTTATTTCTTATCGCCGTGATAAACAGCAAGAAAATGAGGTAGCCATTGAGTAGGCTAGCCCGATTTGTATGGAACTTTTGTAATGGCAAAATCTTGAGTCATGGTAACAATCAAAAGATGAGCGTGGAATTCGTTTTAGTGTTGCAAAAAGTCACAAAAAGTGATTGAAAATATTTTCAGAACTGAGTGCTGTTTGGGGGTGCTGGGAGAAGTTAAACTTGATATCAATTATAACAAACGTTTTAAAGTTTTTATGTTATCCTAATATTACTGCTTAGTTTCAATGTGATTAAGGTTTGTCTGTTTATCCAAAGTTTCCCGGAAGAAGACAGATTAGCTTCGAGGTATATATCGATATTCATAAATTTAAGAGCCACTTCTCGATGTACTGGCCTACACAAAAAAAACGACTTGCTGACCCTTCGACCGAACTATTTTTCTGGGTGGTTGAATCCCACTGCATGGTCCATAGAACCTCAGCATGTCAATATTCTGTCATAACCTCAAAAGCCCATGGTTACGTTAGGTTGTATAGGTAGCTCATATAGTAACTGAGATCACCCAAAGACCATGAGGCTCATTGTGTTGCCTAATTAAAAGAAGGGTAGGAAAGGAATTAAAGAAAGGGAGGGACTGTGGAGGAGGATCAAAAGCTGTACATCCCTAATCGCCTAAGTCTCTCACGTTGCAGAACCATTTTGAGGATTCGGCGAAAGCAGCCAGATCCGCTATGGGCTAGCCTATGTGCCCAAATCCTCAAAATAGGTTTATCCAGAAGGAATTGAAGAAAGGGAGGGATTGTGGAGGAGAATCAAAAGCTGTACATCCCTAATCGCGTTAGTCTCTCATGTTGCAGAACCATTATGAGGATTCGACTAAAGCAGTCAGATCGGCATGGGCACATAGGCCAGACTACCCAGATCCTCAAAGAATGGCTTTCCCAAAAACTGGGTTCGTCTTCAAAGAAGCGCCGGGCAGTCGCATAGCAAGTTTTGGATGTTCTCTGTCTTTTCCTCATCTCTGCAGCTGCGTCAGAAATCGTAATGGGGAATGTACAAATAATAAATAAAATAGATTTAGAAATTTTTTTCAAAATTCAGACGCATAAGGATTTTTTTCACCACGGACTAGAATGCTGGATATCTGGACTCGAAAATATATGAATGGCGTTATATTATCGATCGTTTATCAGGTTTTGATGAGCGACCTTGTCACTTTGGGGCCATGGAGTCTGCATTCGAGATCCGAATGTGAAAAAGCCCTGGCCTCGACTCTGAAAAAAAGTCTCAGTTCCTCCTAAAACATTACTCATATGCTCTGAATCCCCAATTTATAAAGAAGAAATGCAGTGTGGACAATAATATTCTTTACAAAAAGTTACAGAAGGGTATCCTACTGATGGATCTCGACTTCTTTTTTTTAATTTTGATGATCTTCCTCAATTGTATATTCATTTATTCGGGTTGTTATAATTTTCCTAAAACTTCAATCCGAAAGCTTCTTCTTGTCTTATTTCTCAAGTTTCCCCAATAAAGTTATGGGTTTCTTAAATCATATTCCTAAAAGTACTCACCATCTTTGCGATCCCGACTTCGATTCGTTAACGATGATGTTGATGATGTTTGAAAGTTATTAAGATGTGTACTATCCAAACTATTTGCTACGGCGGTCATGGAGCTATGACTATCACGAAAATCACCGGTTTCGGCCCAAACTGAAAAGAATAAGCCAGCAAAGGGCAAAAAATATACAAAAAATTAATGTTTTAACAAAAGTTTTATATATATAAAGTCAGTTCCTCTACAGTTGCGTACAAGCAGCGTTGCCAGACTGTTGACTGTCTAGTTTGAGCGCTTGCAGCTGTTACCATGTGGGGGGCTCTACTTAAAATGCCATAAAAGGGGCTCATAAAAGGATTTATGGGCATTTTTCTTGCTTACTGACCCTGAGTCGTTTTTAAATGGGCTTTTGGTTAACTCGATTAAGGCTAAAGTGCAAGGGCTCAGATGAAACACTGCAAAGGATAATTGTTTTAATGAAGAAGCAGCCTTCGTTTAATGTGCAAAGTTATCTAGACTGGCTCTCTTTTAAAGAAGTTTTCCGCTTGAAAGATAACTCAATAAATTCTGTTTGCCGTAATACATAATGACGGTAGTTAGTCACGCCTATTTTCATATTAATTAGTCAGCCATTTATTTAAACACATTTTTCCCGAAAACATTTCGTAAGATTTATGTCCAAAGGCAATTGATTTGGCTACAAGGTGTGTGCCCATATGGCAGGAAGTCAGTCGACCTGGTCGTGGCCTTTAAATCTTTGCTTCCTTCTAATGCCTAATTTATGGCATTTTCACATGTTGTCAGTTTTATGTGGTTTCCAAAATGTCTCTCACCAAACTAATAGCGACATTTTGAAACAATTAGCTTGGTGTGACATTAATGTCACATGGGCATGCTGCGTCCCAGGGAGCACATCTCAAGTACCAAGTGCCAGCAAGTGCTGCAACAACTTCTTCTTCGGTATGGTAACTCTCAATTAGCTCTCGTGACTCTTTAGTGACTTAATTTATGCCGCTGGCAATGCAGTCACATGCTGTTTTGGGGGCACCCTAGAAATTGCTTAGTTGGGGACACACTCTTTTTTTAGTGCCTGCTCTGCTTGCTGCGCCTCATTGCAACTTTTATGGATTTGCCACACATACCCAAAATGATTTTTAATAGCTCATGAAGTTTTCTTTTTTCATCATACTTATTAGGTAGGGTATAGTGTGGGCTCTTTTTTATATTCTATGAGTTTGGATATTTTAGTAAGAGATCTTTAATAATGTGTTAGAAACACGTATAATTAAATCTGTTTCAAAAGATGAAACGTTGTATTTGCTTACTTGTGTATCCGCTCAATTTTTTTATATTTTCTATAACTCAATCTTTTTTATTAACAGACACATCACAACTGCCCAAAGGATTTACCATAATGATGAGAAAATTAAAAGAGAATTTATCTTCTATTTAAAAAATATATTTAGCTCCAAAGATCGGATATAAGGAGACTCTGGATACTAAAACACTATATAAAGGTTTTTATTATTCCAAGTGGGAGCATAGGGTCTTGTTATTAAAAGAGAGAAGACATTCGTATGCCGTAATCTAGGATATTTGTTCCGAAACGTTTTTTCATTATCGATTGGGATGCTCCTAGTAAATTAATTAAAATTATAAGCTTATCTTCTAAAATCTAATTAACTGCAGATGCTGTAAATTCGTACTAAAACTTCACTCACAAAAATGAAGCGATTTTAATTGAAGGTCCAATTTTCTCAAATCAAGTAAAAATGTTACACAATTTACTTTCACTATTTCGCTAAAATTAAGAATAAACTCTTAGTCTCGACATTAAAACTAAATATTCTTACGATGAGAACAAAGTGATCTTTAAATAAATTCATTTGAAAATTGTTTTAAGTGATTTCTGTCTTATAAGCAATCTATAACTAAGTGCAAGTGCTCTTAAGATCACTCTTAAAATTCTGAAACTTAAAACTTCTGTCTAAAAAAACGATCCTAAAATGAGAATTTTATTCTCAACAAGAGATAAATTACTCTTATTTTTTTGGTTAAGAACGTTCGCGTTTGAGCATAAAATTTTTTTCTGTGTACTAGTTTCTGTTTTTTCAGAGATAAAATGATCCAAAAATTGCTTATAGCTGTCATTTCACAAAAAAACCAAGCTTCAAAAAAAATAATTACACTTGGCTGCGGCCTAAAAAAATTGAGACATATAATAAGAAAAGGTGCCAAAGCGATGGATTTTTCCTCCTTTTTTTAAAAAATTCTTCTTTCTCGAACCACAAATTAAAACTGATGTTTTTTTTCTAAAAGTAATGCTAAAATTGTGAACAGATTGCTTTATAAAGAGTATTTAAACTTCATCATTTTTCGTCAATAACCCACATAGTTTCTCCCTGTGCTGCTCCCAATTCTGATCAACAACAACAACCTGAGCAGCACGCTCTTAAATAGGTCGCCCGCCTGCCCCGCCGCAACAAAATAGTAAAAATATTTTCTTAGACTATGGAAAAATCAAGGAAAAACAAAATATAATAGAAAACTGTGACACGCTCTAAAAAACGCAGCGAAAAGCACGTACCACAGTGATTTTTATTTGTTTAAATATTTTTGTGTAGAAATTTTGTACAATTTTGTTTTTGGTTCCGCGCTAATTTGAATTTGATATTTTTTCCGACAGAATCTTGGCAGGTTGGAATTGTTGCTGCTCGGCTGTCAGTTGGCGTTGACATCTCTTGGAGCAGTTGTTATGTCGTCGGCACAGTTGTGTGTTTTCCCAACTGTTTTACAAGCAGTTTTTCAAGGTTTCCACACAAGTGAGTGGCAAGTGTCAATAGCCAAAGTGGTCAGACTTTAAGTGGGCGTAGCTCAGGGGTCTTAAGATTGCCGGCGATCTGGACATGGGCATGTCACATAATTTGACAACAAGTGTCAGTGTGTCAGTTTCAGTTGGCATATGCGTCAGTGTACGCCATTTTGCAGAGGCGTTTAAGCAAATAGTAGCTAGGCAAAAGGCGCGGAGCAGGGGCAGGGGGAATGACAAAAGTCAAAAGCAAACAAATGGCAACAATGGTTTTAGGGGTTTATTAAGGGGCCCTCAAAAACTATTAATCATAAGGCCGCAAATGAAAATGCAGAAAAATTGCTTATAAATTTTTGCCTCAGCAATGATTGTGATTTTTATGCGGCCGAGAACGTTTTCATTCACAATTTCCACAAAAACTTTGACACACGACACCAGGCACAGCCGTTTGGCAACGAAATCCCGAAACCCAAAAAAAAAAAGGAAGAAGAAAAGTGCTATGCCATAAATTACCACTGTCAAACCTCACAGGATACATATGCGTAGACCAAAACAAACAAACTCACAAACAAACAAGCAAAAGGATACAAACATACGCCCCGGGAGCGCGTACTATGACACTACGAAAAAAACAAAAATAAAAGAGCAGAGGAGAGTCCTTTGAAAGGACAATTCAGCTAGCAGCAATCTTTACTTGTAGCATTTTGTGACCAAAAACAAACGATTAATGTGACAGTTGAATTAGGATGCTCACACAGATACACACTCACACATGCACACACACACTCGGTTTGAGCTATGAGCAGGGCGTTAGCCTTTAGCCCTTTGTTGGCTTCGGGTCGTTCCCTGGACCAAAGCAATCACACAATTCAGTTGCCAGGATGAGCAGTAGCTAAAGGTAACCCATATAGATTTTGTGTGGTGCGCTATTTTGACAAGTTAGTTGCTTTTATTGTTCTACAAATTAAACCACTCTGGTTTATAAAGGGTTAAAGCATTGCGGTTTGGGTTTTGGTTACATTTTTCCAATTTCATGCTACATTTGCTCGCAAAAAGTGTTAATTTGTGCTAGGTTTTGTTGCCATATGTTGTAATTGTTCGGGGGAGATACTGAGATTCTGTCAAATTCTGCAGTTCTGACTTGGATGGTATATAAATGAAAGACATATGAATTGCATTAATTTCTTTTGACTTTTATAGATAGGGTTGCAAGGCCGACTGATTAAAGTATCCTTTTCAATAAGTTGGACTTATGAGCTTATCCCCTAATTTAAGTTAGAATTTTTTTAAGTATTTTTCAAATATAGATATTTTTTAATCACAATCTCAGCATTTGAACTACACATTTTCACAATTATTAAATATTCCATGAGCGCACTTATTCTTAATATAGTTCGAAATCTTCTCAAATTCAAAATCTTTGTCTAAAAATCTATCTTCAATCAAGCGCAATTGTTCTTAATATCATTCTAAAAGTTTCAAATAAATTATTCCTATAAGAAAACTCTTGAACAGCTTGAAGTTTTGATTATCCTAAGCTATTTCCAAGGATAGGAGCTATTTTTGTATAAACTTTAACATCGAGTTTCTGTACGGAGAGAAGCATATTTGAACATAATTAAATTATTCAAAATATGCATTTTTTGGGCTTTGCAGTTTTTCTCTGATAAAAGGCAACTTTAAACTGGAATGCACTGTTTAAAGCTTGGCAACCCTGAAGAAGAACCAAACGAACTAAAATTAAATTTTACGTCCTGAACTTTAATCCACCTAGCTTATCAGCAGAAATTATGTTTAATTAAAGGGTCACACCAGGGTCTTCACAAAATAATTATTTTTTTATCTAAATCAAAAGAAAGATATTTATGATAACATTTGTAACTTTTTCATCGCCTAGGAGTTTTCTTCGATTTTAAAACAATTGCAATTTTCTTCCCAAAACTCACTCTAAGCCCTTCGAAACTATCGAAGTGTGCCCCAAATCGCTGTGAAATTGCACACATATGTCACTTGTTTGGCCAAAACTCAATTTCCAAAAAATAGAACTGCAACGATTGCAGTTGTCCCAAGGAATAGTACACCCTATCAATTTCCAAGTGCCAACAATGATAATCACCCATAACAGTCCAACAACCAGTCATTGGGTTACGCCCACATGACAACATTGGGCAAAAGGCCCATATATCAATCTAGCCAAGATGTGAGCATAAGACCTGGCCAACTGGCTGTCAGAACAAGACCAAGAGTCGTTGCGTCCGGCAGCTGCCTGTAGACGACGCCACACAGATTTCGTTTATATAAATTATAATGTCATTATGGCAACCACAGCAGCAGAAGGAAACCCACCCATTCGCAATTACTGGGGCTAGCTGGGAAAAACTTTGAGAACTCTGTGTAGCTGGCCAGCGAGAACGAGTCAAGTCACTCTACTCCGCTGCCCTGTCTTTCTCATTATCCATATCGTGCAATTTCGTAAAAATGTCGCATTAGAGATTATCTTTGGAAACAAACTTGCGCCGCACTGACAGACAGAGCTGGACATGAACGACGGGTTGGGTCTACTACTTGGTTGCTTGGTTTTTGGCGCAGTAAATGTTTGAGCAGGCTGGCTGGCTGGGCTGGTAAAATGGGGAAATGACCCAATGGCATCAACTGGAGCAAAAATTTGAGCTGACAGTCGAGAAAATTACTGAAAAAGGCATTGCAGTGGAAAACTACAACAAGTCTAAGTGTGTGTGTGTGTTTGTATATTCCGAAGGACAAGGAAGAGCTTCTTGGTTGGGTTTTTTTGGGGCTGCTTCTTATCTATACGCTCTGGCTAGCCAACTAATGAGCTTCTGCTGCTGCGAGGCTGCCCATGCCAGGGATACACTTTAATGCAATCTAAGTTAGCTCGAGGGTTGCTAAACGCCTTACCAAGAAAGGTCCTGGGGCATGTCAATGTTATTGCAGTGATTTTTACGTGTATGTGTGGGTTATAATTTTTTTCCGACTTGGCAAGGACAATGCCAGCCAGCTCATTATATTGCCATAACGTATGTCTGGGGGAGGTCTGTCTGTCGTGGTTGAGACTGTCATTGTCTTGCTGGGGCTATTTTTTCCTTTATCATTTAGTCTGGCTTGGTCAGGTTGCTGTGGTCTTTCCTACTACCGCTGGCACTGACTAAAGCAACTATAAAGGATTAACTTTGTAGATTGTTGTGATAAGTTTTGTGCCTTGTTTTTGGCTTTTACTTGGTTATAAAAATTAACTTTTTGTATTGGCTGCTTTGCTAAAATTTTGTATGTGCAGCATTGGGGGATATGTAGTGGACAGGACAATAGAAATTAGACTAATTTATATGGCACTATATGGGTCTAGTGAATGGGTCAAGCCGAAAGAGCTGCTTACTGGACGAGGCAATGGACGTTGAACTAATTTATATGGCGCAATATGGGGAAAGCATTTGGGGTTAAAACTTTGGGGTACAGATAAGGGAAATTCGACTGAATTATGGTGCAATATAGGTCTAGTAGGGTAGCCATTCTGTTTAAGTTGTCCAATTGATATGGTTGAAGAAATTAGACTAATTTATATGGCGCTATATGGGTCTAGTGAATGGGTCAAGCCTCAGGAGCTGCTCACTGGAACTAATTTATATGGCGCCATATGGAAATAACATTTGGGGTTTGAATGTTTTGGAACCGATAAGATTCGACTAAATTATGATGCAATATAGGTCTGGTAAGGTAGCCATGTTTAATATGCCCTATGGTGTAGCATGATATACAGATCTAGGAAAGTTAATATACTGTTTGGTATATGTTGGATTCATTTATTGGCGGATGGGATTTTAATACAAGATCCTCTAAAATTTAAGACGAAAACTATAGAAGTGAAAATTCTAATTCTTATAATTCCTATTAGCTGTTTTTTATTTTCTTTAATCCCTAAATAAAGCAAAAAAAAAAATTAACCTGAAACAAATTTTGACTATTTCTTTCACTTAGATGCGGAATAATAATAAATCTTTCCTAAGTGATCACCCACAACATGAATTGCAATTCCGTGCCCTTTAGTCTCTAACGATGGGTCTTTGTGTTGTTGATCCCCAATTTATCAGTCCCCATATTATCAGTCTAGTCAAAGTCTAGATAGCAATTTATTTTTGGATCTAAAGTGAGTCATTTCAAATAATGAAATGGATGACTCGGTAACCATAGACTCGTCGTCTACAAAAGTATTTCTTTCACTTAAAAATTTAAGCATAGGATTATGGCCATATTTTCTAAATAGAACGAGCTAGATCAAAATGAATTCGTGATTACTGAAAATCAGACGATTTCTAAATAAGACGAACTAGATAATTATTATACAAGATATTCACGAATAAGTGAAAACAGGACCCAAAAACATGCTCTTGGAAAAATCTCTAAAAAGGTTCTTAAGAAATAAATAAATTGATGGAATTTTCGTGTTTATAGACGTAAAAATAAAAAATAGCTTAGAGAACCAAAATCGCTTAGTAGTAGTAGTATACCTATTTTGAAGAAATGGAAGTCTCGCAATTAATTTTAGAGCTATTGTTTCTTTGATAAAAGATCTTAGAGAAGCAATAAAACCAAAAATCGGGATGTTTCTTTAGGAGTTTCCACGAAATATTTTAAGCAATCTTGACGAAGAAACCATTTCCTCTATCAGAATTTTGAACCAAAAGATATTTTAGAGGATTTTTCCCTAAAAGAACAAAATGTAATATTTTAATGCAACATTTGGATTTTACAACCAAAACTTGTCTGGTGGCTTTGGAGTTCAAAGAATTCATTTGTTTTTGTTTCAGATGTTTATTTTTACTTATGACGGCCGCTAGAGGGCATTTCATGCATTGAGTTCTTGAGCGTAGTCTGGACAGCAATCTACTACTACATTCTTTGCGATTCCTAAGCACAGTTAAGACGATTGTTTGTTCATTTTGCACAAAGTCTTCGCTATTTTTTTGGCATGCACTTAGTAAAGAGCAGCCATTTTCTTTTCAACCATTTCTTGTGTTTTTCGGCTTTAAAGACCCAGCGAATTACAAATGGCTGCGGTTGAAGAAAAAATCGATAAAACGTATTTATATTCATAAAGAATTTTAAGAGCTGACAAATACACACACACACAAACGCTACATTTACACAGATTGCGAGCACACGTTGAATTTAAAGTAGCCGAAGGATACTTAGATGGAAGTAGCTGTAGGCTAGTGAGTGTATCTGTGCGAAGTCACATGTGTGTGTGTGTGGAGACAGCGTCTAGCGGCCGTTAAACACTTGAGCTGGCATTTTCCGGCCGTACTCGGCAGGATTATGTGGCAGACTACAACGTGTCCTACACTAATGTATCTGTAGCTGTGTAGCTGTGTGTGTGAGTGTTGTCTAGTATGGCTTTCAATAAGCATAAATTTCTTGGGAGATGCGTTTACAATCAACTCTTTGGATTCGGCCGCACTGCTTGCGCTCGACCCGCACGTGCCATTAACACTTTGTGCCAACTAAGCAAACAAATACACACAAAAAAAAATATAGTTATATATATTTACTAGAGATAAGAAGATTTCATCAGAAGTACAAATTTGAAAATAGTAAAAACTAAAACTCACACCAGAGAATTTCATAATTTTATCAGCTAGAAGCATCCATCCCAACATGGCCAGAGACAAATAAACATAAAGGGCCTATGCTATAATCTATGTAGTGGGTGCACACATGTAACACAAACAGATACAGATACAGATACAAACAACAAATGTTAATGTATCTACAAGTATTTAACTTGTATCTATGTCTATTATTTGCTCAGCGACAAAGACTAAATGTAAACTGTGTAAACTACTCTGATTTTTTTTTCTATTTTTTTTTGGTTTGTTGTGTGGCTTGAGCTTATCGTAGATTTTTTATTTTTCCTGCTTATTTGCTTAGATAGTTTTTTTTTTTGTTGCTTTATGCAAATAGAACTTGGCTAAATTGTTGAAAATTGTTTGTAGATAAGCGTCTAATTGTTGGTAAATTGTAAAATCTGCAGACAAGGTCGCCAAATTGAGTCATTTAGTTTGGGCCAGGGCTGCAGAATGTTGATACTTTTAGTTTCATTACTAAAAATTTTTTACGGCGGAAATCTATGGAATATCTATAATATTTTATAGCGTTTGAGATATTTTGATAAACCCGAAATTTCCGAAAAAAATTACGTATCTGAAACTTTTTTGTGCTTTTTTAAATAAAATAAAAAATAGCATTAGGAAAAGGAGAAAAAAACATTTTTAGAAGTAGGTTAAAAAAGTTTGAATGGGTGCCAAAGCTCTCTTTCGGAACTGTCGTTATGGAATCAGGTTTATAATTTTTATGAAAAATTTCAAAATCTCTGAAGGATGCTGGAAGGGAATAAAAAGTTTCGGGACAGCACGGATACCCCAAAAGTCTCTTTCGGAACTGTTGGTATGGGATCAAATTTATATTTTTTTAAGAAAATTTATATATTTTTTTGTGACTTGCGGTATACAAAATCTCTGAGAGACCCTGCTTACTGAGTCTCTTTTGGCACAGGTATCAAATTCTCTTTGCCAATCCCATCAATACCAGTTACCCTTTCGGGACATCACGGGTACCAAATATCTTTTTCGGAACTGGTGGTATGGGATCAAATTTATATTTTTTTAGGAAAATTTATATTTTTTTTTGTGACTTGCGGTATACAAAATCTCTGAGAGACCCGGCTTACTGAAAGTTTCTTTTGGCACAGGTATCAAATTCTCTTTGTCAATCCCGCCCCTACCAGTTACCCTTTCGGGACAGCACGGATACCAAATATATCTTTCGGAAATGGTGGTATGGGTTCAATTTTATATTTTTTTAGGAAAATTTATAAATTTTTTGGGATTTGCGGTTTACTCAAAAGTCCCTTTCGTCTCAGGACTCAAATTATCTCTTTCTACCAATCCCATCTCTAGTTGTTACCCTTTCTCTATATTCTTCCAATTGCACATTATTTTATTTTTGTTTGATTTTTTTTTTAACATAAGCTTTTTTGTACCTCTTGCCATTATATTTTTTTTTTAAATTTGTTTCATTTTATTTTTGGTCACATTTTTATGGCTTTTGTGCGTGTTTTTATTTGGTTTTTTGCGCTCAAAGGATTTCAAGTTCACGTGTGTTTTTATGCACACTAATTTCCAGTTGATGTCATTTCAATTTTTTTATTACACTATTACAAACACACACCTACACACACATATATATATTTATATGCTGCATTCGTGTAAAACCATAAAAAAAGACTTAATACACTTTAATGCCGAAACAACTCTTTAATGTCGCCTGGCCATGTTAACTGTCGTTTGTATCTGAGTGTGTCTGTATTGTGTATCTATGTGAGTGAGTATTTATTTGTGTGCTTTTGAATTATGTTGTCAGCAGCTGCAGGCATAATTTTTATGTAATTTTGCCATTTGTATATATATATTTTATTTTGTTTTACAAAACGAAGCTCTTGAAGTTTCAACCAGGGCTGCAGAGCTCATAAACTGCCTAGGGTAAGAAGCTCGGTTTGAAGAAGCTTTAGAAAAGGGCTTTGAATTCCATTAAGGCTTACTACCTATCCAAGTGAAGTATAAAATTTGTTGTAGGTAACTGAAATTTTTAGAAATTTATTGATAAACTAATTGAATTTTATTTTATTCCATGGAATTGGTAAAATATAGTCCATTGTAATAGTATGCATTCTTATATTGCTAAAAATTGTTCATGTTTTTACGAAATATAGTTTCAAAATATTATAAAACTTTAAAAAAATTAAAAAATAATCTTTAGGCCCTTTCCATTTCAAATGGACCGGTCATGCGGGACATGATTTTAGATTTCAGTGTAATTTTGATATGTTGTTTATTGGTCAATTTTTTGAGACACTTATTTTTTTTTAGGCCCTGAAAAATTTTTCCCGCTCGTTTTTCGCGATACCGGTTTTCTGTTAAATCGACTTTTTTTGATAAATTAAGGATTTTATTTTTCAAATACGCTTAACTTTCCCGAAAATTAACGAATCGCGAATTTTTTTTTTTTTTTAGATACTCGTAATTATCACAGCTTTCAAATAAATCTAGCAGCAGTTGTTGATCATCGATATTTATTTATTTATAGAGCAATAAACGAAAAATTACAAATTTTTTCGAATTTCTCAATTTGTGTTTTTTTTTTGGCTAAAACTTTTTTAGCAGAAACTAGACACAACAAGCACTATTCTGGCTGAGTGAAATTTGAGTTTCCGGAGCTGTCTTTTTTTTTATATAAAAAACTTTTTTCTATATGATATAGTCAACCGATTTTGATTAAATTTAGTACAGTGCTTAGGGACTATAAAAAGCTTACGAATACAAAATTTGGTTTCAATATTTCAGATTTTGTTCAAAAACCCAATTTTTGGAAGATCTGCCCTATAGGAGCTATATGATATAGTCAACCGATTTGGTTCACATTTGGTACTCGAACGTTTTTTATAGTTCCCAAGCACTGTAACATGTGATTATAACCATTTTGAAACTCCGATTGACTTTAAAATTGTATTTTAATTATAAGAAGAAATCTTGAGAAAAGTTTAATTTCGGCAGAATCGTTATTTTTAATATTATATGCATGTAATAAGTCTACTAAATAAATAAATAATATTTTCTCATACTAACATATTTTTATAAACGTTTCGAAAAGTTGATTGACTTATACATCGTCTTAAAATAATTGAAATAAATTTGGAGAAAAGAATAATTCCTACAGATTCGTTATTTTTTGTATACACTTTGAAATTTTGATTGATCTATAAATTTTCTTAAAATAAAAGGAGGAAATTTTAAGAAAAAAAATAATTCCAGCAGAATCGTTATTTTAAAAATATATAAAAGCCTAACAAAACTTAATCAAGTTTCACTTTCTCAGCTTTTTTTAAAGGTATCTGAAAAGTTAAACATTAAAGAAGCTGGTATATAGAATTAGAGGCACTAAATAGAATTTATTGACTAAAATGGTGAAACAATTGCCTTACAAAATTTTCTAATATTGCTTCATTTATTTACTTCTTTGAATTTTAGTTGATTCAAACCAATCTCAGAACATAATTCACTTTCGAAGAACAGTCTCTTATATTTAATTTTCTAATATTGCTTCATTTATTTTCCTTGATTACTTCTTCGCATTTTATTTGATTCAAACCAGTCTCAGGACATATGTAATTCACTTTGGAAGAACAGTCTCTTATATTTAATTGATTCTTTTCCTGAAGTTTTTTTCTTGTAAATATATCCCATCTTATACCGATTCCGTTGAATAAAAATCTTTTATTTTTTGTTAGTATTGCAAGCACTCATTAATTTTCTTTGCAATATTTTTAAAAGAAAAAAGAAATTAGCTAAGACACTTATTAACCATCGATTGACCTCCCTTAAGGGACGGCTTAAACAAAAATAAATCGTTTCAGAACAAGATCAGGACTAAAGCGAAGAACTAAAGAGAGTAAGCCAAAGAGAGTAAATTGCTTACGAATCAGTTAAGAATTATTGTACTTTCAAATATGTGGATCCGTATCTGTGAGTTTCTTATATTCTGAATACTGCTCTCAAATCATTAGCCTTAACGATCTTAGACTGTCAATAACTTTTAAGACGTATTAAATTGTCTTCGGAAAAACAATCCTTAATTTTTTATTATACTTCCAGTAAGTAAGTAAGTAAAGCGTATCGAAGTTGCTTTTTTATCATACGTCCTGCTCCGAAAAACGAAACACAATAATTTAAAACTAATTCGTTTTCGGAGCAAAAGCCTTAGAGCGATTTTTTGGAAAAAATAAAAATTAAAAACCAATGTGGAGTATATTTTCAATAAAATTTTTCATATACATAATTAACAAAATACGTATCCGCTATTAAGAACAAAATCCTCAATATGTGACCAAATTCACAACTTTCACGTCAAAACTAATATGCCCTCTAGGCATTACAATAAAAGGGTATTAAAAAATATTTTTTAAATAAATACGTGCATTACTTAAATTTTTTCATAACACAAGCAAATGGCGGCTGTCCAGTTCCGACTATCTGTGTGTTTGTGCAGTTGGGAGTGTTTCTGTCGGGTGGGCGGGGGCGACCATTAAATTGCCAATAATTGAAAATCCAATTGCAACATGCAACAGTCCAACTCTGGACGAGGTGGCGGCCATGTTTGGCTTTGGATTTCGCTTTGATTCCGTACGGGGCACAGAGCACGTTGTGCGGCCATTATTTAAACATGAGCGTAAACAATAACGACGACAACAACAACAAATGCAACAGATACAGATACTACAACAACATCAGCAACAACAATAATAATAACAACCAGAGTGAAATTTGTTAGCAACATGTTTGTGTTGTTGGGGTCGCACCTGCAGTAGCTTCAACGTTGTAAACCTTGCCTGTCTGTCTGGCTTTGTGTGTGTGTATCTGTGTGTGAGTGAGTGTATCTGTGTGTTTGAGTGTGTGAGTGTGTCTGCTGTGTGTCAAAGGATAACTGCACTTGTGCATATTTTAAATGCGCACAATATTTGTGTTAAATTGTTTTGGCACGCAAATAAATGCCAAGGCAGCTGCGTCGTCTGCGAGTTGGAAATTTTTTCTTTTTTCGTGTTTTTTGTAGGGTCGACGGAGTTCAAAGTTGGCGGTGCTGTTAACCTGAAAGACCTTTGGAAAAAGAACTGGTTGCTATATGTTTGGGAAGCCGCAAGTTGATAGATGTAGTCGTGTAGGAGTGTAGTCTGTAACGCTAGGAAATCAAAACTTTTCGAAAATAAACAGCAGGGCTTTTTAGTACTAAGCAACTGAAGAGGCTGCCAACATTTTTAAACATTTTTTAGAAATCGGAAAATAGTTTTGGGTCTACTTTTAAAAACCTAATTATTGCAGAAATTGTTTATCCCACAGAGATCTAGGATGTTATTTCCCTATAGAGATCTAGGATGCCCAGTTAGAGGCAGACCGAAAAGTAGAAGCTGATCTGAATTCAATAAGGCTCCAGAGCTACAAGCTAAAGACATTGGACAGGGACGTTTAGATGAAGATTGTGATGGAAGCTTTGGCCCACACTGGGCAGTGATGCTTATAATAACAATTTAACCCCAATGTAGCACTAGTAGACGCATCCCAGTCGAAGTACAGCAATTTCTTGGACTTGCTACGGGAGACGTTCCAGAATTGGCGAATAAGATAGATAGATAGCTGCAACCTCGAAGTTGTAAAGAATTTCGTGTACTTGGACTCAGTATCAACGACATATACCTAAAATGACGTCAGCATGGAAATTCGTTGATGGACTAATCTTGCCAACCAGTGTTACTTTGGGTGGAGTAACGAATTCAAGTGCAGAACCTCGAGCGACACTCGAATAAGAATCCTTTAAATCCCTAATCTCATCATGCACGTACTTCTCAATAGCGCTGGATAATGGACGTTGTCACCATCCGATTTTAGGGGCTTTCGAGAGAAACATTTTTCGACGTATCTTTGAACCAGTAAATGTGGATGGTGACTTCCGTATTCGAATGAAACATGAGCTATACGGTGACACTGATCATGTTGCACAAATAGATGATAATGCTCCTGCCAAACTGGAAGGTAACAAGAAGGTCGGCAAAGACAGGGACGCCCGCCGATGGGGAGATCAGGCAACGGAGGATCTTTGTATCCTTGGGATTGCCAAGCAATCACAGGACAGAAACTGCTGGCGTAGAATAATTTACACGGCCAAGACTGATAACGGGTTGTAATGGTCAAAATAGTGGTGATATGTGGTTGAATAAAAACGAATTTTCAGAGCTTAAGTTTAAAGTTAGCGTTATTGCTTGGTTAGCTTACAAAAGATCGCTCTCAGTCATTGCTAACATGGAAAACATGGATGATAGGCTAGCTTACAAGAGATCGCTCTCAGTCAGTGCCAATTAGTGATCTCTTCAGAAATTATAAAATAGATTCACAAAACGAGCTTTAAGTAAAAGATCGTGAGCTAGCTGAATGCTGGCATTTTAGGAAGTATCTTTCACATGCTTTGTTGCCACTTTGCTACGGTTAGGGTCGAAGAAGAGATTAAATCGCGCCTCTTTAAATTAAAAAATTTTATTCAAAGTGATCCTCTTCCGCTGCAATACACTCATGCCAGAGAATTTTCTAGCTATCATAGCACTTGACAAAGAACCTTCTTTGAGTCAAAACGGTGTCCCCGGAGATAAATAGCCAGAAGCTATACGGAACCAAATCAGGTTAATAATCGTGGCAGAACGATATTTATTGAGATTTTTGCGAAATGCTCACGAAGAACCAGTGCCGTATGAGATTGAAAATTTAGGTTTTTGGAACCATTCGACTTTTTTGAAGCACATTTCGTCACTCAAAATCACTTGCACCGATCCAAATGATTTTCCTAAACTATCACCGATTTCTCTTATAGTCAATCGATGATGTGATGACGTGATGTTCATCAGTCGATGATTTTGGCCGATTTTTTTATTTTTTTTTTTATTCCTTGATCAAATTGTACATCTAGTTGACAATCGCAAAAGTTAAAAATAATACCATAGCCCTCCAGTAGCACAATTAATCGCTCCTATTCGGAGCATAGGGCGGAGATACCACAGATTTTCTTAACACTCTTTTTGCTCCCTGAAGAATATTTGCAGTATTCTCAATGTTTCCGTAACCATAATGAAATGTAAATTCTTTGTTCAATAAATTTAGACATAGTAAAAATAGTAGAATTAATTTAATTAGCAACTCACAAAACGAAACGCATCTCTAATGTTAATGAATATTTTTACTCTTACTAACAGTGCTACCAAGTCAGAGTAAAGAAATGATCGACTAAAAATTCATTCATTTCAATTCAATCACAGTTCAATTTAAATCCACCATTTCGGTTTCTTTTAGGTGGAAAAGCGGCCATTATGACCTTTCGTCTTTGAATCTTACTATTAACTTAATTTTATTTGTTAAAGTTAAGAGACCTATTATAATTACTTTCGTGGGTGGTAAGATAAGATACAAAAATTCTTAGAAATCAAGGTTATTAAATAACAAAACTAATACCTTCAAAAGGTGATCAATTTTAGATAAAGATATATCGCTTATTAATTTCTCGATAAATATTAGTGTTTTTGGAAAATTGATATTAAGAGTTAAATATGGTCATTATAGCTCTTGTCAAAATCGAATAGATCGAGCTGGTTAGTATTTTCGCCTGTATTTTTCAACAAAATTCAAACCAGAATTTTACTCAAAATCAAGTGCATGGGATATCCGCAATCGTCTAGTATAGAGTCAGGCACTTGTGCCGCTTGAGTCCAACTGTCTAGCACTTCCCATATGCAACACCTCTCCATGGAGCAGGGTGCGTCAACCTCCCATAACAATTAGCTTAAACGGAACAACAAACACTTGACTATCATGCACATATCAAATATCAGACAGACCAAAAAAGGCAGCAGCCGCAGAGCAGCATCCCATCCACTGCGAGAAAGACCCTCGAACCAGAACAGATACGCGGGCAATGCCGGCGGCGGCGGCGGCGGGTTTTAGATACAGCTTCGGCACTACGCCAGAAGGGTGCTCAATTAGCCGTGACATAGGCAACAAAAGTGAATATTATTTTGTGCTCTTTTTTTTTTTTTGTTGTCATTTTGTCAATGAGCCGTTGCTTTTGTTATGCTTTTATGAAGATTATGCGCTAATGATTACACAATGATTATGAATATGCATGAAAGGCGAATGAGTGAGCACACTCAAACTCATTTAGTCTTACATATGAATAGAAATAGTCGAAATCGACAAGTGGCGAAATTTTGCACACTTGAGAAATAAAGATGCTTAGAAATTTACGCGCATCATATGAATGATGAATAAATTGCCAGCGACATGTTAAATATGTATTTTATAGTATATACGTATATATATATATATGTGTGTGTGTATTGGTAGCATGAATGATTGCTGTAACGAATGAATATTGAAACAGCAACAGCTGCCAATGACAGTTGAATATGTTGCTCTCGCTCTCGCTCGCACTCTGACACTCGCTTTACATAGCTTAGCCGCTAGTGAATAATAAATGCGAATATTCATATGACTATTAAAAGGCAATGAGAATAAAAACACTTGTTGATAATATGACATAGAGTTTTGGATTTTGGCTAGAGACTAAGAGCCTTACACTTTTGTTTTTTTTTTTTAAATGCAATTTGCATGATACAGAAATATCGCGTATACGCTGCGTAGCGCTAAGATGACGCTGCCTACGACAATGACGACGTGAATTATGGTCGCATTAATTACTTGTAAATTTGTTATATGTCGGAACGAGAGAGGCCCAACTTGTAGCAGATATGGCGGGGTCGCTACCAACAGCTGAACAAATAGTCATCGTCGCATAAGAATTTTTTCAAAGATATTTTCACCGCGCACGCACATAAAGAAAACGAGAGTCCCAATAAATTTCAAAACAAATTGCCCACAAAATTGCCCTACCCCAAAAGCTACACTTTGCCAGCGGCAAATAAATTCAAGGCGCAAAAACTGTCAGTATGATATTTGGAACAAGAGATCTTGAACAAAAACGTAGCCTACGATTATATTGAGGAACAAGGGAACTTGGAAAAAAGTGGTCAACGATTATATTTTGGAACAAAAAAACTTGGAAAAATTACTACTGGACGGTTGAAGTGTTCGTCTTTTGAGACTTTTCGGAATGATATTTGGAAAAAGGGAACTTGGAAAAAACGTAGTCTACGATTATATTGTAAAACAAGAGAACTTGGGAAAAAATAATTCATTCAAGGTATTACCCATCGCTGGCTACACCTTTTATCCATTTTTCTGGCAGACCTGGAATACCTTGACAGTAGAATAGTTAGTCTTTTAACGGCTCTCCACGAATCAAACCATTTTGCGATATGCTGATCAGTGCTGATCAGCCAGACCATGTGCCATCCAGCGGAACAAGTAATAATCGGACGGCGCAATATCTGGGGACTATGGCGGGTGTGGCCATCGGTGACGTAAGTGGTAGCGTACTCGCCTCTAAAGCCGAATGTCGGTGGTTCGATTCCCCGCAGTAGCACTGGTGCATTTGCCTAGCACTGGCATCGCTAGCTCAAAGTCTCTATTAATTAAAAAGACACCGCCGTTCGGATTCGGCTATAAACTGTAGGTCCCTGTTCTGTTCGAACAGTTATTAATAGAGATAACCTATGCCCCTCTCTAAGGGGTCAAACAGGGAATTATTTATGGCGGGTGGGGTTAAATGGCTTGAGATAAATCAACTGAGCATCTTCTTTACTTCTTTCTAATATTCCAGAATCTGGTAAGGTCTAGACTTCTATAAATTCCCAAATAGGGGTAAGGGACTCCAAACAAAGATATGCGCATCCAAACCCGAAAACCACTACATATTAATATTTAAGAATAATATATGAAATATTTTGAATAATCACAAAAACCTTCTTTCACTTAATTATTTGTAGATTCTAAGACAAAAATTTCTCATCAAGTAACGCCCAACTCTATTCGGTACTTACTTCTGAGTTTCTCGAGCGGCTCGTGCTTCGGCGTATGCGGCGGCACCACAGCATGATGTGGATGCTGCGGATAGCCACCGACCAGATCCTGACCGGCGGCCGTATGATGCAAATGACTGAGGCTGCTGATGGGCATCAGGCTCGATATGGCGGGTGAGATGCTGACCGAGGAGCTGGAGTCATGTAGACTATGATGACTGTGCAGATGCTCAGCGCCCGAGGCGCTGCTGCCGCCACCGTTGACCGTCGAGCTGCCAGTGCTGCCGCTGCTCAACGCAGTGCTGGTTGTGGTTGCGCTCTCAGCCGAACCTGCTGAGCCAGCGCCATTAGCTGTGCCGGCGCTGACCAAATCTTGCAGACACAAACCTGTAGACTCTGCCGACATAGCTTCCAGGCCGTTTAGAGCACCGCTGCCCACGCCGCCACCCGCACCAATGCCGCCTGGACCCAGCGCTGTGGCGGAGCTAGTGACCACGCCTAGACCACCACCGGCACCACAGCCGCCGGTGCGGTCCATGCCCAGATACGTTGGAAAAATGGTGGAAAAGCTTTGCGCCACAGCCTGGTGCGGCTGATGATGATGCAGCGCGGACTGCTGATGTGCCGGATGCGCCGGATGCAGTGGCGGCAGATGATGATCTCTGCCTGTGAACTTCGTCGTGACGACGTCCTTAAAATGTTGCAAGAATGTCGTCGTCTTGAGGCCGGTATCTTCCAACTGTGGTGAAAGCAAATCCAAGATGCGGCTGTCTTCGGTCGCAAAGCCTTAACGCTGCGCGACGCTGCAAACCAAAAGACAAAGCGAATCAGTAACTTCTTAATTAACAAACAGCGCATAATAATTTTGGACTTAATGTTAAAGATATATACAAGTTCCAGCTCTTAGAGCAGCTGGCTAGCTTATCGACGCTGGCAGTTTACTCGACAAACTTGCCATACAGTAAGCAAACAGTGAGCTTAACCCAAACACCATACAACTTAACACCAAAGACGTCAAGGGGTTAATACCACATCAGATCAGCGACTGCTGCCGTGTCTTGGCGGCCGTGAAGCTGTGCCCGAGTACGCGCTCCCGACTCCGAGCAGGGCGTAGTGTAATGATAATCGTAAATCGTTGTGGGTGCCGCGGCTGCTCGCCGCTCGACAACGCAGTCTTAAGTTGCCAACACAGACACATACACGTCTATCTGCGTTATCGCTAAACGCGCAGCGGACGGTGGCAGAGGCAGCCACGGCGGCAGCGGCCAGAGATAAGAGTGTCCGTTCACGGCACGGCAGGGAACTTATCTATGTAAAAATATTTACATTTCTGTGAATTTTTATTGCTGCAACGCCAAAGCCAAGCCAAGCCAAAACAGCAAGACAGGCCACGCAACGCGCTGCACGCAAGTTTTGGCGCCCAATGCGGGGCCACTGCGCAGTCGCGGCGCCCAACATGGGGCATCAAAGCAAACATGCCGCGATAAATTTGTGTCAGTTGTGCTAATAAATTTGTTAAAAATAACAAAAACTACTATTGACAGTGGGCCCAAAATAGCCATAAATTATTGCAAATCAATTAGCCATTGCCAATTGTTGTTCAAACTCTTTTTACTGATCATATGAGTCAATGTGCATGTGAGATATAGTATAGACTGATTCTAGAAATTCGCTGATATTGATATGATTATGTGTGATTTTTGTGCTTGGCCCATTTTTTGCTTACTATTACTATCAAAGCCAAACAGAACATTAAACAAACTGCAAAAGCTTGACCGGCAGACGCTTTGTTTTTTTTTTTGTAATAGTTGTTGCTATACATTTTTCTACTTTTTTTTTATCTAATCTCAATCACCAATAAACTGTAGGCGAAATAAATAGTTGTAAAAAATATTTAATAAATTAAAACTGGGGAAACTATAAACTAGATTGTAAAGCGTCTGAGCTACTAGTTAATTAATATAAATACAATTAAACTACTAAAGATTTGGCTAAAATATAGCCCAGAAGTCGACTAATGGCATATCACTGAGTTCTTGGGAGTTAATTGATTTGCATTATCGGGTTATCTTAAAGAAATATGATACTAGTTTCAAGCTGTCTATGGTTTGTTGTAGTTATTTGATAAGCGTCTTTAAGGGGGTACTTTTCAGGAATTTTAAAATGAACAAAAGAATATTATTTTGTAACAGAATCAAACTTCAGAATCTGAATTTAGCTAAATGTACGCTTGTAATTCGCAACTGGTTTAAGCATGTTATGCCCTTACTACAAATAGTAAGTTTAGTACAAGTACTTTGCTGTATTGTGTTTTGTATTTTATTTAATATTTTACGTTAATTTTTTTGTTTTTATTTCAACTTAAATATTATAAGAGATACGGTCCCCTTCTACAGAGTTGTGAGAGTTTGTACTTTTTAAATCGGTTCTTTTATTTATATTGTTAACAATTAAAAAATACATATTCCAAAATTGATTACCGATTTCGAATTGTCTGAGTGAACTGTGTTGTTTAATTAAAAGTTTGCAAAATGGAAGCAAAAATTCAGTAATGTTCCGGAATTTAATTCCTAATCCAACTTCACAACGAAAACTATTTAATCGGCAAATCAAAATTCGCAACCACAAGATTAAAAAAAAAAAGAAGAAGAAAATTCAGCAATGTTCTGAAATTCAATTCCGATTCCAAATCGATAACGAACTTAATTCAATCGCCAAATTAAAAATGCCAAGCATCGAAATTTTTCAAAAAAAAGGAAAAGAATCGGACTTCAATTCTGATTTTGACTCGACAACGAAAACTATTCAATCGGCAAATCAAAATTCAATGCCTCATAATTTTCCAAAGTATTTAATTATAATATAATTTGCTTTTCTTCTCAAGATTTAAAAAAAAGGAAATTCAGCAATGTTCTGAAACTCATTTCCGATTCCAAATCGACAACGAACTCAGTTCAATCGCAAAATTAAAAGTTCCAAGCCTCAAAATTCTTCAAAAAAAAGAAAAGAATCGGACTTAAATTCCTATTTTGACTTGACAATGGAAACTATTCAATCGGCGAATCAAAATTCGATGTCTCATAATTTTTCAACATATTGAATTATAATTTGTGTTTCTTCTTATTTTTGGCCTGATATTACAATTTCGAAAATATAAAATTAATTGGAAATTCTGACTTGGTATACCAAGTCTTTTCAGCTGTCGTATAAGTCAACCTGACATGAAGCAATTTATTTCTGAACCTTATTGCGAAAACTTGAAGAAAACCATTCTCTCTATTTATTATTAAGATGTTTTAACAAAAACTTGAAGAATACATATTTAAGTTTCTAGCTATCTGCTCTCGGCCCCTTAGTTCTTTAGGTCTTATAGAAACTTATGTACATACATCTGCATTTATACTAGACAATTCTTACGATACGAAAAAACTTGCACTGCTTTAATACATTTTTTTTAAATTTATGGCTTACTGTAGTGCTTTTGAATATAGAACGATCTTAAACGAATTTTTGTTGATTCTTAGTATTATTTTATACAAAATTCGTTATGAAGTTTTTAGACATTAGCTCACTGTATAACTTATATGAGTACGTCAAAATTCTCGCATATCTTCAAATTCTGTAGACCATTGGATT